>CM031242.1:824018271-825218271 GCA_018340775.1 Taxus wallichiana var. yunnanensis | reverse complement strand
AGGTGAAAGGAGGTCTTGAAACTACCTCTAGTGGAGAATAAGAGGAAATGACATCAACACTATGAACATATTCTTTATATAATATCATAGAATTAGTGGATAGAGGTTGTTTCAGTTGATATTCACCTAGGCCATCAAAGCAAAAAAATCTGCAAAATAAGATTTAAACACACCGAGAGGGGTGAAATCTAGTTGTTATAGTGACTCATCGTGAGTTCAACAACACGAATTCATCATTAAATTCATTGGAAACGCCGGTATGTGCATCATCAGTTTGGGTAGCACTATCGAGGACATTTGTAGGTGGATTAGGAGTATAGGGTGGTGGAGGTAGACTACTAGTAGGGAAAAATACAATGAGTGAAATAATAATCAAAGTATGAGTGGATATAGCAGAGAAGGAATGAGAAGAATAGTGCAGTGGGTACACTATATTGACCAACATCATATTTTTCCAGGTTAGCATAGGGAATGGGCTGAGGGGGTGGGACGGGCATAGAAGTGATAATATCAATGCCACAATATTTTAGTGGTTTTGGATTGGTGGTAACAATATGTTCGTAACCATCATGAAGGAATTTGACACATTGATGTATAGTGGAGGGCATGACTTACATGGCATGGATCTAAGGTCTTCCTAGGATGAGGTTTAGTTAAAAAGAAGAATCGAGGATATAAAATTTAGTAAGAATGGTTTTAGGTATGACACAAATATAGAGGGATATAGTACCAAGGCATGTGTGAATGTAAGAATCATAACCACGGATGAGAGTGGAGTTATAGGAAATTGGACTATCATTGATACCTAATTGTTGTAAGAGAGAATGGGCACAAAGGTTAACAAAGGACCCATTATCAATGAGGAAATGCTTGATACAAGTAGTACTAATGACAATGGTAATGAGTAATGGTGCACAAGGGTTATTTTTAGTAGTGGGTGACACGTCATCATCTCTGTAAAAGAGATAGAATGAGGTAAGCTACAAAGGGACTGAATGAGATGGGAAAATATTCAGTTGAATGGTCACACTCAAGATGGATAGTGTGAATGCTAGCCTCAAGAATGGTCCAGTAGTCTAACGCATTGTGTATTAGGTCATAGAGTGATATTTTAGTGGGTGTATTATTTATTTTGTCGATGATATCATAGCCTTTAGAAGTAGTTGATGAAGTGGAAGGTATGACTAGTGGTGGCAGAGAAATGGGTAGAGAAATAAGTGGAGTAATGCGAGTGTGGCGGGTAGTAACTACATTGATGGATGGGTTAGACAAAGGTGTGACAAAGCAAGGGGGTGTTGAGTACGCACACGCATGAAGATGGTGATAGTACTAACGATATTGTTGACTCAGTAAATACCCAAAATTGTAGGGTACTACACCGTCGAAAAGATGTTACACATACACTAATGATGATGCAGATCTCCTCGCAAGGTGTTCGGGATCCAGAAAAGATCGTCAAGTATATGTTTGTGTCCCGTATGCCTCACTTGGCCTCCACATGCTTTGTTTTTCCCTCTACCCCCTTTTTCCTTGCATTTTGGTCTTCAGTGACGAGACCACCACCCCGCCTCAGGCGGTGGTCTGTGACCGCCGCCAGGACAGGAGACAGATCCCAACCGCCGCCTGTGCACAGGGGGTGGTCCTGTTCACGTTTTCCATAAAGTTCTGACGATTGCGTCAAACGTAAATATTTAATTTCTACCTGCATTCTTCAGCTACTTTGCTTTGCATTTATGTTTTGGCCACCATGTGAATAGTGTTTTCCTTTGTTTCTAGTAAAAGAGTTCAATTGGGATTTACCATCCGGTAAATGCATTTCTATAAATCGCTAACTTCTTTTCAAACAAATGGCCCCTCTCCTTCTCTCGTTTAATTATTCAATCTTTGAATTTCTTACTTAGAGTTCCACTAGTTTCATTTTTGCATCAATTTTAGTCTTTCCTTTATTGTTTAGAAGTCATTTAATCTTCTTGTTTCAGTAGACACCAAATTTGTGTCTTACGACACCCCCGTGCCCCCATCTCATTTCGCAACCTAACCTCACCACCTAAACCTTACACAATTATTTATTAATTACCTTATAATTAATAAATCCACATCTCCAAACCTGCCACCTCATTTCGCCACCTCATCATGACCTAGCCCTAACCCTAAACTAACCTAATTAAGACCTATAACTTGGTCTACATCCACACCCATGACTAATGACTCCTCACCCGCACCAAAACCAACCTAATAATGACTTGACCAAGCCCACAACTAATCCCTCAGGAGAAAAGGAGGGAAAGTTGGCTATTTTACTAAAAATAGCCCACTTTGACTTAACCAACATCGGTTCCTACTCGACCGCCGTCGGTTACGTAACCGCCATCGGTTCCCTGTAAATGACCTTCCCCAACCAAAAACAAGGAAGGGGAATTCATTTGAAGGATCTAGAATTCACCTTGTAGGATAGAGACAAGTGAAGAAAAAGAGAAGAGTTTGCAGAGAAGGACATCGAGCTCAAGACTGCAACTGAGTAACCAGAGCACAGCGACACTCATCCAAGCATTGGGAGAGAAGATAAGCTCACTTTTGATTGTCGAGATCATCCCACCTGAGCCTTGTCTTTGTCATCATAGTCCTTGGAGCTGTACCTTCATCAGGAACTAGTAAGTAGTGTCTTGTACATTTTTTTAATACCATTTCTTGAACTTCTGATTCATAGTAATTATAAGCTCACTCCTAGATATACTACCCGATAGCACTCTACATATAACTTTCATTCCTCTACCCTTACATTTCCCCAAGAACAGCTCCCACACTCTCTGAGTCTTCTCCATCACCCTATTGCCTACCCCTGATCATTTACCAACCTTATAAACACCATAACCGCCTTACAACCAACCTTCATTGAAAGCCCCTAAATCACTGCCCCTACCGATATCGGTTATCAGCAACCGGTACCGGTGTTATAACCGCAGTCGGTTATATAGTGACCGGCATCGGTCACTGTGACTCAAACCAAAACCAACCTTTCCTCTATTGCTTTTTAACGAGGTAACTAAATCATAATTTCACAATAACTTCTTTGTTATCATTTGTGTTAATTCATATTGAAAGGGGAACTGACCACCTTCGAAAGGAAGTCTAATATTTCCTGGGCCCAAGGCAGTTCCCTCATTTATTGTCTAACTATAATCTGGTGGTCTTGCATTCTTATTCACAGGTAGTCCTTCCCAGACAAAAAGGAGTTCTTCGCAATCAATCTGATCTCTCTCTACGGTACGCGCACACCCTCCCAACACTCAACAGGTATTCCTCCTAGCCCTAACCCTTATCTGTTTCTCAAGAGAATGAAAAGATAGAAGCAACTCTATTCTAAGAACGGAAACATTTTGGCACGCCCGGTGGGACCCTTTCTCGGGTTTCTTTCTTTCTTGCTTGCTTTCATATAGGGAGCATACTTGCTATTTTCTTCTTCTAAATATTCACAAGATATTTTGTCATTTTGGTAAAAGAATTTGTCTTTCTTCCTCATCTTTGCATTAGTGAAAGTCATCTTCTTTGCTTCATCGAATATCATTTTCAATTTGGGTTTAAAACACGTGCATCACATTCTTGCTTGCTGTTTTTAATTCTAGTGAACATAGATTAAGTAACAGGTCGTACACGTGGGGGTGATATCCATGGTATTGACAAGAAATTAATCTTACTTTCACTGCACAACACATACCAAATCACATCATAATCAACACAACAACTCAAACATCCCCCTTTTTCTCATGGTATTCCTCCGCCCGATTGAGGTAACCTTATAAGCCAAAACAAACTTGACATCTCCCTTAGGTCTTTTGTTTAGGATTGACATCATCTTACATCTAAGGCATAAGCCCACAATAATTAAAACTAATCCTAGGGTTAGTCTCTTAATTTGCTTGTGCATCTTGCTTGTTTTTTAGTTTTGTTTCTCTGTCATACCCTGTATCAGTGATCACTTCAGAACAGTTTGGTGGGTATACTAAGCATTGTTAACCCCAAATCAGCAGCTTCTTACATCTTCTCTTTGCTTTCACAAAGGATGATACTTTGGTCCTATTCTACTTTGAAATCGCTTAATCGACCAATCTTGACTTCTGATCGGCCGACCGACATCGGTTATCATCGACCGATATCGCCATTCTTTTTCTTTCACGATTCTCGACAAACCAATAACCTACCAATTCCAACATTTTGTTGTTGTTTCTATTCCTAGATAGATTGAATCCTTGTTGTGTACTCTTGTCCATGGTTGTTATCACTCGAAAACAAGCCGTAGCCATGGTTTCACATGCCTGTTCCATGCCTTTGCCTGAATCACCCCCTTCACATCCTATGGGGAATCCTACAGACACCAGTGATGTTCCCAAGATCCCTGTAGGAGATAAGGACTTTGCAAAATTTTTGGATGCTAATCCTAGCGCCGTACAGTACTATTTGTCCCATACCCCTGACCGTACGCCTGACGGTCAACTTCTCGTTGGTATGCCTATTAGTATAGCTACTCACTTAGCTCCTTCCCCACCTAATAACTCTGCCTTACCTTCTTCATCCTTAGCCCCATCTCCCAACTCAGTGGCTTCAGGGGTTCATACGGCATAGATTGGCTTTCCTTTGGTTAATCTGGGGCCCCACATATCATTACCGCTGACTGCTCCTACCTCATCTCTCTCGCAGACTACCCCTTTCATAACTTGCTCTCTACCACCTATCCACACGAGCTTTCCTTCTCAAGCTCCGCCCACCTTTTCATTTCCACACACTTATCCTAAGGGCTTCAACATCTTATATAGGACATCCCTATTCGGTCACCTCAACATATTCGTCATCAATACCTTATCAACATTTAACCCCACCATTGTCTAGTAGTGGCTCTTGGCCCAATCCTCCTCCGTTTACAACAACCGCACCATCATCTTACCCAACCACTGATTTAATCAAACAAATGATGGACAAGATGCAAAATCTGGAGGCTTCTGTTTCAGGAAGCCGTAGCACCCTGACATACGAGCAAGTTTGTTGGGAGCCTATTCATCCTTTTGTCCCCCTTCATTCATATCCTCCTCAATGGGAATTACCAAAATTTACTCGTTTTAATAGTAAGGAGGATCCTCAACAACACTTGCGATCATTTAGACATGCCTGCTATCTGATTGCTCATGACGATGCCTTACTACTCCGCACCTTTCCCATGTCCTTATCAGGACCCGCCTTGGAGTGGTATAGTGCTTTAACCCAGCACTCAATCTTCTCTTTTAACCAATTAGCCCAATCTTTCTTGGATCATTTCTCCATTAATATTGCCAAGAAAGTATCCATCACCGACCTCTATGCCATCCGAAAATTTGAAGACGAATCTATCGCAGATTTCATTGGACGATGGCGGGGCCTCATCAACCAACTCACTTATGCCTTACCTCAGGCTGAACTCATCGAACTCTTTACGTGGGCCTATGCTAAGCACATTTCTCCCACCCTCCAAATTCAAACTTTCCACACCTTTGATGAGGCCTTTACTATGGCTCGGAAACTAGAGATTCGAGCCTTAGAGGAGGAAAAATTGAGGTTGCGCAACAAAAACCCTAATTTCCGAACCCAAGACTCCACCAACAAACCCAACACCACCAATTCTCATGCATCGACTGCTTCGAAATCAAAAGGAGCTATACACGCGGTGATGGTCAAATCCCAAGCACTGTCTAGTACCCCGCCAAAAACCACCTATAAGTATAAAGCCGAGCCCATCAATTACACTCCCTTGGGAGAAACTTATGGTGTGATCTTGGAAAAATTGCTCAAAGCAGGAGCTATCACCTTGCCTCCTGTTAAACCTCATTCCGGGTTTGATTCCACCCGTGTTATACCTTCTTGGTACAAAGAAAATGACTTCTGTAACTTCCACCGTGTGAAGGGACACAATCACGAAAACTGCAAGATGTTGAAAAACATAGTGCAGGAAATGGTTGATGCAGGGGATATAACCCTCGATAATCCTAATACCCCTGCTAACTAAAATTTGAAAATCTTCAACAAACCATTCCCAAACCACTCATCTAACAGTAACGTAAACCAAGATATCTTAGCCGAGGAGAGTGTTCATGAAATCCATGCGGTCTTCGACTCCCAACCAAAAGCTTCTATCGAGGAAATTCTGAATCAAGCCTCGTCACTAATGCAGGGATCCGCACCCCCTTCACCACCATCAAGACAAAATGATAATCTTGCCATTCCTTTACCCATAAAGGAATTAACCGCCCAGAGTTCTCTTCTCATAGATGAGCCTTCTTACACCACATCCCTGCAAGACTGTGAGCAGATGTTATCTAACTTATCTATTTCCCAAACATCTCCTTCTACCACTCTTGCTGTAAAAGAAGAAGGCTCGCCACTGTTTCTGTCATCCTTAGAAGAGAAACCCCTCAAACCAACATCACCAAATTCTTTAATCATGACGGATCCCTTTGAACATGCTCTCCTACCTATTAGTTCTTCATCGCCTAAATCTTTTCACAAACCGATTGACCTCTTAACACCCATTGATACAATGCCTCATTTACCCCCTGTATCACACCCACAGTGGACCAGAATCACAACCCACCTCTCTTCCATATAACAGTTCTTATTCACACGTGAAGATTATCATCCCTCAAAAGATAGACGAGTCCTATGGAAGCGTTTGAGTACACCATGCTCTACTCAAATGCAGATGACCGATCCAGACACCTCTACCATATACCCAAAGTGTTTACAAAAGCTCAAAATGCCTATGTCCTCATCTTCACCCCTCTCATCTCTACCGAATACCTCATCCACCTCTATTAACCTAACCAAACCTTCCCCTACGCTTGGGACTTCACCAATACCTAGCCTAACACACCCACCTCAACGGTTAGATTTATCCAAAAATAAAGCCGTCCATCCACCTAGGAGACAAACCCAATCCCCTCAAGTCCAATCTATGCCTCTGTCACAACTAAAACCCTCACCGTCACACCTACCTTCTATATTGGGACCTCACCCCTCCACCTTGCATCAATACATCATACCTCCTGCGTTTTCTTTAAAACAACCTACACCTTCTGCACCCATACAGAGATCCATGGGTGTATCAACACCATCACCCCAAGTATCCTATCCACCTATCAACCCTAAACAAACTCCATCATCAAAGGATTTGTTTGTTGTCACTCCTCTTTCCCCGTGGTTGTTTCCTGCCACCACGTCATCTATGACTTCATCATCTAACCAGCTAAACATGACTTCTGCGCCAAAGAAGCCACGCTTAGTTACAACCAATCATCAAAACCCCTTGTCTAAACCACCACCCGTATGAACCAACCATACCCAACCATTACCAAAACCCACCCAATCAATAGCCTCATCTTCCTCTGACTTTGACCCGCTCAAAGGATCTTACGCCAAGATCCTTGATATGTTGGTGGAGAATGCGACCATTTCCCTACCCCCACTTAGACCCTATGATCCATCTAAACCTCAACCTATAGGTTATGATGAGTCTAAAATCTGCACTTACCACCACACACCAGGACATGATGTAGAGGGATGCAAAGCTTTGAAAGCCATCCTTCGTCAGTCACCTCTCTCGGATAGAAAGGTTAAGAAGGACAACTTACGAAGGGAGAAACCTTTAGCTTCAATCCCCTCTCCTATACCACCTATCCCCACCTCACCAAGATCTATCATTATTGCAACCCCACCTCTCGAAGACAATGACTTATCCCTACCATCTTCCTCCTCTCCTGTTCACTGAGATCAACATGATTAGTATTGCTACTCGGGCGTAGAAAAACAATGGGAAAGCTAAAGAAAGCACACCTGCGGCCTCTCTTTCTCCGTCCACCATCCCGATCGCACCACCACCTAAAGTGGTTATTCATGGACCTACCTACCCCGTCTCTAATGGAGTTGCCCACCAAACCATGATCAAACAGCTTCACCAATCACCTGTAAAAATGACACTGTATGATCTCATTCAAACCTCTGAATCTCATCGACAAGCTCTCGTTGAGATCCTCTAAGGGATAGAGGTCCTACCTAATGAAACCTTGCCCATTTCCTCCATCTTAACACCCAACCACGTTGCTTCTCTCACCAAACAATCTACCATACATCCCCCGTACAAGAAACCGTTCTTGTCAGGGCCCTCGAAGATGAAATTGTCGACTTTGGTGTAGAAGATCCTGACCCCACTCTTTTCATCTCGGCTTACGTCTGGGACATCTAAGTACGTCGTGTTATGATCGACGGGGGTGCTAGCTTAAACATCATCTCTTCCAAAGCCTTCCAACAAATGAATATCCCTTCTAGTTGCATGTGTGCCAACCCCACCATGTTGCATTCATTCAATGATGCTATTACTTCTACCTTAGGCACCGTGATCCTTAACATTCGTGTAGGGCCATGTACTTTACCTGAACTCTTCTATGTCCTTAAGGGACAATTCTAATACAACATGTTGTTAGGCCGCCCTTGGATCCGGGCTATGGGATGCATTCCCTCAACCTTACATAGATGCATAAAATTTGAGTATGAGGGGAAGTCCTACACTATAAAAGCTGATGCTCCCCCTTCAAAACCTGCAATATGTTATATCGCCCTAATGATGTGCTTGTACCAGTCAAGACACCCATTCATCCAACCCAACCATCTACTTCGACCACACCTCAACCATCCACCTCAACCGCACCTACACCTTCAACCAATGAAACCACCACCGCAAATACCACTTCCTTCCCAGCGGACAACATCCCAACCTCAGATCCCTTGGTAGATGTTTTTCAACGCCTTACGCTGGGGGAGTATCACCTATATAATGTTAGCACTTTCCATACCCCACAGGAGTACGGACAGTTACATGCGCATCCTACCTACGACCGTCGTGTGGGGGAAGTAATCTCCTATGGACCACCTAATTGCCGTACCAACCTAACATATGGGGGTGTCGACGCATCCTCTGTCACCCCTGAACCTCCCCTTGGTGTGGTTCCCTTCCAATCTGATTTTCAATATCTAACTAATCATCGTTTCGCCCTCACCTTCCTAATGCGCTGTGCTTGGAAGGGCTTCGGTTTCGGTCTTTATGAACAAGGCCGACATACGATCATTCCCATGACTACACACAAACACAAAGATCATCGTGGTCTTGGATTCTCTGAACCACCTACACCGAAGACACCGCATATCCATTGTATCCAGGAAGATGACGAAGTCACCCCTTCCAAACCATCATCACCCATTTTTCCATCGTCACCCACAGAGTCGATAGACCCGGAATCTATCCCTCCTAACTTTTTTTTTTCGTAAACGCTATCTTCCTGGGTCCTCTCACTTATCAACGTGATAATGAAGACCCATCTTCTCTTCCCCTTCTGTATCTAGACATGATTGAAGAAGACTCGCCTTCAATTAATGTTGTTGAGTGCTAGGATGACGACTCCATCCTCACTTACCTTGGTGCGGATGACTCTTATATTCAACGCGCCTTACCATCTGAAACTCAAACCATGTTGAATGAGTCGACTATAGAAATCAACATCCACACAGAGGACGATCCTCACATTGTGAAGATCGGACAATCTCTTAACGCATCAGAACAAACTACCTTCACTACCTTCCTCCATGCCCGCAACCAAGCTTTCGCTTGGTCCTACGCTGACATACCAGGAATTGATCCCGACATTGCTTTGTCTATAACATTACCCTGAAACCCAACTCTAAACCAGTTAAACAGAAACTGAGAAAAATGCATCCACGCATTGCCCTCTTGGTCAAAGAAGAGCTTCAACGACTCCTTTCTGTTTCCTTCATCTTACCTATTGACTATCCTCAATGGATTTCTAACATCGTACCTGTTACTAAAGCAACGGGGGGACTTTGGATATGTACAGATTTCCAGGACCTTAACCTCGCTTGCCCAAAGGATGACTTCCCCCTACCAAGTATTGATCAACTTTTTGATCTCACTGCGGCCATGAGATGCTTTCTCTCATGGATGGCTTCTCGGGATACAATCAAATTTTGGTAGCCCCAGCCGATCAACATAAAACCACCTTCATAACTCCTTGGGGAACCTTCTACTATCGTGTCATGCCGTTTGGCCTTAAGAATGCTGGTGCAACCTATCGCAGAGCTATGACTTACATTTTTCATGACATTATGCACACTATCCTTGAGGATTATGTCGATGATCTTCTTGGCAAATCTAAACATCGCAGTGAACATCTCGATGTTTTAACCATTATTTTCGATCACCACACAATCTCAGAAATTCGTCTTCAACCAAAGAAATGTGTCTTTGGTGTCCTTTCAGGAAAACTCCTTGGTTTTATTATCTCTTTGCGTGGCATTGAGGTCGATCCAGCTAAAGTCAAAGCTATCCTAGAAATGCCCCCACCCACTAACCTCAAACAATTGCGTAGTTTGCAGGGAAAACTCCAATCTATCCGGCATTTCATTTCACAACTCTCAGATCGATGTCAACCTTTTCATCATCTCCTTAAAAAGGACATTGTCTTTCAATGGAACGACGAGTGCCACCAGGCCTTTGAGGATCTTAAATCCTATCTCTTGCAACCACTCGTGCTTATCCCACCTCAGGATGATCACCCTTTCTACCTTTACCTTTCTGCCATCGACCATGTTGTAGGAGCCATGCTTGCACATCGTGACTCCAAGCATTGAGAACAAGCCATTTATTACATAAGTCGTACTCTTGTGGATTACGAGACTAGGTATACACATGTAGAAAAGTTGTGCCTAGCTCTATCGTTCGTGGCAACCAAACTCCGACATTACCTCCTGAATCACAAAACTTTTGTCATCACCAACACAGACCCCATCCATTATATGTACGCCAAACCTCATCTAAACCAATGCATCACCCGATGGCTTATGCTCCTCACCGACCTCGACCTTGAGTTTGTACACCAGAAATTAGTCAAAGGATAAACTATCGCAGACCAACTCACGGAAGCCCCTTTACCTGGGGAACAATTTACCAATTTTACTTTCCCTAACGAACTCATCGCAACTCTTTCACTCAGTGAGGAGTCGTATCCAATGACCCTCTTCTTCGATGGATCCAAATGCCAGCACGGTGGAGGGGCCGGCATTGTTCTCATTCCTCTGGACGCTGAACCTATGCCTCTTTCATTCCGGCTCAATTTCCCCTGCACTAATAATACAACTGGAATACGAGGCCCTTGTTTTGGGTCTCCAGGTTACGTTACACTTAGGTGTAAAGTCTATTAACATTTTCAGCGACTCTCAACTGGTAGTCAATCAAGTTATGGGCATCTACCAATGTAAAAATGAGGAACTTCAAAAGTACAAACATTACGTGGACTCACTTTTGACCTTATTTACTCATTATTCTATCCAAACCATTCCCCGCTCAACTAATAAATTTGTGGATACTATGGCTTGCTTGGCCTCGCAAATTCCTACCTCACCAACTGACTCTGACATATTTGTCTTGGTCCAACAACTCTTTGCCCCATCTTACTCAGTCCCGGATGTTTGTATGATAAATAATGTGTCTGCTAATTTGCAGGATACCTAGTATCACCAATTTCACGACTACCTTACAACCTCTATTCTCCCACCTGACCTTACTAGTAACGGCAAACGTGCTTTTCTTAAAAGTGTTTCTCGTTATGTTGTCATGGGGGGACTCCTCTATAAACGTGGCTTTGATGGCATCCTCCTTTGATGTCTAACCGGTGCGGAGGTCACCTATACCATCCAACAAGTCCATGATGGAATTTGTGGTGGACATTTTAGTGGCCTTGCCGTGGCTAAATGGATCCTTCGCCTAGGTTATTATTGGCCTACTCTTAATAACGACTGCTATGAATGTGTTAAGTGTTGTGTTATGTGTCAACAACATGCCAACCTTCAACATACTCCTAGCCATCCGCTACAGGTCGCACGAGATCTTTGGCATTTCTCACAATGGGGTTTAGACCTTATTGGTGAGATTCACCCACCCTCTTCGCAACGTCACCGTTGGATAATCACAAAGAATCGAATATTACACTAAATGGGTGGAGGCCATTCCACTCATTTCAACCAAAAAAGAAAAAATCATAGAGTTCATCAACCATCACATTATCTGTCGTTTTGGTGTTCCTCATCGCCTGATAACAGATAATGGAAAATCTTTCAAAAATAAGTTGTTACAAGACCTTTGTGACAACTTTGGTATCAAACTTAGCTTCTCATCACCTTACTATCCACAAGAAAATGGTCAAGTGAATCTTCTAACAAAACCCTGACCAAAATTCTCATGAAAGTCGTTAACGATTCTGGGAAAAATTGGCCTGATCACATCCCCTTTGCCCTTTGGGCTTATCGTACCAGTATTTATACCTCCACTAATGCCACACCATTTTCTTTGGTATATGGTATCGAGGTTGTCTTGCATCTTAAAATACAAATACCCTCCCTAAGAATATCTCTCTAGGATATTCTCACCAATGATGATTTCCGCCAAGAGCAGTTAGCCCAATTGGAGCTTCTTGACGAACGTCGTCTTACAGCTCTTGACCACCTTCAAATCTATTAAAAGTGCATCAAGTGTGCTTATGATAAGCGACTTCATGAGCGTACCTTTAAGGTTGGTGATCTTGTCCTCAAAGAGAATCAACATGTAACCAAACTAGAAAAGAGCAAGCGTGGAAAATTTTCTCCAAATTGGATTGGGCCTTACATTATCACTCACACTTACGGATCAGGCACTTACTGTTTAGCTTCGCTCAATGGTAAACCTGAGCCTGAACCCCTTAATGTCTTGCATCTTTGACCATTCTACTGTTGAATTTAGTGTTATATCACTTCTTATCTACCTTGCGCTCATCCCTTAAGCTCACTCATACACCTTGTTTCATGCATCTCAAAATAGAATCATGCTCACATGGTTTGGTCATTATCTCCTCTTAAAGATGCCTTCCCCTTTTTAGTCTGGTCCATGACTTAAAAGTATCAAAATAACACGTTCTCAATTATACAATTATGGGATATTCTTGAGTCAAACTTCCTACAAAACTAGATGCTTCATGCCAAACGGACATCCAGACTTCCACGTTATACATAGATTGCTCCTCGAAGGATAGCTATGTGTAAAGCCACATTTGCTATTATAAATATATTGCTCCCCAAGGAAAGCTATACACAAAAGCCGCATCTCACTACTATAAATATACTTGCTCCTCAAGGACAACTATACAAAGTCAGCCTCTATCGAAGCTTCTCGCATTGATCGCTTCGTGAAGAGCTCAAGAAAAAAAAATGCATATCCCATATAGACTTCCAAAGATCGATCGGTCTATATTCGGCCTTGGGTTGGGCCGATTGATTAGTTGTGGCCGTGGGTCCGGCTTGATTGGTTGGGTGGCCTTGGGTCGGACTTGGTTGGTTGGTTGCGAGCCTTGGGTCGGGCCGATTAGTTGGTTGCGGTTGTGGGTCGGGCCTCGATTGGTTGGTTGCGGCCGTGGGTTGGGCCTGATTGGTTGGTTGCGCCTTGGGTCGTGCCGATTGGTTGGTTGTGGCTTTGGATTGGGTCGATTGGTTGGTTGCGGCTTTGGGTCGGGGCCGATTGATTAGTTCTGACCTTGGGTCGGGCCGTTGGTTGGTTGCGCCGTTGGTCGGGCCTGATTGGTTGGTTGCGCCTTGGTCGGGCCGGATTGGTTGGTTATGGTTGTTAGTCGGGCCTAATTAGTTGGTGGCGGCCTTGGGTCGGGCCGATTGGTTGGTGACGGCCTTGTCGCCTAATTGGTTGGTGGTGGCCTTGGGTCGGGCGATTGGTTGGTTGCGGCCTTGAGTTGGGCCGATTGAAGTTAAAATAAGGCTAGTCAGCAAAGCCGGGGTAGGTGATGCAGGAAAAAATGGAGATTGGTGGATAAGGGTGGGAGTTAGGTTAAGGAAGTAGGTAACCGATATGGGTTATGTGTGACCGATATCGGTTACAAGACCGATACCAGTATTCTAGGGCACGAAACTAGAAAAGAGCAAACGGGAAAATTTGCTCCAAATTGGATTGGGCCTTACATTATCACTCACACTTACGGATCAGGTATTTACCGTTTAGCTTCGCTCAATGGTAAACTTGAGCCTGAACCCCTTAATGCCTTGCATCTTCGACCATTCTACTATTGAATTTAGTGTTATATCACTTCTTATCTACCTTGCGCTCGTCCCTTGAGCTCATTTACCACCTCATACACCTTGTTTCATGCATCTCAAAATAGAATCATGCTCACATGGTTTGGTCATCATCTCCTCTTAAAGATGCCTTCCCCTTTTTAGTCTGGTCCATGACTTAAAAGTATCAAAATAACATGTTCTCAATTATACAATTATGGGATATTCTTGAGTCAAACTTCCTACAAAACTAGATGCTTCATGCCAAATGGACATCTAGACCTCAAAGTTATACATAGACTGCTCCCTCGAAGGACAACTATGTGCAAAGCCACATCTACTATTATAAATAGACTGCTCCCCGAAGGACAACTATACACAAAAGCCACATCTGCTACTATAAATAGACTGCTCCCTTGAAGGACAGCTATACAAAGTCAGCCTCTATCAGAAGCTTCTCGCATTGATCAGCTTCGTGAAGAGCTCAAGAACAACAAAATGCATATCCCATATAGACTTCCGCATCGATCAGCTATATTAAATATATATATATATATATATATATATATATATATATATATATAACAAATAAAAATAATAATAAAAAGCAGCATTCAAAAGCACTTTTGAGTCATGGACTTGTCTATTTAGGTTTGGTTCTCTTTCGTCAGAATAATCACCTTATAACAAGTTTGATCGCGCCCCAGCTATACCATCTACCTCATCTCACCATTCTTCAAAACAACAAAACTCAAGGGACGTGACGTATATCCGATATATTGTGATTATACAACTCTTTTCACCTATCGACTTCTCGCCTATGCAAGGTACCTAGGGATTCAAGTTCATCCTCCGATAATATGTGGTTTGTTTAGCTCTTTCCAACTATGGGACACTTTTCCCTCTTTTACCCGAATCTAGGATTATGTGTTGACCTTAATCAGGACACGTTTCCCTAATACTTGGGTAAGCTAACCTTCGCTTCACCTATACCTACACCAATACCCCCAATACCGTACCAACACCAACAACATTACCCTACCAATATCAATATTTTTACCAACCGAAAAATTGCCTAACCACAACCAAATTTCTAGAATTCACCCCTCCCTGGTCCTAAGGGAGAACTACATCAGTCTGAGGCCCCTCCTTGCTTTGTGCAATGGGCTATGTAGGCAGCACTTAGGAGACATGGGGTCTCCGAAGGTTAGCTCGACCATCCCCTACCATAACCTATCATGTGTTGTTAAAATATAAATGATTTCGCATATTTATATTGATAACACTCACCTTGGTCCTTTTTCAAAACAAACATTCAAAACACAAACATTCTTATTATTATTATCATAACTCAAATCAACATACATATTCAGTTTTATTTAGATGTTAAACAAATACATCTTCTATATCATCGACGTGCAGGTCGGCATCCTTATTTATTCTTCTACCTCTATGAAATTCACCTAGACCCTTGCACCTCATCCCGAACCAGGTGATGATCGTGATCATCGACGCCGCTCACCTGGCCTCTCCATCCTCAAAGGTGCCACTGCTATTGGTTCCTCCCACTGATCTGCCAATCTCTCCTGTAACATATGAATACGCCCTCTCGCGTGGAGGAATCTCGCCTCTAGTCTCTCCACTCGTGACTGCGCAACCGCTAACAATCCTGTTGTCTCATTCACCTGCGTTTGAAGCTGGTGAACTAAACCCTACAGGTGATCTCTCTCCACTGTAATCACAGCTATGTCAGGATGATCAGCCCTCTCACGTGAACCTCGCAGCTCTGCTACCCACCACAATCTATAAGCCTCTGTCGCTCCTGCATCCATTACCCTGCGATTGGCTGCTATCTCTTCTGGTCCTTTTGGAGGTGTCAGCCGGGGAGGCGAGAATGATGCCTCGGCATCGATCCTCATGTATGGTCTATAAGCCATGGGTATATCTTGAACAAATCCAAATTATCACCGCACGTGATCTAGAGGAATCCTCTCATACTCACCTGGCCTGTGCCCTGCGATCCACCTTAATCGTTCTACACCCCTCGTGTCCTCAACCAATCAAACTCGCCTCCCGATCACTAGGGCCCTACCAATAACTCACTCCTCCACTCAACTAGTGCCAACTCAGCCCACAAACTCAACAAAATCACTTCACACCTCAGACAAGATAAAATTGGCGCTCAAATTCACAAAGTGACAATGACATGCCATATTTTTCTTTTTATAGGTTTTGACCTATAACCGATACCGGTATTGGTCACACATAACCGATATCGGTTACCTACTTCCTTAACCTAACTCCCACCCTTATCCACCAATCTCCACTTTTTCCTACATCACCTACCCCCGACTTTGCTGACTAGCCTTATTTTAACTTCAATCGGCCCGACCCAAGGCCGCAACCAACCAATCGGCCCGACCCAAGGCCGCCACCAACCAATTAGGCCCGACCCAAGGCTGCCACCAACCAATCAGGCCCGACCCAAGGCCACCACCAACCAATTAGGCTCGCCAACGGTTGCAACCAACTAATTCGGCCCGACCCAAGGCCGCAACCAACCAATCAGGCCCGACCAACGGCCGCAACTAACCAACCAGGCCCGAACCAAGGCCGTAACCAATCAATCAGCCCCGACCCAAGGCCATAACCAATCAATCGGCCCCGACCCCTAAGGCCGTAATTCAATCAATCGGCCCCGACCCAAAGCCGCAACCAACCAATCGTCCCGACCCAAAGCCGCAACCAACCAATCGGCACGACCCAAGGCCGCAACCAACCAATCAGGCCCGACCCATGGCCGCAACCAACCAATCAGCCCGACCCACACCGCAACCAACCAATCAGGCCATGACCCAAGGCCGCAACCAACCAACCAGGCCTGACCCAAGGCCACACCCAACCAATCAGGCCGGACCCACGGCCCACAACTAATCAATCGCCCGACCCAAGGCCGCACCCAACCAATCAGGCCCGACCCAAGGCCCTCACCAATCAGTCGGCCCGACCCAAGGCCACACCAATTAAGTACCTCGACCAAGACCCACAAATTACGATTTTATCCACCCATCATGTAGCTTTTTGTTCAATCGCGCTCACCTGTTCGTGTTTTTAGCATGATTAGGATACTTGACTTGATCAATCGACCAACTTTGCCTAGACCGAGACCGTGACGTTTATCTCAACCAAACCAACCATTTGGTACTGCCGAACATGCCTAAATGTTCCTGTACCTTACCCGTTATATCCCCTGGAGCTACTTCCTATGCCTTGGATACTAGGATTATATCAACCTTGTTTGGATAAACTATCGACCTTTGCCTATGAATTGCTTGTTTGCTCTTCAAATCATGTACCCTGGTCGCACTACTGCATTTCAACATGCGTCTACTTCCTTGAACTTACCCCACCATCTTACCATCATCTCAACACCATTCACCCTTTATCAACCCTATCCCTGATTTCACGTTGCCTCAATCTGTGATAGATTTGAGGGGGATTACCTATACCCTCAACGGGAGTAACCACTTCTTATTATTGTCAGTGCAGCTTCACAAGACAAGCTACACGACAACAAGGGGCTAATGTAGACACCAAATTTGTGTCTTACGACACCCTGTGCCCCGCATCTCATTTCACAACCTAACCTCACCACCTAAACCTTACACAATTATTTATTAATTACTTTATAATTAATAAATCAACATCTCCAAACCTGCCACCTCATTTCGCCACCTCATCATGACCTAGCCCTAACCCTAAACTAACCTAATTAAGACCTATAACTTGGTCTACATCCACACCCATGAATAATGACTCCTCACCCGCACCAAAACCAGCCTAATAATGACTTGACCAAGCTCACAACTAATTCCTCGGGAGAAAAGGAGGGAAAGTTGGCTATTTTACTAAAAATAGCCCACTTTGACTTAACCGACATCGGTTCCTACTCGACCGCCGTCGGTTATGTAACCGCCATCGGTTCCCTGTAAATGACCTTCCCCAACCAAAAACAAGGGATCGGAATTCATTTGAAAGATCCGGAATTCACTTTGCAGGACAGAGACAAGTGAAGGAAAGAGAAGAGTTTGCAGAGAAGGACATCGAGCCCAAGACTGCAACTGAGTAACCAGAGCACAGCGACACTCATCCAAGCATTGGGAGAGAAGATAAGCTCACTTTTGATTGTCAGATCATCCCACCTGAGCCTTGTCTTCGTCATCACAGTCCTTGGAGCTGTACCTTCATCAGGAACTAGTAAGTAGTGTCTTGTACGTTTTTAAATACCATTTCTTGAACTTTTGATTCATAGTAATTATAAGCTCACTCCTAGATCTACTACCCGATAGCACCCTACATCTAACTTTCATTCCTCTACCCTTACATTGCCCCAAGAACAGCTCCCACACTCTCTGAGTCTTCTCCATCACCCTATTGCCTACCCCTGATCATTTACCAACCTTATAAACACCATAACCGCCTTACAACCAACCTTCATTGAAAGCCCCTAAATCACTGCCCCTACCGATATCGGTTATCAGCAACCAGTACTGGTGTTATAACCGCAGTCGGTTATACAGTGACCGGCATCGGTCACTGTGACTCAAACCAAAACCAGCCTTTCCTCTATTGCTTTTTAACGAGGTAACTAAATCGTAATTTCGCAATAACTTCTTTGTTATCATTTGTGTTAATTCGTATTGAAAGGGGAACTGACCACCTTCGAAAGGAAGTCTAATATTTCCTGGGCCCAAGGTAGTTCCCTCATTTATTGTCTAACTATAATTTGGTGGTCTTGCATTCTTATTCACAGGTAGTCCTTCCCAGACAAAAAGGAGTTCTTCGCAATCGATTTGATCTCTCTCTACGGTACGCACACACCCTCCCAACACTCAACAGGTATTCCTCCTAGCCCTAACCCTTATCTATTTCTCAAGAGAATGAAAAGATAGAAGCAACTCTATTCTAAGAATGGAAACATTCTATGCGAAATGCAGCTTTCATCTTATTCCATTATTATTCCATACAATTAGCTTAGCATAGAATAGTTTCATTTCTAGATTAGAATCCATTTAGAGTTACAGGTTTTGTTTTGTCACAAGGATAGATTCTAAAACTCTCGGCACATTTGTGTTGTATTCTTGCAATTAATCCCACTAGGAATTACATAGTCAAGCTCTGTTCACTTGCACTATCTCTCTCTTACTTGCATTCTATTCGATCTATATCCAAAGCTTTCATTGTTCAAGTTCCTTATTCTGACTGATACTATCATATACACACTTTTCTGGGTTCAAGAGAATACGAAGGAAATGAGGAGATCACACTGAGGGGAAAAAGTCACACACAACTAGATTTGCCACTATTCTGAAACTGCCAGGTTTGAGTTATCAAAGTTCTAGCTACAACGTATCAAATAGAGTAGTAAATTATTTCATGTCACTCAAAGCTCACTCTTGATATCAACAAGAAAGCTGTGGGGATTGATAGTTTCTGAGAAACCATGATTCATTCCTCACTTATGAGGTAGAATCAAGAGTCTTTCAATTTACAACAACTAGTTGCTTAGATATTTAGATAAATTCACAACTGCACAGGAAAATAGCCATACCATGTTATTTTTGTTTGTTTTAATTCTGTTACTAGATTAGTTGTCCATTTTCTAAATATATTAGAATAGCTGCTCTTTTAATTATGTTAAAATACTTCATAGAAAACAAAAAAAGTAAAGATATATGCATAGTGTAGATACATCTTTCATAAATTAGTTTATTAATTAAAAATTAAATCACTTTGTATGAAAATCATAGGACCTAGAGAGCCTAGAGAATATATAGTTGAACCAATAGTGCCTCAACCAAATATACCCACAACATTAGCTGATATAGATCAAGACCTTAAGATACAAGTCTTTTGAGCAATGAAAACCTACAAGTAATTAGTGAACAACTGAGAGGGTTAAATATCGAAGACGACAAAGCTTACACATTTTGGTCAAACCATCCTAACTATAGACTACCTTGATAAAATATCTCGAATGACTCGTACAAGGATTCGAAAGAGAACAAATATTTGGTTGTGATCCTTTAGTTCCACAACCTGATGTAGGAGACCTCCTCGTTGACATAGATACTAGCTTACGCATTCAAGTTTCGCAACACTTGTAAGGTATTCTGAAAAAATTATACAACTTCTAGTTCTAAACATAGAGGCTTTGAAAGGCATATGATTACTAGATAGTTGGAAGAAGGGATTGATTCTTCACATGACCATAATAGGTCCACAACAACCACGAACTCATGATTGTGATCCCTAAGTCCCACAACCCAATGGGCCTGCAAATCAGTTAAGTATTGATACCAGTTTATGAACACTGGTATTTAGATCCTCACCACTCCCGCCAGATATCATAACGCAGTTCTTTGTATTAAATATAGAAGCCAATCAATCTAATATTTTCTGGACTAGACCAGAAAACCACCCATATTTCACTACAAATCCACTAAACCTCCTATCACCATTTTCATGACCTTATCTAGAGATATATACGAAGCTCCCACAGGTCACTTCCCACGTATCCAACAACCAATAAAAAGGATCTCGGCAGAGCTCGACATTGATTGGAGCCTCCGAACAACTATTATATCTCGAACAAACCATTACACCAATTCAGGTTAGGAGGGCCTTCTTTGCCTTAGATTCACAGATTCCATTATTACGTATTGAGGATATAAGATTACCCGATTAGTTTGTCTGTATCCATTTATATTCCACATTCATCGGCCATCTCAAAGACGACCTCGGGAGGTCAGGTATGAGGAAGAGGTACTTGTAGATTCCCATGCTCACATGTCACTTTTCCATTGTACAAAACTGGTGAGCCCGATGTGAATCAAATAGTTCTTCCTCTTTTATTTTTCATTTCTTTTCCCCACCTTCACTCTTTCCCATTATTTTGTGGGTATTCATATACTCCCCGAATATGTCGGGATACAATGCATATGGCAGACCTCTCTCAAGTATTGAAGAAAACTATAGTCAAACAAATGGACAACCATCACCCTTGCTTTCTGCATGGGCTGATAACTATTCAAGTAATTACTTGTCATCTGAAACTCCCCCTCACAGAACTAGTTCTAGTTCTTCATTCCAAATTGAGGAGTTTGATCAACTTGCACAAACACAACAACCAGAGCCCTTAGGCTCTAATAATATGATGTTTACTGGAGAATCCACTTCATCTCCTCGGGTCTTGTTCAGACCATAGATCAGTAGACAGTTAGATCCACTCCCATTTTTGGATGAGGAGTACTTAGCATGCTATGCTAAAAGTGAACAATGTTTCCAAAACATGTATCCACCTATAGGGAGTTTACAAACACAATCTAATACCCTATTCCAAGAAAACACCCCCATTCCTCCACCTATGGGAAATACCCTCGGTGAAGCTTGGCAGGGTAATGATCAATTCATAGTAGGGTATCACACCCCTTTACAACCTCAAGGTATACAACAAATGCCATTAAGGCAAAACACTGTGTCTTCACCAATAGAGGTCATTTCAGCCTTAGTTGAAAAGGTTAGAGGGCTAGAACTTGCTCAAGCAAACCAAAATTCATATTTTTGGCAAGTAGGAATCCCCAACCCTCTCGCATCACCCCAGTCAAGTTGACCTCCTTATAAGAATAGGCATGTTAGGCATGCTTCCGCAAAATCCTTATAATTACCCATAGCAAACACCAACTAAGATTGCATTTTCAAACGTCGCTCTAGTTGAAAACATGACACCTCCCGGCTTGGCACCAAATAACCCATACCAGAACAATGCTCCTCCTTACTTAAACATTTATTCAAAGTCACCACAAGGGGACATGTTCTCTTCTCCCGAGATGTTTGTTCAACCACAGGATTCCCTTATGCCCCTGCAAATACATATGCTATGTCATATCAACAACCCATGCCACCCCCACCCCCTCAACAAGTACCATCGATGGTCGAGGCCTACGCAATAGGGAATTATTCAAAATATTTAAAAGAGCCCCTAGACTTCACCATACAAAGTGTTATGCTTCCAAGACCTCTTCCCGATTTACCCAAATATAAAGGGGAAGGAGATCCAAATGCACACATTAAGGCCTATGCCACAGCCATAAGGGAATTACTACCTTAGGACGGGATTGTTACTAAAATATTCCCTAAAACCTTAGAAGGTATTGCCCTTGATTGGTATTACAGAATACCTGAAGCCTCGATACACTCATTCAAATAACTTGTGTCTGAGTTTATCAAAGCTTTTGATATGAACAAATTGTTAAGAATGGGAATCAGGGAATTCTTGCATATTAAACAAGAACATAATGAATCCACTGCTCATTTTATTCAAAGATGGCGTACGGTTCTCTACTCATCAAAGAAGTGCTCTAAACATGGATCAAATGGAACTATGTGATTTATTCCTTAATTCTCTCAATAGAGAGATAAAGGAAGAAGTCCAGAAGTTCCCACTAAGAACTTATGATGAAGTACTCGAGAGTGCTCTCCAAATCGACCAAGCAGCGATAGATAGTGGTCATAAGACATATGGAACAAATGGGAAATTAACCACTCCCAATCAAAACACCGTGGCCTATCCTAATACTAGGAATGCTAATCAAGGACCTAAGATCCTTAACAAGAACTGCGGAGTTACAACAGATGGAGTAACTGACCAAACTAAAAGGGAAAATGTTGTAAACATTTTGCCACCTATTAATAATCAACGAAATAACAATTTTACTCCAACAATCAACGTAGTGGATTTTAATTGTCCACCGTGACCACAACAACAACAACAACAATGAAAAATCCAAACACAAGGTCCAAATCAAAACCCAACTGGATATCAGAGTAAAAACCAAAGGCAACAACCTCAAAATTTTAACTCTAACAACCAGCAACCTTATCAGAATTTTGGGCCACAACAGGTTTTAAATCAACAACCTCAAAATTATAATCCCAATTTGTATTGTGATTTCCATAAGATTCAAGGCCACGATACTAGGACTTGTCGTGACTACAATAAATTCATGCAACATTTTCCAGAAGATCAAAAACAACTCTTTATAGATATGTTTTTATCAAATTCTGTAGTACCCACGCCAAACGCTTATACAGGGTAATTTCCCTCAAAATGCACCCCTCAAGATCTGTAATGATCCACTCCCAAACCATTCTAAAAATAATAGGCTAGATCCTAGTGGAACAAATAAGGGTGTTATAACAGAAACAATGATCATGAAGCTTCAACTTCATTAAATCCACCATCGTACCCAACTAGGAACTCGACCTCAAACCAAGATAGTTGGTCCTGTAGAATTAGACACCGAGCTACCCGTAGAAACCATAACAAGAACACGGGATTATTCTTCTCAACCAATTCAAATATATCCATTGGAACCAGACAACATTCAACCAACATTGGTAAAACCTATAGGCACCTATGATTTAATTAATGACTTAACTAAAACCTTCTCTCACATCTCCTTTTTGGATTTGTTAAAATTCTCCCATTCCCAAGGGCTGCCCTTTAGAAGCATTAGGCCTTGGTCATTTAATCAACATCACTCCTCCTCTAGAAACACAAGTAAACCATGTAGACTTTGACATTTATCCTCCAGGGCAGCCGATAAGGATACTTTGAGTTTACATTTGATTTAAGCAAAATGCCAACAGACGCCGAGATTGCATGAAGAGGTGACCCAACTTTACATTTACAAGTATGGGTTTACAATAATTATGTTAAACGTGCAATGATTGATGATGGGGCTATAGTTAACATAGTCCCCTTCTCTTTCTTCAAAAGTTAGGATATGGAGAGACAAATTGTTCCACAACACGAAATATGTTAAGAGGATATGATAGCCTCAAGGCCACTTCAATTAGAACCATAGTTTTACTAGTCACTTAAGGACCCAAGACGGTCCTCACCGAATTTTATATTATAGATTAGGAAACCAACTATAATATGATCCTTAGTCAGCCGATACACTACATGAAGCCAATCCCTTCCACGTTATTCCAAGAAATAAGATTTCTACACTTAGGGAAAATATTTGTGGCACAAGGTGACCCAAAACCCTTCGATATATTCATTTTGAGTTTGAACTCCCAACAAATCAACTTATCAATCCAATTAATTCAAAACCAAAAGAGAAGTTGATGCCCACCACGTTGGAAATTACAAATCTAGCCAAGACATTCCAAAGACTCAAAAATGATACCAATGTCATGAATCGGTGTCACTAGGACTACCACAAAAATTGTCGAGTTGTTAGAGAAGGACTTACCTATTCTCCTACCATTTGATTCTATGGGTATGCGATGCACCATGGGAATTGCTTCTCTTCCATCGGATAAATTTTTATGGTAGAAGTAACCAAGTGAAAGAAATATATACGACAAATACCCCAACATCCATTTTTCTAAGCAAATATTGGACTCTCCACTTCGATGGAGCCATATGTCACTTTGGAGATGGGGTAGGAGTGATCTTTACTTCACCTGAGGGAAAGATCTTTCCTTTCACCTTCAAATTAAACTTTGAATGTATAAACAACGGGGCTGAGTACGAAGCTCTCCTCCTTGGCCTCATCCTAGCCAAAAGAATGGGTGTCGATAACATTAGAGTGCTAGGAGACTCGTAACTAGTTGCAAACCAAGTCTCTGAGGTATATGAAACTAGGGCTGAGCATTTACAACTCTATAAAATAGTGGTATTAGATCTAAGCAATGGATTTAACTTCATATCAATTGAAGCAATCCCACAAGAGTAGAACCTTCTCGCAAACTCAATAGCAACCTCAACTTCCCATTTCACTCCAAATAGCGAGTTGGAAGATACAAATTTCACAGTATCACTTTGTACCGAACCATTAGTGCGTAAAATACCAACAAACTCACTCCTAACTCATGGAGAAGCTGAGAATGATTTTTCTATCATGGATCACTTTGACAATGATAGAGTCACTCTCGAATATCTAAACACCTATGCAGAGCTACACCTTGCTCACCGCATAGTGGATCTTTCCCTAATACCACATTCCTCTTCCTATTTTGGAAATCCCATGGTAGATTCTCCTCCACAAGAGGATCTTGATATATACGAGATAGAAGATGGAGAAATCTTGGAACTACCTCCGGGCCCACCTGAATTTGAAGAAGGTAAGACTTCTTTAATAGAAGAAACCATTGACATAAACATTGGAATGGAGGAAGAACCAAAATTTTTGAAGTTGGGATCCTCGTTAACTCCAGAGGAGATAGAAATACACACCCAAATCCTCAAAGAACATCAAAATGCTTTCACATTTAACTATAAAGAAATGACGGGCATTACACCACATATCGTAGTACATAATCTTGTCATTAAACCAAATGCAAAACTAATTAAACAAGTCAAGACCAATGAAGCTAAAAGTGGCTCTCATGGTAAAAGAGGAAGTAATAAAGCTTCTCCAAGTGGGATTCATCAAACCCATTAACTATTCACAATGGGTATCTAATATCGTCCTTGTTCTCAAAATGAATGGGAAGATACGCATTTGCATAGATTTTCGGGATATTAACAAAGTTTGTCCCAAGGATGACTTCCCATTACCATCCATTGATGTTATCGTTGATGCAACAACTGGATTTGAACTGTTGTCCCTCATGGATGGGTTCTCAGGGTATAATCAGATTAAAATATCTTAGTAGGATCAAGCCAAAACTACATTCATGACTCCCTGGGGAACTTATTACTATGCTATCATGCCATTCGGTCTTAAGAACGCAGATGCTACATATCAGTGGGTAATGACATACATATTCCATGATCTTATCCATAAAATCATGGAATCCTACGTGGATGACTTATTGGCCAAGGCCAAGAAATGTTGTGATCATCCAGAAGTACTTCGTATCATCCTCTCACGATTAATTGAATATGGTGTCACATGAAACCTAGAGAAGTGCTTGTTTGGTGTGACAGGAGGCAAACTTCTAGGCTACATTATATCTTCACGAGGGATTGATGTCGATCCAACAAAAATCTACATTTTTCTCGAAATGATCCCACCATCAAACGAGTCTGGAATCACGTCATTTCTTGCGAAACTCAATGCAATCTGAAGGTTCATCCCAGATTTAAGTTTTGCCATTCATCCAATCAACAATCTATTAAAGAAATATTATAGCGTTGATTAGACTGAAGAATGCAATGAGGCCTTCGAAGTAGTTAAAAACTTCTTGTTGTCTCCACCCACGCTAATGCCTCCCAAACCAGACCGCCCTTTGATCCTATACTCACAGCCACTCGATGTCTCGCTAGCCTACATGCTAACTCAAGAAGACAATGATAAATGGGAATGTGCGGTCTATTTCATTAGCCGAACGTTGCTCGATTATGAAACATGTTATACATGGGCGAGAGAGAATGTCTTTCCCTAGTCTTTGCAACAAAATGTTTAAGACACTACATGTTAAACCAATAAACAAGGGTCATTGTAAAGACATATCATTTACAAACATTCCTCACGCAAGGGTATTTATCTAAAAAGGCTAGGCGTTTCATAACCTTAATGGGAAAATTTGAGTTGACATTCGTAAACCAAAAATATGTTAAGGGACAAATCATTGCAGATTGGTTAGTTGAAAATCCACTAGATGGAGGTGATCTGGTAAATCTGGACTTTCCTGATGAGTGTATATACTTCATTAAAACCAGGCCCCCATCTCTACATGTCCTTGGTACACTGATATCATCAATTTTATCATAGACCACACATACCCGGAAGGTGCCACATCACAACAAAGAAGGTGGTTACACATTATTACCACTAAATATGTTGTCTTAGAATAGGTACTCTATCGTAAAGCCTTCGACGACATGCTTCTAAGGTACGTAAACACAGAAGAATCTAAGAAGATTCTTCATGAATCCCACAATGGGATATGTGGAGGCCACTTCGGTGGTCACGCCACTACTCACAAAATACATCGGATGGGCTATTTTTGGCCCACTCTTGAACATGATATAGTGGAATTTGTACGTAAGTGCCACAAATGCCAAGCATTATCTCATGAGATTTACATGCCAAAGACAATCCTTGCAACCAATAATACGACCCCGTGGCCCTTCTCCATGCGGGTTCTAGACTTGATAGGGAAATTCTCTCCCTCATCAACCAATGGCCATATTTTTATAATTACAGCCACAAAATATTTTACCAAATGGGTGGAGGCCATGCCTCTCACCACAGTACTAGGTTCGGTAATTGCCAAATTCATTTTGAACCAAATCATTTACAGGTATGGTGTCCCACAAGTCATTATATCTCGATAATGGCACATCCTTTAAAAATGATGAGGTTTGTGAGTTATGTAGCAAATTCAAAATAAACCATCACACGGCCTCTCTTTACTACCCTCAAGCCAATGGGCAAGCCAGAAGCGATAAACAAAACATTAAAAGCTATTCTCCTTAAAACAATCAAGGAGAACAAGCAAGATTGGCATTTAAAACTATATCCGGCCTTATGGGCCCATCAAACCTCAATAAGAACACCAACGTAAGAAACCCCTTTCTCGTTGGTATTTGGGGGCGAAGCACTTATCCCACTTGAGGTCGAAATACCCGAGTCTCCGTATCTCATTACAAGGATTTTGGATGAAAAAGCTTATAGGGAGGCACACCTCTCTCAACCGGAAAGCCTTGACGAGGCCAAAGCTAAATGCCAAACAACGGAGCAGAGCCTATGCCGATTGGATTTGTCGGCAGTATAAAAAAAAGTCTATGAGTGAGAAATATATGAGGGAGATCTAGTTCTAAGACTAGACAAATGATCAATAAGAAAACCGGCGAAGGAAGGAAGTTCCGGCCCAAGTGGTTGGGCCCATACCGAGTCATGAAGGACTACAGAAATGGTGTGTATCTTTTGTGTACACTAAAAGGTGAGGAATTTAGTGAAACTATCAGTTCATTACATCTTAAATGGTTTACGCATGAGACATCAAAATCACCACCATGTACATTATATTTACCTACATTACATTAGTCATTTAGCTATTTCATTTTGTCCACTCATTTCGTAAAAATTGTAGTCCAGAACTTACTCTTAAGCAATCTGTTACAAATTTATGAAAGTATTGGCAAAGGCATTCAAATCACATCTCCTCAAACATCATCAAGTAATTCACATTATTCTCATCAAGATTGATGACCAAATATTGATGAAAACCATACCAAGGCCTACATATTTGGTTTTTCTCTTTCTTTCTACTAGGTGAAGTTGTCCTTACCTACGGTCTGTTCTAGAAGCTTCTTGGTGTCACATCTATCCCTCTTAAATCTCTTTGAAAGAAAGGATATCCCAAAGTCACAAGTCAGAAATGTCAAGATCAAATGGAATCAAAAGTGCCAAGCAAACAAGAATATTTTATTTTACACACTTCTTTGCCCCACCAACCTTCGGTGATAAGCCCGCATCTCTTACTGGTGGTGTGAGGTTGGGAAAGGAAAGAAGTTCCCTTACTCGCCTATATCCCACCTTTGGTGACAAACCCGTGCTTCTTACTAGTGGCATGAGGCAGGGTGTGGGGGTCCATTCACACAAATTAACAAATCTTGGTATGCTAGAAGCACAAATCAAATTATATTAAGAGAAAAAAATGTCCAAATTCCAAAGAGATCAAATCCTCAAAACTAGATTTTGTCAACCAGGTTGCCATTTATGAATCTAAGTCTAGATAAACTGGAAAGTAAGTGGCCTTCTAAGCTTAGTGGTATTTTTGAGTAGGGTAAGTGTGTAGGTCTAGGTTTGGTTTCTAATATTGGTTTGTCTGTCTCTTATCATTCCATTCAGTCAAGCTCATACAATTTGTGCCCTTCCTAACTCTTGGTGTAGAGCCCTCGCATCTTACTGGTTGCGTGGAGCTAGGAATGGGGCAAGTTCATCTCTTTATCACTATACATTCATCATGTTTTGCCAACATAAGAAGAAATCACAGACATTTCCCAAAGAGGTCAAAAGTTCAATACTACAATGTGTTAATCATCACATATCAACATTACAAAAGCATAAAAAGAGAAACATTTTGCTCAACATTTGTTATCATTTGTCATCCATTGCATACATACTTGAAAAGCATGAAAGAAAATACTCTAAAAACATCTAGTATACATGTGGAAACAAGTCACAAAATTCTAGGCACCAAAAGTCTAGATCCAAAGATATATATATATATATATATATATATATATATAATCAAGTTTTATATACAATGCCATCATGCACTAGGCATGGTCAAAATGCTCAATGAGCCCGAAAAGTACAAAAAAACTCATATAAATATCCAACAAAACACTACAAAAATGGCCTCTCAATCCCTATGGGATTCCTTAGAGGGCCGATGACCATGTCTAGGACTCCGCTACACCGGTGCTCCGAATGCACTCGTGGCTCACAACACGGCCGCAGCTGCCATCTCACTATGAGAATGAATCCTCCTCATCAAGCGCTTGGCGTCCTATATCCAGCTACCTCAGCACGGAGAGAAGTCACGATCTTTGCCGCCGCCAAATAGAGGCAAAAACATCGCATGCCTACCGGCCGCTAAAGGCTCCCCACATCCACAAAAAGCTCAAGCACGAGTCTTCTCGAGGGGAGCGGAGCAAGGTATATCTGTGCATGCTTGGTGAATCAAGTCTCACCACTCGTCAGAAGTCGCTGCAAATAAAGGAGAAAACAAGTTAGAAAATGATCAAAAATAAAACCAATAAAAGGAAATAACAACTAAGACAATTCTAACTAAAACAAAGTCAAGAGAAGAGTGGCAACTCACTCGAGATCTCCAGGCCTCCAAGAAAGATCTCTAGGATCCGTGACTACCATTGATGCCGCCACTGACTGGCATCCATCTCCCATATCTGGAGCAATGTGACAGCTTCCTACGGCTGCACTCGCCATCTCCCCCTAAATCTTGAGAGGGCAACTCCTCGAGACCGCAGTCACCCTCTCTATGCTCTATTTTGCCCTCTCACTCATAGGATATTCTGAGTGTCATGCTACTCAGAATCACTGTCATCCTCCCCACCCGACCCTCCGATCTCCATCTCCTCTATATCCTCCTCTGTCTCTCCCCCGTAGTGAACTCCTCAAACTTGGAGTCCATGTCAATGGGCTCATCGCTACTATGCGCAGGACTGGTGGTAATCCGAAATAAAGGTTCCTGAGGAGCACTGGCTACCCCTCAAGCATGTACCACCCTCCTAGCCGCGATGGGGACACCAAGAGTAATAGTAGTCCAACCCCGGCCTCTAGGACCTCCCCGAGCCTCACAAACAGATCTATACACTGGCCCCACTGGAGGAAGCATGTCAATATATGGGAGGCCGAACTGCTGTGGTACTCTATTAAAGGGGTGGATCTCCAACTTCCCCATCCTATCTACTGCACCGACATGTAGTCTGACAAGCAATCAATATGACAGACTCCTCTCCCCATAACCCTTCCATGGCTTAATAAGGAGTGGCCTCCATGTCTGCAGTGGTCAAAGAGGCCACTGGCTGGTGAGGCACTCTAAGAATGGTCATCCCTATCCACCTCACTACCCTGATGGCCCCGGGATCCTCCGCCTCTACACCTCTCCCATACGGAGTGATATGCTCATACACCCAACTCATGACAAGAGTGGGGTGGCTCAGAGACTTTCCTATAGTCGGACCACCCCGTATAAATAGATGTCTACTCCCTAAGCATAAACACATCCATGGCCCTTAATCTGTGTAATAATGGGGGCCCAGCAATATAAGAGAGTGTCTCCTCCCTTGTTCCCAATCAATCTCAAAGCAAGGATGCCCATGATGGCCGTATTTTAGCACAGAATTTCTATCTCAACAATGGAGCGGATCCTCACCCCTTCTTTGACCCCATCAAACAACTGCATCCCCCATATATGTGGCCCACTGAACCACCTGAGATCTCGATACTGCTGTCTTAAGAGACAGCCACCTCCCAAGGATCAAAACCCTAGTATACGGTAAACATCCTCTAGGGTGATGGTCCACTCACCCCTAACTCCTGGCAATCGAAAAGTGTTCTGATCCACATCCCAATATGAAAATAGGTCACATAGTATGTGACTAACAGTGCAATGTGAGGGACCTATGCAATCCTCCAAATTCCAGCCCTCTGAAGAGTATCTCGCTCTGCCTGAGTGAGTGCCTCTAACACTGCTAGGAGCCAATCACACTCCCTCTCTTGGCTCCATCTAATATATTCCTCCTTCTTGCATACACCCAAAAACACAAAAAGGAGTAAGTTAGTATCAAAATCTGATTGGAAAACTATCAAAAACATGTAAAAGTGCTAAAAATGCAAAAATAAGTAAAGCAAAGCATTGTTTTTGCTTTCTGTCATGAACCGCCACCCTATGCAGAGTGGCGGTTCCGTAATCACGCTTTCTAAGGTGGCGGACCCATAACCGCTGCCCTGCTGCATGGCGACGGTCCTATCCCAACCCGCAAATAGCTCGGAAGCCCTAAAAATGCCTAAAACAAGCAAAAGACACCATTTTAACTAAAATAAGGACCTACCCTATGGGCGCCCCCCTAGAGACTCATTTAAAACTAGTATTTTCAAAAATACCCCCCAAGACAAATATTTTATCATTTCTACATTTTAGGTTTAAAAACAATAAATTGAGAAGAACTAACTTGAGACTTTTCCATTCGATGTTCCGCTCTCGGAGGCATGATCACTATCTCACCACAAACATTTTGACTATACTCTCATCGAAAACTATCACCGTGGGTCCCAGAGCTCAAAAACTATCAAATCAATCCACGCAAATGAATAGTAAAATGAGTTCATTTTATATATATGTAGCTTTTAAAATTGATTTTGAATATCTTTCGCAGGTCGGAGCGTCGACATAGGTAAGTTCTAAACCCCGCATAGATGGTAAGTCCTCGTTTCATATCAGTTTAGTCTTATTTCTTAAATTGTTTTATCTAGCTGCACTTGAGTCCCCTATTTCATTTTACGATATAGCGGGATTTTTTAGGGCGACTTTCCAACACACTTGCGTGTCGGGTATAACTCTTAACTTGCCATTTCGGGACCGTCATACTCGGATCTACCGTTTTATGCCTCTTCACGGCTAAGATGCTTCTCTGAGGGGGCAATATGTACGTACTCAACAATTATAGGGTAATGCACACTGAAATATGTTACACATACCCCAATGATGATACAAGTCTCCTCACAAGGTGTTTGGGATCCAGAAAAGCTCACCAAGTATACGTTTATATCCCATATGCCTCGCTCGGCCTCCGCATGCTTTGTTTTGCCCTCTACCCCCTTTTTCCTTGCATTTTGGTCTTCAGTGACGAGACCGCCGCCCTACCTAAGCGGCGGTCCCCGCAACCATCGCCCCACAAGGCGGTGGTCATGTTCACGTTTTCCAAAAAGTTTTGACGATCATGTCAAATGTAAATCTTCAATTTCTACCCACATTCTTCAGCTACTTTGCTTTGCATTTATGTTTTGGCCGCCCTATGAATAGTGTTTTCCTTTGTTTATAGTAAAAGAGTTCAATTGGGAGTTACCCTCTGGTAAATGCATTTGCTATAAATAGCCAACTTGTTTTCAAACAAATGGCCCCTCTCCTTCTCTATTTAATCATTCAGTCTTTGAATTTCTTGCTTAGAGTTCCACTAGTTTCATGTTTTGCATCAATTTTAGCTTTCCTTTGTTGTTTAGAAGTCATTCAATCTTCTTGTTTCATCTTATTTCATTGTTGTTCCATACAATCAGCTTAGCATAGAATAGTTTCATTTCTAGATTAGAATCCATTTAGAGTTGCAGGTTTTGTTTTGTCACAAGGATAGATTCTAAAACTCTCGGCACATTTGTGTTGTATTCCCACAATAAATCCCACTAGGAATTGCATAGTCAAGCTCTGTTCACTTGCACTATCTCTCTCTTACTTGCATTGTATTCGGTCTATATCCAAAGCTTTCATTGTTCAAGTTCCTTATTCTGCTGATACTATCATATACACACTTTTCTGGATTCAAGAGAACACGAAGGAAATGAGGAGATCACACTGAGGGGACAAAGTCACACACAACTAGATTTGCCACTATTCTGTAAATGCCAGGTTTGAGCTATCAAAGTTCTAGTTACAACGTATCAAATAGAGTAGTAAATTATTTCATTTCAGTCAAAGCTCACTCTTGATATCACCAGGGAAGCTGTGGGGATTGATAGTTTCTGAGAAACCATGATTCATTCCTCACTTCTGAGGTAGAATTGAGAGTCTTTCAATTTACAACAATTAGTTGCTTAGATATTTAGATAAATTCACAACTACACAGAAAATAGCCATACCATGTTATTTTTTTTTGTTTTAATTATGTTACTAGATTAGTTGTCCATTTTCTAAATATATTAGAATAGCTGCTCTTTAATTCTCATTAAAATACTTCATAGAAAACACAAAAAAATAAAGATATATGCATAGTGTAGATACATCTTTCATAAATTAGTTTATTAATTAACATTTGAATCACTTTGTATGACAATCACAGGACCTAGAGAGCCTAGAGAATATATATTTTAACCAATAGTGCCTCAACCAATTATACCCACAACATTAGTCGATATATATCAAGACCTTAAGATACGGTGTCTTTTGAGCAATGACAAACCTACAAGCAATTAGTGAGTAATTGAGAGGGTTAAATATTGAAGACGATAAAGCTTACACATTTTGGTCAAACCATCCTAACTATAGACTGCCTTGATAAAATATTTGAATGACTATACAAGGATTCGAAAGAGAACAAGTATTTGGTTGTGATCCTTTAGTTCCACAACCTGACACAAGAGACCTCCTCATTGACATAGATACTAGCTTATGCATTCAAGTTGTCAGAACACATGTAAGGTATTCTAAGAAAATTATACAACTTCTAGTTCTAAACATAGAGGCTAAAAAGGCATATGATTACTGGATAGTCGGAAGAAGGGATTGATTCTTCACATGACCATAATAGGTCCACAACAACCATGAACTCACGGTTTTGATCCCAAGTCCCACAACCCAACGGGCCTACAAATCAGTTAAGTATTGATACCGGTTTACGAATGCTGGTATTTAGATCCTCACCACTCCCACCAGATATCATAACGCAGTTCTCCGTATTAAATATAGAAGCCAATCAATCTAATATTTTCTAGACTAGACCAGAAAACCACCCATAGTTCACTACAAATCCACTAAACCTCCTATCACCATTTTCATGACCTTGTCTAGAGATATATATGAAGCTCCCACATGTCACTTCCCACATATCCAACAACTAATAAAAAGATCTCAACAGAGCTCGACATTGATTGGAGCCTCCAATAGCTATTATATCCAACTAACCATACCACCAATTCAGGTTAGAAGGGCCTTCTTTGCCTTAGATTCATAGATTCCATTATTACATATTGAGGATATAAGATTACCCGATTAGTTTTTCTATATCCATTTATATTCCACATTCACCGGCCGTCTCGACATGACCTCGGGAGGTCGGGTACGAGGAAGAGGTACTTGTAGATTCCCATGCTTGCATGTCACTTTTCCATCGTGCATTGACCTTTGTAGGTGTAAAGGTAGGGTACGAAGATTGGGGCATGACCCGAGAAGGAGATGGCATGGTGGGAAAAGGTGTAAACTCCAAATCCTAGAAGGTGCTAAAAGGAGACGTCGGGTTCACCAAAATGATTTTAAAAATGGGGCCTAATTGACCTAAAAGGTATATTAGGATATTAATGTTAATCTAACTTAGGAGGACTAAAATGTTGTATAAATGAACTAAAACAATATGGAATAATTGTAATTAATTATTCTAAATGAAATAAAACTCTAAGTATACAAGAGAAGGGAGGGAAATATCTAAGCTGATTAGAGAAGATTGCTACAGTGCTATCGCAGGTCCGATCAAATATCTTGGAAGTGAAGATGAACACTCAAGGACCTTGTGAAGGGAAAATCCTATGAATCTAAGATGTTTGAGGAACCTAGGAGTGTACTTGGGGCCCCGACATGCCCTAGTCTAAATTATGGGTGCTTTAATCACCGTAAAAATCAAAACCCAAGTTCACCAAAGTGTCATTTTCAACTTGGTCTAAAACCCTACCGTTTGTCCGACTAAAACTTTCGGATGAATTAGAAAATGACCTACAATGCAAAGAGAAGTATCAAACCATAGAAAAATAAAATATGTAAATGAATGGGTTGACAAACCTCAGCCACAAAAATAGTGGTCATATCACTTAGCGTTGACCACATTTCTCTTAGCGTGAGATGTAGTTTTGGTGTGTGTGTGTGCATCTCGTGACCTAGGTGATCTCATTCCAATAAAACTTTGTGAAGTAGTGATAAATAGTAACTATAGAAAATGTAAATAGAATGTGTGCATGGAATAGAATAGAATCCTCCCTTATGTAGTGTGTGTGATGCAAATCCCTATCCTTGATGCATGGCACTAACTAACAGATGCAAGTGATGCAATGGATATACATCTAGATGGAGTGATATTAATGTGTGATGTTAGGAATCTCATTATGGTCTTATAAGCTTTATATTTATAGGGATCTCAAGTTTAATTTCATAATTAATCTCGACAAGGCCGATCGAGGAAAAGATAAATACAAAAATGGCTAGAAAATCCCCATAAGAAAGTGGGAAAAGGATGTGCATAGTTTTGTGTCTACACCACTATATGTGCTCATGTTGGTGAGCCTCAAGTCACACCATTACCAAAACCTCTCATGTTTGAGTGCAATACTAAGCAACATGACCTTCTTATTGAGCTCCTTAGTCATTAATTGATCACTTTACAACCTACTCATTACTATCCTCCTTATTGTCTAGAAAATATCAAGGTCGTCCATATTGCAATTATCATCGAGTCAATGGACATACTCGACAATGATTTCTATGCTTTTAAATGTAGAATCAAACATCTTGAGCATAAAGGGTTTATCTCTTTCACTACACAATGTCATGTTACATCTCAATGGGCTCCTAAATCTTCCCCTTCTATGTCTAATGATCATTCATCCACCACTTCTACTATGCCTTCTTTGGTTAGTAAATTGTCACCTATTCAACCCATTCCAACCAAGTAATCACGCCTCAAGGCATGCCTTCTATCACTTCCTTCTAAAATCCATATACAATGTTTCCTAATCAAGCTAAGAAACCCCCTCTTAAGGTTAATCTCACTCCTCCCCATCAAAGGTATCTCAAACATAACATGGTCACACTCAACAAAAACCTCCTATTTTTAAACTTGTAATTCTGCCATCTGTTATAGACCATACCTATGCGATGACTAGGACCCAGATGAAGATTACTATGATGATGAACCATTTGATGGTCACACACCTTTACCACCTCATTATCTCATCACTTTTGTTAAGGAAACTACTCCTTACATTGATCCAATTACTTTCTTTTGACTAGACCTTTATCACATACACACTTGGGAGTCATTACATCCATTAACTCCCTCCTAGAATCAACACATGTCTTTCACTTACACACATCCACGTTCTAGAATTCACATAGTCATCTATGCTACATACATAGTTACTACCCAATGACACACTCTTTTGCTTCAGTTCACACTTGATTGTTGAGGGCATCCTCTTCACATGGATACCACACAATGCACAATATTTACTACACATTAGGCAACACATATCATCATACATCAAATACACATTATACACTACAATTCAAGCTATAGATATTGTGTGTCTTCATTCATCGTACATGTCCCACACCCACTACGCATTAGGTATCACATGTTGCGCATTTTTCACACATTATACACATCACCTTACATATTGCATCCTTCACATTACATGTTACATATCGCAACTTACATCTACTATGCTATAAATAATAGGGCATTGGAACATCTTGCATTTACATCCTATTATACCATACATACTACTCATCCACTTATACACATTGTACTCACTACCCAATGACTCACTCTACTATCATGGTCCATAATGGAATGTTGAGGGTATACATCACAAATGGACCACATCACAATCACACGTTCATCGTGAAATATTTTTTTCTTATATGAAATTCCTAAGATTAGTGATATATGTCTTAGGCTATAGGGTTACTTCTTCTAGCATCATCTTGTGATAGGCTATATCATCAATTTCTCTAACACCATTTAGTGGTAAACGCTTTAGGCTAAATCACCACCCCCTTTCTATTCATCTTGTCATGATATATGCTTAGGCTATACAGTCACGTACACATCATTATTATGTCACCTCTCATCACTATACACTCATCACAATGTGCTACATACATCACATAGTTCTACCATTTCCTAATGAAAAACTCTCATTTTTGGTACATTCTTGATCGTTGAGGGAGCATAATAAATTAACCGCATTGCATATAATTCCATTCACTCAGGAGGTACATGGCACCTATAATCCATACTACATTTTATGGTTGTATTTACTTTTGTTTGCACTTGTCTTTACATGTTCAAATTACTACACATATTAGATATATATCTTTTATGTCATTATCATTACTATACACACATGCGAGTTCACACCTTTCTCTAGTTGTGATAAAAAAATACGGAGATTTTACATGCATATTTGATGCTTCACACACTACCTACTAGGTAATCCACATTCATACACTACAAGTGCTATTGTTTCATTTTCTACTTAGCAATTTCCATTTTTAGGTTATATATGCTTTGAAATACTTACTATTTTATAGCATGCTAACTCGGTGTTTCATGTGCAACATTTGTAATACTGATTGTATTTGCTTCTATAATTGTTTATTTTCTATTTATTGTTATTGTTTTTGGGATTTTCCCTTTGTTGTGTGCACACACTTACTTGTTTACGTCCATGATGGCCTTGAGTGTCTTACGACACCATGAGTGGTGTCCCATATTTGCAACCCACTTTGCGTGATGGTCTATGATTGTCTCCTTAGGTGTTTAGATTTTTTTTTCTAATGATTTTTGTTTATACTTATTTCTACATACATGTTTGTTTTTACCAACACTTGTTTTTCTAATCACTTGTTTATGTGAGTCTTAGTCTTTACCAAACACATTCCCTCCCCTTATAGGGTAGATTTTCAGCCCATAATTATTCCTCTTTTTGGGCCGCATTATCATATCCATGACATCGCATGCACCCCAAAGAGGAAGAATCATTTGGGTTTACATGTGGTACCGATACATTTCAATCTACAATTTAGTCTATAGTTCAGGTTTATAGTTGTCATCCATGGAACAATTCAGGTTTATAGGGTAAGTGCAGGAAGTTGATGGACAAATATAGGGTCATCCGTGGACGTCATATTGCAAAAACAACAAAATATCAACTTGTAGGGATTATTAGCAATATGCGCACTCAAAATTAGAAAAATTTATATAAATATGAATCGTAGCATTTGGAATCTAGTTTCTAAAATACTAATTTTTTTAAAAACGGACAAGTTTAGCTATATTAAACACTTAAAATTATATGACTTAGTTTTTTTTTTTTTAAACTTATAAGATTGTAGTCCGTCTCGCCGCATTTTGGATGAGAAAATCTTGTTTTTTTTTTTTTTTTTTGGTGAAACGTTAGATGTAGTTGTCTATCTTGGGATGGATTTTATTTTGTATTTTTTTGAGCAATATTTTTTTAATGATTTTTTTGTGAAAGTGGTCTGAAAATATTTAGAAAACGGAGTGTTTTCCATTTTCCCACCATAACTATATCAAAAAATATTGAAATCATTTTTTTTTAATGTGTATAGCATTTTTCCACGCTTGGGATGGTATAAGTTTTATCACAGTTTGATAAGCGAAAAAAAAGTTACTAGTCTTAAATGTAGACATGAACATTCATGGGAAAATTTTCTTAAAAACCTATTGTTAGTAAAAATTATAAAAATATATTTATCTTATTCTATTCACTTTAAAATCAATATTTCTACAAAGCTAATAGTCTCCCCTACGCAATGGCACAATTTTTGTGAAATGTTTTCAGTTTTTAGATGGTTCAAGTCTTTGGAAGAGTAGATTTGAGGTTTTTTGACCTTTTACACTTCATACTGACCTTCCATAGATTTGGTTGGGGAAAACAAAGATTTCCCAAGGCTTAGGTTCGGCAGATAGATCCGCGATCACGGTTTATAAAGCGCGATCGTGGTTTTTTTACACAAACTACGAGCACGCTTTATAAACCGCGATCACGGTTTATAAAGCGCACTCGTGGTTCATAAATCATATTTACACACATCCCAATGTCCGAATTATCATGTGATTTTTACTCTCTGACCTTACCGTATGAATTGCTATGAAATTCTATCTTTTTATGCACATTTTTCTTATCACTAGAAGCAAAACATCATGGGAGACAAGAAATGAAGTCAAAAAAAGAAATCATTAAGTAAAAAAACACCAAACAAATTAGAGGCCAACAAAATTCAAAATGTTGAGCGAATTTGTCACTGCTGAGTGTGATTCACAAGAATGGGTGGATGGATGGATTTGTAGGCCTCTAACTCCACTTCCTAGTTATCAACCTCCACAAGCATTATGACTTGTTTCTGCAGATGAAGTTGCAACATCCAAGGACTTTGACGAAATTTTGATTTTGGTGCGACAAGGTATTTATGGTTATTTAATTTTTGTATTGAGTTATGTCCATTGAAATTTTAATATGTAATTTAAATTTGAGTTGTTCAACCTTTTTTTTTTTTGTAGGACATGTGTTTGCAGTAATTGCGACAGAAGACAATGAAGAAGGAATATACTATTTCTTATGTCGTTGCATCAAGGAAAGAAAGAAGTTGACTTCTCCTATTATAGATGGAGAAGATATTGAGTATCCTATAGGGTCAGTGGTAGTTACTGGAACTTGGATTTGACGGTATCCATTAAAAAACTCCTCTGTTTGGGTGTTTGAAGACTTTGAGACACACATGAAAATACTCTTATATTCGCATCTAGTTCTAGCGACAAATATTCAGCTGTATAGATATCAAGGAAGGCCTAATAACAAGATTCTTTAGAAGGTTTGAGAGTCAGATCATGAAGCAATCTTGTCTGCTATTTAGAGTAGATCCAATCCTGATGGTTCATTGGAATGAATTTACAATGCTCATGTCTGGTATATATAATTTCTTTGATATATATATATATATATATATATATATATATATATATATATATATATTTGTTAGTTTAAAGATCTAGATTTAAGTTTGAATATATTTTATTTTAAATTTGTGTATTTTGTATATATAGATAGTATATGGTTTTGATTTGAAACTTAAATTTCTTTGACTAACACTTTTATGTTTAGGTTAGTGGTGCCAGAAAAGCTTCCACCTTCACGTGGTTGGCACTGTTAGTAGAGAATTTTAAATTCTCAAAGCTAAGAGAAGCTTTCATTGTTTGAAAAAGTTGTAAATTTTGAAAAAGTTGTAAATTTTGAAAAAGTTGTAAATTTTGAAAAAGTTGTAAATTTTGAAAATGTTGTAAATTTTGAAAAAGTTGTAAATTTTGAAAAAGTTGTAAATTTTGACAAAGTTGTAAATTTTGAAAATGTTGTAAATTTTGAAAAATTTGTAAATTTTGAAAAAGTTGTAAATTTTCAAAAAGTTGTAAATTTTGAAAATGTTATAAATTTTCAAAAAGTTGTAAATTTTGAAAATGACTCTTGCCCAAATGTTTACAAGACAATACCTACGCATGTGCACCGATCTGGGAAGGAAAAAAGCGAGAGAGGCTGTTGTAGAGGGTCCCTACACTGAGGCTTCAATCGACGAGACGCTCTCTAGGTGCCATGGAGTCTCGAGTAATTTACCCGTCGAAGTTGAACGATATTTTGGTCTCAGGGCTCTTAAGGGACTACGCTCAAACGAAGTAGCTAGGAAGCAACAACCTTATCACACACTAAAACACCACCTCCTCTAGCATTCACCTAGCCATCCTGGACGTGTTTGCCATAATTTTAGTGCCATGACTCACCGTTTGCAAAATATAGCGTTTGACAACCTTACACTGGCTCTAACTGCACTATTTCACGTGTTTGCAAACTATATGGCAACGAGAGCATCAATATGAGAAGAAAAAAACTAAGAGAGGCTATTGTAGAGGGTCCCTACACCAAGGTATCGTATTAGATAAGGTATCTCTAGGTGCCATGAAGTCCGAGTAAATCACTGTCGGGTTAAACGATATTTTGGTCTTAGGGCTCTTAAGGGACTATACCCAAACAAAGTAGCACTCGAAAGTAAAGACCTTGTCATGCACCAAAAACTACCTCCTCCGGCATTCACCTAGCCACCTAGATGTTTCAAAGGTCAATCAGGTTCGGTGCCACGACCCACCGTTTGCAAAATATACCATTTGACAACCTTACACTGGCTCAAACTGCACTATTTCACGCATTTGCAAACAATAGGGCAGCAAGAGCACCGATATGAGAAGAAAAAAACTAAGATAGGCTATTATAGAGGGTCCCTATGTTAAGGTTTCAGATAAGATGAGGCATCTCTAGGTGCCATGGAGTCCGAGTAGTCACCCGTCGAAGTTGAACAATATTTTGGTCTCAGGGCTCTTAAGGAACTACGCCCGAACGAAGTAGCCCGAAGCAAATGACCTTATCACACACCGAAACACCACCTCCTCTAGCATTCACCTAGCCACCCAGATGTTTCGTTGTAGCTGGTTTGGTGCCACGACCCACCATTTACAAAATATAGCGTTTGACAACCTTACACTGGCTCAAACTACAGTATTTCACACGTTTGCAAACAATAGGGTAGCGAGAGCACTAAAATGAGAAGGAAAAAACCTGAGAGAGGCTATTGTAGAGGGTCCCTATGCCAAGGTGTCGATTAGACAAGGCATCTCTAGGTGCCACGGAGTCCGAGTAGTCACCCATCGAAGTTGAACGATATTTTGGTCTCATGGCTCTTAAGGGACTACGCCCAAACGAAGTAGCCCAGAAGCAACGACCTTGTCGTGCACCAAAACACCACCTCCTCTAGCATTCACTGCCATCTGGATGTGTTGGCGCAGCTCGGTTTGGTTTCATGACTCATTGTTTGCAAAATATAGCATTTGACAACCTTATACTAGCTCCAACTGCACTATTTCGCATGTTTGCAAACAATAGGGCAGCGAGAGCACCGATATGAGAAGGAAAAAACCAAGAGAGACTATTGTAGAGGGTCCCTACACCGAGGTGTCGGATTAGATGAGGCATCTCTAGGTGCCACGGAGTCCGAGTAGTCACCCATCGAAGTTGAATGATATTTTGGTCTTAGGGCTCTTAAGGGACTACGCCCAAACCAAGTAACCCAGAAGCAAAGACCTTGTCACGCACCGAAACACCACCTCCTTTAGTATTCACCTAGCCACCTAGATGTTTTGGTGTAGTCATTTTTGTGCCACAATCCATCGCTTGCAAAATATAGTGTTTGACAACCTTACACTGGCTCCAACTGCACTATTTCACGCATTTGTAAACAATAGGGAAGCGAGAGCACCGATATGAGAAGGAAAAAACTGAGAGAGGCTATTGTAGAGGGTCTCTACACCGAGGTGTCGAGATTAGACGAGTCATCTCTTGGTGGCATAGAGTTCGAGTAGTCACCCGTCAAAGTTGAATAATATTTTGGTCTCGGGGCTCTTAAGGGACTACGCCCGAATGAAGTAGCACTTTGGAAAGCAACGACCTTTTCGCGCACCAAAACACCGCCTCCTCTAGTGTTCACCCGCCACCCGGATGTGCTGGTGTAGTTGGTTCGGTGCCACAATATTTTGAGGCATGACTTCTCACTCCTCACCTATGTTCATTTCCTAGATCTCAAAACATTCAATGTCACTTGTTTACCTTCCATCTCTCTTGTTCTCTTTGACTTTCCTCTGTCCTCTCGGTGCTTCATCACCGTCCTTGCTTTTCTCTCTTGAGCTATGTTGTTGTGGTGATATCTCTCCATCCTTTGCTGCCCTGAATATGTGCTTACATGCTCATTATTTTTGCATTGTAATAGGATTCTTCATCACAAATCACTACACGAATTAGGAGTATAAGTAAATCATCAAACAATTAAGGGAACACATGTGAGGACCTCTTATTCATAAGTTCCATCATTGATTGCATGAGATTAATTATTTTTTCCTCAAATTGAAGCAATGTCTCCCACACGAAACTTAAACCCCTAATCCATCAAGCAAGATCAAGCATTCATACTGCGCAAAGAAGGACATGTGACCATTGGGTGAGCATGATCCTTGAAAAAGGGAATGATCTATTTCCGATATTATCTCTTTGTTTAGATTGTTCTTGGTCATATATTTGAAAATCAATAGGAATAGAGTTGAAATCAAGAAAGAGAAATTCCATTGGGAAAATAATCTCACATTTGTGAGTGAGATGAATAATTTTGATTCTCATTCCTTGGTGAGCTCAGTGTGTTTTCATCCTCGACTCGAGAGAACTTGTATGACATTTTGTCCCATACCATCACCTAGAGGTTATGCTCTTAAAGAAGCCATTTTTGATTTTGAATCCCATGAGGAGAATGTATCAAAAATTTTGGAAGATATCGGCACAAGAATGCATGAGTTTGGTACTCCTCTCAGGGAGAATAATTCCACTTGAAGAATCTTCAAGATTCAATTTTTAAGAATTGGTTCAGGAAAATATTTGTGACCCTTTCCTTCAATAGTGATACTTTAGAAGCCCTTGTAGAGATCATAGGTTATATCTCTATAATCCTATGAAGAGTTATGAAAAATATTTTAGTCAATGTGGAAATATCAATGCCATTCCTAAGAATTGACTCAACACATTGGAGCATGTGAACATCTTGGAAGATGAGAAAGTTTCATTTGTAGTTTCCAGATTCAACAAGATGGTCTATGGAAAAACCTCATCATTCAAGATCTTCCATGGAGGAAGACATGAGTTGATTCTTCATTAGAGGAGGATTCTTCATGTGATGGGTGGAACCTAAGAATACTAATAAGGGCTTACTATCAAATTTTTACCCTTTTCAACTTGGGACATCAGAATGCACCACCACATGAAATCTCTCCCTTTCGTCACTTAAGGCGTGTAACATTCTCACTAGATATGATTCCTCAAACCCCAACTTTATTATGTTTCCCCCTCTCATGAATACTCAACCCCTTCACACATTATCACCCCTTTAAGTCCCTTTGTCACTTAATGCTTGTAATCCTACCCTGTCATGCCATGTAACCCGGTTAATCCAGAATGGTCAAGGATGAGTTAGAAGGTGAGTTAGCTAGGTTAATGTTAAGAGGTGAGTATAAACATACACTTAGCCATTTTTTAATCCCTTTTTAATATTTCATTTTCCTTCATTGCTGCTAGTATTTAGTTATGCTACTAAATTTTCAAGAAACCCTATTGCAAAAATCACATTTTTGCTCATATCTCCTTCATTTTTGCTCCATTTCCCCTACAATTTTTCCCGTAACTTCTACTCATGAACTCCTTGAAGATGATCTAAAAATATTTTCCATTGGTACCCTAAATTTTTATAGCATCCCATTTAAAATTTCAGAGAAAAAACTTGCCTTTTTAGATCCTTGCAATTCTGGAGATCGAAAACACTTGAAATTTGAAGCAGGAAACCATATGAAAATACCTAATCTAATGAAAAAATTTCATCTCAATCCAAATACGTAAGACATGATTAAATATTTATTATTAAATTGTCATATGAGCCTTACTAAAAATAATAAGTTTTGATAACAAAGAAAAAAATTTGAAACCTCTGTGTAATCTTCAATTCTAGAAATATGAAAATTGTAAAACTTGAAAATCGGGAAAATTGTAAAATCTTCAATGTTGCACCATAAGTAACATTAAATATTCATATAGTTCAAGATGAACTCTACCTCGCTTATTTCTATCAATGTTCGCATTAGTTGATATGCAACAAATTGAGTGTTAGCTTTTTTTTTTAAAAAGTAATTGTACGTATTGCCCTTTTGTAGTTCACCTAGCATGGTTTTGCTTAATGGAATAGGTTTGCTTAACAATTGTACCATGTAGTGCTCCGAGACATGGTTTTTTAATTTTAAATCAAACATACATATCTAGAACTAATTTAAATGGTTATGAAAACATACATAGAAGGATATCATACATGTAATGAAATCAAATCAAACATATAGTTCAGTAATATCGTTATGAAAACCAACACACATGGATATATAAGAATCAAACAAAGTGTGCTCTAGACACACATCTCTCGAAAATATATGTAATTTCATAACATGTGTACATCTCGAACGCAAGTGTGTCATAATGTATATAGGACCACATGCGGTTGCAAAAGGCTATATATATACAATGGACTATATGAAGAAACATGTTCACTAGGACTAGATGGCCCATATATATATATATATATATATATATATATATATATATATATATATATATATATATATGTACATCCAGGTGGACTATGAATCTACTCATGAAACATATTCCCTCTCTTTTCCCTGCTAGAAGTAGCACGTCCACGACTGGGGATGTAGTGGAGGGAGATGCCACTATGGATTTCATCCATGTGGTCCTAGGTGTCTCTAAGCATGCCTGCAACCTAACCTGCACATTCATAAACAACAAGTTTTTAACACCCAAAATTTTAAAATACATTCAAAATTCAGAAACTTGTACAATTTAGTTAAAATGCATGTGAAATCTTACTGCAATGTCATGATCCCTATCAATTTTTGTTGACGCATCACGGGGATAACAAGAGACTCATGAGGGGTAAGCTACATACAAATAATTAATTTTCAAATTAAATATTTCACATACATACAAAATTTGATATTATAGATTTAAGTAATAAGAAATAATGAACCTTCAAAATTTAACAAATTTGAAAAATTGTACCTCAATTAGTGGATCTACAGATGCTATGGCAGTATCTACAGTAGCCTCCACAGTTTGCATATATGGAGGAGTCTCTCTAGCAGTCATAAGCTATACAAAAAACATGTACAAATCAATATTAAAATCTACATGATTGTGCACCACATAACAGAGGTCCAAAGCAAGTAATCCATGTGAACTTCCACAATTAGAAACAAAGTGTAAAGAGATTTACTAACCTACGTAAAACTCATGTGAGGCATGCCAATATCCTCGCCTTCCCAAAGCGAGATGATGACCCGTCAGCTCTGTGTATAAAGACAAACATATTAATATGTACAACATACACATGAAACATTATAATAATAATTTAGTGCAAACAAATGAAATTAAAAATGTAAGTTTGTACAACTTGAAACTTACGTTTGAAACACACCCAAATGCAGAAAGCTAGCATGTCGACACTTGATGTTTCCTTCACCGCTCTTGCTATTTAAAATAAAATAAAAAATTAGTTTTTTACATGTATGTACATGACTTACAATCAAATACATATATATTAAAATCTCAAACATATGAATTAAACTATTGTATATATATATATATATATATATATATAAAATTTATATTTATTTGAAATTTACTCGTGAAAGACCAATATTAGTGGCACCGGTTCCAAAAATATTCCCCAACATCTCATCTATAGAAAATAAATCCTGTGAACCAGAAAATGATGTCTCACCCGCAGTGCATACGGCACCACATGATCCACAGTGGTGTGGTGCGCTAGAACTGGCACCTCCACCAACATCACTAGATGCAATCTGGTCACTATGCTGGGTCAGAGTGTCAGTGAGCTCCCTCAATGCATAAAGTGTACCAATCTCCACAACCTCCTTCAGTGTAGGAGGGATAACTAAAGGTAATGGGGGTTTCAGGGCATGGGGGATCCTAGGTTGACCTATGTGTGCACCAGGTCTACTTTGTGCAGAGCCACCTCCTCAACCAAAAAGTCAGAAAAGTCAAAATAATTCGGGACCTCATTAAGCATGAACTCGCAATATAATTTCTTCAAAAAATAAAGAGGAACCTCATTGTTGTTGCATGGTGGATAATCAAAAACCATCCACCATCGGTCCCAAAAATTATTTTTGATTCATCATCATGGTACCAATGGATTGGGAACCATTTGCAAGTAACTCGTAGGGGGGCATTGGTTCTAGGGTCGGTAAATAATGCACAAATGAGGTCTTTTCCAATTTTTTTGTCTTTTACGGCCGCATGGGATAGTTTATCCGCATACCACCACCTACAGTCACCTCTAAAGGTATTCCATCTATGTATTTGGTTGGTTGTAGAGTCGACTTCACCAATCAATGTTTACAATGTATTGGCTAAAGTCATGTGGGATGGATTTGTGGCATGATTTTGTCTTATAGTCTAAATAAGGTTCTCAATGACAATTTTATTTTCTCGGATTCTTCCAATGATATTATCTTGTGTTCCTGTTGGCTTAGTGGGGATAGAAGGAGCCACAGGAGGTAGATCTATGTTTAGAGGAGGGTTTTGAGGAATGTTCGAGAGGGTTTTGAGGAATGTTTGGTGGGTTTTGAGGAATTTTTTGACGGTTTGCATGATTTCAAGCTTGCCGACCAACTGATAAAACAAGAAAATTGTATACATAAACAAACATTTCAAAAAACCCATGAAAATGCAAAAAAAAACCTAAAATGCAAAAACAAAAAAACCTAAAATGTAAAAAAAATGATTAAAATTGGAGGCTTACCTCCTCGTCTTGGCGACATGGTTGAATCTATTGTGATCCAGAAGTCCGATGAGCAATTTTGAGGTGGCATTCAAAGCTCGAGTGAAAACGCGTCTAGGAGAAATTACAGTTTGAAATGAAAAATGGGGAAAATAAGGACTAGCGGGACTAATAATTTTTGTCTCGAGTTTCGCGATCACGCTTGCGGTTCTAAACGATGATCATGGTTCCTCAATTTTAGGTTTTTTTGTCCATGGAATTTTCCACCAACTTCGTGCACTTACCCTACAGTGAGTGGGTTCAAACACGTCTATGAACCCCATACACAATCTCTTTTACAGGGAAGATTGTCCTTAATATTCTAGGGAGTAGTTGCAGGTTGGAGGATACAATGGAATTTCTTCCCTACACTACTTTGGTCAGTGGTGTCGATCACCCAAAAAACTAAACAATACAAAGATCTCTTCACCAATCTCAGGGAAGTAGTTACAGGTTGGAGAATAACACATCTTTCTCCCTACACTTCTTCAACCATAGTGGCGTGAGATCTCCCAAAAACTCACACTTCACCGACAGTTACAGGATATCCTTTCTACACCCTTTTGTCTCATCACGGATCAAGTGCACATGTTCCTTTTTCATTTTTCATACTTTCATTCACAATATTTTTACTATATCAACGGTTTTCACACATATACATGTGTATTTGACTACTTGATCATCTTCTCTTTTGTAGGTCCATCTGTATGGGAAGAAAGTAGTCAACAACAACACACACATGGTGAGTACATCACACATGATACTAACCATGTAGGTACACTACACACACTGGAATCTACACACATGCTTCTGCCCTAGGTTCACTCTCATCACTTTTTACACTTTTCCATATTTAGTCTCCATGCTCCATCTTTTTCATATTTTTAGTGGTCGGAATTTTTGGGGTTAATTACGAATTAGAACAAGAGAGCCATATAAATATAAAGTTATGAAAACATAATGAGGGACCAAACACTAAGCACTTACTATAACCATCTAGAGTTACATCCATTAAAAGTACCTAAAGCTACAATTACATCCATCTAGCTCTATCACAAGGCACACAAGCCCAATTCATCAACATCACACTTCATAGGAGGGGAGTCTACTATTTCCATACACACATTTACTACATTCTACATCTAGTTATTTGCTTACTACTTCACAAAGTGTGGCTGAAACAAGAGTAATTGAGGGCATAATTTACACACATACACATAGAAATACATCGGTTCTGAGATGTAATGTAGCATTAAGTTAGTAAGTCCACTATTATGGCCACCGAGGATATTCTCACCCCTTCATTTGCATCTTTATTTTTAGGGGTTTGATAATTTTCTTGGAGTTTTGTAGGTCTCTCCTTCATCTCCAGTTTGTAGTGACATCCAACACGCTTTAGCAAAAAGCTAGTGTGATAGGAAACAACTATAGGTGAACATCCAGTGACACCTCGTGAGGAGGGTTTCATACTATTTCTACAAACCAAGGCACCTACAAGTTCCCTTGTCCCTCTCTAGGCACCCTAGTCCAGTCAAGGATCTCAAATTTGTGCTTTATGAGGATTTTGTGTGGTCATTTCCTCCTCTTGTTTTCCTGGTTCACACTTTGTGACATAGCCTCACACCTTCATCGAATCAGCTAAGGAATTCCTAACCCCTCTTACACATTAGGGTTTTACATTTCTATTTACTTAGTTGTTTGGGTCACTTTCTTTATTTTATTTAGTTGTTATTTACTACTTTTACATTGCATTATATTACACTCGAATATACAATTTAATTTAATCACTCGTGAAGGGTGTGACTGATGTAAAACATGGCTTTCTCCTTTCTTTTCTCATAATGATGTGGCAACGTGGCACATAAAGCATGATTAGAGATAGAGACATATAGATATAAATTCTCCCCCTCACGTGGAGGAATAAGCACATACATGGATAAGAGATATTGCTTGAGATCATTAAAGGATTTTTGGAAATTATCATCCCACTTGAATTTGGTGTATTTATGAAGGATATGCTGAAAAGGTTGGCAATGGTTAAAGATTTACGAGATGAAGTAGCAGACTAATTTAATTTTCCCCTTGAGACCGTGAAGCTACTTTAGATTAGAAGGAGGAGGCATCTCAGGGATGGATTTGATTTTGGCAGGGTCAACTTCAATACCCTTGATAGAAATGATAAGGCCAAGGAGCTTGTTAGTTAACACTCCAAACAGACACTTGGCTAGATTGAGATGGAGAAAGAAGTGGATAAGGTGCTTGAAAAGGATTTCAAGGATAGAAATATGGTCATGTCAATGCTTATATTTAGCCAAAATTTCATCAATGTATTCCTCTACAATCTTATGGATGAGATCATGAAATATGTGAGTCATGGTTTGCTAATAGGTGGGTCTAGAATTTTTAAACCAAAGGGTATAATGCAATATCAGAAAGTGACCCAAGAATAGATGAAATAAGTCTTATGTTGGTCTTCTAGTACGATGAGGATTTGATTGTACCCAAAGAAACGCGTTTCATAAGAGAAAGCATCCCATGGCCTGTAGTAAGGTATATGAGTTTATCGATGTTGGGAACAGGAAAATCGTATTTAGGGCATACGAGGCTAAGATATTGAAAGTTAGTGCAAATGTGGAGCTTTCTAAAGGCTTTGGCAATGGGTACGATATTGGTAACCCATTACAGATAGTCAATAGGGGAGATGAAATTAGTTGAAAGAATGTGTTATAACTACTCTTTGATAAGGAGGGAAACTCAATGGTATATGCGGCAAGCTTCTGCTTAACTGGCTTAGCATTAGGAAAGGTGAAAATGTTATGGATAATAATATAAGGGTTGAGGCCTGATATGTTAGCATATGAACATGCAAAGGATTGGCTATGTTGAGAAGGAAGGCAGTGAAATACTCAAACTCTTGCGGATCAAGGGATGGACCCATTTTGAGGATGTGGATATCTTGTGAACTTCCTATTTTGATGTTGATGGTGGATTCATTAAGAAGGGTGGATGTGTCTGGAAGTAAGGTCTTATGAATATAGGAATCTTCTTCCCCCATTTAAGAGAGGATATAATCGTTTTGGTGCATTGAAGAATGTCAATGGTAGGGGAATCTTCCTCTATCATTTCCATAAATTGAAGTGGAGGGACCTAGTTTCACCTTCACACTAATAAGTGACTGTCCCAAAGTGATGGTGGAGATTAAAAAAATCTAGAGGATATGAACACAATTTCATCTGCATCCATAGACTCGTGGGATGGAGAAGATGGAGGGTCGATGTCCGCGAGATAAGGATGGATGGAGAGGGTCAACATATTGTTCCTTATAGCCCAACCCAAGTTTTTCTTGGGGTTTACCAGATTGATCAATGATAAGGTCATACATGCCTTATTCCTAAGACCCCATTCTAAATCCTTTCTAGGCACAATGATTGAGATAAGTGTAGGTAAAGGATTTTTTGTAAATAAATTCGAACCCATTCGTATATGGTTTTGTGTGCAATTGAGTTTTAATGTGGGAGGAAGGGCGATCAACACCACCATAGATTATATTAGTGTGATGATGAGGTGGATCAAAGGGAATGAAATCCCTAATAATAGGTTGATACATTGGAGCTTTATCGGGTCTACCAAGTCGATTAGACATGGGAAGAGAATTAAGCATGAGAAGGCCATACGCCTAGTGAGAACCGATCCATCACTTTGTCTAAGGATTCATCATTAGTAATATTAGACGTGGAGATAAATGATCTAATGGATTCTTTAGAAAAACCTTATTTGGGGACATGCTTTGAATGGAGGAGTATCTCGGGGAGAGTTATAATGTTCCCCTCATATTCATAATTGATGCATATATGAAGGGTGGAAGGAACGCAATGCATGAAACAAATACATGGTCATCCAAGTAGGCTATTGTATTAAAAATCCCCTTCTATGATATATAATACTTCATGGAGGAGTTTTTCACCAACATGAATAGGAAGAATAAATTTTCCTAAAGTGGGGGCAACAACATCATTGAATTTATGAATAATCATGGGTGATTGGGCAATAATGGAGATAGGGATCTTAATCTTATCAAAGGTATAATATGAGATGATGTTTACTAGCTCCATTATCTATCATAGAATGAAGAATGAAAGTGTCACTGATACACACAATAATGAAAAGGGGAAGGTCATGTTATTTAGGTGATATGTCAATAATTTTGGTAGTGTCAAAGAAGATAGAGGTGTAACCAACAAGTACTCCAAAAAGAGACACAAAGGGATAATCCTCATCATTAGGAGTATAGATACACTTAAGAGCTTTAATGAGAGATTTCCTATGATTCAGAGAGATTTGGATGAGATCATAAAATGAAATCTTAACTAGGTCCTGATGGATTTATTTCATAACACTTTATTCAATAGCGATGCGTTGAGGGGTAGCTAAGATAGATAATTTAGGTTTTGATGAAGAAGGTGGCAGAGTAGACTCGTTAGAGGGAGTGGTGACAATGAATTTGGATTTTGATTGAGTAAAAGGTTGGAAGTCATGGGGTGAGAATGGGTGGTGATCTAAACAACTTTGGTTAAGAGAGGAGCACCTTATTTGGGAGAGGTTTTGGTTAGAGGGGGTTTGGAAACAAAAGTCCCGGACGAATGAGGAGATTTAGAGATCTTAGTGGATGAAGGTTGGGATGAAGAAGTGAGATTGGTAGATGGAAGAGGGTGATCCCCTTCAATAAGAAGATCATCCTCATCTATAATAGTATGGATAATGGTTGTGAGGGCTTTGCAATGTTAGTTGTCATGACCTATTGCACAATGCTATGCACAAAAGAAATTAGAGTTGAACCATGAATTTCTTGGGCCACTTGGATCAAAAGGTTTAATAGGTGGAAGAGTGATTGTTGATGCTTGAAGTAGGTGTTGAAATATTTCTGTGTAAGAACCAATGGGGGTGGTTGGAGAAGAGGCTATAGATAAAGTGGATTTAAAAATGGTGGGTGAAAGTAAGATGGATAGTTTATTTTGAGGTGGATTTGTTGGAGATTTTTGTTCTTTTTTGGACTTAGGAGAAGAAAGTGATTGTCTTGGTTTTCATTTTGATAATTGGTGATGTATTTGTCTTAGTTGACAATGATTTGGTAATTGAAGATGTGGATGATTTTAAAGGGAGGTCAAATTTGGGAGAAGGATTGGATTGCTTTGGCTTAGATTTATTGACAATGGGGGTCCTGAAGTGGGCGCCGACCCTAAGGTTGATGGAGATGCTCCTAATATTGATGATGTGACATTAGATTTCTTAGGAGGGTTAGTCTTGCAAGGGGAAGCTCTAAATTTTTATGTGGGTGCATGAGGGAATTTTGGATGGGAATGCCAAGGTTCTTAGACTTTGGTTTTGAGGATTTACCTTTGGTAGGAATGATGAAAATTTCAACTGGGGAATCTATGGAGGTAAAACTAGATAATGTAGATTGTGTTGTAGAGGTGGATATTGAATGTGGAAGTGGTTTTTGTATGATGTGCTTGACAAGATATAAAGGGGTGGTAGATTGTGTAGGTTTAGGATTTGTTGGTGTAGGAATGATTGGACTTGTAGATGGGGTGAGAGTCTCATTTATAGTTACATTATATGTATGTGTAGTAGATGTAGACATATATTCAGATGTTGATGTAGGCATGGTCATGGTAGTAGATGTGATTGATGTGGAAGTAGGTGTGGATGTAGGAATGTGTGATGAAGATGTTAATGTGGGTGTTGAGGTAGGTATAGGTGAAGGAATAGATGCGATAGGTGAGGATGTGGTAGATATGGATGGGGAAGTGGGTGTAGTTAAGATTGATGTGGATGTGGTAGTTGTGGACAGTCAATTTTGATGCAATAGGCATAAGGATATATGCAGATGTTGATGAAGATATAAGTGAGAGAGAAGATTCGAGATAGGTGTGGATGTAAGGGATGAAGAGACGACGGACGTAGTTGATGGTAATGGATCTTGGTTTATATTATTGATTGTATGGGCATTAGGTTCTTTTGATTTGGAGGGTGGATTTTGATTATTTTATAGATTATTGGGAAAATGTTGTTTGAATACATCAAGTGGCTGATTAGGTGGCACATTAGGATTATCCACTTAGAGGTCACTAGAGTCTATGAGTTATTAGACGAGGTCTTTAAAAATGTGATGCTTCTCAATGTCATGACCACTGACTTGGTGATACTTAAAGTAATGATCCTCATGATACCATGCTGGTTTGTTTCTTGATTCATCATAGGGTCGGATGGGAATAAGTCGAGTGAGATTGATCACCATTAACTTGTCAAATATTGTACTATAAGTTTCCCCAAGAGGAGTATACTTAGGATGTATCCTAGGAGCTCTTTGTGAGAAGTAGATGCAGAGAAATATTTAACCATGATGGTGCTAACAACATTATTGAATTTGTCACAATGCGTGGAGGATTTAGTTAATTTGGAATTACATTTATTTTATCAAAGTTCGAGATGGCCTTCCTCAAGGGCATGGAGTTCAAGTTTATGAGCAATAGAAAATTCTTCTTCAAAGGTTTGGAACAATTGAATTTGAAGATTAGAGGAGATATGATTTGCACAAGACCATGAGAAGATTTTGATCAATTCAGTATGTGGAAGGAATAATGATATTTGGTTAATTACTTGATGTCATTGTGTGATGAAATACATGATAGATTCATCATCATACTATATAATGACATAGAGTTCTGTGATAGTGATCTTATGTGCAATATTGATTGAGAAGTGTTATAGGAATAATTGCGCGAGTTGAGTGAAAGAAAATAGTGAATGTTGTGCAATTCGTTACACAAATCTAATGCGGGTCTCAAGCAACGACATGGGAATGTGCAAATCATAAGGCCTTAATCATGAGAGATGAGGTAACATGAATGTCTAAAAGAATGAAGGTTTTTTTTTAGGTCCTCCTTACTATTGAACTTGGATAATTTTGGTAATTTCCAAATAGGAGGATAAGTCTTCACGAGGATGAGTGGATTGATAGGTTTGTTAAAAAAATCTCATATGAGAAGATGGTTTTAGATAGATTGAAGATTAGTCATTCTACTCAATAATGCCTACACGGGTTTGTTAGATGGATGGGGCTGAGAAGTTGAAGGATGAGATTATTATGCATATGAAGTATATGGATTAGATTTTTGATAAGGTTGATATGTTTTAGGATGAATATGTTTTGGTGGAAATGCTTGATAAGGGGGAATGTAATTGAAGGGTTGCAGAATGAATGGGTTGAGATAAAGGTTTTTGTTGGGAAATGAGGATGTGATAAGATTGATGAGATTGAGTTGGATGTTGAGAGATGGAGACATTTGATTGGTTTGATATAGGATGATTTGGAATGTAAGTAATGGGTGGTTAGGATACTTGAGTTGGTTGATTGGGAAGTATGTAGTGATAAGCACCTCGAGGAGGAGGTTGATGGGTTTGAATTGATTCAAAAGGATGGGGATGTGAAGTGATCACATTTGCATGGACATGGGAAGTGGAAATAAGGGGTAAAGTTGAATTATGTTGTTCATGTGGAGGGTAAGTGCATGGAGATGGGGGACAAAAAGGGGGTCAAAAAGGGACACCTTTTTCTTGAAATCAGCAAAACCTGAACTTCATCAAATAATTCGGCATGCCTATGCTCAAAATTTGACAAAGTGATAAGAATAAGTACCGTAGAGCTTGGAATATAGTTTCTAAACTACTATTTTTTTTTAAAATGGTTGAGATTAAGAGGGTCAAATGTGGTGCGCACACAAAGTATGTCTATTTTTGTGTCAAAAAGATAAGAACCTATTGTGTGTGCACCCGCCCCCCCCCATTTTTGAGTTCTATAAATTTAATTTTAAATCCCTTTAGTAGAAAGTTAGCTAAGACCATGTATGAGGTCCCATTATTTTTCATAATTTTTGGATGAATATATAATTTTTATTAATTTTCAAAGTGCACATATCCCAAAAATGAAATATTTGTGTGTGCACCCCCATAACTTTGAGAAAAAAGTTCATTTTTTAGTTTTCTTTTTTGAGTGCGTGTAGAATGGAGTTTATAAAAACCACTTTTTAAAAAAATTGGATGAAAAAATCGTAAATTGTGCACCAAAACATATGCATAAGTTTTTGCAAGAAAACAACACACTAGTAAAAGAAAATATGGATGAAAGCATTAAAATAATCAGATTTTAGAAAGAATTATATCGTCATCAAGGTAAAACCAAGATTGACATTGTAGTATAATTTATTTTTCAATATTATGTTTTAATGCACAAGATATTGGGGTACACATGTGAAATTTAGATTATTTTTAATTAAACAAGGTTTTAATCACACGTAACACGGTCTAAACCTCTAGTTTGGAAATCCAAGCCTTTGGATTGGGTGTTCCAAACCCCAACAAGATGAAATCGTTAACCAAAATAAGCTCACTCTTATTTTGGGTTAACTTACTCCCTTTTTTGCCTCAGTCCAAATTTCACAAAGTTCAAGCACTCAAAGATTTCTGGAAAATACTCCATCGTATAGATAAGTTATTCCCTTTCTGAAAGGTAAAGAGCTCTTTCTAATGCCTTGTATCTTTTGAGTTATGGCTCAAGGAGTTAGAAGGAAAATATTCCCAAGGCGGACTGTGGGGATTGGGAGAGATGTTTGCCAAGGAATCTCGGACCGGCAAGGAATTGGAGGAAAAAGGGAAAATTTTCCCTTTTGTCAAAATGGTGAAAATTAAGTCCTGAGCTGGCACATCAAAAAGCTAATGCGGGCTAGGCGGAACTTCGAGGAAAATGATATTTTTTAAATTTTGTCAAAAAGTGAAAAATGGAAAAAAAGGAGCCCCTTCCTCCGCTGACCCCAATGGATGCCACATCATCGGTGGATTTGCAGGGGAAAAATTCAAAATTTGCCCGACTGCTTTTTTGCCGAAAACGTTAAGGAAAAACTCAAAAGGCCATATCTTTTGATCTAGAGCTTCATTTTTGACGTTCTTGGTACCAATGGAAAGATATAAATATTCTCTTTATCATGGAGTCTTCAATTTTGATTTTGGTGAATACTTGGGGGAGAAATTTGCAAAAACGTTTCAGCATGGAAAAGACAAAAAACCAGTTCCAACCACCAAATTTAGTGAAGTATGGGTCATTTTCTTTGGTCTGCGAAGTAGATATATGGAATTATGAGCTTTTTCATCAAGCCCATCAACAGAGGAAGAATTAAAACACATTTAAAAAAGTGGTTGGAGCAGATCCCACGTTTTTTCCTCTCTTCTCACATTTTTTCTATAAAATGTAAACAGAGGCACATATTTCAAAGGTTGTTCATTTTTCTTCTTTGCCTCCCTCTTCTTTTCTTCCCCAAGGGTCAAAATGGAGTTCTAACCTCCTCCCTTTCTCTATAGATGGCATTTTTGCCTCTTGCTGATGAAATAAGGTACTATGTAAATCTGGAGCAATAAAACTTGTTTTTGTGATGCATTTTCCCATCCTTTGCTCGCTTTTGTTTGTTTCTTCTTGTCTCTCATTGTTTCAGGGCATCTGTGCATGTTTGAATGTCATTTTCAGGTTTTGGATTTGTTTTTAGGGATTTTGGAACATTTTCTGTGTGAAATCTATCTCTGGTCTATGATGCACTTGTCCATCCTTTCCATTTCTCACCTCCTTTTGCTCCATGGTAGTTTAGTGGATGATCAACACTTTCCTTCTCTGGTGTATCACCATTTTAGTGTAGGCTCTATTTTTCCTTGTTTTCTTTCTCTCCTTATCTCCTTGGAAGTTAGATTAGGATTAGATTAGTTTTCCTGCACTGGAATAGCTTGTGGCAGGTAGTTTAGGAAGAGGAACCAACCTTCTCTGGAGGATCATTCCCATTTGCAAGTCCCATAGCTTGGGGAATGATCCAATGTTATGCAAATCACACCAAATGACTCTACCTTAGAAAAGCAAATCCATAACTCATTTGGGGGTGCTGTGATTTTGCACTAACAATTTTGGCATGCCTGGTGGGACCTTAGAGGTCTTCACTTCATTGCAACAAGATTGATGTGCACTTGTTGCAATTTCCACTTTTGAGAAGCAACAATTTACACATCCCGGAAACTCCATCTGTTAAATAACTCATTCATTGAGTTGTAGACCTATTTTCCATCCATTTCCATTCACTTGTATTTCCATATCTTTCACTATTTTCCATCATTTCATGAATTTGTGCAATCATGATGTCATTTCCATCATGGAATTCACATTCACAAAGAGCAGATAGTACATTCCACCTCCAATGTGTTGTACAACTCCTTCAAATCAGCATTTTGAGTAGATTCAAGATCAACATGTTTACTCCTATGAGCAGCAGTGTCAAAATCAGTTTGGATATGGAGCTTTCCAAGAGAAGGGGTATGCAAAAAATGAAGACAATCAAATGTAAGATGCTGGTCTGTTGGAGAAGATCCAAAAAATGGATATTGGCATGGTGTAATCAAGAGCAACAACTCAAATGAAGGCATTCAGAATTGGTTACAGGACTCCTTGTCCATGGGAAGGTCCTTTTCCAAGGCACTACAACCCTCAAGAGAAGCTAGACTTCATAATTGAGATGCTTCCCCAACTTGCACAATGGACTGAGGAGATAGAAGCATATGAGCAGAGTCTAAATCAACCTTGTCAATGGGTAATTCATTCAACATTTCCTTGTATTTCTTCTTCTTCATCTCAAGCTTTACCATTTCAACAATGTCAAGTTGTAAACCTAGCCAATGCTACTCTAGTTGTGAAAACCATCCCTCCATCCCTTAGTCTTCCATCTCATCTCAACTTTTCTTCTCTCATCTCTTCCAAATCCAAATACCCTCCACAAGAGCAAAAAGAAATACCTTCCTCCAAAGAAACAAGAAGTTCCATCTCTCCCACCACCACCAACAAATGCACAAATGATTAAATCCCAATCTGCTTTCTCCTCTTACCTTCCCAATTCCATGTAGGGAAGAAGAAATTGCAAAAATCAATCATGAAGGACAAAGAAGAAGAAGAAATGATTAAGGGTTTAGTGAACTTGGCTCTTAGATTTGGGATTACAAAAATTCCTTTGTTGGTTAAGCCTACAGAGGAGGTAAATGTTGAAGAACCAGAGGTGGCCAAGGCTGAGTTTGTAGCAGCAGTAGTGGAGCAAGAAGATCAGCCTATTTGCTCATAATGTAGTGTCCATGTTGGCACTCTACTTGAAGAAAATGCTGGTCCAATTCAAGTTGCACAATCAGCCATGGAAGAGGAAGGAAAATCAGCTCAAAGTCCCATTGGAAAGGAGCAAATGGGTGAGACCAAATCAGAGTTTATAGCAGTAGAAGAAGAAGGCATCATTGATAATTTCTTTCTTTCATTCGAAGGGCCTATTTTGGTTGATGAATCCACCATGGAAAGGAGCTCTGAAGAAGATCTGGTAGTCCTAACTTATCCTCTAGAGTAGCAAATTGAAGAGTTTGATTTGGAAAAATTCATGATAGAGAAAGAGGTCATTCAAGAGAAAGATGGTCTTCAAGCAGTAGAGGAAGGAGAAGCTGCTCCAAATCCAAAAGAAGAGGAGAACATTCCAGCTGTGGAGGAGAAAAATTCAGGTCCAAGAGCTTTGAACACAAAATAGGCTATAGAAGAACCTTCAGTTCTTCCATCCACTTCATCTCACTTGAGCTCTAACATTGGAGAAGAGTTTTATCTTTCAAAATTCATGTTGGAGGATGAAAGAAACCATGGTAAACAAGTTGCTTGATCAAGAGAACACCATGGAGGAAGTTGAACATTTGCAGCAGGACAACAATGAGGTAGTTTATCTATCTGATTTGGAGGACTATTTTGATGGAGAAGAACCAGTTGAAATCACATTGTTTTCTCCTCCTTCATCCACCTTCCAAACATGCATACCTACTGTCATGGAGGAGAGCATTCATTTGCAGCATTTTGTACCTTATAGTAGCCTTTTGGAATCAAGTTTGGAAGATTTAAATCTTCCATGTTCTTCACAAGAGGAAGAAGAGAAAGAGCAGAAGGGTTTCACCACTTCTTCCATGCCATTCATCCAAGAAGGTCTACAAGAGGAATCCATTTTTGGAGTTGAAAATTAGAGCAATAGGCACATCAATCGGACTGCAGACCTTCCCCTCAAGTATTTGACTTGTTTGGAGCCAAAGGAGAAGTCACAACCAGTCATGTTTGCTTCAGGGCATGAGGATGAGCTATAAAGTACCAAGGATCAACTGTCATACCTCTTCAATCGAAATGCAGAGAAAACTAAAAGAGGTATTAGATTTGTCTTCGCTTGATAATTTGGTCATTTGGCTGGAAGATCAGCTTGTAGTTAGTTTTTCACTCATCGAACCAGCCATTTTCGGTGCCAAATCAATTGCATGGTGGCAATTTTGAGGAAGGGAAGATATTTCTCCTGCTAGTTGCAAGTTTTGTTTGAGTTCTCTTTTCTCTTGGTTAGAGTAGTATAGGTAGGTTTATTTTCAGCGTAAGAAGTGCTTTTGCACACTCTCTGTATGTTTCATTTGGAGCAAGTATGATTTTTAGTTTGTATATAGTTTTTGGTGTTGTTGTATTGCTCTTGCATAGTCCATTTTAGTTGGTTTTTGGTGAAGATCAAATCTAATTTTCAGTGGGTTCCCAAGTGATTCAGATGTCATATTTTTAGAGTTAGATCAGAAAATTGGTTATCAGGATTGAATCCATGCCCAATGGATGCAACAAAGTCCAGTAATCATTCATCTAGCAGGCAGATGACCCCTGTGAGTCTCCAAAGTTGTTAACCAAAATAAGCTCCCTCTTATTTTGGGTTAACTTACTCCCTTTTTGTGCCTCAGTCCAAATTTCAAAAATTTTAGGCACTCAAGGATTTCTAGAAAATACTCCATCAGATAGAGAATTTCTTCCCCTTTCCAGAAAGGTAAAGAGCTCTTTCTAACTCCTTGTATTTTTTGAGTTATGGCTCGGCAGAGTTAGAAGGGAAAATTTTCCCAAGGCAGACCTGTGGGGCTCGAGAGATATGTTTGCCAAGGAATCTCGGATGGGATGGGAATCAAAGGAAAAAGTGACAATTTTCCCTTTTGTCAAAAAGGTGAAAATTAAGTGCTCAGATGGCACATCAAAAAACTAATGCGGGCCAACGGACCTTTGGAGGCAAATGAGATTTTTTGAATTTTTGTCAAAAAGTGTAAAATGGAATTAAAGGATCCCCTACCTCCGCCGACCCCAATGGATTCCATGTCATTAGTAGATTTGTGGGAGAAAATTTCAAAATTTACCCGAGCTGTTTTTTGCCAAAAACGTTAAGGAAAACACAAAAGGCCATATCTTTTGATCCAGAGCTCCATTTTTGACATTCTTGGTACCAATGGAAATATCTGAAGATTCTCTTCATCATGAAGTCTTCAATTTTGGATTTTGGTGAATATTTGGGGAAAAATTTACAAAACACGTTTTGGCATGGAAAAGACAAAAACTAGTTCCAACCACCATATTTAATGAAGTATGGGTCATTTTCTTTGGTATGCAAAGTAGATACATGGAATTATGAGATTTTGCATCGAGCCCATCAATAGAGGAAGAATTAAAACACATTTTGAAAAGTGGTTGGAGTAGATCCTGCGTTTTTTCTCTCTCTCGTGTTTTTTCTATAAACTTTAAACAGAGGCACATATTTCAAAGGTTGTTCATTCTTCTTCTCTTGCCTCCCTCTTCTTTTCTTCCCCAGGGGTTGAAATGGAGTTCTAACCTCCTCCCTTGCTCTGTAGATGGCATTTTTTTCCTCTTTCCCGTGAAATAATGTATTGTGTAAATCTAGAGCAATAAAAACTTGTTTTTGTGATGCATTTGCCCATCCTTTGCTCATTTTTGGTTGTTTCTTCTTGCCTCTCATTGTTGCAGGGCATCTGTGCATGTTTGAATGTCATTTGCAGGTTTTGGAGTTGTGTTTTTAGGGATTTTGGAACATTTTCTATGTGAAATCTATCTCTGGTCTGTGATGCACTTGTCCATCCTTTCCATTTCTCACCTCCTTTTGCTCCATGGTAGTTTAGTGGATGATCAACACTTTCCTTCTCTAGTGTATCACCATTTTAGTGTAGGCTCTATTTTTTCCTTGTTTTCTTCCTCTCCTTGTCTCCTTGGAAGTTAGATTAGGATTAGATTAGCTTGCTTGCACTGGAATAACTTGTGGTAGGTAGTTTAGGAAGAGGAACCAGCCTTCTCTAGAGGATCATTCCCATTTGCAAGTCCCATAGCTTGGGGAATGATCCAATGTTATGCAAATCACACCAAATGACTCTACCTTAGAAAAGCAAATCCATAACTCATTTGGGGGTGCTTTGTGATTTTGCACTAATGGAAACATGAGCGTGTTATAATGTGCTTGCGTTATAACGTGAGCGCATTATAACGCACTCACGTTATGGATTGCTTAAAATAGAAAGTCAACCCCAACAAGACAAAAATAATATTTGATATTGGTCCCACTGGTCATGGGTTTTTCTATAAATTCCTGCACATTCTGATTCTTGTTAACAATTTTGTATAGTTTATGTGATATAGAGATTGTTTTTTGAAATATTTAAGCATTATTTGATATATTTAATTGTGTTTCAACTGTTTATTATATTCCTAATAGTCACTAACATTTTATTTGAATTATTTTGTAGTGGTGAAGGTATTTTTGAGAATTATGGGGAGGAAACCAAAAAAGCAATCACTCGAGCAATTGCAAAAAAAAAGGACTGGATGAAAAAGCGGGTAGAAAAAATAAATTGAACGCGTCTTTAATAGAGATTGAAGATGTTGTATAAAGCCAAGAAAGAAGAAATAAAAAATAAAAAAGGGAGTGAATGCAAAAAATACGAGAAAAAAGAAATCAATGCATGAAGATGAAGGTATGTCATCTCTTCCAAATGAAATTGATGGTGCAACATATCTTCAAACACCAATTGATTCAATGAATGATGATGTAATTCCAAGTTTAAACATAGATGTTACACAAGTTGACCAACCTATTGAAAACACACTCTTTACCAATTATGAAGATGAACGAAAAATAGAAAATGAACAATGTTTAGATGATATTCAAAAATCAATTCCATTGAAATCACCGATTAAAATTTTGCGAAAAACACCCAAAATTTTACTTGAGATTGATGAAAATATTTTAAATCCAATGCCTAATAAGATTTGTCAACACACTTGTAGAAGAAAAGCTAATCGATATGGAAAACATATTTTAATGACTTAAATGAAATAGGTAGATGTCAATTATTTGTTGAAATGATGAAAAATATTAATTATAGACCTACAATGAAAACCCTTGGTCTAAGAACATCTAAGACCGACAATGAAAAATCTATTGTAAAAAATCTAATGAATGCATACCAATTAGTAGGTTCAACCTCACATACCAAAGGTAGTAATGTTACTCAACGTGTTATTACATCGACTATAGTAAGTAAAGAAACAAAAAAATCTCGTTTAATTAGAAAAACAAGTAGTGCACTAAAAATAAATAGGAAAACACTATACAAAGCTCTAGAGAGTCGTGAAAGAATTAAATATATAAATAACAATGACTTGTGGTTATCCTCTTGTAGATCGCCACGAAAAGAAAAAGACAAAGTTGATGAGTTAAAATTTTTTTTTTTGAATTTTGGAAAATAAATACAAGGGTTTCACCTAATCAAAAAGATGTTTTAAAAAGAATAATTGGTTCTAGAAACCGTGAAGCACATCCTAAACATTTTTTTGGATATGACACAAACACAATTTTTAATAAGTTTAAAGAGGCTCATCCAAAATACAAATTAGTCAAAGGTATTTTGAAATGTTAAAACCTTTTTATGTTAAAATAAATCACTCACAAACTACTTGTTGTTGTAGGATCCATATTGAATTTTCTATGCATTATGATATTTTCTGGCATATATGTGTTAATTTGCATACTGAGAATATTTTGCAGGAGTGTATGATAAATTTATAGAGTTTGGATCGACTTGCACACAGTAAAACACAGAATAATTATATTATTTCTCTCTATCTTTTAGTGCATACATTAGGCTATTATATGGCCATCATAATAGCTAAACAACCTCCTAGAAAATAGGAAGGAGTTATAATAATTAACCCGGAATGTTATTCACGGCTATAACAAACTCTAAGAATAATATATTGTTGAAACAATATATTATAACAATATACATTCAAACCTAATATTTAATATATAACAATATTAAATATTAACTAACAAACTATAATGTAAACATTAATATTTAATTTCCTAACAAAATGTTCTACCTAAATCAGCAAGAGAATTCATCTCAAGTGTTTTTGTACAAGAGAAGGATAATTTTTTAATAACAAATCATGTTTAGAAGGAACTTGTGATAGTTGTGGTGGTTTGCAATGTTTGCAAAGATGTATACACACAGAGAATACACATGTAATCAGAAATGAACTAGTTAGTTTTGGAAAATACAAGTCAGTGACATACACTTCAAAATATGGTAATGAATCCAAGAGGTGTGAATTAGTGAGTAATGAAATAAGTGCATCAAATTTTATCACTATATTTTGAGAGAAGCTAGTGTATGAGTATGCACGACATACACACAGAGCTCGATGGTTAGATGAGAAATTTAGGTTATGCAAGGACACATTTCCTCTTGGTACCATTGTTTCAGTTGTTGATTTTGCAAAGAACTATACTCTATAGCCACAAAATGAAGTGCAATCGCAATACTACTACTCTATTCAAGTTTCCATATTTGTACATATAGTATTCACTCATGCTCTCGACAATACAGAGGAAGAAAGAAATATTTTGAAGGAATACCATTTCTATATTAGTGATGATCGTGGACATTCATCGAGTTCGTACAAGGTTGTTTTGAGATCTTCTATGGAAATTTGAATAACATAAACATCATATTTGATAAACACATCATATGGTCAGATAATTGTACTTCACAATTCAAGAATGCATGAATGTTCTATTGGTTGAGCAGGATGCATAGGAATAGTGGTGTTCAACATTTTTGTAATTTCACTGAGGTCGACATGGAAAAGGAGAACATGATGGTGCAGGAGCATGTGTTAAAATAGCCCTAACAAGAGAAGAATTGAAGTACAAATATGGTGCCAAGTTGATCGATGCAAAATCCATCATGGAATGGTGTAACTCAATAATGGGTCTAGGTAATGAGGGTAATTCTACAATTCGTAGGTTTTTTTGGTTGGTAGAAGAAGCTAATTTTGTAAAATTTGAAGATTGTAGTACACTAATGGGATCTAGTGAGTTGCACTCTTTTAGAAGTTCAAATGCAGGTTCATGGACTATTTATACAAGGAAAATGGCATACTTTTTCTCTTCATGTACGTATTCATTTTGGGATGAATGTGAGTCAAAAGAGTGGGTTGATGAATGGTGTTGTAGACAATTATATCCACTCGACACCTATCAACCTCCACTAGCTCTACAACTCACAGTGAGAGAAGCAAATTGACTTTGACCATATATCAGATCTAGTGCAACTAGGTATTATATATTTGCATTATTTTGTAAAAATTATAGTTTTTCTCATGTTAGGGAACTTATAAATGAATCAATTATTGAAACTAATGATTTTGTGTACAATGTGATGTAGGTCATGTTTTTGCAGTTGTTGCAAAAGAATATAATAAAGAAGGAACAACTTATTATTTGTGTCATTGTGTTGAGGAAAAAAATAAATTGATAGCCCCAATCATAGATGGAGAAGGCCTAGAATATCCTACGGGGTCTGTGGTTATTACCAAAACATGGCTAAGAAGATACCCAATAAATAATTCCAATGTGTGGTTGTTTGAGGACTTTGAAACTCATAGAAAGATTCTTCATTATTCTCACCTAGTTGTTGCATCTAATGTTCAATTGATTAAATATGGAGGTAGACCACGTAATAAGGTCTTGTGGAAAGTTCATGAGTCTGACCATGAAGCAATACTTGACACCCTAAAAATTAGATCGACCCAAATGGCTCACTGGATTGAATTTGTACAAATGAAGATACACAAAACTGCCCTTGAGCCTGCCAAGTGGCATACTTTCTCAAGTCAAAGGTATGTTCACTTAAGATTCAAGATATGTACATCTACATGAATTTAATTTGAATATTTACTTTAATTATTTAAAAAAAAATTGTGTAGGTTTTAAAATTCTATTTAATTGTTTACTAACATGTTTATGTAGGTTAGTGGTGCCAAAAATCTTCCACCTTCACGTGGTTGGCACTATTAGTAGAGAATTTATTATTCTTGAAGCTAAGAGAAGCTAAGGAATGAAAAATATTGGTTGGTCCTAATATTGATATTCCAAAAGATGAACTCACTCATGAGACCTGCCAGAAATATATGAGGTTTTCTCAATCCTTGTAGTGCAAAAGATGGTGGTATGAAGAATGGAGATAAGTTGTTGATGGCAGCTGATGTGGGAGGAAGCTACAAGTTTTCCCAGAATGCTTACAAGTTGTACCCTTCCCTCGAGGGATTGTCACCCATGATAACTTTCATTGAGGTGCACCTTGTTGCTCATTCTAAACTATCTTCAGGCCTCATCAACTGGTATGCCATCTTACAGGTAACCTCCTCCTCTGATTATGCTCTCATTAAGAAACAATATAGAAAATTATCCTTGCTATTGCATCTTGGTAAAAACAAGTTCCTAGGAGCCGAGGGAGATTTTAAACTTATCACACAAGCATGGGGAGTTCTCTCTGATAATACTAGAAAGGCTACCTATGATGCCATGAGAAAAAACTAACAAGGGCACAACCCCACCTTCCTCCAAATGTAATGACATTCTGATTCAGACACTCGATGATTCCTAAATGTCCAATCCTACCATGCACCCCGGAAGTCCTCAATGCTTAGATACAGGGAGACATCATTACTTGGATTCCATTTATAACGATAGATATATTTGTAAATTTGTGTTATGACCTCTAAATCCATATGCATTTCAAGTTGTTTGAAACCAACAAGGGAAATTTGGTTCATATATCTTATTAGTATTGATAGAGAGTATTCAACTAAAAATGGCTCATCTGCTTTGTAGGCAGAACATTCAAAGAGATTCATCATAATTTCCATGTCACCTATTGCTATGATTGTAATTTCCATGTCGCCTATTGCTATGATTGTAATTTCCATGTTGCATGTTGTTGTGATTGTAATTTCCATGTCACCTAAGGCCTTGGAATATTTTTGTGGTAATGGCCCTCCTGTTTTATTCCCTCAACTTTTTCTTTCTCTCTCAAAAAGGACAATGACCAGTGCAACATTACCAACAATAGAGTTTGTAATGGTATTATGGTGGGATGAGGAATGACTCTCGAGGATCATATTCATATTCAGTGTATCACCGTTGAAGAGGGAAACTCCCCTATCAAATCATTTATCAATATGATGTGGAAGATGAGAAAATCAAATGAAAGTTATAGAGATTTAGATTTCATGGGTAATGAGTACTATCAACAAGACTAATATGGCTTCCCACTTCCCTATCAATGTAATCATTGTACCTTGAAAATTAAAACTTTGGCAGTGCTACTTAGTAACAACTAACAAGAACATGGTGAGCTCAATACATTATGGAGGTTGGGAACATGTGACACAAGGTGTCAAACATGGAAATATGAGAAATGTGAAATTTGTTTCAGAAAGGAAAAGAGAGTGAGAGTGAGATTGTGTGAGAGAGAGAGAAAGAAAACATGAGAGGAAGAAAGAGTGAGAGGTTGTCCAATCCATTATTTTTTAAATGTTGGCTCTAGCTCCAAACAGACCATGCCAACACGTCTGGGTGGCCTCTAAATTCTTGTGGAGGCTCTTTCACTGAAGGACGGTTTTTTCCTCTTCCGGGCTACTTCGTCCGGGCGTAGTCCCTTAAGAGATCTGAGACAAAAAAATTCTCTAACTTTGACGGGTGATATCTTGGTCTCTGTGGCACCTAGATATTTCTCATCTAATCCTATACCTCCATGTGGGGAGCCTCTAAAAATCTTATCTCTATTTTCTCCATCTCCTTTCGCTTGTCTCGGTTTAAAATGCGCAAAATAGTGTAGTTTAAGTCAGTGTAAGACGCACCAAATGCAATATTTTACAAAACGGTGGAACTTAGCACTAAAAAAACTATGCCAACACGTATGGGTGGCCTAGTAAATGATTGTGAAGGCTCCATTTTTTTGCATGATGGTGCTTTGCTTCTTCTAGGATACTTATGTCCATGTTTTGGCATAGTTCCTTAAGAGCCCAAAGACCAAAAATGTTGTAACTTCGACGGGTGATATCTTGGTCTCCATGGCACCTAGAAATGTATCATCTGATCCTACACCTCCATATGGGGACCCTCTACAAAATCCTATCTCGGTTTTCTTGATATCCTTTCGGTAGTCTCGATGTTCTATTGTTTGTAAATGCTTAAAATAGTGTAGTTTAAGTCGCCAGTAAGACTCAAGTAAATGATAGTTTTTGCAAATGGTGGCACTTGACACCGAATGGACTACGATAACACATTTGGGTGGATTGGTAAACTCTTGTGGAGGCTCTATTTTAGTACTAGATGGATCCTTTTCTTTCAGGCTACTTCATCTTGGCGTAGTCCCTTAAGAGCCTTGAGACTAAAAGAGGCTCTAACTTCGACATGTGATATCTCGGTCTCCATGGAGCCTAGATACATCTTGTATAATCCTAAACCTCCATTTGGGGACCCTCTAAAAATCCTATCTCAGTTTTCTCCATCTCCTTTTGGTTCTCTCGGTGTTCTATTGTTTGAAAATGCACAAAATAGTGTAGTTTAAGTCAATGTAAGACTGTCAGATGCAATATTTTGTAAAAGGTGGCACTTGGCATCAAATGTACTACACCAACATGTTTAGGTGGCATATTAAATGATTTTATATGCTCTTTTTTTAAGTTGGTTTCGTTTCTTCCGCGCTACTTATCTCGGGTGTGGTCCCTAAGAGACTATTTAGACCAAAAAAATTGGCTCTAACTTCGATGGGTGCTTTCATTGTATCCATGGAACCAGGAAATGTATCATCTAATCCTAAACCTCTATGTGGGGACCCTATACAAAATCCTATCTTTGTTTTATCCATATACTTTCGGTTCTCTCAATGTTCTATTGTTTGCAAATGCACAAAATATTGTAGTTTAAGTCAGTCGATCCTCTTAGCGTAAGACACACATTGCAATATTTTGCAAACGACAACACTTGGCACCAAAGACTATGCCAAAATGTGCGGGTGACCTGGTAAATTATTTTAGAGGCTCCATTTTGGTGTAGGAAAGATTCGTTGCTTCCAAGATACTTCGTTCATGCGTAGTCCCTTAAGAGCCTTGAGATAAAAAATAGCTCTAACTTAAAGAGTGACATCGTGGTCTCCATGGAACCTAGATTCATATCATCTAATCTTACACCTCCATATGGGGAACCTCTACAAAATCCTATCTCATTTTTATCCATATCCTTTCATTTCTCTCGAGTTGTTTTATTGTTTGTAAATGCGCAAAATAGTGTACTTTAAGTTAGTGTTAGACTATCAAATCAATATTTTTCAAACGATGGCACTTGGAATCGAATGAAATGTACCAACATGTCCAAGTGGCATGGTAAATTATTTTGGAGGCTTCATTTTTGTGTAGGATGGTGTAATTTCTTCCGGCTACTTCGCTTCATTCGGGCGTAGTCCCTTAAGAGACCTCGAGACCGACCTAAGACCAAAAAATACTCTAACTTCGACGGTTGATTTCTTGGTCTTCTTGGAACTAGAAAATTTATCATCTAATCCTACACATATTTTTGGTTACCCTCTATAAAATCCTATCTCATATATCTCCATATCCTTTCGGTTCTCTCGGTGTTCTATTTTTTGCAAATGTGTAAAATAGTGTAGTTTAAGTCAGTGTAAGACTATCAAATGCAATGTTTTGCAAACAGTGGAACTTGGCACCAAATGGAATGCACCAACATGTCTATGCGGCCTGTTAAATGCTTTTGGAGGCTCTTTTTTTGTGCAGGATGGAGTTGTTGCTTCCAGGCTACTTCGTCCAGGTGTAGTCCCTTAAGAGCCCTGACACCAAAAAGGCTCTAACTTCGACGGGTGATATCTTGGTCTATGTGGAACCTAGACATATCACATCTAATCCTACACCTCCATGTGGGGACCCTATACAAAATCATATCTCAGTTTTCTCCATATCCTTTCGGTTCTCTCGACGTTCTATTGTTTGCAAATGCATAAAATTGTGTAGTTTAAGTCAATGTAAGACTCATTAGTTGTAATATTTTACAAACGGTGGCACTTGGCATCAAATGAATGCTACAACATGTCCAAGTGGTATGGTAAACACTTATGGAGTCTCTTTTTTGGTGCAGGATGGAGCCATTGCTCCCGAGCTACTTTGTCTCGGGCATAGTCCTTAAGAGCCCTGAGACCAAAAAAGGCTCTAACTTTGACGGGTGATATCTCGGTCTCCGTGGAACCTAGAGATGTCTCGTCTAATCCTACACCTCCATGTGGGGACCCTCTACAAAATCCTATCTCGGTTTTCTCCATCTCCTTTCGGTTCTCTCGTTGTTCTATTGTTTGTAAATGCACAAAATAGTGTAGTTTAAGTCAGTGTAAGACTGTCAAATGCAATATTTTGCAAACGGTGGCACTTGGTGCCAAATGAACTCTGCCAACACATCTGGGTGGCCTAATAAACACTTGTGGATGCTCCATTTTGGTGCAAGATGGTGTTGTTTCTTCCAGGCTACTTCGTCCGAGCGTAGTCCCTTGAGAGACCCGAGAGACCAAAAAGGCTCTATCTTCGATGGGTGATTCTTGGTCTTCGTGGAACCTAGAGACGTCTTGTCTAATCCTACACCTCCATTTCGTGACCCTCTACAATGTACTATCTTAGTTTTCTCCATCTCCTTTTGGTTCTCTCGATGTTCTATTGTTTGCAAATGCATAAAATAGTGTAGTTTAAGTTAGTGTAAGACGCCAAATGTAATATTTTACAAATGGTGGCACTTAGCTCTCGAACGGATTGTGCCAACACATCAAAGTGGGTGGAATGAACTTTTTAGTTATAAAACTCTCTCTTTCTTTTTTTGGTTCTCACACACTCTCTCTTTCTCTTTCTCTTGCTCTTGCTCTCTCTCTCTCTCTCTCTCTCTTGGTGTGTAAATGTGTACCTTCATGATTCAGTTTTAAAGGTGGGATGAGAACACAACAATCTCTACACAAGCCATTTTTTCTAATACATGTTCATATTCAAAAGAACCTCTTCTTCCACGTGAAAGTGCCTATTTGTCTCACTAACTTGGTAAGGATTACACATACTCCAAAAAATTCACATTTCTCATGACAGATATGGTTGTTGCCACATAGATGTTCAGCATTGGAGTCCAAACTATAAAAAATATCCTTGTATTTTATTGAAAATAAAATATTCAAAGGATATCAAGAACATTTGAGGTAATTATTTGGGATCATCACAATTGGCCAAGGAAATAATCTATTTAATTATATATATATATATATATATATATATATATATATATATATATATATATATATATAAGTTATTTATGAGATAATGTCTCAGGTGATCTTCAATACTAATAGAAAAATTTGTAACTATAAATTGCATAGCTTGAAATTTCAAAGATCATCTTGTCCTAGAAACTATTAAGGCACAACATTGTCTCCTTCCTGCATCCTTAATGATGATTAGAAAGTGATTTTGGATAATATGAATGCAAGAACCAACCAGTGGACTGACCTCTTTAGTTATCATTGGCAGGTTAGAATCATCCTAATTAAATAGGTCCTTCAAGAGCTCCCTATATACATGTTTTATGGCCACCATCACAACACAAAAATTAATCTCAAAGGAAATGGAAGAAACATAAAGAATATAATATTTATATATCATAGATGTAATGTGAAATCTTAAGTATATTGAATGTTTTGAACATTCTATTAAATCTTAAGTATATTGAATGTTTTGAACACTTAATGTAAAATCTTAAGTATCCTAACAACATAGCTCTTTGTCTCTCTTTTTTCTCTCTCTTTGTCTCTCTCACACTCTCTCTCGCTCTCACTCTCTCTTTCTCTCACACTCTCATTCACTCTTTCTCTATCTCTCACTCTCGCATTCTCTATCTCTTTCTCTCACCCTCGTTCTCTCTTTCTATGTCTACCCCTCTTACATTCCCTCTATCTCTTTCTCTCTGCAGTTACAATTTAATTATTAGACTTAATGTAATATTGTGTTATCTCGTTACATACATTTCATTTGAATTATTGAGATTCCAGGAAGTGGATAACATTAACATTGACATTATATTATTATAATTGATGGCATTGAATGATTATATTACAACTTGGAAAAATTGAAAATTAGTTACATATGGATTTTAATTCCCATGTTTAAAACATAAAAGAAATTAACACTAATAATACATATTAAAATAACATACATACATGATATCATACTAATCCACTTACATACAAGTTTTAAAACAATTTTTTCACATATATTATTAGGTGTTAGGAGGATGCCTGACAATAGAAGGGGGTGTTCTAGGGATGTTTTGTTCTTCCTCTTCATTTGGGGTTGGATGATAGGATTGATTTGGAGGTAAAGAAACATTTGAAAATGAAAAAATAACAAATCAACAATTATCTAAAAAATTAAATTTACAAAGAAAAAAATCAAAATCAACATTGAATGACCTTCTTCACTCTCCTCCATCATCAATTCAAGGTGCTCGAGTGTCGAGGATGCAAAATTCTCTAAAACACGAGTGTGTCTTTCCTCGTTCGCATTTTGGATGCCTTTGGTTTTTTTAATTTTTGCAAATGAATAGCTCTTGGGTTTCGACTACTTTTTATTAGAGTCGAAACATGAGCACATTATAATGTGCTCACATTTAGAGTTGGGAAGTCTGACCCTGAACGTGCTCGTGTTATAACACGAGCCCCAAATTTCCTATTCGAATTAAAATGCACCACCCATATCGTGATCGCATTATGGCGAAAATGGCCAAAAAAGTGCATTTTTGTCCGCTTTTTTCCCCATCTTTGTACATAGGCCGTAGAGGAGGAAGCAAGTGAAACTCTTGACATGATTGGATAGGGGTCCAAGTGATTATAGTAGTAGATGATGGTGTGATAGGGATAGAAGAGTCGATAATGTGTTCACGCAAGGAAAATTAAGAAGAATGGGGACCAAAAATTATTGGTTTAGTGATTGTGAGGGATTGTGGAGGAAGATTGGTGGGGATCAAGCTCATGTTGGGCCATGGCAAGTTCATTCATAGCTCTAGGGAAGAATATGAAAAGTTGTGATGTGAGGACTTGCGTGGATTTAGGATTGGAATGGTAGGCATAATTTTTTTGCAAAGGAGGTCCATCAATGGGGAGGTTGGTAGTATTACAAAGGAGATAGTCATGAAGGGAAACTGGATTAACATCGAGAAGATCTTGAAATTATACACACCCATGAGGGATGATAGGAGGCCTAAAAGCTTTGATAGAAGTGGCAAAAGGGGTGTTGCTGGTCTAGATGGAATGGATTAATGATAAAGGAAGGGGTTGGTTTCGACATGAGTGTTAGGTTGGACCAATTGAGTCTCTTGAAGAGGGGGATGGAAACTATGGGTTGAGTAACTACAGAAGAAGTGATCAAAGGGGTGGAGGTAATGATAGAAAGTGCGGAAGTTTTTTGGGAAGTAGTAGTGGAAATAGGAATGTTGTTTGATGAAATGTATTATTTCATTCGTCTTACTTGAGAGCATGTAATAAAAACATGAAACGAACAATAAAAAAATTACATTTATTTTTAATTAAACCAAACAAATCACACAACATAATTTTGATTATCTTGATTATTATTGATGTGAAAAAGAAATTAAAAAATGGGATCAAAGGGAACCTAGGAAATGGCCGATCTATGGATGGTTCCAAGTAGTTTTGGATGGATTTCTCAATATACCAGATGGTAGGTGAGGCACGAATATGTGATGGATATTGGTATGGGTCTTATTATTGAGGCCTAATCCCTCACTTCACGGTCCTACAACGATAATGGATTCGGTGTTTACCTAATATACCGATAGCCCAAAAATTTGTAAAGACGAATAGAACACTACAATAAATTTCTTATTGGGTGATAAAATACCAATAGTTACACCTAGGAGTAAATTTTTTAGATGTTTAGTTTTGATGCATGTGTTTGGATGTGTGTGATAAGAGTGTATGTAAAGGATTAACCCCATAATTAGACTAGATTGACAATAAGATATGCAAGGGTATTTTTAGATCCCAAAATGAAATGTTATGTTTGATAAGGACAATCAAGCAATAAATGAAAGTACAATAAAAAGGTTAAAGTAAGAAAAAATAGGAATACCTAGATAACACTTTTCCTTTTATATTATTTTTAAATTTTAAGCAAGCAAAAAAATCCAAACAAAGAAACCCATGCATGTAAGCAAGCAAGAAACACTCCTTCCTGTGAAGTTAGTAGAATATGGATAGAAGAAAATGGAAATGAAAAACAAATAACAAGACTCACCAATGAATGATGGGTCCCACTAGGCATATCATAATGTTGATCAAATTTCCTCACTACCTTTTTAGATTAGTGAAACCGCAACAAGAAGACAAATAAATCCAAATATGAGAGGGTTTAAGGTACCTCTAAATAGGATGGCGATGGATACATGCACAAATGAGAGATCCTCCTCGCATCGAGCTAGATGATTTACACAACAAGAGAAGTCAACATGAAAAATGGATTAGTAGATAGATGGGTGGGTTTCCTGATAATTTCAGTCCCAAGAAGTAAAAAAATTCTAGGATGGATGTCAACCCACATTTTTGAATTCCTCAAAATATTCTAAGAGATCATAGACCCTATGCTTATATGATTTTAACAAATTGTTCTTGGTCACATTTGAACCTTTTACCAGATTCATAACTAACTTGCTATCACCAAAATATTGCAATTGTTTTATATCCTTCCTTATTTCCCGTTGTAGGCTATAGATTAGTGACTCATACTCGCTTGAGTTGTTATAAAAAATTGAATTGAAATATAAAAATGGAGATATATTTCACACTTTTGGGGGATCTGAAGCACTACACCCCCTCCTTCACCTTTGTTTACTCCTTGAACCATTGAAGAAAATATGTCATATGCCATCTTCTTATTGATTTCCCTTCATAATATTAGGAATGGGTGAATTTTTCTCATGCAAGTAATAGAAACACAAACCATCTTATTCAATCTATTTGTAGGGATTAAAACCATAGAAATCGGCTCTCTACTCATCAAGAAAAAATTGGAATGCATTTAATTCGGTGTTTTCCTCTTGAATAAGAGGGTCATCTTCCTGGTCAAATATTGTGCAATTTTAATTAATAGGGCTCAATTTAAGGATATAATAACTCTAACAATTCCATCTTTTGTTCCATCCATCTGAACCACACCTTTAGAGAGAGACTCATATTTAATACCCAGTTGATCTGCTATCTTTTGGGCATCACCGAACCGATTTCCCAGAGTCAAACATGTAATTGTGAACCAAGTGATTGCCAATAATTAGGGATACATAGAAGTGGGAATTTTCATACTCTTTCCTAGATGATCATCCTTCTATTAAGGTGGATTAGAGGGAAAAACTTTCTCTCTCTTTATATGACTCATTTTTTATGGAGAGGTTGGACATAGTTTTTTGTAAGAGGTCTCTTTGTCTAAGAATAACAAAGGATTCCCACATTGAAATGTTCATGTTAGTCTTCTTCATTTATTCAAGAATGTTAAAGGGAGTGGAACTATCCTTTCGCTATACCTTACTTGCAATAATCATTTCTTGAATCTTAGTTGATGGGGAAGGACCTTTGGGCTACCCTTTCACACTTGAAGTCTAGTTCTCATGGCCTCCTTATACATTAGGACCTAATTTTGAATTTCCACCTCCTTAAAGTGTTAGGGAAGGTTAGAAAGGACCTGTATTTTTAATTTCCCATCTTCTATAGCCCTATTTTTAGATCTAGTATTTAATTTTATATCTAGAGGAGAAGTCCGATTTATCCCACAAGTGACAAAACTCATCCATTTGCACGTTAAAAGTGAGGCATCATTTTTGGCTCTTGAGTAGATTTTTGTGGTGGAGATGCTTTTGCTGATGTAATTTGGGAGAAAGATGCATTTTTACCATCAATTCTTAGTTTAGGATTCCATTTGGGCAAGTGATTTGGTCATGAGCTAGGTTACTTGAGGAAAACACCATTCATAATCTTGCACAAGGTTGTTTAGAACTAGATCCAATATTTTAGATGAGTTTGATGTATTAGGATTTTACTTGTTGTAATGGTCTTTCATGAGGCACTTGATCTTGAACTTGTAGATTTTCTTTGTATCGTGCCTTTTTGGGTTGATATGGGGTTTTATTAGTTTATATGGATGTTTATATGTTTGACTAAAAGGATGGTAAGGCCTGAAATTCTAAGCTTCTTAATTTTTTAAAGTCGCTTAACTCATTCTCAAAATTTACAATTGTTTCATTACCTCTTGTAGTTCATTTGTAGTATTCATAGAGATAGATGATTGGATTTGATTTTGGCTATTTGGGCTTAGAATTATGGATAATTCATTATTTTGGTGAGGTGTAGGTGTTCTTATTTCCAAGAAGATAGGCATCGGCGGTCCTAGGTGCAAGTTTCTTGTCCCGAACAAGATTATTTTCAACCTTTATGGAAATGTTATGAGCATTTGGTAATGTTCTACCCCCATAGACTAAATAATAACTTAAATGTCATTTTTTAGATATCTTAAATAATAAATAAACGAATATTGAGGCATAGGTCTTACCATTTGTAGGATTTTATCCCATGTCCCTTGAAATATGAGGTTTAAATCAGTCATCCGCTCATTAGGCGCCCTCTTTGTTGTAGTTAACTTCTCAACGAGGGATAAATGGCCACTTTTAACTTTTAAATGGCTCGCAAAGAGCTTCTCCTAACTCATCCCGAGTGTTGATTGATTTTAACCTTAAACCCTTATACCACTACAAAGATTTTCCCTTGAAATAAGTGTCCAATAATTTGATTGTTACATTCTCTTGTGTAATGTGGTAAAATGAGCATATGTTTACAACGTATTTAATGTGCTCAATTGGTGTTGTTTTGTTATCTCTAGTGAAGAAATAAAAAATCTTCAAGGATGCAACTAGAATGTAATCGTATTAGGCCAAAAGTAGAGGGTTTCCTCCATCAAATGTGAAAAAGTCATGGTTTCTTTGATGATCAATGAATTTGATGGGCCTTATAACTCTAGAATATGATATGAAAGGCCTACCAGAAGAGGAGTGGAGATAACTCTATCTCGGAGGTGATAGAAATCTTTAAACCGATCTAGCTTTTCATCTTCTCCTTAATGATAATTGTAAGAAGTTTAAGGGATATCCACGTGCTATCATTTTCCTTGATTAAATTATTCTCATAAGATGAAGACACTTTCCTACTTAAACCAAAGGGATATGATGATCAAACCACTATATGTGTTGTTTTGAAGCCTCCAAAGAATGAAACTATCTAGGATACACATCAATCCTAGTGATATGATATCAAATCACCAATGTCATCCCACCAGGCATGCCAAAAAAGAGGGATTCACGAGAACCAATGTCGAAAAGCAATGCACCACAATGAAGTTGCACTCCGATGGTAACGTCAAGCCAACGCAATACGCAAGATTCAAACAATGGAAAGAAGATTGCAAGTAAGAAGAATGGGTCTGCTCATACTCATAGATCGAAAAATAGGAAGTACAAATAGGGGTGTTGTGTAACCCCCATGCCTAAACATGGAAAGAAACTCAATGACACCACTAACACATATGACGTTGACTGACGCATATGACGCCACTAGAAGAGGAGTTACAATTCCAAATAAGGAATGTAACTCCTATGACGCATTGACGCAAATGACAATGTCGATTCTGATGATGCATCTCGACACTTGTCATTTGACTTCCTAAGACCTATGACTCTTGCAAGGCGAGATGACTCACCTAGGTGATGTGGACGATGACTGGATAGTCACACACACCAACACCCCCTTCATCGAAGCCGAGGAAGAGGTCAAGGTAAGCCAGAATAGAAAAAGAAGACTCCCCTAGACAACTAAGAAAGATGTGTCAATGGGCCCCGGCAACTAAAGGCCTGATAAGGTGCCCATGTACAAACAACATCTTTCTGGAAAGAAGAAGAGGACAAGAAGGAGGACTATATAGCCCGAAGAAGATGGGTGGCCAGCAGCACTCACACCCCAAGAAGAGACCACAGTGAAGAAACTTCACCTCAAAGAAGGGCTTGGTGAAAATGTCTCGCAACCCGATCACCTATCTCGAACATACTATATGTTGATGATTAGATCCTCTACCTCCGGATCGAAGAAGATCCATCTCGCACTGTACTGTGTCTCGCCTTAGAAGGACATAAAAGATGTGTTGGAAATCTGCCCACTCCACGAAGGAAACTGAAGGCAAGTAACATGAAGAACTCTGAGTCTGGTCCACGAAAGTGTGACATAGGTCTAGCAAGTGAGTGCAAAGGAGCCGAGGGTATTGTCATGAGTGCAGAACTGTCAGAGTATGAAGGGTGAACACTTGTAGAAAGGATGTCCAACTGATGTGAAAGTAACAAAACATCCCCCACAACAGAAAAGGGATCCACAAGCAAGGGTGGATCAATGAAGGTCTCCGGAAAAGTGGAAGTGGCAAGAGTCCCAGAAGGGGCACTCCCAACAATAGAGATGATGAAATCCTCTGAAATACCTGTAGATGGATGAGGAACCTATAGTACATCACAAGTGTGCTCTGAAAAGACAACTAAGGTCAGGCAGATACTCATCCCAATGAGGGGGCTCAACAAATAGAAGAGCGATGTCAGATATGTATGAGTCATCCAAGGAAGGTTGAGGAGTGAAATGGGCCTCAAACACTGAAGGTGGAAAAGAGGTGGGTGTGATGACTGTATGATATTGTATAAGAGACTGCTCAATATATGATGAGATGTGGGATGTGTCAACACTCTCTAGAATAGTGAGAGAAGGAGGAGAAGATTCCTCTGTAGTACTCTCATCATCAAAACCGGTGCACAATCCTCATCATCAAAAGTAGAACCAAGCGAGTCTCGTGTCAAGTTGAACTGCTCATCACATGAAAAATAGAGGAGACAATCAATCAGTTGCAAAACAACAATCATGTGGCAGTATGTGAAGGGTCTCCATAGAGGGACCAAGAATGCTCCAGACATGGTGGGGTGGATCTGAGTCTGCCACGTGAACCCATTGAGATGTAGAGACATGCATCATCATGTGACCAAAGACACGGTCGCAATTGTTGAGAAAATCATTAAGATGACGATGATCAGTGGGTGCAGGAACAGGCCCAACCAAGAAGTGAGAAAGACCCTTGTAGGCGAAGTAATGTTCCATAGAAGCACGCCAAGCTGAATAGTTCTCTCTCCCAGTAAGAATTGGTGGAGGCTGTAAGGCGATCCTACGACGCTCAAATCTAGAAAGAGCACCCTCCATGATGCGGAATCAAAAAGTGCAAGATGCACAAATGCAAGACGTCGGACTCGGCCGATAATGCGTCTGCATGTAATACAACACCCAGGACAATAACAACCCCCCAGAACAAAATTACACCCCCGAGTTTGGCACTTTATAATTCAGTGTGTTGATTACAACCAGATGCGACTGTGTTCCGAGAACCAGTTTGTCACTCACTTTGCAATTAGTGTAATAACGCGCAATGGTGGAGACAACAATCAAGGTTCGTAGGGCAACAGATCGACACTGCAAGCAAGCACAGAAAGAGAGAAGCAAGAGGGGGAAGAAAGAGCTTTGTGAGAAATAACGTCTCACGTCGCATGAAAGAATCCCTTTGTCGTAAGACTGTGGCGACGCGCTCACAAGTCCACAAAAAGGAATAAAACAAAGCTCAAGAAAAAATGAGCTGAATTAAGCAATACAAAGACACCCCCTAGAATGCGGCACTTTATAAAATTAGTGCGTTTACAAAACTAATGATCCCATCATCTAGAGTGTGAAAAAACATGCAACTTTGACTAAAGAAGTGCTCAAAACCGAGCAACGAGTCAAAAGTTATAGCAAAAACCAATTCCCGCAACTGATGAGAAAAAGCCAATAAGCCTACAAACGGATTAAAAAGTGCCCTAAACGCATGCAAAAGGTGTCGTATGTATGCTCGTTGGAAATGGCACGGAATTTGAGATAGGGTTTGTTTGTATTATGAGGGGGATTAGCCACCGCCAATCCTCGACCTCACCCTTCGCCTCTGCACTCGACGGAAGGTTAATAAAACAAGCCAAAAAACTTACAATGCCAATAAAATGTAATGTTTTTACCTTATACCTTTTAAAAATAATGAAACAACACGTTTTTTTAGAAGAGTGATAAGATAAAAAGAATGCAACCACGTTTTTTTAAAGAAAAGTGAATAAAAAACGTATTTTTAGAGAGATATTACCTGGCAGTGGACGAGAAGGCCACGTGGGGATGAAGGGCAGGTAAAAATAAGTAATCGAGTGACTCGTCCCACCGTATGAAAAACACCAGTAGTACAAAAACGCAGTAACATACAAAAACACCTTAATGTCCCAAAAAACGCCTTAAAGTACCAAAAAAACGCCAAGATGCAAAATGCAAAAAGATGCAAAAATGCAGCCAGCTGAAAGAAAACGCCTGAGGACAGGGAAAACGGCCAGAGAAGCTGGGAAAATGCAGGAAAGGAGAGAAAAATAACTAAGGACAGTGCAAAAATGCCTGGACAGTTGAAAAAACAGCCAGAGGATAGAAAAAATGCCTGGAACAGGTTAAAAACGCCTGGACAGTTGAAAAAAGCCAGAGGATAGAAAAAATGCCTGGAACAGGTTAAAAATGCCTGGAAGTCATAGAAGGTTGAACGTTGAAGCTGGGGAATGCAGCAAGGGTCAAAAACGTGAGTAGACTCCCAAAAACGTGAGAGATCAGGCAAAAACGTGAGAGGTTTGTAAAAAACGTGAGAGACCAGTAGAGGTAACTTTGAGACAACAAGGAACCACAACGATGAGGAAAAAGATCGGAATAGTCTGAGTATACACCGGTGAAGAAAAAACAACGATTCCAACCAGTAATCACAGTTCCACTCCAAAAAATGAGCTCTTCTTTTACCCTACAGCTGAATCTGAACACAACCAGCAAGAAATAACCCAGAAACAACAACCACAAAGATCTAGAAATATCCAAATATGAACTCAGCTGATAAGAAAACCAACCAAATACCTTAACTTGCAACTGACTGAAACCTCAATACGAGGTGAGCAATAATTCCAAAATGATAATAAAAAAACTTGCACACGAGGAAATGAGAAGAAACCAGAAGTAATAAACAACTGAGAAACGAAGAGTGCACGCTATCAAACCACTCTCGATACCATGAAAGAGGGATTCACGAGAACCGATGTCGAAAAGCAATGCACCACAATGAAGTTACACTCCGATGGTAACGTCAAGCCAACGCAATACACAAGATTCGAAACAATGGAAAGAAGATTGTAAGTAAGAAGAATGGGTCTGCTCATACTCATAGATCGAAAAATAGGAAGTACAAATAGGGGTGTTGTGTAACCCCCATGCCTAAACATGGAAAGAAACTCAATGACGCCACTGACGCATATGACGTTGACTGACGCATATGACGCCACTAGAAGAGGAGTTACAATTCCAAATAAGGAATGTAACTCCTATGATGCATTGACGCAAATGACAATGTCGATTCTATGATGAATCGACACTTGTCATTTGACTTCCTAAGACCTATGACTCTCGCAAGGCGAGATGACTCACCTAGTGATGTGGACGATGACCTGGATAATCACACACACCAACACTATAGAAACTAAATCATGCACTTGGGTACATTTATAGGTCCTAATCACATACCACTAATCATATGATTCGAATAGAGAAAACTAGTAATAGACATCTTTCTTTGGCCTCTTTACTTTCATGTTTGTTTTCATTGTGGTCTCGCACACCTCACTTCCCATTCTAAATTTCATCCGCTTTATATTTTTTGGCTCTAGACACCAAAGCACCCAACAAGGACGCTAGACCTGTGCACCCTCATCCCCTTTGGGAACCCCCCAACCTCTTTTTATCTTTCTTGCCTCTTTTTATCTTTTTGTCATCTTGTTTTCTTAGGGGTGGCCATTTAGTTGTCAATTAATAAATTCAAATAAGGGAATCATATAAATAAAAATTTATGTGACCATAATAAAATAACAAGCTCTAAACATCTACTATCACAACCTAAGGTTGTATACAAATGCATTTTGAGAGCACCAAAGAATCCATATAGCTATCATTAAAGAGACAAGGACTATATTTTTGCATATACTTCATGGGAGGGAAGTTCATTTTGACATCCAAACCTCTATTTATATTGCTACATATAAATATTACTCATTATTCAAGGCATCTTAGACAAGATATTTCTAAGGCACGGTTCTACACACATACACACAAAACTACATGGAGTCTAAGATGTAGTGCAACAATTGGTCGTAAGTTCACTCCGTGAGTGACCATCAGATCACTCCAAATCCCCATTTACATCTGTTTATTTTTAGGATTTGGTGTGTTTTGGGGTTTTGTAGGAGATAATTTGTTTGTCACAAGATACAGAGAACTTTGTGATCAAATAACAACATACAGGTGTGACCAACAATGAATATTAGTTAACATCTTGTGACACTATAAAAATACATTTTTGATGTTTTCATATTCACAGCACCTACTAGCATTCTCCAAAGGCCTGTGTGCCCCTAGCCCACCTAAGAACCCCAATCTAGGCATATCTAATAGTTTGGTAATTTTATAAGTAAGACCTTATCGTCTCGTGACATATTCCTCATCCTACTCAAGTTTTCCATTCCATTGAACATACTTTGAGATTTATTACAAAATCAATTAAGTCCTCTATTCCCTCTCTTACACCTAGGGTTTTATTTTTATCTAGCTTATTTCTTAGGTCAGATTTGTACTTTATTTATTTATCATTGCATTATGACTCTACAATTAGGGTTTTACAAATTTCTATATTTGTTAAATCATTTGGTGAACTTATTGCTTGAACCCACCTTAATTTTAGGTATTTTTTCATATTTGTATAATGGCTCAATCTTATGGACCATTTACTGAAGGCCACCTTCAAGATCTCAATCATCATATCGCTAAACATCCTCAAGATTTAGATCTACTTTTATTCATTGCTTGTGAAGAATCCACCAATCGTGTTGAGCTTAATGTTCCTTCATCCATCCCCACTTCCATGCATATTTATACTAACCCCTCTACTTCCACTCTTCTTCCTACTTATATTTTTCTCGTTATTTTTCCTATTCCCACAAACCACTTCACTCCATCTCTTTTTTCTCACACGTAGAAAATGTCTTCTCGCTAAAGACTCAAGACCTAGCCTCTCTCTACCAGGATCTCCAAGTTCAAATCTGTCAACTGCAATAGGCTACGTCTTGTGCATCTCCATCTCTTGTTTCCACATTACTACTTTATACCCCTTTCGCACCTGCCATTTCCACTTATGCAATCCCTCTAAAATTCATCACTCTAAAGATGTCAATTTTTCATAGCCATGGTGATCCTCAAGAGCATATTTGAACATTTCATGTGGCATGTATGGATTATGTGGATGATCATACTCTACTAGCAAAGATCTTTCCTAAAAGTCTCCAAGACTATGTTATGTGTTGGTTCTACGATCTACCTATCCATTCGGTAATATCATTTACACATTTGGACAAAGTTTTTCTCACTCATTTTTCAATCAATATTGGCTCTAAAATATCCTATGTGTAACTCACACAAATTAAACAAGGATCTAATGAGCATCTAACAAACTATGTTTTACGATACAAGAACAAATTAGCTAAGATGTCTAATGTACTCGCAGACTCTAAACTTCAAGATCTATTTGTCCAAAGTCTCTTACCTCCTTTACAAGAGAGTTTCATCTTTGAGACATCTCCTTCATTTGATCAACTATGCCATATACTTAAGATACACAAAATAAATCTCTTATCTATGGGAAAGATTAAATACCATGATCAAGCTTCATCTTTGGCTCGGTTTCAAAGAAAATCAACTTTAAAGCCATCTACAAAGCCTTAAAGAAAATGATACTACTAACATTTAATCTCCTCCTAAAAAGCTTTAGTGGAAACTTCCAAAGCATACATTAACAAAATTTCCTTTTAGCTCTCGCATGTTTTATTTCCACAACTTGTTGAGATCAATCTTATTACGATTCTCGCCTCCACTTAATATGAATTCATCTCAACCTAAAGGATGCAACTATAACAAAAATACTTGATGCAACTATCATCAATGCATTAGAAATTCCACCGATTGATGTTTCAAACTTCAGATCTTATTCAATATCTCATTGATAATCATGAATTGATCTTCATAATCCTACGACATCTACGCCAGTCAATTAAAATCACAAGCTCAATATACTTAACAATCCTCTTCCTAAACATGACAAGAAAGCTTCTAACTCTTCATCCAATCATACATATTGGGCAAGCTTAGCCACCTCCTTCATTAGGGGATCTTTATTTTTTTAGTTAATCATGCTTGATGCATCTCCACCACTCATTACATTCTCTGATCATGACTATCATACTACATTCTCTTCTGATACATTACATATTAACACTTCTATCGGGATTCACGTTATCAATAATACAATTATTGATCCATCGATTCATATGTGTGTGTTCTCTATTACACTTCTTGTTGCTATCGATTATCCTCTATCGCATATTTCATATCTAGTTCCTAAATATTATAGTTATGTCAAGCTTTTATTTATAGTTGGCTCATTACTTGATAGTGCCATTTCTTGGGCACCTTCAATTATAGGGTGTGACATGATCTTAGGTCTTCTAACTTGGCTTCGTGTCAATCAAGCTATCATTCCCATGAATCACTTGTGTTTAAATTTCATTCACAATAAGAAAGTAATCACCATCAAAGGTGTTCCTCCATCCACACCGTGGCCACAACCTCCTCTTGAGGTTTCCATTACACTCACTAGAGCATCTAGGTCCTCGGGACCTCTCAAATCTAAAGAAAAATCTACTCCTAGCTCTCTTATTTGCACACAACCTACTCAATATCATCAGTTTACTAGTCCATCCCATCATTATAGGTCCACCACTCGAATGACTCTTTCACATAGGTATACATCACCTCATTTTCCTTCACATAGGTATTCATCATCTCTATGGTATTTTTCACATAGGTGCATCCCACCTCCACGGTCTCCTTTGCATAGGTATACATCACCTCCATGACCTCCTTTACATAGGTGTTCATCACCTCATAGCTTTCATTCACTGATACATCATCTATCTCCTACATCACCGAACTCGTGAGCATGGTCACCAAGCATTTATCTCCACAATAATTGGTTACAAGCATACTTTGCCCTTCACTTTTGTTGATAACATTATCATCATCATTTTCTTGGGAGCATCATGCTTACTCTCTCCCTTTCTAACATTATCGGTGTCTCGCATTGTTACTATTTCTCTTCATGTTTAACATCTATTCTTTCTCCTTCATCGTACATGATTGATATTAATAAACTTGTATTGTCACTACTCGTGAAGAAATCATGTGTTATTATTCACACTTGAATTTTGAGGGCATACTACATTCATGAACCGCACATCATACACATGACACATTTCACACTATGCACATTCACAACACATCTATTTAGATCACATTCTCACACAAAAATTCCCTATGATGCACTCTAGCTGAAAACAGAAGCATACTGATGCACTGCTGAGGTATATATCTGAAATGAACCTCACTACACTCACTCACTTTCTATGCTCTATGCTTCATTGATCAATATTTATAACAGAAACAATTCAAGCCATCTCCGATGACACACTTTTTTCTATGTTTTATTATTGATCACTTTGAGGGGGAATTTATAAATTAACCTCATCTCTATTTGGGTTAGCACAAGGTTGTACAGATAATATATCAGATCTAAACATACATGCAATGAAAAGCAGATATTCTACTAGAATAATTATACAAAAGAAGAGATATAAATCAACACCAGATTTAACATGGTTCACCTAATGTGGGCTACGTCCACTAAGAAACAAGCCAATCTATTATCCAAAGCTTTCACAAGATATATAATTGAAGATTTACAATCTTCCACACCTCTCATATGTACAATACTTTCTTTCACTCAAGATTTTGCTTCTTCTCCAAGAATTCTCTCACTCACAATAATCATCAAATTTTGCAAGTTCTTCTTAATTCTTACTTCTAAACCCTAGCTTTCATACTTATATAGGCATATACAAACTTAGGGAACTTAGCCATGTAATTACAATCAATAGATCTAATTCCCGAGAGTTAATTAAAACACCCACACAAAGGTAATGGATGTTGGTTAGCCCTAACCAATGTCTATTCCTCCTTGTCTAACCGATGCTACATAGGTGACTAATGTTTGTCCCTCCTTAATCGAAGTCGCCATCTTGTATTTCCTACAAGTTTTATATTGCATGTTAATCTGAAGTAATTTAGCTCCACAACTCAACAATCTTCCACATGGAGAAAAATTATTGCATCGTACCTATACAATGTCATTCTTGGATCCTTCCTTAGCTTTGTTTCTTCCTTTTCAAGTCTCAACTCAAAGACCAACAGAAGTGGAGTGTAGCTCCAACTTCTCCTTCTTAATGGCTTCGTTAGCATATCCACATGGTTCTCACTCATATAAATATTTTCAATATTCAACTGCCCATCCTCCAATACCTACCATATGAAGTGATACCTCAATTGAATGTGTTTCATTCTTGAATGAAACACTGAGTTCTTTGCCAAATGAATTGCACTCATTGTTAGTAACGATTTGCAAATCATCTTTCTCCTTTCCCAACTCTTTCATGACCCTACTCATCCACATCATCTCCTTTCTCGCCTCTATAGCTGCAACATACTCTGCCTTTGTAGTAGACAAAGACACAACCTTCTGTAATCTTGAAATCCAGCTAATTTTCGTCCCACCTACTGTGAAAATATATCCAGTAGTGCTCCTCCTACCATCTAGATCTCCAGCCATATCCGAATCAACATAGCCACATATTTAAATATCATAACCTCCATAGAATAATTACATGCTAGATGTCCCTCTCAAATACTTGAGTATCTATTAGACTACTTTCCAATGCTCTTTACCTGGATTGGCCATATATCTATTCACAACTCCCACTGCCTATATAATGTCTAGTCTAGTACAAACCATAACATACATGAGACTCCCAACTTCTAAAGCATATGGAGCTCGTGTCATGCATTTGACCTCCTCATGTGATGATGGACACTCGATCTTTACTCAATTTTAAGTTTCCAGCCATAGGTGTACTAACAGTGTTTTGCATTCCATCTTAAACCTTTCCAACACCTTGTAGATATAATCCTCCCGAGACATATACAATTTCTTGTTCTTCCCGCCTCTATGTATTTACATGCTAAGGATTCCTTTTTCAGCTCCTAAATACTTCATATCAAATGTGTGAGCTAGCTTTCCTTAAGCTCACCAACTTCCTACATACTAGATCCTACAATAAGCATATCATCCACATACAAGAACAAAATACTATATCTCCCATTTTCAAGCTTCTTGAAATAAACAAAATGGTCGATTCACATCTCAAGTAACCATGCTCATGCATAAAACTATCAAACCTAATATACCATTGCCTTAGAGCTTACTTGATCCCATATATGTTCTTTTTCAACCCGTACACTAATTTCTCCTTACCCTTGACTTCATACCCAAACGGCTGTTGCATATAAATCTCTTCATCCAAATCACCATGAAGGAAATCCGTCTTCACATCTAGTTGCTCTAAATGCAAATCATGCACTACAACTAAACTCAATAAAGTACGAATAGAAGTAATATTAACAATAGGAGAAAATATTTCCCCAAAGTCAATACCTATTTTCTGTGTAAATCCCTTTACTACAAGCCTTGCCTTGTACCTTTTCTATCCACCCTCTTCTTCCTTGATCCTGTAAACCCACTTGTTTTGCAATGTCCTCTTACTTGTTGGTAACTTAACCAAATCCCAAGTCTTGGTTTTGTTGCAAGGAGTCCATCTCCTCATCCATGTCATGCTCCCACTACACATGAGTTTTATCCTGTATTGCTTCTTCAAAACTCTTTAGTTCACAATTATCAGTCAATAATAAATAAAATAGAGTTGGTGTAAATCTTTCTAGAGGTTTACTTACCCTTTGTGACCTTCTCATAGAATTTTGGGGTACCAAAGGCTCATTCTAGACCTCTTAGACATTAGTATCCAAATCCGATGGCCGATCGATGCTAATCACCTATGACCGATGTCGCCTCTACTAACCGATGCCGGTTGGATCTTTTGTAATCGATACCAATTCATTTGACCAATGTCGGTCGGGGTAAACTAACACCACCATCTTGTGTAACCTTGTATTATTAATTTTAAATCCAAAAGTTCATTTTCATTCACAAACTTCTCAACCGGTTCGTCCTTAGATACCAAAATTTGATCCCTGTACATTCTCTTTTCATTCCATTCAATGTCACGACTCCTAATAATTTTATAATTCTCCAAATCCTAAAAACGGAATCAAATCACCATATCCATAACAAATGAAAGTGCATCTCTTGGATTTTGCATCCAAATTTTTTCTATTTTCCTTATTAATATGCATAAAATCTTCTAAACTAGAAAATTTAAGAAAAGATAGATCTACCTATTTTCCACCCAAGCTTCCTCTAGTATTCCTCCATCTAGTGAACTTAAAGGCCCACAGCTTAATCTAATAAACCGCTTTATCAATCGCTTTCGCCCAAAACCGCAAGGGCAATCTAGAATGCATCCTCATACTTCTAGCATGTTCCATGATTGTCTTGTTCATTCTCTCTACAACACCACTCTCTTTTGGTGTTCTTGAACCATCCTTTCTCTACGCATTCCATTCATGAACAATAATAATTGAAAACCTTGCTAAAGTATTCACCGCCATTGTCGATCTAAGGCACTTTAACTTTGAATTTCATTCATTCTCAACAATGGATTTCCATCTTTTAAAAGTCTCAAAAATATCATATTTACGTTTAATACGATAAACCCATACCTTTCTTGTAACATCATCAATGAAAGTAACATAATACTGGGATCCTCCATGAGAAACTACCCGAGATGGTCCCCACACATCCGAGTGCAAAATATCCAATTTCTGCTCCTTCTTAGTTGCCCCAACTTTGAGAAATCTCACTCTTTTATTTTGCAAAGATACAATGCTCATAGAAATCAAGATCTAAATCTTTCAAATCGATAACTTACCCTTAGCCTTCAAGAGTTGCATTCTTTTTGACTTATATGGCCCAACCAAATATGCCACATACATGCATCCTAATCAAGTAGATAATGTAGAAAAGGAATCAAGAAACACAGTAGATATATATAACGTTCCTACCTTCTTACCTCTTACCACAACAAAAGCATTGGTGACTTTTCAAGAGTCTCTTGTGAATGTAACCATGTAACCACTTCACCTAGTTGCCCTGCAGAAATAAGATTCCTCATGAGGCTTGACACATGCCTCACATCTTTCAATACCCATGTATTTCCATTCTACAATTTTAAATGAACTTCCCTTTACCAATGAGTACTTTGAAAGGTTCATCATCACCCAAATAAACATGTCTAAAAGTTCCCTCGACATAATTTATGAAATAACCCTTATTAGGGGTTGCATGGAAAGAAGCTCCTGAATCTAAAACCCATAATTCAATTGTATTATCTAAATAAAGAATAAAGGCATCTTGCATTACCTTTAATGTAGTAATATTTTCTTCTTTACCTTTGTCTGTTGTTGGTTCTCTTTATCCTTTGACCAACAATATTTCTTAGCATGTCCTTTCTTTTCTAATTTCCAACAACTAATTCTCTTACCTCTGGATTTAGATCTGCCATCCCTTGACTTTGATTTTCCATTATTCTTACTCTTGGATCGCTCCTTTTGCTGCCTCTACTTTGGATCATTCACCATTCTACTAGCACATAATGAGCATTGTTCTCAAATATTGTAGTATTGTGAAACACCAAAATGCATTTGTACTATGTATGTTTAAGGGAATATTACCACAATCCTAAACTACCATATATGAGTAAACCAAATGTGCATGCTTCACATATTTAGGCACTGTATTTGGGATTTATGGATTCGAGTACAATATTTTGTGGAACCCACTATGAACTATGATAAATTTTGGTGAATGTTTGAGTGAATTGATCTTATAGAAAATGTTATTTTTATATATTAAGAAATTTCTCAATCATATATAACTAGTTTTTGAGTCTAACAACTCAAATTCACAAAATAAACATCATATAGCTCTTAAGAAGAGACAAATGACATATAATTGTCATGTGGTTTAAGAAGAATCTAGATCATCCTCATGTCCGCTTTGTTTCATTGCGGTCATTTGATTCGTTGTGGGCTTGAAACATAAAATAATTTTTAAAATACATTGACAAATAAGATGCATTTAGACATCAACTACCAATGATAGTAGTTGATGTAAATAATGATAGATCAAACCATTTTATTAAGGAAATGTCTATCGATGTAACAAGAAAAGACTAAATTTATATCATGATTGTACTAATAGTTGCCATTATCTAATATAACCAATTTTTGTAGGTAAACCATGTGAGATGTATTGGTAAAATATAAGAGATGTAAGCTTAAATTCACTTTTTAAAATTATTATTATCACTTTTTATAGTGGTTTTGATGTACATTGGCCTCTTTCTCGAGGCCTATCTCGACCCGATGTGTTTGGCATTCGGGGTGTGACTTTCTCCACTTAATTTCTAAATGATTAACATTATATATCTCTTGATTATACATAAAAACGTGATTTTAAATCATTTTTTAAATCAAATGTACCCAACTATAACTACTACAACAAATCAAAAAATAAATATTTAAAAAAGAAATTGAAAGACCCATATAGATTTTGTCATTAATGGATTATAGAAGACTCATCAAACATTATTCTCACACAAAGTTGACTATTGTATTTTAGCTGAATTTGACACCAAAAAAGAAGATTGATAAGACGCCACCCCACCATAAAAGCATATTGAGCCTTTGATGATAGATATCTCAGTCAATATATTTATAGGAAAATAGACAGTACAACTAAACAATTGACTCATTGCCCACTAGTTCAACAGTGGCGTTTGCAAGTTGCAAAGAAGGTGACAAAACACGGGCACGGAACTATTCAATCCCTAGAATAGAAAAATAAGTTAAATTGTTTTAGTTTTCTTCCGCGGAATAAAATGCAGTACTTCCGGTTAAGACTCCCGACTCTGCAAGAAGAGGGTGGCTTTCTGGAGGGGTGGTATGATCATTATCAGCAATAATGCCTGCAGCTTCAATGCTGATGATATACTGTAGTTCCTCCGCGACCTCTTTCATGCCGGGCCTATCCTGCCTCCTCTCTTGCAAACACCCAACCGCCAACAATGCCACCGCCTTTATGTTATCCACCACCACCTGCGACTCATTCTCCGTCAACCGAGGATCCACAGTATCCATCACAGTTTCTTCCTCCGATTTGTGAACCACGTACACCGCCAAGTTCACATAGTCAGACTCCCTCGTAAAATCAATCACCTTCTGCGACGTCACGAGTTCGAGCAGCACAACGCCAAAACTGTACACATCGCTCTTGTCTGTGAGCTGATAATTTCTGTAGTATTCAGGATCCAAGTAGCCCAGGGTCCCCTGAGCGCAGGTAGAGATATGCGACAAGTCCGTCTCTGCAAGACGGGAGAGGCCGAAGTCTGAAACTTTTGCATTCAGTTTTTCGTCGAGGAGAATGTTGGTGGACTTGACGTCTCTGTGATAAATTGGGGGAAATGCGGCGGAGTGAAGGTAGGCCAAGGCTTCTGCCGTTTGGAATGCAATGTTGAGACGTTTTTCCAGTCGAGAAAGGGACGATCACGAAGGTGGTCGTATAAAGTGCCGTTGGGAATATATTCGTAGACCATGAGAGGTTCATCTGTGTCCACGCAGCACCCCAGCAATCTCACCAGGTTCCTGTGGTTTACTTGTGACAGAATTCTAACTTCGTTTAAAACTTGTTCTGTTGCTTTGATGTTTCCAACCTTGGCGGTCTTCACTGCTACAATCGATCCGTCTTCGAGAATTCCTTTGTATACTTCGCCGAAGCCACCGATTCCAAGCAGTCGGTCTCGTGCAAAGCCGTTTGTGGCCTTGTGCATCTCTTTACTGGTGAAGAGCTTCGCGGGTTTTCCTCCGCTGCTGACTGCTAAAATTTCTGCCCTTTCCTTAGACAATCTGGCCTGAATTTCCATCTTCAACTTTTTCCTTCTGTAGAACACAACCGCCGAAACTGTCATTATGAATACTACGCATGCTCCTGTGACAACCCCTGCGATTGGAACCCCGACATCTTTAGTTAAAAATGTAATAATGAGTTAACATAGCCAAATTCAACAATACGCTGAATATTTTCACACACATCTATGAAATCAGCTTACAAACGGTGATTTTTCAAGGGGGAGCGCCACCAAATTAATAATAATAATAATAGATTTTTACAGTACATGATGCCAGGCAGCCTGTTTTTCGCTCTACAAGCGGTCTATAGCATATGGGACTACCTCATACTCACATGCTACCCTACCTCCTTCAAGATTTGAACTTGTGACCTATATTTCAAGAGCACATGTTCTTCACCATTAGGCAGACTCAAGTGTACAAAGCAAAATGATTTAATTTATGATAATATGATGTAAATCAGCACTGACCAAATTCATAAAAACCCAAACTAACAATAATTAAACATCATCAATAAATCAGTTTTTCCCGTAACTTAAAACCACCTTTCAAAAATAATAATAATAAATTGATCCCATGCAAACCACTAATTTTAAAGAAGTGACCTTAAATAAAATAATATTTAATATTTTGTTTATTATAATTAAGTAATTTATGTGTATTTAATCATGTCATATAAATTCTAAAATTCATTGAATCACACAATTCCCCTCTCTTGGTACCTCTCTTGGTACCTATTAAAGTAATCCAACATAATAATGGGAAGGAAACTCTATTGTTACCTTTTTAATTGTTTAAATAAGGATTTAAACCAAAAAAAAAAGCCCTTAACCTAAAGAGCTTCAATTCCTCCCCCATAACACTATCTTTTTATTTGAAATATTTTACGAGACTTATATTTCAATAAATGGCCTAACATATGATATCTCACGGCTAAGATTACGATGAACCTCTTTTATTGCCCTTATGTTTAAAGCATGTCTTCTACATTGATAGAAGTTAAAATTAGAGGAAATAATGAAGAGCCCATCAAAAACTTTGTGGATATTGTCCTTGCCTGGATTTTCCTATTCATGGCATTTCCTTACACCATGTTATAGTTATATATATATATATATCATTTGTTGTGATTTTTGTGAATTGAGATGATACATTGAAGATAACCATTGATTTATAAAATGACTATATATTTCATGTGTGACTTGGAATGGCTTTTTGAAATGATATACATCAAGAAAACATATCTACAAGATTTAGACCACTGCTAAAATAAGATGAGTAATAAACAATCATCTTTAAAATGTTGTAAGAGGGAAGCATTTGGGGAAAGATGGATGCATATTTAATCAATCGTAAACAATGTCACTTTTATTCTATTGATTGGGAAGGAAAACTAGTATATCAATATGCATCACTCAACAAAGTATTTTAATGTCAATTACACATGTTGTCCTTATGAATGGATCGCCATGTGGGATAAATCTATACAAGATAGGTATAGTCTAGCAATATCACCAATCCTTCATCTTTGAAGACTTGTGAATCTTAGGCCTATGGTGACTATGTAGTTGAGTATGTCTTAGAAATTTATATGCTATGGAAAGATGACGTGATTGGATGTAAAATTAAATATGGTGTACGTAAACTAAGCAAAGATTTTATTTTAAACATGTTTACAAATAATTATTTTCTCGAATGTGAAGCTTGTTTAATAAAAATATCTTCTAGTTAGTTAAAAGAACTTCTCCTCTTAAAATTAATTATTAGAATATTTATTGTATTTATTTATAATTTAGATATGAAGATTTTATATTTTTGTACATTTAAATTGGTGTCTACTTGAAAAAGAGAGTACAAAAATTAATATTCTTTCTATATTTTCATATATCAGAAATATGGTATGTATTTAAGTAAAATTATCCTTTCTTTTCTTAAATATTGGATGGATCTTACAAAAGTTTTCATCGCTTTTATAATAAATGATATAATAGCATTATGTGGACTTAAAAGGATATTTCTTATCTTTCTTAAAAAATGATATATTAAAATTAAAGGATATAATAAAGTTAAGTAAACATTAAAATGACCTTTCTTAATAAATATTATATTAAAATCAGAGGAACTTTTAAATGAATCTTTCATTTCCTTCCATAATAAATAAAATATAAAAATTATGGTATATATAAAGGCATAACTCTTTTCTATATTAATAAATAATAATAATATTAAAATTGAAGTCTTACATAAACAAAGTGGATAAACTTTAAAACTTTTTTTTTTTTTTTTTTGTTTATGAAAATTGTACTAGGCATGCAAGACAAATTTTTCCCCTCCTCGTATATAATTTAAAATATAGATCTAGATTTTAATATATTTGAGTTGAGTTAGGCCGGTCAAATAGATGAGAATTATCAAACACCAAAGTTTATTGAGGCGGGAGGAAAACAATTTGCAGCATATACTCAATTCGTTTTTTGTGTCATAGTAGGCCATATAATACTAACCTCCAATTAAAGGCCCTCGATTATTGTTGTCTGCACAACCCTCTGGATCGGTGCAGATGGGTACATCTACACGGCAAAAAAGATACCGATTCAGCACAAATCAATAGAAACTAAAGAAAAGATAAGTTGTTTTGGGCACATACTTTTGCACAGACTCCTGTACAGGATCCCAAACATAGTTGTTAATACAGAGGCACCTGGACATAGCAGAATTCAGTGGATCAGGCAAGCACAAGGAGTTTTGGTCGCAATCCGCCCAAGTTGCGCAGGAAGGCTCACGCGGCGCAGCCCACATGATCTCCACTCCATACTTCCACTGGTTAAGAGGTAATCCAGGGTTATAGTTTAAAACACTGGTATAACCCCTGCACCCGCCTCTCCATACTCGTATTCTGTACGAAGTCGATGAACCGCCGGCCTTAAAACTGCAACAGAGAGACGTATTTCTACAGGCCTTGGCCTCCTCCGCTTGGTCTATGAATTGATGGCAGGGACTGCTATCACTGCAGTCCAAGGGGACCGCAATAGTATAGGATTGCAGTTCAAGTACATAACTGTGTTGGTGCTTGTAATATTGAAAGGCAGGCTTGGGTTCAGCTGTACTCCATCGGCCTTCATGTCTTGAGTCTGGCATGAATTGTTCATCAGATCTGAGGGCTTTATAACCATTATCATGGCCCCCGGATTGATGCTCAGGATCCTGTACGAGCTTCCATTCAGAGTTTCCAGTTCAAGCTGCTTGTTTGAATTGCAACGAATTTTGTAATCGGAAGACCGCATCCATTTGCAGTGCTCAAAGGGTATGGAACACTTATTTTACCACACTTAGGACAGAGAGTTACCGCTTGAGCAAATGGGGCACCAGAAACCAACAGAAAAAACACAGCATAAACCATTAACATCATGCTCTGTTTTATCAAACCGTTCAGATAATGTTTTCCCATGTCAAAAAAGCATGAACAGGGTATAATACCTTACTGAAAAGAGATGCCTCTAGCAGGTTTGGGTGGTGTTATAATGGGGCATGATTTGGGGAATAGAAGGGCGTTTCGACCGTCTGTGTCCAAAAGTGTGATCTTATTCAGGTTTATGCTAAGGCCTCCAATTCAAACCCATTAAATACTATCTTTTCTTGCGGTCATTTTACGTCTCGCCAAAGGCCGATTGCAAAACGTACGTTCAACGAAACTGCACAACTATTTGAGCGGACTATTTTTTTTTCTTGTGCCCGGTGAAACTATTAAATTTGACTAAATTGAGGAAAATTGTGGCCGAGTAAGGACAGCCTTAACTGTGGCTCTTCCATTTCATTGATAGTCAAGTAAAAATATTTTTAAAATGAGATTTTTCTGATACTAAGGGAGATGTCCTTAACGTTTCACGTTGCACGGTCATATAGCGATGTATATGCCATTTACTAACGTAAAAGTTAATTCTTTATTATTGGAACCTCCTTTATATTAAATTAAATTAAATAATACAAAGTGTTATATAGTAAGGGGTAGTTGACCTCAGCCAAAGAATTGGCCTAAGAAGAAAGGGTGCTTTGTGCCTCTCTGCTACTTGACTCACACTTGATATGTAGTGACTTCGGCAGCTCCAAAGAGCAAAAATTAATTCTTTTGAAAGTTTAGCATTTTGTAATTATTTCCACAATTTAAATTAATTTAGAATATATATTTTGAAATGAATATAAAATTTTCTTATCGAATAATTTAATATAGTGTATATATGTTATACATTGTTGTACTAATAAACTAGCAATCGTATGTGTACAATGCAATGTGAACATCGAACGATATGTGTTATCTGTTTTAGAGGGATGGTTATTACTTTTGTGGTTGATTTTGATAATGAGTGTGATTGATTTTGTAAGTGTAGATATACAGATTAACCACTTCATTTAAAGGTTCAATCTCTACATTGCAAACTTGTTACGAATTCGTACATATACATTTGCAAATCTCATATCATGAGTGGTAGTGTTTTGCTGATTGTTTTATTCTAAACATGTTACATGAAGACTTTTGTACCTCCCACCAATTGTTAGTAAACTACATACAAATTTTATTAATAAATGTAAAAGTGCAATCTAATAACCATTTCCCCAACAATCTAATGCTAATCATCATTCATGTTTATAATAATACTGGTGTAAACATGTTTCAACAAAATTTGTATGCTAAAATTTACATTAATTTACATTAAACAAGTCTCTAAGTTGTCCAGTTCTTGAAATTTGTCCTACAACAAAATTTGCTTAGAGACTTCTTTGGGAACAGAGCACAGAAAAAGATTCCCTGATTGGTTCAGCTTTATCAGAGAAATTTTGTTCATTGAATGTGATTGTTTTGAGATGAAATAAAAAGGCCAGAAATGGCCAAAATTGAAACATAATATCTACATTATTAAGGTCCTAAAATTAATTATCAAGCACTTCATATCATAATTTCAAGTTTTAACATATTCTCAAATCCTTAACTATCAAGCACTTCATACCATAAATTCTACACATTCTCATTTCCGTGATGATGAAGTACTTAAACCCATAAATTGAACCTATCCTCGATGCCTTACTTATCAAACACATCATATCATATATCTTAAGCGATTATCTCATGTTGTAGAGGAAGAAGAAAATTTGACTCGGGTTTGTGGAAGAACGGAGAAAGTCGGACGAGCCAAAACTAGGAAAATACCCGCTACGTGAACTATACACTTTCTATTTCTTCCGTGAAAGGCCAAAAATAGCGATGCTTCCTAGACATAAATGACTTTCCATGAAATTAAATCAAGTTAAGATGCGCCATAGGTCAACTTTCCATCTATTTGATCTGCGATGCTGAAATTACAACATATTTTCATTAAGTAGACATCCAGTCAGTTGTATTGAGAGGAAATAAACATGTCTATGACCTTTCCAATTCTTACAAGGTATCCTATGTTAGAGATGTCTTTGAGAACAGGGCACAGACAAAGGTTATATTTTTTGGTCCATTATTTTCAAAGAAATTTGGTCTCATTGAATGTGACTATTTTAAAGAGGCAATAGAAAGGTTCAGAACTGAAGCGGGGCCTCCACATCATCAAGGTCCTAAAAGTAATTATCAACCATGTAATAAGAATAATATCATAGTTTTAACATACTCGTAAAGCACTAAGTTTTAAGCAATTCATATCAGTCAAAATACATTCATAATACTGAAAATCATGTCAAAATCCATTCATGTCGGTTTGTTGAAATAATGGGTAACAAGAGAGTCACACAAGAAATGTGAGAAAGAGCCAACATATTGATATTGACATCAAAGGAGAAAAACATGAATTTTCTCAGGGACGAAATTAGACAAGCCAAAACTAGGAAAATACCTACTGTGACCATGCACTTTCTATTTCTTCCACGAAAGACCAAAAATAGCAAAAACATCAAGACATCTCTAAACCATCAAATTTAAGACAAAGGGCATGAATGTTCGAAAAGGTCTTTCCAATAGGGAACGCCTTCAAGGCATGATAAATTGATGACATTTTATGATGTGTTTGGTTGTGAGGTAAAAGTTGACAATAGAACACTAGCAATTGCACGAGTTGCAAATTACGCTAGAGAGGATAACAATGTTAAGTTTGTTTGTGGTGTAATTTTAGGTGAGATGTATGTTATCTTAAATTATTTTAAGTTTTTGTGATGGGGAGGAGTGGAAAATATATTACAACTACAACATGTGACAAAAAAACACTTCCTATTATGCCTTGATGAATGTACATACCCTACTGCAAAGCTCTCATTTCACCACTTCAAACAAGTATGTTGGTAAAGGTGAGATTATCGGGTTGAATATTTGTTTGATGCATTTGGTGAAATAGTGTTTTTATCTTTCTTTTAATATCGATGTCAACTATGCCAACAAGGAATACCCAAAAATATCCCACTTTGACGCAAGCTGAGAGGATCCTGAAACTATTTCGAGTATAGTTTTATATTTGCCAAATGCATTCACTTACAATTTTACAAGGCCATTTCAACAACCCCATTTTTGAATATAATGGTGAAGCTAAATTGATCGGGTTGGGTATTTGTTGTTACATTTGGTGAAACAATCTCAATGGCTCTTGAGGATGACCATGCCCTCTCGTAAGTTGTAATTATAATATAAAATGAAAAGTTATTACATTATCTCATTTGGTCAAACACCTAAAACTTACAAAGAAATATATGAAATAGTGATTATTTATAGTTAAAAACACACAAGAAAAGTTTGAATGGACATCAACGTTAAACATGTTATAGAGTTTCCCTCGCTAGAATATGGTGTTCGATTATTTTCAAGTGAAGCCCCAAAACCTTGATTATGCAAAATATGTTGAAACATGATACATGAATAATTAAATAACTCTCTCAAAAATGCCTTGTGTAACTTGACTTGAAGTTGTTGTGATGACCAAGAACATGAACTTCATTACATTCCAAATCATCCTCTTGATTTTCTTTAAATATAAATTTTCAATCACAAATTCGTTTCTTCCTCCATATATTTTTATCTCAAATTGAAGCCCTAAACATTTAAGTTGCTAGATAAATGGAAAATTAAATATAAATAAATAAGAAAAATCACATGCATAATTAATCTACCTATTCCCTCTTGATCATTTGTAAAATGGAGTCAAGTGGGTGGGTAAAATGAACGATGATAGCAAACTATGTCACAATGGGCAAAACATGGATTAGGAAAGTGGACTTGGAAATAATTAGTGATATGAAAATAAATAGTAATGAGTTTATGGGGGAATATTTACTCATCACATGTTCCATTTCAAGAGCAAGTTGTAATGTTGCCTCTAGGTTGTGACTTGTATTTCAATATGGATGTTAGGATCACCTAATGCATAATATTTGATGTTCTTAACTAATCTTTGCATTCAAAGCTACAAATATGATTATTAACACTACTAAAGTATATGAGATTATTTCATAATTTAAACCAAAATCTATAATAAGAGAAGATGGAATTTGATTAAATCCCAACTTTGATCAACAAACTCATTTTTTTCATATTCTATAATTTTTGTAGTCGATAAGACCACATTTCTCTAAGGCATTTTGTCAAACAATTCAAACGCTTCCACCTTTTGTATACATATCTACTATGAAACTTTAAATTTGAATATCTATTGAAATTTCCTTCCTCATAATATTTCATGTCTAAGAACTGAATTGATTGTATAATAAACTTTTTGTGGATATTCTAGTAAATGTTGTGGGGTCGGCTTTACACATACCGATTGCAATTTCCATAAAGGTTCCACAAAATTTTCAAAAACCCATATTATGCATATCATATGACATTTACAATGCATGAGGCTAAATTTCAACTAGATATCTAGTCCAACATTTCACATGCCAATTCCATGACTCCACATTTTTCATACATATCAACCCTAGTTCTTGCACCTAAAATGCCCTCAAAAACTAAGTTCTCCATAATAATTTGGTGGATATACTAACCTTGTTTCAACACCCCTATTTTAGCAAAGGCTAGTTTAGTATGTTTGATTGCAAGGAGGGAACTATTTATGGGTGTGTGACTATAAAATGCAGCTCCTTTAGGCCCTATGAAGAGAAGAACTGTGACATGGCCTCGGTCCCTTAGCTTCCTATTGCCAGCAACACTCTTTACTTTTATAAATTGGTATGAGCCGAGAATTTCTCCCACACATGTGTCACAAGAATGAAGAAGGTAAAGGTGGGAGCATTCAGAAAACATCACCTTATTATATTAGGAGGATTCGATGACTTGCTTCCTAACATGAAACTCTATAACAATTGGGCAACATAATGCATATAGCCTTTATTAAGTACACAAACAAGGCTTAGTTTATCTTATCTTCATTTCCAACTACAAAAATGAAAATTGGTGTGCTTCTAGTTACATATCTTCATATTTTTCTAATATCGTTGAGAATGTGAACCCCTAACAAAATGACTCGCTATTAAAAGAATGAAAGTTCCTAGCCATTGTCCACTACAAATGAGGAAGATGGATATGATGTAATAAAGTTCTTACAAGTATTGAAGATTAAAACCACATACTAAACATTTCTAAGAAAAGATTCATGACAACTATTAATCTTTGTTTAATTAGTGGCTCTCCTTTCTTACATTGATACTCTATTTTTTTAATCTAGGTTGCATAGGAGAGGGCCCTATCCCACTTGTGCCATCACCACCCACACCGAATGTGGAACCATCTGAGATGGAAGTTTTAACCTCTCACATAGCCCACAAATTAAACCACATTATCGTGGTGCCCTATCACCAGGGAATCCAAACCGTCTTGGTAGTAGGTTGCCTTAACACGGCGCCAAGATTTGAACCTTGAACCTCCCAATTACAAGGAGACCCAAGAACCATTACACTACTACACGTTGAATATATCGATACTCTATTTCAAATGTGGATATTTTCACCGTTCTATAGCGTGACTAAATGTAATAAAATAATTAAAGATAGAATTTTGAATTAAAGTGTAGATACCTTAAATAGAAACACAAACATAAATTGTTAATTAGCATGATGTACATATATTTAACTATTATCTATCAAAATAAGGTTGTTTTTGAAAAATTAATAATATTGAAGACTATGGGGCTACTTTTAGGGATTTCGATTATGATTCAATATTGGAAATTTTTATGGAAAACATAGATTTCTTATCACTATACTAGTCCTCAAGACGAAATAAGGATTTTAAAAACTATGAGCACCTTTTTTTTCTTATGAATCCCTAGTTTTCTTCTTCTCAATTTTGTCTAATGTCCCAACATTTCTAATTCTTTTGGAAAAATGTGAGTATTTTTATCTCCACTGCTTTGGTCTCTATTTATTTCAGTGCACATGTTCAATTTAAATTTTCTGTTTCGATTTTAAAACATTTGTTACCAAATTTTACATGCCAATATTAACTAAATTTGAATTCAATATGCTATAAATACAAAAGTAGTATAATTCATTCAACATAAAGAAATATACTAAGCAATATATAGAGCTATGTAAGATATCCTAAGCATTTTATTGAGTATGGATGAGCATTCCAAGAGATTGTCTAATCATTAAACTAGTATTTTCTCTCAAGTACTTTTATTGCATAATACATCATTAGAATTATTTTTCATTATGCAATTTATGTTTCTACATAATATCTATTGAGTGGTTCTTGTAATTTAGGGTCTCAATAGTTATATAAGGCTTTACAGTTCCCTTAAACAAAACTAGACATCAACGTAGGCCCTTATTTTCTACATTGTTTACCTTAAACACTTAGATAAGAAATTACACACTCTCATTTGGTCAAACATCTAGAAATTTACAAAGAAAGATATGAATTACTGATTATTTATAGTTAGTAATACATAATAAAACTGTTAATGGACATCATTGTTAAACATGTCATGGAGTTGCGACGAAAAACGTTTCCCTATCTCTACAAAATGGCATTTGATTATGGAAAAGGTATTGAAACATGATACATAAATAATTAAATAACTCCGTCAAAAATTCGTGTGTAACTTGACTTGGAAGTTATTGTGATGATCAAAAACATGAACTTCGGTACATTCCAAAGTATCCTCTGTATTTTCTTTAAATATGAATTTTCAAGCACAAATTCGTGTTTCTTACATATCTGTTTATGTCAAATCGAAGCCCTAAACATTTAGGTTTGTAGAGAAATGGAAAATTATAAAAATAAATATAAAAATCATATGTTTAGTTAATCTATCTATTCCCTCGTTATCATTTGCAACATGGAATCAAGTGGGTGTGTAAAAATGAACGATAATAGAAAACAATGTCACAATGGGAAAAACAGGGATTAGGAAACTGGACAAGGAAATACTTAGTGATATGAAAATAAATACTAATGAGTTTATGGGGGAGAATATTTACTCATCATATGTTCCATTTCAAGAGAAAATTTTAATGTCTCCTCTAGGTTGTGACTTGTATTTCAATATGGATGTCAGAATCATCAGATGTATTATATTTGATTTTTTAACTAATATTTGCATTCAAAGTTATAGGTGTGATTATAAACACTACTTTAATATATATGGGATTATTTCATAATTTAAACGAAAAATTTAGAGAAAATATGGAATTTGAATAAATCCTAACTTTGATTAAAAACTCATTTTCTACATATTCTACATTTTTGTAGTCCATAAGACTGCATTTCTCTTAGGCATTTTTTCAAATAGTTCACATGCTTCCACCTTTTGTAGACATATCTACTATGATACTTGTAACTCGAATATCTATTGAAATTCCCTTCCCCATAATGCTTCATGTCTAAGAACTGAATTGATTTTATAAAAATCTTTTTGTGGATGTTCTAGTAAAGGTTTTGGGGTCTAGCTTTACACACATTGATTGCAATTTTTGTAAAGGTTCCGTAATGTTTTAAAAAAACCCATTTTATGCATATCGATGATCTGTACATTGTATGAAGATACATTTAATTTAGACATTTAGTCTAACATTTCACATGCCAATTGCATGACTCCACATTTTTCATACATATCAACTCTGGTTCTTGCACCTAAAACACCTTAAAATTTTAGTTCTCCATAATGAATCTGTGGATATCCTTACCTTGTTTCAATGCTCCTCTTTTGGAAAAGGATGGGAGTATTTTTACTGCAAGGAGGAACCTATTTATGGGTGTGGCACGTCTATAAAATGTAGTTCCTTTGGGCCCTATGAAGATGAGAACTGTGTGGCGTGGCCTCAACTCCTTAGCTTCTGAATATCAACACTATTTATTTTAATAAATTGGTATGAGCCGAGCATTTATCCAACACATGTGTCACAGGAATGAGGAAGGTAAATGTGGTAGCATTCAGGAAAACGTTACCTTCTTATATTGGGAGGATTCATTGACGTGATTTCTAACATAAAAAATATATAGCAATTGGGTAACATAATGCATATCATCTTTATTAAGTATGAAAACAAGGTTTAGTTTATCTTCTCTTCATCTCCAAATATAAAAATTTACAAGTAGTGTGCTTCTAGTTACGTACCTTCACATTTTTCTATATCGTCAGAATGCGAACCCCTAAGAAAATGACCACTAAAAGAATGAAAGCTCCCATCCATTGTCCACTAAAACAAAAGATGGCTCTCGTGTAATAAAATTATTACAAGTATTGGAGATTAAAAACCTCATACTAAACATTTCTAAGACAAGTTTCATGACAACTATTAGTCTTCATTTAATTAGTGGCTCTCCTATTTTACTTTAGACACCCTAAAAATACATACTTATTTCTAGCATATTTTCATCCCATTATAATTAATTAAATTAATTCTAACCTACTAGAATACATCTCTTTAGAATTAATTGAATTAATTCTATCATTTAAATCATGACCTTTTATAAGTATTTAAATTAATTCTATGTATGTACTCCTACTCTTGAGAATTAATTAATTAAATTCTATCATGCTCTTGGAATTAATTAAATCAATTCCTAGTTCACCCTTTAACTAATTTAATTAAAAATTTATTTCACTAAATGGTTAATTAACCTCTCACAATTTAGAATCCTAGATCATAGTCGTTGGAAATATTTCAAGGTCTACTACATGATGAAATATTCAAGATAAATTTTTGGAAACATCAAGAGTAGAAACATTTCATACATTGAGGAAAAGAGTCTTTCCAAGAGAGAACTCGCACTAAAGATTTTGGAAACCTCATGTGGAGTATGAGGCCTAAAAATGGTCAAATTGAATCACATTGGGTTCCATTCATGGCCCAAGTATTAGTTTTATTCATATGCATCTCAAGGTCATGTAAAGAAATCAACTCACTATCATACCTCCCCATGCCAAATTGGTGAGGTGACTCAAAATTCAAGGAAATTTCATTTTCAAGGTTTCTAAATGGCTAAATTGGATTTTGTGGCCCATTATAATTAAAATTAATATATTTTATGCCTTGGAAAGGTTAATTTTTGGTCTTGGACCCAAAAAGTGCATCTCACGTTCTAATTCTCGCATTGAGTTGTTGATGTTAGCAACTTAAGTGACTTTGGTGCACTTTTGAAGCTTGGAGGCCTTATTAACGTGCAAAATAAAGTTTGTAAAGTGTTTTTAATCTCACCCTCCATAAGTGTTCCCTCTTCCTATTGGTTGATGTAATAAGCAAAAAGGTAAGATGGAATTAGAGCACTTGGCTTGTTTTCAATGTTGTTGACTTCGTCCTCTTGGCCTAGGAAATTTTTGGATGCCCCATGACATTGGCACACTTTGGTGTGCCTATTGCACTTAAAAAATTTACCCTCTCTGATTGGAGCATGATTTGGTGGAGTGGAGTGCAAAGTTGGTGCATTTCATTGTTTGCACAAAAACCCAAACTCCTCCAATTAAGTCACATTTTCAAAGTTTATACTTTCCCTCCAAAACCTCAACTTAAAATTAGATAAAGTGCATGTTGGAAACTCCATGAAAGATTCATTTTACCTCTATGGAAACCATTAAAACCAAATCTGTTCCTTAGCTTTCAAAATTTTATTTTGTTAATTGTCAATGATCCCATGATCGAAAAATCCTATCATATCATATATATCTCATCGATATCATATCATGGTTTATTTTTTTAAGGGAAATATTTTTCTAGCCAATTTTTTTTTTTGTGTTGAGAACAACTGAAAATTATTTTACACTTTCCTAATGACTCAACAAGCCAAATTGCCTCGAAATTTGGATCAAATGATCCTCATGAAAATATTATTTCATTTGAGATATCTCTTTAATGGTGACATGTATTATTTTTAATATGGAGGATTGACATTTTTATAGTATTCTACCTATTTCATGGGGTTTTACATTTTCCCATTGATTCAAACAAGAGAATTGTCCCAAAATTGGAACATCACTTCTTCTCTCAATAATATTTCAAACAAATCCATTCACAAGTGATTTGGATGAGTCATTTATCCACGATTGTTTCATCCATGTCACAACCGAAAGCATCATTGAAGACCATTGAAGACACCTAGATTAGAAGGAAAGCTTATTTACTAACTCGAGTCATAGTGCACGTAAGGATTGTTAAGCATGAAACATCTATTTGAATCAACTAAAGTCTTATATAATGAAAACCATGGTTCTAGAGAATTCTCAATCTCCTCACCATCCTTTATTTACAATATAGGAAATGAAGTACTCATATTCTTCATGAATACATTGCCTGTTTAGTCGTTTATTGGTTCCATCTCACAAAGTGGAAGTGTTTACATTCAAAGGATTGCTATGTTGCTGTTGAGGATTCTCATGAATATTTTATACAATAAAATCCAAGAGATCTCATGGTTACCATGTTTGCATTATGTGTGGTGTGAGTACATGCTTCCTAATGATTGTAAGATGGGTGTGTGCTCATGTGGGAGACAATATATCATGTTCGGCGTGAAAAGATTTGGTTTTCCTAGCCTACTATTGCTCACAAAGATGAGTAGTTAAAAGAGAGATTTAAATACATTACCAAAGATGATCATTCTGGATAAGATGTGTAGCATAATTTCTATGAAATTCCCTAATCATAGAAGTATTTGAGGAAGATCCTATTCAAATGTATCATTCATCTCCACATTGAGGAAGAGCATAACTTCATCCTACATCATCTTCTTTTGATCACACCTTCTTTCTCTTTTTTTCTTTCTCTGTCATTATATTTATTTGTTGAGAAATAAAGTTTGTAACATAGAAATAATTTTTATAAAAGTGACGTAAGTATCTTAAATTTTTTACTTCTTCATTGATTTACACTTTAAGTTGAAAGGTCACATGGGAATGTGGAGATTCACTGGTTTTGGATACAAATCATAATATTCTCTCCATTCCAAGTGATCAATTTTTCTCTCTCTCTATAGCATACTATAATTCTTCCATTCCCACCTAGTAATTTTCATCCATTCTTCCTCTTTGACTCAAATAGATGTATGTAAATTTTAAAGGACGAAAGGGCTTTGTACTTTATTGATAATGGAATAAAAAAAAACATTTAATCTTTGTGTTAGTCTCTATTTTTATTTCATGTTATTTATACACATTGCGTATGTGGTTACATGTGTCTTCTAATTGAAATGGAAATATCTTTGGATGATAGTTATAAAATTTTGGGTTCAACTCAAGAATACAAATCATATCCTCATTCTTCTCCACTCACTTACCTATATTTTCCCTTTCTCTTAGATATTGTTGCATTTCTAACAAGGGTGTTTCCACACATTCCCTTGTCTATGACCACCTCGAGAGATAGTTTAGTGTACATTATTTTCTAGATGTCAATAAATGGGAGCCACCCCATATTGAAGCTGAGGGACTTAGTCCTGTGACCATTAACAAAACCAAAATTTTCTCCTTGACAAAATAATTTTTGGAACAATACTTAAAGTGGGGAAATGTAGACACTCAAATTTGGTAATTTGTGTAGTTTGGAAACCTTTATTTGACCATGCATTCTTGTTATGACATAAAAATATTCTCCTTTTCTTCTTAGCACTTTGTGATGTCTAAGTTTAGCTTGTTTATCATTGCAAATTGACATGTTAAAATACTTTGAAAGAAAAATGCATAAAATGTATAGAGAAACATCAACTCACCACTCCAAGTTTATCATTTTTCCTACTCCTTTTCAAGACCATACAATATGGCCATGACTTTATCAGTATGGCCTTGACCATTTTTATCCAATATTGGACTGACATGTCTTCCAACAAATATTTCTTTGGGTCTTATAATTCCTCTGGTTTGAAATTTCTTAGATAAATCATCTACAAAACCCTATATAAGAAAGTAAACACTACCTCATTTTATAACATATAAATTATAAATAAATGCACTATAACACCCACTTTGTACACTTGCAAAAGGAATCCAAACCTCCCTAAATTTTAGAATCAGTACATCTACAGTCATTAGGAAGCACTCACATCAATTTTGAAGCTCAAAACCAGGTCAAGGAAGCCATATCTCTCATCTACAAGAATCCAAACATCATCTCTCCAAATGTTTTAGCAATAGCCAAGTCAAAGTAAGAATGGTAAAATACATTTCCAAATTCAATTGATATATCTAGACTTCACATGCTAGGTGGAGAATGATGTGTAGTTTGATGCCTCTTCAAAGTAGTGCCAACCGTGATGGTGCACAGGGGTACCCAAAACCCTTCTAATGTTTATTTTACAAGAATATTCATCCATGGATAGGGTTTGGGATGATTATCACCCATTTAGAGAGCTTGATTGCATGTATGACAACTAAGGTTTGACAACAAAATAAAAATCTATGGAGGTGAGAAACCCAAAAAGCTAAAAATGTTGTCTCTAAGTAGGTCCAAGAATGTACAAAAGGTCCTAGACCACACTATATAGTTTTACATATGTTTTATGGTCATGAATCAAACATTTTTACACTTCCAGTTTAGTTCCAAGGTTGCTTGGGTTCATCTCTTGTGTTATACACTTTCATATATGTCTAGAAATCAGTTGTGGCAAGTTAAGTGCCTCTATACCCCTAGTTTTTAATTTAAAATTACATGTTCTAGGCTAAGTGGTGTGCTTTAATGTGTCTTACCTTATATGTATTGTAAATTTGATTAATTCGTATAAGATATCGGTAATCAACTCTTAACTATCATACATATAGTTAAATCAACCAAGATATTAAATTTAGGGTTAAACAACTAGATACATTTTGATAGCTTGAATTTTGTACTCTTGTCTTCACTTATCCACCCCAATTGTCACCAATCAGCGCACTTGTTGTTAGCAAGCATTGAAATCTATACTCATGACTCATCATTGGTAAACACTTATTGCCCATCGGTGTCATACCTATCAAATTAGCTTTCATCCTCATGTCGATGGATGCCACTTGTCTCCAATTAGTGCATAACACTTCCACATCACTTTGGAATTTTAGCTTAGTGAATGATTTTTGAGTGCCGATTAATGATGTGTATCAATGGAGGAAACTTGTCTTAAATCGGTGTCATTTAAACCCGACACAAATTTTGATCCATGTAATTACATTTGATAGTTTAAATTCAAATGGGAAATGAAGAATAGGCCATCAAGTGAACGTATTGAATCCTTTCCTAACTTAAAAATAAATAAAATCTTGGGTTTTTTCCATCTTCATCCCGAGCATGTGATAAACACTAAAATATAGCAATGAGATAAATATTAATTATATAATGGTGCTTAAATAAACAAAAAACCCATTTTAGACTTTGAACATGTAAAGCAAACCAAGAATCAATTATAATTTTTTTAACTCTTTTCAATTATTTTTAATGATTTTAATCAAAATGTAAATGCAGATACCTCCCAAACATGTTAGAGAGCTTTAAATTTTTGTTTTATAACTGATTAATAAAGTGGGGCTCCATTTTCGACAAAAGGGAATGAAGGTGTGTTGGCCATAACACATTGTACCAAAGACACAATGAGCATTGTTCACATAGATTGTTGTATTATGGAACCCCGAGATATCTTTTTACTAAGTATGTTTATGGGAACATTACCACAATCATGAACTAATATATAAGAGTAAAAATAATTTGCAAGCTTCATAATGTTGGGAGTTGTCTTTATGAATTATGGATTCATATATGATATTTCGTGGTACCCATAATGAACTATGATGAATTTTGGTGATTGTTCAATTGAATTGATCTCGTAGAAAATGAATTTTTAATATTTCAAGAAAATTCCTCAAATATTTAGAACTAGTTTTCAAATTTGACAAATCAAATTCATGAAATAAACGTTAGATAGATCTAAAGAAGATACAAATGAAATATAATTGTCATGTGCTTTAAATAAAAATCCACACCATCTTCACTTCCATTTTACTTCATCGTGGTCATTTGATTCATTACGGAGTTGCAAAAATAAAATAAACTAAAAAATACATTCACATATAAGATGCTCCTAAACATCAACATAACATCAACAATCATCGATAACACTTAATGTAAATAGTGATAGGTCAAACCATTTCAATAAAAAAATATCTATCAACATAAAAAGAAAAGATCAAATTTATAATATATTTTATTGAATTAAATTTGGTAGTTCAAATTCAAACAGAAATGAAGAGTAGACCATCAAGTGAACATATTGAGTCTTTTTCTCACTTCAAAATATACAAACTTCTAGGTTTTTCTTCCTCTTCATCTTGCACACATGATAAACACTAAAATATATCAATGAGAGGACTTTTAAAGATATAATGATGATTAAATAAAAGGAAAACCCATTTTAAACTTTGAACACCCGAAGAAAATCAAGAAGTATACTTTTGGGAGTATAAACAAGCATAAAAATGTTTAGCTTTGTTATTTTTAATGAGTTTAATCAAAATATAAAACTAGGACCTTTTTAAAATGTTAGAGAGCTTTAAAATTTAGTTTTATAACTAATTAATACAAGGGGCTCCATTTTCTTGACAGAGGGGAATGTAGGTGTGTTGGCCACAACACATTCTACAAGCACATAATGAGCATTGTTCACATAAATTGTTATATTATGGAACCCTAAGATATCTTTGTACTAAGTATGTTTATAGGAAGATTACCACAATCATGAACTACTATATAAGAGTAAGACAAATTCGCGAGCTTTACAATGTTAGGAGTTGCATTTGTGAATTATGGATTCAAGTGTAGTATTTCCTAGTACCCACAATCAACTATGATGATTACTGATTTATTTTTCAATTTTATTAATCTTATATAAAATGGGTTTTTTATATTTCAAGAAAATTTCTCAATCATTTATAACTAGTTTACGAATTTGATAATTCAAATTCACAAAATAAACTTTGGATAGCTCTAAAGAACGGAAAAATGACATAGCTATCATGTGGTTTAAAGAAGAATCTAGACCATCGTTACTTCCATTTTACTTCATCATGGTCATTTGATTCTTTGCGGGCTTACAAAAGTAAAATAAACTAAAAATACATTAAAAGATAAAATATATTTAAATATCAACATAACATCAAAAATCATTGATAACACTTGATGTAAATAAAGAGAGAACAAACCATTTTAGTAAAAAAATATCTATCAATATAACAAAAAAAGGGTAAAAAGGAGATCAAATTTATAACATGATTATACTAGTAATATCCATTGTCAAATATAACCAATATACTTTTGGTAAACTATATGAGGTAAAAATATATAAAAATGCAAGCTTAAATTTTAAACACATCAACCCAACAATCACTACCGCAACAAAACAAAAAAATAAATATTAAAGAAAAAGGAAAGGAAAAACCTGTATAGAATTTTTCTTTCATGGATTACAAGAAGGCTCATCAAACATTTTTCGTACATTAACTTGACCATAATTAAGTTGAATTGTGATGTCTCCAATTGCATTGTAGCTGAATTCGACACATCAAAAAAGACACCACCCCACTATAAAAGTATGTAGTTATTGAGTCTTTGATATTAGATATCTCACTCAAAATCATCTCTTCCACTCGAAGAAAATTTTCTTTTCAACAAACACGCGCAATGGAATTTAGAGGAAAATAGATAAATACTTGACTGACTCATTGACTTGTTGGCCACTTGTTCAACAGTCGCCTTAACAAGTTCAAAAGAAGCTGGTGACCAACACGATCACATCTTGAAATTACAATCCATAAAAACAAGACGCTTTAGTTTTCTTCCACCGGAATAAAATGTTTTACATCCGCTTAAGATTCCCGACTCCACAAGAAGAGAGTGGCTTTCTGGAGGGGTGGTATGATCATTATCAGCAACAATGCCTGCAGCTTCAATGCTGATAATATACTGTAGTTTCTCCGCGACTTCTTTCATAATGGTGGGCCTGTCTTGCCGCTTCCCTTGCAGACACCCAACCGCCAACAATGCCACCGCCCTTACGGGATCCAACACCACCTGCGACTCATTTTTCGTCAACAGAGGATTCACAATATCCATCACATTTTCTTCCTTCGATTTTTGGGAAGCGGCTACCCTTCCACTCATTTTGCACCTATGTATGGTGTGCCCCCCATAATAACACCCATGCAGCACATACATTTACCATCGTTTGGGATGATGTGGTAGGGAAAGGACTAGTGCCGGATTTTTTTGTTAGTGCCGGAGGAGTCAAAGCGCTCCCCAAATCTTTCGACGAATCCTCTGTATCCCCGCCACTACAAGCTTGCATTAACTCCATTTCAGGAAGGGAGTTTACCCGCGTAAACCAGTTGATCTGGTCGCCCATTCAGTTCCTCTGGCGCAGGTTATACATAGTTTGCTATCCATTTTTGCACAGAGCCGAAAACGTGACACCGTCAAGCCCGCTGTTTGGATTGCGTTCAGCGGATTCAACGAATTTACGTGGATCCAAGCCCCGACTGGTAACATCCCGAAGGGTAGCCGCTTCCTGTCTACATTACATTGACAGGCCATTGACAGAGACTCTCATTTATCCAACACAAACGTGGAGGAGATTCAAAGGATTATGAAAACATTACTCATGTATACCTATATCATCAAGTATGGATTCAACGAGTTTACGTGGAGGCAATAGTAATATATCCAAGTGGATTCACAACGAGTTTACCAGTTAGCATGAGTTTACCAGTTAGCAGGATGGAGTAAAATTTACAGTATATTCAAGCTCTTCACAGTTTCTCCACGCTAATTCACCAACTCTCCGCCACACAGGTAATTACATAACAATAATTAAATTGCAATGAATTAATTTTGTAAGAGAAAGAAAATTGTCTGTCAAGTTTAGTTTACTCTTTCAAATTCCCATAATGAAAGGGAAATTGTCTGTCTAGTGGGATTATTCGTCAATCTACATTTGCAAAAGTATAGTGATCTATATTTGCAAAAGTATAATAATCAACATGTTAATTACAAATATATTGTGTATAAAATTAGAAATAAACACCCGAATACAAAACACCATTGAAAAATACAATGGATTCGTAAATTTTTTAAATAATATTTATATGTTGTACTAAAAAATCAAATAATACGAGTATTGTGTCATTAATTTATTATTTTGGAACTCTTCGATTACAGTGAAAAGTATATTTTGAATTTACTTAGTACCAATTAAATGACTTATAACATCGTAAAATATGTGAATGGTGTCTCGTTAACTTACAACCTATGTGACAAGTTGTGATTGACCATTAAACACTATTACTAATTTAAATTGAACTCATCTTTATGCCATTTTATTGGTTCCTAGCATGGTCATAGAGACCTTTTCCATATATAGACAGAAAATTCCTATTTCCATTGACTAACAACTAAATGTCTATATGACAAGATCAATTTCATATTGACTCATCAATGACAACTAAGCTTCTACACACAATTTCCACATGTTAATCACTAAACATTAATTACCATTCACATTTGAATAATTAAATTCACGCAAAGTAATGTGCCCGTAGGAAAATTTTAGTCGCTTAACAATAAAATTTAGGGTTGGTTGAGAAGAGTTTAGGTTGACATCAAGTGCTTGCTTTACATGTTTCTAACCCACACTAGGGGTCTAATGTGTCCTTTGTGCCCATGGGATAATATTCGTGGAACATATTATATATCAACAATATATTCTTACATGGTTGTTCAAACACCATAATCTAGGATGCCTAAAATGGGCGATGAAACATATACTACCAACACCTAAGTTATTACACCAAATGAGGCAAATCAAAATCATTAAAATGTTTGTTGAAATTAAATTTAAATAAATTCCAAGAGCTATGTAGATTACGGTAAAGGAATGCACCTTTATGTAAAGGAAGGAAATTCATTGTGTCTAAAAATGGAGGGAATTGGAGTCTGATATAATGTAGGGTCAATTGTGGCTTGTATTTTCCATATTTACATTGTGTTTACCCGATTTCCCTTCATACTAAGGAGATAGATTCTTTCTTTTGGCACAATCACCACCCATTTTAGCTTATTTTGTGTCAGTATCCTTCCCCCTTTCCCCTATAATCAATAATTTAGCTTAGGAGTAGTGATATCATTAGATTAATTAGTTGGCCTTTCTCCAGAGGGCTATCCCAACGAACCAAGGTCCCACAGGTCGGGGACACTCTCATGTTGTTACTAAGATTCAAAAAGTCTCCTAAATTTGTGGATAATTCAAAGATGCATGTTTCATGTGACAACCCCATAGGTAATGAGAATTGTTCACTCATCATTGTGAAAGCATGGGATATATTTGTAGTAAGCATGTTTTGGTGAATATTACCACAATCTTGAGCTACAATATCATAGTAAACCAAATTCAAAAGCTTTGCAATGTTGGGAGCTGCATTTGTGACTGATGGATATGACTATAAAATTTCATGGAATCCACAATGAACTATGATGAATTTTAGTGACTATTGTGAAAGCATGGGATATCTTTGTAGTAATCATGTTTTGGGGAAAATTACCACAATCTTGAGCTACAATATCATAGTAAACCAAATTCAAAAGATTTTCAATGTTGGGAGCTGCATTTGTGATTGATGGATATGAGTATAAAATTTTATGGAAACCATAATGAACTATGATGAATTTTAGTGAATATTCAACTAAATTTGTCTTATAATTTTTTTAACATATTAAGAAAATTTCACAATATTTTCTATCCATTTTTGAATCAAAAAATCAAATTAAAAAATAAACTTTAGATATCTCTAAAAAAGAGGTAAACGACATATGTGTTTCATGCAACTTGAAGAATTTGGCTCATATGTACGCTTTTGTTTTTCTTCATCATGGTCATTCATTTCTGTATGGACTTGTAAAAATAAAGTAAACTAAAAATACATTGAGAAACAAGATGCATACAAAAATATATACAACAACACTAATGTAAATAGTGACAAGCTAAACCATTTCAATTTAAGAAAATGTCTATCAACATAACAAGAAAAGACTATTTAGAACTAGAATATTTTGGTGGTAAAATATAAGATATGCATTGATAAAATATAAGAGATATATAAGATAAAGTTCGAATCAAACCGACCCAACAATCACCACCACAAGAAACAAAAAATTGGTATTTAGAAAACCCTAAAAAGAACATATATAGAGTTTTCCTTTAATGGGTTATAGAAAATTCATCGAACATTTTTCTCACACAAAATTGACCATAGTTGAGTTGGATGTCTACGAGTGTATTCTACTTGTATTTCACACTTCAATTTCAAAAGAGAAGATGATAAAACACCACCTAAATATAATAATATATAATTGTTGAGACTTTGATGTTAGGTATTGTTATGTTTGGGATCCTATTTTCATGTTAGAGTGTGGTACACCTTCTATGTGTTACACTCGGGTATTTTTACGGTGGTCCCGCTCGCCGGTGAGCGGGTCAAGGGGGTTCGGGGGTAAAGCCCCCAATCATGGGGCTTAGGCGAAGCCCCGAAGCAAATTTTCATGGGTGGTTTATTAACCTATGGGTAATGGGTAATCATGGGTTGTTTTTGGGCCCATGGTTTTTCGGTACCCATTGTTTTGATACCCACGTTTTTTTTCCCATGGTTTTGTATCAAACAAACTACTTAAGCAATTGTCTATTTATATGGTCTTATGCATATGATAGATATACAAGAAAATGTATTGCATAGATGTGCTTTGAATTCAAGTGTGAATTCGGATTTGAGTATCAGATTGAGAGAGTGGAGGTTTGTAAGAAGTAAGTGATTCTTGGTGGATGTAGCTCAAATTGGGTGAACCACGTTAAATCTTGTCTCTTTGTGTTGTGTTATTTATTCTCGCACTTTTATTTGAGATCTGTAATATTTTTTACATATTAGTTTCTACCGTTGCATTGCTCGTAAGGGATTATTCCACATAATTTATCTCTTATTCTCTAATAGGTATATTGCTTAAAATCAATTATTTGAAAGAAAAAAATCTTTCTATAAGTACAAACAATTTAACAATTTATAGAAAAAGATATATTATGGATGGATGATTTATTTAATACTCACACATTTAGTAACGTCCACACACTCCTATAATCAAACAATCAATAATAAAAATGATAAACATTTTTAAAAATTTAACTTAATAATTTATAGGAAAATAGATATATTGTAGAGGGATGGCCTTAAGTTCTTAGCAAGGAATTCACTAAGATATAACTTCATATTGTTGTAGGAGAAAAATAACCATTTTCCACTTTCAAGCTTGTAAAATTTTCATGAAATTTCATTTTGAATATTAATAATTGCTTTAAATAACACATTACTTTGTGTCACACAAATGTATTCACTATCGATTTTTTTCAATTTCACTTATAGAACAATTTTGTAGTTTAAGTTTTAAAATATTTAATAGTATACTAAAGTTGGTTGACATGTAAGAAAAGGTGGCCTACCACTTGAAGGTTTGTATCCATTGAACATGACAAGTTGAGAAAAGGAAGTGGTGAATAAAAACAATTATTGTTATTTACAATATTTTTAATGAATATTCATGACATGACAATATCAATAGAAAGCATATTCTATGAGAGGTAAGAATTGGTTGGATCTTGTTTTCATTACAAATAAGTTAATTTTTTTACTCAAAATATTAAAATGTTTCAAGTGAAAACTACCACCAATAAGCAGACCACTAGTAGTTCACCTTATGTTCGGTTAATTTTCTATCACATAAGATCGTGAATTGAACATTGATTATAGTTGGAGGTTTTCTTAGTTTATATTTTATCTAAAAATTGACCCAAAATTTTCAAACCCTTATAGACTTTTTAATAATTTCCAATCAATTTATCCTTTTAAGTAATCAACTCTAAATTAATATAGAAATATAATAGAAATTACACAACGATTGATTACAGAGTTCGGCAATAGCCTACATCTCCGGGTTCTTTCGAACCATTCCACTAGTCAAAATTTGTAAGTATAATATCGATTCTTACGATAAAACCTAATGGAACTCTTACTTGCCTAAAAACTACTCCAACCTTTTGAAGAACACCGATGAGCAATCGGTCCATCCTCCACCTTCCTGGGGCACAAGAATCCTAAGGAATTTGATCAACCTTCCAGACGTTCACAAGATGCCCTATGACACTCTGGTCCAAAACTCTAGGGTTTGCAAGTAAAAAAATTAAGTGGATCAATGGGTCTATTGGGTAGTGTTAATAACCCCAATCACAATATTTAATATATTATTACCTAAAACAATAGGCCAATAATGATATAAAATATGCCTATAGTAATATAAAGATGTAATATAGTGCAAATAACATATTAAAATCCATAGCCACTAATAAGCTTAACAATACTAATTTCGTATCTTTTAAATGAGGGGGAAGAGACTTTATGTAGGGCTTAAGTGCCCAAGAATCACTTTAAAATCCTTATCCACCAATTGTTTGACAACCCACCACCGCAGTTAGTTGGTCAAGTCGCACGAGTCGTGTGGGGGATAGGTTCCGTTTCAACGCTCTCTATACACCTCTTATGACATCGGCGGTTTGCATTTTTGTGGGATATATCACACATTCACCGGTGACGATGGCGACATTGGGTTTAAATTGGTGCCGACCCACCACCATGTTTACGTGACTTCGGTCATGCTTAGCACTTTTGTTGGGCTTCCCAAGTGTTGGCCGAGATTTGTGCTTATAACCACCCAATATGTGGGTCGAGTATGATGGTTCATTGTGGTGTTTGGTTGTTTAAATGTTTATCCCCACATACATTGGTTTATCTCCCTAATAACATAGGGCTATGCATAATGTTTGAATGCTACACCTCTTATGACATCAACGGGTTTGCATTTCCGTGATATATCGCACATTCGTTGGTGATGATGGCGACATTGGGTTTAAATTGGCGCTAACCCACTAGTGTTTACGTGACTTTGGTCATGCTTAGAACTTTTTTAGGCTTCCCAAGTGTTGGCCGAGATGTGTGCTTATAACCACCTAATATGTGGGTTGAGTATGATGGTTCATTGTGGTGTTTGGTTGTTTAAATGTTTATCCCCGCGTACATTGGTTTATCTCCCCAATAACATAGGGCTATGCATAGTGTTTGAATGCTACATAAGTGTCCAAGTTATGTTGGCACCATGTAAACTTTGAACCTCTGTCGAGTTGGTCGTGGATAATATAGATAAGCACAAACAAAATGGCATAAAGTGATCAACTCGGTCATTTGAGAATAATATAGGGCTCAGTGGGGATTTGACCACCCCACTGAGCTAGAAATATAGTTCATCGATCTCTAATCAATGAAAATGCAACTCGCCACATATAGTCCATGACTCTCGATAAGAAAATCGAGTGAAATCAAACTCATTGTGGCAAGACACGTGGTGCAATGCAAATGCAACTCGCCACATATAGTCCACAACTCTCAATAGGAAAATCGAGAGAAATCAAACTCATTGTGGCAAGCCACGTGGTGTCTTGAAGACCCACCACATCGGTTGTTGAAGACTAGAGAATCTAAGCCCCAACTCGTAGCACACACGCTTCTATTTTTCTACTTGTTATAAAGTGACTTAGAGTTGACCAAGTCCCCTCCAGGAGTTGAAAAACTTTGACTAGCCACCATTTTGTTATGTGGACTCTAGTTCCTGCATTCAAATAGTTGTCCAAAAGCTCTCGGGGTGCTCTTCCATACTATAGTGATCCTAGAATATTTAGAACCACCCAAGTGTTGGCCGAGCTATGTGCTTAGAACCACCCAATATGTGGTCCGAGTATGTTGGTTCGTTGTGGTGTTTGATTGTTTAAATGTTTATTCCCATGTACATTGGTTTATCCCCCCAATAATATAGGGCTATGCATAGTGTTTGAATGCTACATAAGTGGCTGAGATGGTTGGATAAACATCCCGAGCTATGTTGGCACCATGTAAACTTTGAACCTCTACCGAGTTGGTGTGGATAATATAGATAAACCCAAACAAAATGGCATAAAGTGATCAACTCGATCATTTGAGAATAATATAGGGCTCAGTGGGGATTTGACCACCCCACCGAGCTAGAAATATAGTTCGTCGATCTCTAATCAATGCAAATGCAACTCTGCCACATATAGTCCACTACTCTCGATAAGAAAATCGAGTGAAATCAAAATCGTTGTGGCAAGCCACGTGGTGCAATGCAAATGCAATTCTCGCCACATATAGTCCATGAATCTCGATAGGAAAATCGAGCTGAAATCAAACTCATTGTGGCAAGCCACGTGGTGTCTTGAGGACTCACCACATCGGTTGTTAAAGACTGGAGAATCTAAACCCCAACTCGTAGCACACACGCTTCTATTTTTCTACTTGTTATAAAGTGACTCCTAGGAGTTGACCAAATCCCCTCCAAGAGTTTAAAAACTTTGACTAGCCACCATTTTGTCATATGGACTCTAGTTCCCGCATTCAAATAGCCATTGGAAAGCTCTCGGGGTGCTCTTCCATACTATAGTGATCCTAGAATATTTAGAACCACCTAAGTGTTGGCCGAGTTGTGTGCTTAGAACCACCCAATATGTGGGCCGAGTATGTTGTTCGTTGTGGTGTTTGGTTGTTTAAATGTTTATCCATGTGTACATTGGTTTATCTCCCCAATAATATAGGGCTATGCATAGTGTTTGAATGCTACATAAGTGGTCATGATGGTGGATAAACATCCCGAACTATGTTGGCACCATGTAAACTTTTAACCTCTACCGAGTTGGAATATCGATAAGCCCAAACAAAATGGCATAAAGTGATCAACTTGGTCATTTGAGAATAATATAGGTCTCATGGGGGGATTTGACCACCCCATTGAGCTAGAAATATAGTTCGTCGATCTCTAATCAACGCAAATGCAAATCGCCACATATAGTCCACGAATCTCGATAAGAAAATCGAGTGAAATCGAACTCATTGTGGCAAGCCACGTAGTGCAATGCAAATGCAACTCTACCACATATAGTCCATGAATCTCGATAGGAAAATCGAGCGAAATCAAACTTGTTGTGGCAAAGCCACGTGGTGTCTTGAGGAACCACCACATCGGTCATTGAAGAATGGAGAATATAAACCCCAACTCGTAGCACACACGCTTCTATTTTTCTACTTTTTATAAAGTAACTCGAGAGTTGACCAAGTCCCCTCCAAGAGTTGAAAAACTTTGACTAGCCACCATTTTGTCATACGGACTCTAGTTCCCGCATTCTAATAATCGTCGGAAAGCTCTCTGGGTGCTCTTCCATACTATAGTGATCCTAGAATATTTAGAACCACCCAAGTTTTGGCCAAGATGTGTGCTTAGAACCACCCAATATGTGGGCCAGTATGTTGGTTCGTTGTGGTGTTTGGTTGTTTAAATGTTGATCCCCACATACATTGGTTTATCTCCCCAATAATATAGGGCTATGCATAGTGTTTGAATGCTACATAAGTGGTTGAGATGGCAAGATAAACATCCCGAGCTATGTTGGCACCATGTAAACTTTGAACCTCTGTCGAGTTGGCCATGGATAGTATAGATAAGCCCAAACAAAATGGCATAAAGTGATCAACTCAGTCATTTGAGAATAATATAGGGCTCGGTGGGGATTTGACCACCCCACCGAGCTAGAAATATAGTTCGTCGATCTCTAATCAATGCAAATGCAACTCTGCCACATATAGTCCACGAATCGCGATAGGAAAATCTAGTGAAATCGAACTTGTTGTGGCAAGCCACGTGGTGCAATGCAAATGCAACTCTGCCACATATAGTCCACGACTCTCGATAGAAAATCAAGTGAAATCAAACTCGTTGTGGCAAGCCACGTGGTGTCTTGAGGACCCACCACATCGGTCATCAAGACTAGAGAATCTAAATCCCAACTCATAAAGACACATGCTTCTATTTTTCTACTTGTTATAAAGTGACTGGGAGTTGACCAAGTCCCCTATAAGAGTTGAAAAACTTTGACTAGCCACCATTTCGTCATACGGACTCTAGTTCCTGCATTCAAATAGTCGTCGAAAGCTCTCGAGGTGCTCTTCATACTATAGTGATCCTAGAATATTTAGGGAACTTGTGTCCTCCGTAATGTCCTCCAAATCATGCCTCCCTAGTGGGAAAGGCTTTTTTTCCCAAAAGACTATAAACTCCAAATCATGTTGTGGAGATGATATCTACGCAGTATTCTTCCAACTCCAAAACCAAATCAACTAATGGTTTAAACTCTAGGACCAAAGGTGGCACGCGGGCTTCCTACCTCCTAACATGCGTCACTTTGATATCCGAATAAGACCTCCACACCTCCAGATTGTATGGTGTTAATTTTCCCATCAAAACCTCAATGCTCATGTTGTGTGGTGCTAAGCTTCCACATATCTAACAACAATGATCCCGTATCACTCTATAACACAACTCCTAGCTCTTAGTTGATTCAACAGAAATCTAAACTAGTCCAAAGGAACTCCATGCCATGTGGAGCTACGAGACATCCAATGTCGGTGTTTGAAAATGACTTGTCGGTACCATCCTACTACAGTGGTCTGAAGAGACTCTACATAGAATGAAGATGCAACCTAATGTCATGTCCCTTTCTAGACCTTCTGCTTCCATTGCACGGTGCTAAGTCTCTTTTCTTTGTCTTGGTAGCCACATCTTCCCTCTGGGGTCTTATATTTTGACAATCCTTAAACATGTACTTGCTACATCTTCCTTTCAAGAGGTCTTACACTTCAAAAATACTTAACATCACCACATTTCCCTATTAGGTCTTACACTTCAAAAGATGTCATGTCCTTGATGATCAGCTACCATTCGAATGTATGGTCACAATTCCTTGACATCGAATGAAGATATGAGCTAATATTTGGTGATCTCCATCTATTGATGACCAATATCGTGTACCATTCATTTGTATGGCCCTAATGGCCTCTTCACATAATGAAGATCCGAACGATGTTGAATGCCAATGGTAATCAACTACCATCCTGTTGCATGGTCACAATGCCACAATACAAAATGAAGATCCGAACTGATACCTGCGAGCTCAACTGTCTACACAAATGGCTGACAAATCTCCAAGCTTATAAATATGAGTTAAATTATGTTGCAAGATGTAACAGATACTCAAAGCTGATTAGGAGATATAATGGAGTATTCCAAATACAATTGTGAGAATAATTAATGAGTATGTTAACCTGTCTCCCAACTATTCTCACTTCATCTAAAATCCAAAAGTTTTGTCTCTTCCCTACTGGACAAATAACTCAACAAGGACAATAATATACTACATTTATGTTGTTAGAAAAATCACCAACTAATAATAGCCCTCTAGGGGTTTATAATGCAAGTATAAAAATGAGTACAAATGTTGCCCAGAATTGGGTCTTTTACTAATGTTCCCTGATTGGTTAGATGTATACAAACATTTCCCACAAAGGGATCTTATTAATAAATTCTACCTAGCACAATAGTTTGTTAGTTTTATTACAATAAGAGCAATAAATAATGCTCAAAAACCCATACAATAGCTGAACAAAAAGTCAACTTTATTTACACCTTAGATTTCTTACTAGCTGTAGAATCCTCAGTGTAGGCCTATGATACCTCAATAGGTTTCATGTGGATCCTCAAGCTATCAGTCCTCTGCATATGGATCTTGATGATCTTTTGGAATGTAGGCAACCTCAACGTTAGGATCTAGGTGATCACCTGGCACATATGATTCTGACTCTGCATTAGGATTTGCATGATCCCCTAGTACATATGAGTAAGAAGTCTTATTGTTGTCACCCGTGCAAGATGAACAACATATCCCATCGCGAACTCGATCATCCAGATTGACAGTGTCTAATGCGAAGCTCCACTTTGCTCCTATCATCAGTCATATAGCCTTGCCGAGCATTTAGGTAGAATTTTCCCAATACCATTTCATCCATCTCCAAAGGGATGATGTCGAGAGTGATATTTTCAAAAACTCGTCTCCCAACTATGAATCTTAGAGTGCAATAACTAGTAGACACTCCATGCAGAGTACCATCCTCTGTACCAACTATCTTGGTACGAGGAAGTGGTGTAGTGGGAAGTCTTAGTCCAGTTGGCACACGGAATCGATAGTGATGTATCCTACTCCTATCGTCCAATAAAAATAAGAGTGACTAATCGTCCTCAAGCACCACCTAATCCACCGCCTCGAGGAACTCGTGTGTTGCAAAGATAATGTTTGGGCATTTCTACCGGTACTCTCCATCCTAATGATGTAAATGACTAGTTGGTATTGGGTCCTACAATGCCCTTGCCCTTCCTCGCATCCACTTAGGCTTTCTCTCTGGATACAAGTCCCAACATCTCTCGATATCATGACCTTTGCCACAATGGCTGCATTCAACTGGATCTGGTGAAGGTAGTCTCTCCAGCGGAAACTTTGAAGCTAACTTGCTTGGATACCTTCCCAATTGGAGCATCTATGCTTCTCTCGCAACTCGTTATGCGTTGTTGTTGTTTTTGGTGTTGCCGATCTCGAATAGTAGCTAGGTGGTTTTGTAACTCCACGATCTGACGATCATGATCCCTATGTCGAGTGATCATCACTTGAACCATGGTGCCTAGTAAAGAAAACATCACCGAAACTGGAAGAATAGGTATAGATCCATCTCTGCAATCCAATCTTGCGATACCAGCTCTGATACCAAAATTGAAATGAAAATTGACCCAAATTTTTGGACCGTTATAGAATTTTTAATAATTACCGATAAATTTCTCCTTTTAAGTAATCAACTCTAAATTAATGCGTATATATAATAGAAATTGCACAACGATTGATTACGGAGTTTGGCAATAGCCTACATCTCCGGTTTCTTTCGAACCATTCCATTAGTTAAAATTCTAAGTATAAAATAGATTCTTACAATAAAACCTAATGGAACTCTTACTTGCCTATAAAGTACTCTAGTTTTTCGAATAACATTGATGATCAATCGGTCCGTCCTTCACCTTCCTAGTGCACAAGAATCCTAAGGAATTTGATCAGCCTTCTAGACATTCGTAAGATGCCTTATGGCACTTTGGTCCCGTTGGTCGTCAAATAGGACTTTTAAGAAGAGCAATCTTGGGACAAGAAGTCCCTCCTCTTTAATGGGAGAGGTTCCTTATTTTGAAACAAACCTATTTATAAATGTACAGACATGATTTGTTGGTTAAACTTGGATACCACGAAAGTGTTTTCATGAAGGTCATCAATTACAAAAGGACTCGAGGAAATGAGAGCATGGAAAAGAGCAGAAAGGAAAACATGCGTAATTATAGATATCGAGTAATTCTTTATGTATGCGAAGTCACCGTGAATTGAAAACAAGATCATTCATATAGAACAAGTAAGATGGAATTTAAAGACACAAAGTTCTATAAATAACATCCGCCCGTAACGCAAAGTTTCTTAACGTAACACAAATTCGTTATCAAGGAAACAAAGTTCCTTCTTGGTTATGCAAGATCACCGTGCTTGCAAAGTCAAGAGTATGCAATCGATGAGACTAACGAATTTGAGATAAATGATCTTCACAAAGAAAACAAATGAAAGCTTAGAATGTGACAGAGATCGATAGACAAAGAAAGGAAAGTCCTTCTGTATTGATTTCTCTATAATCTATTTACACTTCGGAAAATATGCCAAGTTCTTCCTCCTTTCAAAATGGCGCAAAGAAGGCCATTATATAGCTTACAATTCGGTTACTCTTCGTAACCATTTTTTTAACTAACGGATAGTCAAGGACCGCCAATCGCAATACCTTAACTAATTACAAGGAATACGAAAGGAATAGGAAGAAGAGAAAAGAATGAAGAAGGAGACAGTGGACAACCACCGAGAGGGACCCACCGTCTTCTAAACCACCGCTTGAATTTTCTTCCACGTATCAGCCTATGTCCTCGCCACGAGGACACACTGAATTTTCATCTTGAGGATGACAATGAATATCTTTGAAAACCGATGTAACCAAATGGCTCTTGAGAGCTTCGTCCTTCTCGCCACACTGCCCTCAAATTTGATCTTCGGATTGATAGATCGAGCCGCAACTTAAATTCATATTTTAGCATATTCGTGTCGAAAGGGAAAACTAAGTATGAATCGCATTAGGTTCACTGGGACATGTGAGACGCGAATGCGCAAAACACGCGGTTCTACGCGATTCGGTGAAACAGGAGAAGACGCACAAATGCATTTTGGGACATTTGGGATGAAAACGCGCCAAGGACGGTTTCGGGTTTTCGGCCGAAATTGGAACAGTTTGCATTTTTTGATTTGGGACAAAGAGCTCTGAGGTACGCGACTCGGGAGTTTCGGCCGATCGGGGAACAGAGAGCAATTTGGAACTTGGGACAGTTGGGACAAAATTGCGCGAAGGACGCGGTTCTGGTGAATCGGACCAAAAATGGAACAATGGTTTGATTAACTTTGGGACATTTGGGACATGAAAGCACGCCAGTTCGCGAATCGGCCGAAAATGGAACAAAAGGCCCGTTTGAACTTGGGACATTTGAGACAAAAGTTCCAGAGTATGCGACTTCACTGTTCGGGCGAAAATGGAACAACTCACACTTTTGATTTGGGACATTTGGGAACAAGAAAGTGCGAAGTACGCGGTTCGGGTGATTCGGCCGAAATTGAAACAACTTGCACAATAATTTTTGGGACACTTGGGACAAAAAGTTCCGACGGGCCCGAAAATGGAACAACTTCGGGGATTTCGGCCGATCGGGGAACAGAATGCACTTTCGTACTTGGGACAGGCGGGACAAAAATGTCCGACAGGCCGAAATACATACAAAATGACCCGAAACACATATTTTCTCAATTTTCACGACTTAGGCACTTTAGAGGAAAACACTCATAACTCAAAATTTTGAAATTTTACTTTCATTAGGGCAGGGAATTTTGAGTGGACAACAGCTGGCTCCTTCTGGGGATGACTTGGCATAAATTCAAGGAATGAGACAAGGCAAGAACTTAGACAAACTCGGTGAAGTAGACCAGTGCCTTATCCATTGGGCAACGGAGTCAAAAAGAACACCAACACAGAGGGCAACACACCAAAACAACAAAAGAAAAACACACCAAAACAACAAGCAAAACACATGCACGAATATACAAAGGGACTCCCTAGTCACCTAGGACTTGAACAACTTCAAATACTGCCCACTATAAGGAAGTGGGAGGGGCGAACCATCCATGTAATCAAGATAGAAAGAGTTCTTACCAGCAAAGTGTCTGATCTTGAAAGGTCCGAGCCACAGGGAATCAAACTTTCCATGGCTGCCACGAGGTTCATGTCTTTTGTCCCATAACAGCACGGTGTCTCCAACTTGGAACTCTCTGAACCTAGCTTTTTTGTCAAACAGGACCTTTACCTTCTGCTGGTGAACGAATATCCTATCAGCAACCTCCAATCTGTCTTCATTCAGCTTGTGCAGGTACATGATCCTTTTATCTAAAGCATCCCTGAAACTGGTATCTTCAATGGCCTTCATCAGGTGCAAGGCCGGCAGTTCCACTGTTACTGGCAGTTGAGCTTCTACTCCATACACCACTTGAAAAGGGGACATTCCAATGGCTCTTTTAGGTGTGATCCTGTCTGCCCAAAGAGCATCATATAGCTTCTTGTGCCAGTTTCGTTGAGACTCATTGACCAACTTCCTTATGATAGTCACCAGATTTTTGTTTGTGGATTCTGCTTGCCCATTTCCCTGGGGGTAGTAATCTGAAGAATGAGCCAGAGAGATGCCATACCCATAGCAGAAGTCCATTATCTCAACTGAAGAGAAATTCGAGGCATTATCTGTTACAATCTTGTTAGGCACACCATACCTTACCAAGATGTTCTCTTTGATGAAGCTGCATACCACTTCAGAAGTAGTGCTCTTAACTGGAATAGCTTCCACCCATTTGGTGAAGTAGTCAGTGGCAGTTAAGCACATGAGTGTGACCAGCACTAGAAGTAGGATTGAGTGTACCAATGAAGTCCAAACCCCACTGTTGAAATGGCTCCTCAATCACAACTGGCTTGAGAGGCAAAGAAGCCAATTTAGGTCTTCCCACAAAGGTCTGGCAGGCCTCACATTTATCCACCCACTTGGATGCATCTCTGAACAAAGAAGGCCAAGAGATCCTCCCGCAGTATCTTATGAGCTGTAACCATTGATGAATAGTGCCCTCCACATGCCTGATCGTGAAAAGCTGAGAGCAACTTTCTCTGCTGTTCTTTGTCCACACACTTTAGAAATCTCCCATCCAAGCCACGTTTAAACAAAGCATTTTCCCATAATACATATTGTGCTGACCTCAATTTAACAGTCCTCTTTTCTTTGGCAGTTAAATGAGAGGGGCATTCCCCATAGGTGAGAAAATGGGCGATGTCAGCATACCATTCGTCAACTGAACTAAGGAACAGAACAGTAGGAAGGTCAACTTTCTCCAGTAGTTCATGCTTAGCTCCTTCAGCAATGAGCTCACAAAGACCTTTTCCACGAACCAGCTTGGTCGGCTTAATGTCAATGTCATACTCTTGACCTTAGCAACCCAATTCCCTCTCTTGGATCCAAATTCTTGTTGTGTGAGAATTGACTTAACAGTGGTATCTGGAACCAGCACTATGGAATGAGAGTTGAGGATGTAAAAGCGAAATTGCTTGACAGCTTTAACCACCGCAAAAGCATGTTTCTCCATCATAGTATATTTCAACTCATGATCTTTCAGAATATAGCTCATGAATGCGATTGGTAGCTCATGCTCATTAGAGTCTTCTTGAGTTAAGACAGCAGCCAAGGTATTATCCGTAGCATAGCAATAGATGATGAAATCTCTATTGAAATCAGGACAGGCTAAAACAGGAGTTTTAGCGATAGCTCTCTTGATACCTTCAAAGGATTCCTTTCCTTCAGAAGACCAACCAAATGTTTGTTTTCCTTTCATCATCTGAGAAATATTCAAAGTTAATTCTACAAAATCAGGGATGAATCTTCTCAAGAAATTGATCTTACCGAAGAAGGAGTGCACGCCCTTTTTACTGGTTGGGAGAGGAATTTGCTGGATGGCTTGAACTCGCTCAGATCAATCTTAATCCCATCCTCGAAACGATGTGCCCTAATAACTTTCCCTCAAAGACACAAAAGATAGATTTTTTAGGGTTCGTGAGAGATCCCATGCTCTCTCGCATCTCAAAGAATCTGCTCTGGTGGTCAAAATGATCCGCTCTTGTCTTGGAAAACACTGTCAGGTCATCAAGGTAGATGACAATACACTTCCCTTTTAAGCTTCCAAAAGCCAGATCCATAGCTCTCTGGAAAGTGGCACCAGCATTAATAAGCCCAAAAGGCATTCTCTTGTAAGCAAAGGTGCCCCAAGGAGTAGTGAAAGCTGTTTTATGTTGATCTACAGTATCAACCTCTACCTGATTGTATCCAGAAAATCCATCAAGCATAGATAACATTTCAGAGCCTGTTATTGCTTGCAATATTTGATCCATCATGGGCAAAGGGTAATTATCTTTCAGAGAAGCCTGATTCAGGTTCCTGAAATCAACACAGATGCGGATCTCACCATTTTTCTTCCTGACAGGCACAATATTTGCAATCCATGTTGAATGGTGAATAGGAAAGATAATTTTAGCTTTCAACAACTTCTGTATCTCCTGAAAGATGGTGTCAGCTACTTTGGGGTCAGATTGTCTCTGCTTTCGCTTGAAAGGCTTAATTCCAGGCTTGAGGGGAATAGAGTGCTGCATATCTTTTGGTTTGAAAGCTTTCAAATCTTCATAAGAGTAAGCGAGAACATCTTTATACCTTTTTAGAAGATCAATTGCTTTTCTCCTCTCATCTCATTGTGGCAACATTTTCCAATGTTCACGAGTTTGGGGTCAAGAGAACTCCCAATATCAATCTTATCATACTTACTGATTATTGAGGCCCGTAAGAAGCTCTAGATTTCACATACCGATCATGCTTATCAAATAGTTCCTCCAAACTCACCAAATTTCTTTAGGAATCTTGTTTCCTTTGAGCTTAATGCACCCTTCCTGATCTGTTTCTTCTCCTTGGGTGACAGCTTGGCCAAAGGACACACTTTCACGAGGCAGGTTGTCACTTCCCTCAAAATACAGTTGTTCAAAATTACCTTTGAGTTCCAGGAAGGAAAGCAAATGCTGATCATTATTGAAAACCTGCCAGTTATTGGTGTTGTCAGGTACACTAGGCCGATGGACCATTTCAATGGTGAATTTGTCCTGAGAGAAATCAGGATGAGGAATCAACAGTGACCCTGAGACAGCTAGTGAATCAGCCCTGCTGTTCTTTTCCCTAGGTATTGCTTCAATAGAGAAAGCATCAAGGAATTCAATGGAATCCCAAACCTGATTCCGGTAATGCTTAACCTTCCATTTTTTACTTGAAAAAGGTTTCTGACCTGCTTTACAATCAACTCTGCATCACCACGAGCCAGAAGATTCTTCACACCTTGTTCTTTGGCCACTTGCAGTCCAAGAATGAGAGCCTCATACTCTGCTGTGTTATTAGTGTTTTCGAACTGCAACTTAAATGAAAAAGGATGAAGGACACCTTCCGGTGACACCAGCAGAACACCAGCTCCAGAACCAGCCGAGGAACAACTTCCATCAAATTCTAAAATCCAAATACCATTAGGATCTTTAGGAGACACTTTGGGGGGTTGGATTTCATCAGGGGACATAATCATGTAATTGCCATGACCCATATCCTCATAGAGTATTTGTGCCTTAGGATCATCCGTTTTCTGCACAATATACTCGATCGCTTTTCGTGTGCAACAACTTCTTCATTTGTCCATTGACAGGCACGAGTGCATGCGACCAGTCCATCTGGATTTCCCCACCCACATCTTTGCAGAAGTTCCTACTTAGCAACATCCCGTATGAAGGAGGGATATCTGCTACTAGGATGGTAGCCAACACTTTCTTTTCGTGCAAGGCAAAGCAAAAGCCACTTGTGCATCTTTAATCCTTCCAACCAAAGGCACTTCCTTACTTCCATGAGTAACAGATCCATAAGTACGAGTGAGGGTCAGCCTAAAGCATGAGCTACTTTAGCAGGCATCACATTATCTCGAGGCTCCCGAGTCAATGACACAATTATCGAGCCTATGGCCAGCTATTAGAGTGTTACATAAAATGGTTTAATTTTGTCACTAGTGAGGTGACAAAGAGCTACTGACCGGGCTAGTGGTGCGGAGGAGAGGAGTAGGTGAAGGCCTTTAAGTGGTCTTAGAGTCGAATTAACAAAGTGGATCATTTTGGCAAAGGCTTTGGGATGGGTTTGATAGTACTCACTTCCGAGATTTGTACCTTGGTCTTTTCAGTGATCAACAATATCAAAGGATCCGTAAGTGGACGGGCCATCATCATTTGGAATTCTAGGCTTATCAACTTTAGGAGAAAAAGAAGAAGCAACTTTGTAACTCGGATTGATAGGACTCACCTTTCAGTAGACGAAGTAGGGATAGGAGATCCTCTTCTTGCAATTACAGTGGATAGTTGCTTGATCGCTCCTTGGATTTCTTAGGTGGTCGGGTCACCTTCTCCTCTCGCTTTGTCTGTTCTCGAGTCATGACAAAGAAAAAGATTCACTGCTTCATGTCTCATACCACTTCATCATAATCATCAATGCCCTCAAGGGTAAAGAAATTCACTCGAGATCCCTCAAGTTCCTCTCGCCTCATCATCAAATTCTCTCGCAAACTCTTCGCAAGCTTCGTTATCTTCATCATCATCCTGGTTCTTCCACTTCACAGTCGCATTCACAGGACTCTAACAGAGGTCCTTCAAGTGCTAATCTTGTTTGAGAAGTAGGCAAACGATTCCCGGGCTGGAAATTTCTCCTCGAACGCCCGCATAAGGAGCGTGGCTTGAGCCGCTTGTTTCTTTATAAAGCAAGAAGATCATTCGCAAGCTTCAACTAATGGGTCGCTGTTAGGTCCAGTGGAAGAGGAAGAAGCAAAGCAGACTTAGATTTGGAAGTGTCTCTTCTCAACTTCCCGACATGATCAAGTCATCCTCGACACTAACAAATGCTTCTTGATCCAGAGCTAACGCTCCGAGATTAGCCCTTCTTAGTGCATAACTAACTTTAGGTGATTGGGCATTCAGAAAGAAACATTTTTGAATCCGATCAACAGGTCGAGTGTTTTTTGGAATTTTATTTATCAACTTGTTGAATCGAGCCACAAACTCTCTCATGGGTTCTTGCGAATCTTTCTTTATCTCGAGAAATTTGGGCAAGCAAAGCATGCACATCTTCTCACGGCTTGAAACGATTCTCGAACCGGTTCTCATGGTGTCCCGGGCCGGTTATAGCACCACCAAATTAAGGTGATAGAACCAATCAAGCAGATTATCCTCGTAATGTCTCCACGAACAGCCTTACGAGACGCTTCATGTTCAACTCCCAAAACTCCACAGGCAACAATGAAAGCTGCGATGTGTTCATCAGGATGCACTTTGCCATCGCCTTTGAACTTGGGGAAGTTCTTCCTGGTTACCTCTAGGTAACTCATGCAAAGGTTGAGTAAGGGCCAGGGGCCCGACACGATGACCCCATGGTAATGGCGCCGCCATTCTTGGAAAAATGGCTTGGAGAGGAACTTTAACACCAGCGAGAGTCAAAGCTCGTAGATCGGGACTAGCAGGGTTCAAGGAATACCACCCGCAGGACTTCTTTCTTGAACAGTGGTGTGCTTGTCGAACGAGTCCTTCTATTTCTTGTCAAGGAAAGGAAAACCCCGCTGCTCCAAAAGTCAAACCGAGAGTCTTCAATACCAAGGGTCCTTCTCCTCGAGTAAAATGCGAGTCGCCAGATCAAAAGATGATCAAAAATTACAAATCGAATGTGATTTTCCCTAGCGGAGTCGCCAAAAACTGTTGGTCGTCAAATAGGACTTTTAAGAAGAGCAACAGTCAGGGGACAAGAAGTCCCTCCTCTTTAATGGGAGAGGTTCCCTTATTCTGAAACGAACTTATTTACAAATATACAAAACATGATTTGTTGGTTAAACTTGGATACCACGAAAGTGTTTTCTATGAAGGTCATCAATTACAAAAGGACTGAGGAAATGAGAGCATGGAAAAGAGCAGAAAGGCAAACATGCAGAATTATAGATATCAGAGTAATTCTTTATGTATGCGAAGTCACCGTGAATTGAAAACAAGATCATTCGTATAGAACAAGTAAGATGGAATTTAAAGACACAAAGTTCTGTGAATAACATCTGCTTAACGCAAAGTTTCTTAACGTAACACAGATTCATTATCAAGGAAACAAAGTTCCTTCTTGGTTATGCAAGATCACCGTGCTTGCAAAGTTGAAGAGTATGCAATCGATGAGACTAACGAATTTGAGATAAATGATCTTCACAAAGAAAACAAATGAAAGCTTAGAATGACAGAGAGATCGATAGACAAAGAAAGGAAAGTCCTTCTGTATTGATTTCTCTATAATCTATTTACACTTGCAGAAAATATGCCAAGTTCTTCCTCCTTTCAAAATGGCGCAAAGAAGGCCATTATATAGCTTACAATTCGCTTATTCTTCGTAAATCGCTTCTTTAACTAACGATAGTTAAGGACCGCCAATCGCAATACCTTAACTAATTACAAGGAATACGAAAGGAATAGGAAGAAGAGAAAAGAATGAAGAAGGAGACAGTGGGACAACACCGAGAGGGACCCACCGTCTTCTAAACCGCTGCTTGAATTTTCTTCCACGTATCAGCTATGTCCTTGCCACGAGGGACACACCAAAATTTTCATCTTGAGGATGACAATGAATATCTTTGAAAACCGATGTAACCAGCGCTTGAGAGCTTCGTCCTTCCGCCACCGTCCTCGAAATTTGATCTTCGATTGATAAAGATCGAGCCGCAACTTAAATTCATATTTTAGCATATTCGTGTCGAGCGGGAAAACTAAGTATGAATCGTGCATTAGGTTCACTGGGACATGTGAGACGCGAAATGCGTGAAACACGCGGCTCGGCCGATTCGGGTGAAACAGGAGAAGACGACAAATGCATTTTGGGACATTTGGGACGAAAACGCGCAAGGACGCGGTTCGGTGTTTCGGCCAAATTGGAATAGCTTTGCATTTTTTTGATTTGGGACAAAGAGCTCGAGGTACGCGACTCGGGAGTTTCGCCGATCGGGAACAGAGCAATTGGAACTCGGGACATTTGGGACAAAATTGCGCGAAGGACGCGGTTCTGGGCGAATCGGCCTAAAATGGAACAGGTTTTGATTAACTTTGGGACATTTGGGACATGAAAGCGCGGTTCTGGGCGAATCGGCCGAAAATGGAACAAAAGGCCCGTTTGAACTTGGGACATTTGAGACAAAAAGTTCCGGAGTACGCGACTCGGCCGGTTCGGGCGAAAATGGAACAACTTGCACTTTTTGATTTGGGACATTTGAACAAGAAAGTGCGAAGTACGCGGTTCGGTGATTCGGCGAAATTGAAACAACAACTCACAATAATTTTTGGGACACTTGGGACAAAAAGTTCCGACGGGCCCGAAAATGGAACAACTTCGGGATTTCGGCCGATCGGGAACAATGCACTTTCGCATTGGGACAAAGGGACAAAAATGTCCGACAGCCCAAAATACATACAAAATGACCCAAACACGATTTTCTCAATTTTCATGACTTAGGCACTTTAGAGGAAAACACTCATAACTCAAAATTTTGAAATTTAACTTTCATTAGGGCGAAATTTTGAGTGGACAACAGTCCAAAACTCCAATCTTAGCAAGTAAAAAAATAAAGTGGCGCAATGGGCCTATTGGGTAGTGTTAATAACTCCCAATCACAATATTTAATATATTATTTCCTAAAAATAATATAAAATATGCCTATAGTAATATAAATATTTAATATAGTGCTAATATAAATATTTAATATAGTGCAAATAAAATATTAAAATCCCTAGCCACGAATAAGCTTAAAATACTAAGATCGTATCTTTTAAATGAGGGAGAGAGTCTTTTATATAGGCCTTAAGCACCCGAGAATTACTTTAAAATATTTATCCGCTTCAACCCGCCACGACAAGTGAGTTGGACAAGTCACGTGAGTTTCGTGTTCGATCTTTGAATATCCACCTTTTGTGATGCCATCGGTTTGCATTTTCATGGGATATATCCCACATTCATTTGGTGAGGATGGTGGCATTGGGTTTAAATTGGCCCTTCCCGTTGGGCACCCCAAATGTTGACCGAGATGTGTGCTTAGAACTATCCACTAGCAATCGCACGTGAGGTGTGCGATGTTAACGCCGAAAGTGAATTACGGGAGAGGAGAAAAGGTAATTGAAAAACATAGCAAATAAATATGATATTTATACCTGAAGAATGAAGAACATAAGCAAGATGAAGGAATGGGAGGAGTGGAAAAGATTAGGATACGACAAGAAGAGGCGAACCATGAAAAGGAAGAAAAAGAGGGGAAAGTTAAGGACCGGTAACATCATTTACGAGACCTATTTCAATAGATAAAATTGTAGAAAAGTGTGATTTTCAATGACCGAATGAAAGGGGCGGTGAAAATTGAATGGCGGACAAGCAAGGAACTTTTGATATAGCTATGAAGATAAGCCCCTTTCATTTGGAGCCCTTAATGTCAATACAAGCTCTATACAAAGTAAGCCCTTGAGATTTGTGGATGGAAAATGCCAAAGCCATAGGTGGAACTAGAACATGGAAAGGGTTGAGGTTGTGGTTGTCCAGTAGGTTGTTGTTAGCAAAAATATGGGGAGCTTCTATGAACCTCAACCATCATCAGCGATTGCTTTTGGAAACCAAATATCAGTTTCCCCATCTTTTCTCTTCTTCTTATTTATATTGTGGCCAACATATCGAAAACTTTACTTAATTTTTCTGCTTCTTCTACGAGGCACAAGAAATAATAACCATGGATACCAACATCAGTCCTACAAATACCATTAACGCAAACATGCAACCAGGGTTGGATAGGGAGGACACTAATGGAACATTATGTATATACTAGATTATATACATTTTATTTTTAATTTTTTGTTAAGATTTTAAGATTACAAGGAAGAGTGAGTGGCATTCGAGTATTGAAACCATATTCCTCCTGGGCCTTGTCCAATAAAACATGAAATACCAAATGATTTAAATGGTTAACTCTATGTAGATCTTGTAACAAAATTAACATGAATGCTCTTACATGCAGTTCAATCTTCCAATGGTCAATCATAAGGCAAGAAAATGTATTTCACAACAAAAACCATATATTAGAATTTAATACCTCTACCCATGTTGTAAGTGAAGTGATATGATATGTTGTGTTCATGAGCGAGGAGAAAGTCCCAATAGACTTTCCACCTGGAATCAACTATTGTAGCTTCTTTGTACGCCTCTTAACCAGCCCATAGGTTTGATTCCCTTAGAAGAGAATGATCTATATAATGATAGCTCCACTCTTTTCTCGAATCCAAAAGAATTCATGAGATGCTTGTCTCAATTTAGACTATAATCTCAAATGAGATTGGTGCCTAGCCCTCTTTGCTTATATTTTTCCCAATTTCTTAGTCCCCCAAAAATTTATTAAAGCAAGCATGTTTTGCACTCAGGGCAAGTGATAGATCGACTGATAGCTTTATATTGCAACTCGAACATGTGACATCAACTTTGTCATCACCTTGGTTACTCGTGGGTTTGCTAAGGGCTCTGCATAGTTTCAAATTTCAGTGCTGATAATAATGAAACTAACGCGAACTGTGACCAATGTGGGGTCCACAACCTTCATGCATAAATCTTCCCTCTCTTTTCCTGCCACGGTAGACGTTGCATATACAATAGACGAAGTGTACAGTAAGGATTTCAAAGTACATAGTCGATGTTAACGCTGAAACATAAATATTGCTGAGCGAAAAAGGAAATTGAAATGGAGAACAAAACACTATGTTTTGATTGAATTTGAAGTTGAGAAGTAAAGGCAAACCAAGCGGGCACACCTCATACCATTGAACTTGACATCCACATTCTCCCCACAACTGTGATAGGATTTGCAGAATTTACTTCTCCACCATTTGTAGAAATGAATCTTTTATATGTTTGAGTCCAACATGTTTTTTCCCTTTTGTGACATGCTCTCTAGATCATCTTCATTATCTAGCTTATTCTTTCTGTTAAGCGACAACATAGCATCAAAAAAGTAAATCAACATTTTCGTTGGACATATGGATGTCCAAGCCCTTGATTCGGTGCCCCTAAATAGAGTATATATCATGTTTCCACTTTTGTGTACCATTTTGTGTTTTCCTCCACGCTTATGCTATAAAAAACATTACAATATAATTACAATAAACTCTAAAATTCACAAATCTAATTCAAAGGTCTTTTCATGTTTGTGGCTATTAAGATAAATTTAATGTTTAACAAAAAATACAACCACATTCTCCCCAACATCCACCCCAGAGCAACACGAAATCGCCTCGCGCATAGGAAAACACATGAACACGTACATGCATGAAGAGGAGTGGGACTCACATGACTGTTGGCTCTGCTACTTAATAATTCTCCCCTACATTCACAAGATCCTAATACAAACACATCACAAGAGCTTTCTTCCTCTTTACCTATATATCCATCACCATCACAATCATATATACACAACACAACAACAACAAAACTTATATAATTCCATAACGGAAAGTAAAAGTATTTATGGTCATGACAATAGTTTGTGTGATAGTAAGGAGCCTATGGTGTAGGTGTAGATTCGTTAGCCCATCACCTATTCCAAGTAGGTGGTGCAGCACCATTGTCTTCTTGCCCTCCATTCTTGCCCTCTCAATTTCTTCTCTCTGTACCACCGAAAAAAAGCATCTAGCGTGGAAAAATCATTTGAACGAAGGAACATTATCTAAAAAATAGAAAAGCTAGTAGAAGTGCATAGTTCTACGCTAGAAACAGAAGCAAACCTTATTACTTATGTTGCATCTCCCAAGGAAAATCCCATTGCAATTGAAGGTGGTATGGGTTTCTTTGATTTCAAAATGGGAGCCCCATGCCTTGTCATTGCAGCACTCACCATAAATGAAACACTCATATGTAATTAATCTTGTATGACTTTGTAGTGGTTCTGCTCTGCCTTCTGATCTGTGTATGCCGGATTTGACGTGATTAATCAGTAGAGAGCTGAACAATAAGGCCATTAAGGGACTGTCAGTTGTTATGTACAACTTAGTTGGTGTTTCACGAAATATCAAATTTCTTGGATTCCTTGTCGTGGGTGTGAGAAGCAGTGCAACTCTTGCATTCCTTGTTTTGGATGTTGTTTGAAACATTAATACCAAAACGATGAACACCAAAGCGTGTAACGATGGAAGCACATTCATGAGCATGCTTCTAAGATTGGAGAACAAAGACAATTTAAGAAATTATTATGAAAGGGATATTCTAGTGCTGCCATCATATAAACCTTTTGGCGAAGAGGCAAAGAAAGTAGTAATGGTAAAGATTACGACTTTTAAGGGAGAAGGGAAAATACGACGTCCCATACCACTTTAACTGATTGTATAAAAACTACTTATTTGTATATTATTTAGTTACATAGGAGGTGTAGAATAAACGTGTAATACAATACAGAAAATAATTGAGAAGGAAGCTTGCGCGAAAATAAGGAGGATTTCAACCGATTATATAAGCAACAATTTCTATGAGGGGAGGGACAACAAATTAATGATTAAGGAAGAGTTAGTGAAAGTAGACTATCTCAAAATAATTGTTATGAGTGAGTTGCAATTGATTAAGCTCAATGGTGAAGACCGGTGGGTGATTTCAAAGTTTTTGCAAAAGAAATTGTTTTCAAATGAGTTTTTTATAAGATTTAGATTTTTTATTCTAACGAGTATATCACACATCTGCATGTGCATGTGCAATATGTGTGTTTATATATATAATAATTCAAATTTTATTTATAAATATAAAAGACATAGACAGCCGCTAAGTGCAACAAAAGTTTTCGAGTTAAGAAAAACTTAAATTTGACCCTAACTACAACTGGCCAGGAGATACTATTAATTCAGCTCGAAAAGTAGACGCCAATGCGGGAAAACAAATTTAATTATGTAACTAAAAGTAGTGTTTTAAAAGCAGTATTTTAACAATAAACAATCATGAAATTTATATTTTACAAGTATTATTTTGACATCTAAAATGACTAAAAAAACGTATACACATGTTGCAAATTCCAGCACATGCCAACATTTCACATGAATGGTTGTCATATCCTCTATACCTACATAGTAGACTATACGGAAATAAATATTTTTCTCCAAATTTTCACACATTTCAAAGATTTTCAATGTTGTTTTGAAATACAGAAAGTATCATTGACAAATTCCTTTCTACAATTTATTTTCTAAAAAAATTAACGTATAATAGCTAGATTGGACTGTTAAAGCATAATTACATCAAACATACTCATTGGTTTTAACGAAGTTCGAAAAAAGTGAAATAAATAAAAAACTCAAAAATGCCCCGCATAATGGCAAAGTTTGAGCTTTCGTGGAGAGACGAGAAACAAAAATAATTTAATGGTCAATATCCACGCATGGCGGCCACCGAGCAGTTTCTAAATGGGTATGGAAGGTTGCCTCTGTCCAAACCTCTGCCGCTTTTTCCCAACGCCCACACAACATTTTTTTATCGAAATTAGAAGTTGCAGGAGTGGTTCATGGCTATTTGGTGAGAGGAGGTGTAAGACATGTGAAGTGGAAGAAGGGTCCAACACTACAAATTCTTCTCATAACAAGTCTGAGAGTGATCAAGTCAAAGGCGATAATGTTGGTAATGCCAATGTTGATAATGTTATTAAATCCAAAGTTGCTCATGATGCACTAGTTCGGGGGAAAGAATAGGATGGTTAGTCCTCCCCATCAGGAAGAAGAAGAAAAACACTATCAAGTTGAGGAAAACAAAATGGGAATGAAAATATTTTGATAGAAAATAACCATTGCTTGGATTGATGTTACGGAGGTCCGAGGGTGATTGATGCGAACAATAGGGGATTTGGCAAGAAAAGGCAAGGTCATGAAAGAGCACATCCTCCTTACGACTCATGAGGTGCAATATGGGTTGGGCATGAGGGAAAATGTTGTGAAAGCACACAAGAATCATATTACCGAACTCACATAACAACGGAGAAATCAAAGGATTGTAAGGCTCAAATGTTTATCCTTCAATCCAAACCAGGGAAAAAACCTTTATTGATCTAAGGCAATCTTGTAAATAGGGCAGAAATTCACAATTTATTAACTTTTATTAAAATGCTATTATGTTTATTGACCATCAGTTGGCGATTATAAATGAAAAGGTTGACTGTAAGAATAACAAAATTAAAGTTTGATCGCTCAAGTGGATGACCAGGATTTATTTGATCGACGACATGTACAAGTTATAATAACAACTGTTGATTTTCCCTATGCATGTCATAGAGAGGCCGGGCTTTCTACCGGTGACAACGCCTTTTGCCATAATGAAATCATGGAGAAAAATAAAAATATAGATGCGTCCGAATAGAGTTGAGATTCAATGCATGTGTTTGATTTTTTTTACCTATTTTAATCGTATTTTACACTTTTAAAATTGTCATCCCATCCCTATTTGACATGAAAGAACTTGGTAAAACTGCCATAATCACTATGAACACATAAATATAAGTGTAACATTACATAGATATTTAAATAACATATTTTGTTGAAAATGTGTTTATATCAAGCATATAATCCCTAAACTCTCATGTCACTTATAAATACATCAAAAACAAATCATATATTTTTTAACAATTATTCAAAACTCAATTTCTTGTAATTTGAAATTTCAAAAGCTCGACCATTATTTTATATAACACTATTTTTAAATTTAATCAACATAAATATTTATTAGAAATTGTTAAAATAATACAAAATTTCATTTTTAATTAATATTATATTATTCTATATATTTTTGAAAATAATATTAAAATATAGTAGTCACTAAAAAAATTAAACCGAGAGTTTAAATTAAATAGTACCCTATATTTTATACAATTCTTAAGTGACCTTCAACATTACTTTTCAAAACATATTACTAATACAATATTTTGCAAATATAACATAGTTAATAAAAAATACGAGATGTCGATCATTGGAGGAGAGAAACATTTCAATAGACAGTGTCTCGAGACATGCGATACACATGCTAAAGAAGCCTCCTCTAATCAAGCATATACATCCTCTCAGGCTCTACTCAGGCCTAGGCGCAAGATCATTTACATGGATGTATTGAATTTCTGGGAAACTCGAGCTACTCTTGGTTAATGACAGAAACAGGGTACAAGTAGTAGAAATCCACGAGAAGCCCATGATGAAGGCAAAGCATGTTTCTCTTCCAACGCAGCGACCTCCTTTTAAAGCATGCATCTCTGTTGATGGCTATTTCTTCGTTCAGTTCAGGCAATTCCAATGTTCTTTGAGAATCAGGGCTCCCAATCTTAGTTATATGATTTTGGTAAGTTGCAGTCGTGTAGAATCCTTGACAGCAGACTGTCCACAATTGCTCCAATTCCAAATAAGAGATCGCTACAGCGTGGCTAAATTGCAGCTGAATTCTTTTAGTTTGCATGAGCTCGAGTTAAGAGATTGCTACAAATTATCTACGTCGCATTTAAATTCTTGCGTGTTTTTGAAGGAGGGTGGGTCACTTGAAGGACTGTCAATCAAAGAACATTCAAATGTGAGATCATTGAAGAAATTGTCCCTTAAAAGATGCTCATCAGCACACTCAGGTCTCCCTTGTTCCACCCTCTTTGGCATTTTTCCTGACCTCGAGAATAATTTTTATTTTATTCGGCTTCTGCCTGTGTTTTTATTGTTGGGGCGATATGTGCTTCTGCTGCAAGCAATATGGAGGTTCGAAGTTAAGCCACGGATGCGGGATGTCGGTTCCTCAGAATCTTTGCCCCCCCCATGTCGAAGCACAGTACCCGCTTTGCACTGCTTAGATGTAATTAAATTATATTATGTCGACGATGTACTTATAAAATCATAGCCGCTAATGTGTTATCAACATTGCCGAGCCCTCGGCTTTCTAACATAGAACACGCCTTTCGGCGTAAATATGTGGGCCGACTTGTTTAAATGTTGATCCCGACGTGCATTGGTTTATCTGACCAATAATATAGGGCTATGCATAGTGTTTGAAGGACCCTATTCCAAGTTGGCCATGGATAATATAGATAAGCCCAAACAAAATGGCATAAAGTGATTATTTCGGTTGTTTAGAATAATATAGGGGTCGAGGGGGATTTGACCACCCCACCGAGCTAAATTCAATGCAAATGCAACTTTACCACATATAGTCTACTCGTCAACTCTCGATAGGAAAATTGAGTGAAATCAAACTTGTGGTGGCTTGAGGACCCACCATGTCAATGAAAATAACACGGTTATATAGCGGTCGGGCTCCCTTCCATAACAAAAGTTGAGCCTCCTAATTGCGCGACCAACCTCTCACTCGTCGAAGATTGGAGAATCTAAACCCAACTTGTAGCAAACACGCTTTTGTTTTCCCACTTGTTTTAAAGTGACTTCCCGAATTGACCAACTCCCCTCCAAGAGTTGACCAACTTTGACCATCCACCATTTCGTTGTGCACGGACTCCGCTTCGTACATTCAAATAGTCACCGGAAAGCTCTTAGAGTGCTCATCTATACTTGTTATGATCTTACGAGATTTAGGGAACCTTTGTCCTCCTCAGTAAAGTCCTCTAGATCAATATTCTTTTTTAAGTGTTGAGTTGGAGGAAAATTCATATTTGGAATTGATATAAACTAATAAATTTAAGTTGCACTAAATTTATAGTGGAAATCAATACTTGAACATGAATGATGATTATTGTAAAATTGGTATTTAACAATTAATTTTTCTTAAAAATTAGTTTAAATGTAAAGATAAAGTGTTTACAATATTTGTAGCAATTTAAACTAAAAGAAAATGTTAGATTAAAAATATTAGCAAATCTTAAGTAATATTAGTTATAATATTTTTCCACATTTATATTATAAACATGGAAGATCACATAAATGATTAAGTTGTAATTGTGATAATTCTAAAAGCTAGTAATAATTACTTACAATGACTACTTATAATTTCAATTTATACTCCTAAATATAGTCAATAGGTAAATTTAGATAATAAAAGTCAAGAAGCAATAAAATGGTGTATTACATTCACCTTTCCTCACAATTATAAACTACTAGCAATCGTACGTGAAATGTACGATGGAAATGCCGAAGGGATGAAGTGAAGAAGTTGAACTCGAGGGATGAAATAGTGGGAGAGGAAGAGGGGAAATGAAAAAGGCATTTGGAGGAAAGAATTCTAAGGTCAAGGAACCACAAGGAATTGATAAAAAAAACTATTCCTCTCTCAATTACGAGCCATTTTTGTCTATCATTAGAAGGAGAGAGGGGATGTTGTATGTTAGGCATCGAGGAAACATATATTAGATATATGTTAGAAGGGAAGGAGTGGTGGGTTAATACTACTAATTTCGAAAGTATTATTTTTAATTTCAACCCTTATGTTTTATGGGTAGCTAGAACACGTAAATGTATGGGGAATTTTCTTGTGCATCTCAAGGGACACTTTAGAGATAGGAATATTTGTAATGGACATGGCATCCCAAGGTAGCGATTTCATGTACATTTGCGATCAGGGAATCTCTCTAGCTATCAGGGTAATGAGTAGGGTTTCTCTCATCAATGGTCTTGAAGGAGCTATCAATCAATAACCACTAACATAAACTTGATTGTACTAGTTTTATAGAAAAATTATAGCGTTAAGGCATTAGACTAGAGTCGATTAAAAGAAGATATAAAGGGAAAGTTATAAATGAAGATGTGTAATTAAATAACAACATGTCCCACACTTATTCCATGACTCATATTATTTCTTCCAAAATAATATATGTTATTTTGTTCCAAATTATCATCTCTAACTCACTTGCATTTTTCACATGAATGTAATTTGTGCTTATAGGGGTTAAAATAAAGAAGTAAAATCGAATAGGGTCTTGGTTAGATACCCAACTTCCTGAACACAACATAATTTGTCCCTTATTTTTGGTTGGGAAAGAAATGCTTCCCATGTCCTTCATTCTTTGGTGCTATCTATACTCAAAATGTACTAGGGGCTTCCCAGTAGCAGTAACATGAAGAAAACCATAAAATGGGATTTGTTATCTTGTTTTTTCGGCGTCAAGATTATCAATTGGATGGAGTTGAATTTGATAGATAAAAAAATGACATGAACCTAAATTTGAAAATAAAAAATGAGGGAATTAAATATCTACATGTCCCTCACCTATTCCATGGATTAGAGTGTCCAAACCTAAAAGGCTTTAAATTTGATAATATTTAATTTTATAGATAAGACTAAGAAATAAATGGAAAGTTTGAAATAAGAAGTTGGGAATACCTACCACAAAAACACAATAGACCCTCTATCTTGTTTAAGGCATAAAAAGACATGACACCCATGTCATTCATAAATTGACACTATCTATACTTTGACTAGAATGGAGGACAACCATTCTCGGGTGTCCAATTGCGACATCATGACAATAACTATAAATATATTGTTAGAGTAGGTATTTACCTTAGCTCATATTCACCTAGGTACATTATTTACCTTTATTGTATTTATCCTCTCCCACTTATGCGTGTGTATATTTCATTTTATTTATTTAGATATTAGGGGATATTATCTAGTTGTTAGGTATAGTTCTTTCCTTGATCTATGGTATTGACTAGATCCTTGATGTCTAGTTCTCTCATAAATCTATGGACTTAACTAGTTCTTTGATGACTAGTTCTTTCCATGATTTATGGCTTGATCTACAACCTTGCTGGTTCTTAGATTGTTATTCCTTGCCTATATAAACAAGGTCCACTCTCATTGTATTTCATTGAGTTCCATAATAATATATGATATTGCTTCTCATTTGTTTGCAAAGGTTTTATGTAAAGTTATTCTAGTGAATTACTTTTATCTTATTGATCATGTTTGATTAACATCTATGTTCTTGGCTTGGTATGATCTGGTTATTGTTCCTTTTATGGTATTAGAGCAGGAGATTGTTGTTGACATTCGTCTGTAAGTTTTATTTTGCAAGCATTTTTTTGTATATTCATATATTTGGGATTTGTTTGTATTTTGTTGTTGCATGCATTTTTATGAAAAATAAAAGCAATCATTGGATCCGTATGGAAAACCCTAAGATCGATTGTAAACTCAACCATTTCTAGAGGCGAATCGGTTTTTTTGGTTTTTTGTTGTTGCATTTAAATGTAATGGTTCACCTCAGGATTCATGCCAAATAAAAAAGAAATAGAAAATAATTTTTTGGGTTTTGTTTATTTTTTCAAGATCCAAATTCTACAATTTTCTTCAGCCAAAATTAACATTTTCGAAGCGTGCAACAAATTGTTTTTTTTTTTCCTTAATTGGCGGGGGTCCATGGGTTCCTCGTGCAAAGTTTGTAATTTTGGGAAAATCTGTAGACTACTATTTTGGGTGGCGAAGGTCATTTTCGGCACGGTCTAAAAATAGTAATTTTTGCTAGAAGAAGCGAATGGATGTGTTTTTCTCGAAAACAAATGACATGCCCCGAGGAATAGTAAGTTGCACACACTCATTGAATTCCTTAGCCCCTGGTCTAATGGTATGGTCATATGAGGGCTTAAAGCTTGTGATTCCTACTAGTAGGTGCTTAACTCCAGCCCCCTTTCATTTTATTTGTGCGGTGAAGGCAAGAACATTTTATTCTATTTTAGTGGAAACTAAAATAAATAGTAGAGCATAATATTGAAAAGCTTGTAACTTTTGATCGGTAACTCGGTTTTGAGTGCCGTTTTCGGAAAAAAGTGCTTGTTTTTTTGTGCTCTTTCCATTGGAAATATTTATTTTGAGAATCACACTATAATTTTAAAGTGCCATATTGTAACACACACTCATTATAAAGTGCCAAAATTTGGGGGGATTTTTTTGCATTGCTTGGGGGTCTTGTTGTATTGTTTGGTTCTTGCATTTTTTTGTGATTTTTGAGGATGATGTCTACTTCTACATTAGATCATGTTGAGCCATTAACAACACATAATTACCACACATGGAAACCAAGAATGGAAACAATAATTAAACGGAAAGGATTATGGGCTTTAACTTCTTCAGAACAACCAGTGTTCACTAGAGAATATGAGAAATTTCAAGTATCAATGCAAATTTTGATGAGTGTAGGGTTTGATAGGAACTTATGTAAGTGATAGTATTTTGTTTCATTTGGAAAAATGTGACTCTCCTTTCAAAATTTGGGAAAATTAGAGGATTTATTTAGTAAGGTGGATCATATGAGAGCCATGCAACTTGACATTGAGACCACCTCTCTTAATCCCGAATATTTTCCAATAATTATTGACTATCTTACCAAGTTCAAGCATTTGTTGACATAGTTGAATGGGAGTGGAAGAGATAAGAAAGATGAAGAGTTTTTTTACTTGATTCTATCCAAGTTGAGAGGACCATATCAAATTTTTGCTTCTACCTTTTTCTCTAGCATGGATGCCTTAGGTGACACATTCAAAATTCCTAACTTAGAAATATTTTTTGAAAGACTTACTAGGGAAGAATCCAAATTGTCTCACCTTGAGTCTTCCACCTGTCAAAAGGAATTAGTTGCATCTAATCCTAAGGGAAAGGGAAAACCAAACAGTAAAACCAAATCCACACCTTCTCCATCTCAAAATTCTCCTAAACCCAAAGAAAACAACTCAAAACCCAAGGAGCCTTCTAAATCCAATAATAAGTCTAACAGTTGATGTTATTTTTGTGGGGGTAGTAATCATGAAGAAAATAGGTGTTATAAGCGAATGCAAGCCTTGGAGTATGCGGTAAGAAATACAAAATGTAATGAAATTACTAGTATAATTTAGATTATGAGAAGAAATATAACACCAAATAACACAATATTTCAGAATAATGATCTCAATATGCAATTGTAATAGCTTCGCCACTTCGAGGGGGCAACCTCCAAACCATATAATAAGACTCAAATGCTTAAATGATAATGAACTACTACCTACAATCCTCTATATATACTATTCATATGTTATGGCCATCACCCAGGCTGACCTATTAAGCATGAGAAAGTATAAATGATATAATAAAATGATATGGTAAGCCACAAGTCGGCTACTCATATCCTAATACAAGCAATAGGTTAAGGGCATAACACGCCCTTCCCCTTCAAACCAATGTTGTCCTCAATGGTGAATAATCATGTATGTTTCTATAGAAAACCTTCATCCTCCCAGGTGGCATCTTCTATGCTCAAATTCTTCCACTTGATTAGATATTCCTTAATGTCTCTAGTTCTCAGCCTCTTAGTATGTGTTTACAGAATCTTCTCTGGCTCCAAAATGATTCTTCCTTCCTCGTCAAGTTCTGGTAACTCTGTCTGGGCTTCAAATTTCTATCCAATAACCTTCTTCATGCATGAAACATGGAATACTGGGTGTATGTGTGAAGATGGAGGCAACTCTAGTTTATAAGCAACACTGCCAATTTTCTGTAGAACTTGATAAGGGACATAGTATTTAGGAGTAAGTTTGTTGTCCTTTTTCTATTGCTTTAGAGACATTTTTTTGTAAGGCCGAGACGTATAAAAACACAGTCACCAATTTCAAAATTTCTTTCAATATAATGTTGATATGCTTGTTATTTCATCCTGTTTTGTGCTAATGCTAAATTCTCCTTCAAACTAGCCAAAACCTATTGTTGATGTTGAATGTGTTCCTCAACATCTCTGACCTTAGTTTGCACCCTCAAGGAGGAAGTGATAGAAGGTGGATGGTAACCATATAATGCAAAAAATGGGGTCATTTGAGAAGAGGTATGAAAAGATGTGTTATACCACCATTCTGCAAGTGGTAGCCATTTAATCCATCTTTCTTGCTTATCTGATACAAAACAACGTAGATACCCCTCTAAGCATTTGTTGACCACTTCCATTTTCCCATCAGTTTGAGGATGATAAGATGAAATGTGAGCTAGCTAAGTACCCAAACATGAAAATAATTCCGTCCAAAAATTACTTGTGAAAATAGGATCACGATCACTTACAATTATCTTTGGGGTTCCATGTAGCCTTTGAACTGTCTCCAAAAAAATAGTTATGCAACTGTACTAGTTGTAAATGGATGTGATAGGGCAAAAATGGGCATATTTTGTGAGCCTATCCACAATCATGAAAATAACATTCTTACCCTCTAAACAAGGCAATCTGGTGATGAAATCCATGGAGACCTCCTCCCATCTCTGGCTAGGAATTGGTAAGGGTTACAACAGACCTGGTGTCTTAATTGTTTCCCCTTTGTTACTGTTGGCACACTAAACACTCGATACGATTTTTTACATCCCCTTGAGTCCTTCCCAAAAGAATTCTCTTTTATTCTAAGATATGTCTTCAAAAACCCAGAGTGTCTACCAACAGGCGAGGCATGTAGCTCTACAAGAATCTTATGCTTCAACTCAGAATCTTTACTCAAGTATAACATGTCCTTGTACCATGGGGCATTACCTTTCCACTCAAATTTGTTAGATGTCATAGATCCTTTCTTGATATTCTGTATTAGAGATTGTGTATCCTTGTCTTCATCCCATTCCAATCTTGCTTCATCCACCCAATCGGCCATCAACATGGACATTCCACATAGTAAGGCATCTGCGGATGTATCCCTTCTGACAACGCATCAACTACTACATTTTCTTTACCCTTTTTGTATATGATTTCAAAATCATAACCCAACATTTTTGTTACCCACTTTTGTTGTTCCTCAGATGATAACCTTTTCTCTAAAAATTATTTGAGACTATCATGATCAATTTTTACCTTGAAGTGTCTACCCATGAGATAGGGCCTCCATTGCTTGACCGCATGAAGAATAACCATCATTTCTTTCTCATAGACCTGTTTGAGTAGATATTTTCCTTTGAATTGGTGACTCTCAAATGTAATTTTTCTTCCTTCTTGCATTAGAACTGCTCCCAATCCTGATCCTGAAGAGTCACATTCAACAATGGAGGTTTTGAGAAGTTGGTTGTAGCCAAAACGGGTGTCTTTACACAAGGCTTCCTTCAGTTGCTCAAAGGATTTAGTGGCTAAGTCTGATCCAATGGAAGGCATCCTTCTTTAGTAATGTAGTGAGTGGGGTTGCTATTCTACCATATCCCCACACAAATCTTCTATAGTACCCTGTTATTCCTAGGAACCCACGAAGATTTTGAGAGTTTTGGGCCTTGGCCATTCCACCATAGCTTTGATCTTCTGAGGATCAAATTTGACGCCTTCATGGGATACAATGTGACCCAAGTACTCTACCTCTTGTACACCAAAAGAACATTTAGATGGCTTTGCATAGAGAGTATGTTTCTCCAAAACTTCCAACACTTTATTTACATGTTGTAAGTGTTCTTCCCATGTCTTACTGTAAATCAATATGTCATCAAAGAAAACTAATACAAATTTTCGTAAAAATGGCCTGAAAACAGTGTTCATCAAGCTTTGAAAGGTTGAAGGCACATTTGTAATACCAAAAGGCATTACCAAAAACTCATAACATGGCCCTCATGAGTCTTGAAAGCTGTTTTATGAACATCTTCCTCTTTTATTCTAATTTGATGGTACCACTGAATGAGGATCTAATTTTGTGAAATAAATAGCACCATGCAATTCATCAAGTAAATCATCAATTACTTGGAATAGGAAACTTATCTTTGATGGTATACTTTTTGAGTTCTCGGTAATTTGGACACATCATCCATGTTTCATCCTTCTTACGTACCATGACCACTTTGGGAAGAATAGGCACTCCTGGCTAGGCTTGATGATACCTACCTTCAAAATTTCTGAACCATTTTCTCGATCTCACTTTTCTTGGAATATGGGTATCTCGCATGGTCTAATGTTAGGTGTTTGGCTCCCTGAATCAAGCTGAATGGCATGATCATGATCCCTAACTAGTGGTATTCCCTTTGGAATTGCATAAAAAATAGATGATTGATAATCAACAATCTTCGAAGATTGGGTGGCATTGAAGACTTTGTATTTTGTACTTCTATGGAAAATAACTTTGCTATAAATCCATCTAATCCTTTTCTGAGAACCTTTTGCATATGATGAGAGCTAATAATCTATGGAGACTTAGCTACCATCCCATTCAATTGTATTGTCCTTTCATCTGAATGAAATCGCATGAAAAATTCTTGGAAATTCATCTCTATAGTACCTAAGGTTGTGAGCCATTGGACACCCAAAACAATATTTGCCCCTCCCATAGAAATAGAAAACATAGGTGAGTCTAACATGTAGTCTCCCATGGAAAGCTTGATACTATGGAACTTTCATGTGCACTTGACTATCCCACCATCCACAATCATAACTTGCATTTTTGGAGCTGGGTAAATAAAACAATTGAGGTGGGCAGCTAACTTACTATTTATGAAGTTATGAGTACTCCCGAGTCAATCAACATTGTCACCTTCTATTTTTGAGATAGCCAATAACCTTGAGTGTTTGAGGAGTACTAATACCTGACAATGCATGACAAGAAATTGTAGGTTGGTGATCCTCTACTTCCTCTTCTACTGGTTCCTCAACTTCTCCTATAATTTCAGCATCCTCATCATCCTCATTACCTCCATCAATATAGAACAACTTCTTCTCAAAGCACATTTCATCTGTCCCGGTCCATATTTGCTATCATAGTTAAAGCATAATCCTTTTGCTCTCTTTTCTTCCATTTGTTGAGGAGTCACCTAATTATCCTAGAAAATGAAGGGGAAGAGATACTACGGTCTTTGGTGTTAATGAAAGGTGGACTCCTACTACAAAGAAATTTTCCTCTCGCTTTCGACGTGCCATGATAATAGAATCAGAAATATTGAGTGGATTAAACATACGTACCTCATGCTCGATGTGGTCCTTAAGACCCCCAAGAAATAGGTCATTCAGATTCTCTTCTGAGTATATTCTCCACCCTTAAGGATAGGTTATGGAATTGATGCACATAATCTTTGAATGACCCTATTTGTTGTAACTTTTCTAATTGACTAAAGTAGTTCTCTCAAAACACTTTGGAACTATAGTGCAATTACAACTCCTTGGTAAAAAAGCATCACAGTGACACCGAGACCATTCTTACGCCTTTGAGCACATAACCATCGATACCAAATGAATTGGTTTGGTTCAAGATACAGGGATACCAATGTCACCTTTTGTCCTAATGGTGTTTGATGTAGCTCAAAGTTCTCCATTTGATTTATCCAATTCAGGGATCTTTACCATCAAATTTGTGCATATCCACTTTTGGCATCATGTTTCGTGGTTCGAATAAGTTGGATTCTGATTGGGTTGGAAAAGTGATCCAACATGGTTATTTTGTCCATGATTTTGAACTCAAGATCCTCCTTGGTTGATATGGGATGGATTTGAGCCATATTGTTTACCCTTTACATGTTGTGATATCATCCAACCGATGATTGATTTGGGCTATGTCTCCTTTAGAAGCCATCTCAAATTTTACATTTCACACTCATACTCAAGTTGACTCACCTTATGATCAATCAAGTAAACCCTATTGCCAAGGAATTTGTATTTACCCCTTATGAATCCATCTCTTTAATCACTATCTCATCTTTATCTGGGGGTTTTATCTAGAGTAATTGGATTCTTTTTGCTCTTGTGGAAGGCCCCGCCATGATATCAAACCTTAGGGTTTAGGGTTTTGATACAAATTTGGCCAAGAGGAAAAAACACAAAGAATATACCATAATATTTTTTTCAGCTGTCAAAAAAAAATGTAAAGAACTTGAAAAATTCCACAATTTGCACCCTAGGGAGTGATTTTATGAAAAACCCTAAATTTGTAATAACTTGTGAAAAATAAATTAAAAAGGCTGAAATTTTTAGGGAACCTTACTTGAAATGTTTCTCAACTCTGGTAAAACTATCTCCCACTAATTCACTTTGGTTCAAATATATTGTGGAAACAAAAAATTAGGGTTTTTACCCTAATTTTGGCCCAGATCATAACTCTGATACCACTTGTAATGAAATTACTAGTATAATTCAGATTATGAGTAGAAATATAACACCAAATAACACAATATTTTAGAATAATGATCTCAATATGCAATTGTAATAGCTTTGCCACTTCGAGGGGGCAACCTCTAAACCATATAATAAGAATCAAATGCTCAAATGATAATGAACTACTACCTACAATCCTCTATATATACTATTCATATGTTATGGCCATCACCCAGGCTGACCTATTAAGCATGAGAAAGTATAAATGATATAATAAAATGATATGGTAAGCCACAAGTCGGCTACTCATATCCTAATACAAGCAATAAGTTAAGGGTGTAGCACAAAATTTCTATCTCCACGCCACCTCCTTCTAATTAGCATGGAAAAGCACTTAAAGTTATTGGGAGATCTCGAGTCACCACTTGCAGAAATTGGGTTATAGATTTTGGTGCTTCTCATCACATGAATTCTTCCAAGGAGTCTTTTGTTTCTCTAAGTTTGAGTTCCACTTCCAAAATTGAGGTTGAAGATTATTCCTTTCTTTACTGTTAGGAAAAGGTGATACATAACTTGATGGTGGAAGTATTCAAGATGCACTTTGTATGTTCCTAACATCACTACAAATTTTCTTTATGTATATCGAATTTGTCATTTTGGTCAAGGAAAAATAGTCACTTTTACACCACATGGAGCAAAAGTATGAAAGTTTTGGAGCCTATTCACTAGTTTCTTAGGGTATTATTGATCATAGTTCTAGGCTATATCACTTTGAGGGTTTTGATAACACTTCTTCTATAGGGACAAGATTGGTTTCTCATGTAGATTCAGAGAGTAAGCTTTTGTATGAAAGATTTAGACATCTCAATTATAGATATTTGAAGGAGTTGAGCACTCATGGTATGGTAGATGGTCTTCCTAGAGTTTTTGTCTTGAGGGAGTTTGTCATGGTTTTGCATAAGGAAACAACACCAAGATCATTTTCCTAAGAATTTGTCTAAGAGAGCTTCTTCACCACTCGAGCTTGTGCATATTGATTTGATGGTTTTTCCTACCTCATCTTTCAATGGAGCTAAGTATGCACTTACATTTATTGATAATTTCTCAAGGCGTACTTGGGTTTATTTTCTCAAGTAAAAAAGTGATGTTTTTTACACTTCAAAGTCTTCAAGGCTTTGGTCGAGAATAATCTTCTAAAGCATAAAGAACCTTCATACGATAATGGGGGAGTACTTCAGCAATGAGTTTTATAAGTTTTTGGCAACTTGAGACATTATTCACTAGCCTTCTATTCCTCATACTCCACAAAAGAATGGCTTAACAGAAGGAAAGAATAGAACTTTGAAGGAAATGGCTAACTGTATGATGCATTCTAGAGATTTACCTCTTATCTATTGGGTAGAAGTAGTTAATTGTGTTTACTACATTCAAAATTGTACACCACACAGAGCACTTGAGCATTTGACTCCAGAGGAAGCTTGGTCCAATACTAAGCCAGATGTCTCATTTTTTTGAGTCTTTGGGAGCCATGCTTGGGCCTTTGTGCCAAAGAATAAAAGGAAAGCTTTGGATAAGAAGAGTAAACCCTTTATCTTTATAGGGTATTGTGAGGACATGATAACTTATCATCTTTTAGATCCTAATACACATGACGTTATTATTTGAACACATGTTCAGTTTGATGAGCGCTTCACTCCTCATGATTCTTCATCTTCTTCTTCTTCTCATCTTGAGGATCCTTTCTTTGAGGAGGTTATAGATGTCGTTGAGGACCCTATTCCCACTGATGTTGTCATTATGCCTAAGTGGACTCGGACTACAATTTATGAGAAAACAAATTTCATAGAGGATCTTCCACCCACTAGACATCATCACGTACATTCTACAAGTTATGGAATTTTGTGTCAGGTAGTTTCTGAGGATCCATAGTCTTTTTCAAAGGCTCATGGGATACAAGAGTGGGATGATGTGATGGCAGTGAGTATTCTTCTTTGATGAAGAATCATACTTGGGATTTGGTATCGTTTCCTAAAGGAATAAATATGGTTAGGTGTAAGTGGGTATACCTAACCAAATACACATTTGATGGGTCCATTGACAAGTATAAGGCTTGTTTTTTTGCAAAGGGTTTTTCACAAGTTGAAGATATTTATTACTCGATACTTTTTCACCCGTTACTAAGATGGATTTCTATGCCTTGTACTTTCTCTTGCTGCATCACAGGGGTGGCCCGTATACTAGATGGACGTGAAGAGTGCCTTCTTACATGGAGATCTACAAGAGGAAATATACATGGAGTAGCTGATTGGATTTTTTCAAGATTCTTCTCTTGTTTGTAGGCTCTGAAGGTCTCTCTACGGTCTCAAACAAGCCCCTCGGGCTTGGTATGAGAAGATGGATTCTTTTCTTCTATTTACTGGTTTTGTTCATTGCCACTCCAATCATACAGTGTATCTCCAACATGTTGGTGAGGATATTGTGATACTTGTCTTGTATGTTGATGATTTTTACTTACTAGCAACTCTTCTTCCCACATTTAGAGTATTCATAGGGCTCTTTCTACACAGTTTGACATGACAGATATTGGGCTATTGCATTATTTCCTTGGTTTGTAGATTTTTCAGACAGATTCAGGGATTCATTTGAGTCAAAGCAAAATTACACCCATGATCTTCTTAGGTGCTTTGATATGGATGATTGCAAGCCAAGTCCATCTCCTTTTCAGTCTAGAGTTACTCTTACTTCCACATGTACCACACCACTTTGTGATCCTACATTATATAGGAAGTTGGTTGGGAGTCTCATGTACTTGACCCATACTCACCCTGATATTTCATTTGTAGTAGGGCTTGTATCTTGGTTTGCACATTCTCCTCATAGTAGTCACTGGTAGGATGCTAAAAGGATTTTGCACTATTTTCACGGCACTTCCCACTTTTTCCTACACTACACTAGGGGTTCTACTTAGTTGATTTGGTATCTGATTCAGATTGGGCAGGTTTTATTGATGAAAAGTGTTCCACTTCTAGATATATTTTTTCTTGGTTCTTCTCTAGTTTCTTGGGCGTGTAAAAGCAACGAGGTTATTGCACTTTCATCTTCGAGGCGAGTACATGGCAGCAATTCATACAAGTCGCAGATTCTTTGGCTTCAAATTTATTGACAGAGTTTGGATTTTCACGGGATTCACCAAATGTACTTTGGTGTGACAACCAAAGTGTAATTCACATTTCTCGTAACCCAATTTTTCATCAGCGAGACCAAGCATAAATTGAGATACACATCCACTTCATTTGTCAGCACATTCAGGATGGATTTATTTACTTGGAGTACCTTCCGACTCAGCAGTAGGTTGTAGACATCTTTACGAAGCCTTTTGCATCACCTCGCTACCTTGAGTTGCGTGGAATGCTTGGGGTTTCAAAAGTTGTTCTTGGGGGTGTTCGTAAGAACATATTCCTTCTTCTTATTCTTCTTTCTCTTTCCTTCTAGCAGGATTCTTTCCTTCTTTTGGTTCAAGATTTCTTCATGGATATATTATGAAGTACCTCATCAAGCCTAGTTGCTGGGACTCATACCGTGGACATGACACTTCTATTTTGGCCCCTAGCTTCACTTGAGGGGGTGTTAGAGTAGGTATTTACCTTAGCTCATGTTCACCTAGGTACATTATTTACCTTTAGTGTATTTATCCTCACCCACTTATGTGTGCGAATATTTCATTTTATTTATTTAGATATTAGGGGATATAATCTAGTTGTTAGGTATAGTTCTTTCCTTGATCTATAATATTGACTAGTTCTTTCCTTTATCTATAGTATTGACTAGATCCTTGATGTCTATTTCTCTCATAAATATATGAACTTACCTAGTTCTTTGATGACTAGTTCTTTCCATGATTTATGGTTTGATCTATGACCTTGACTAGTTCTTAGATGGTTATTCCTTGCATATATAAGCAAGGCCCATTCTCATTGTATTTCATTGAGTTCCATAATAATATACATGACATTGTTGCTCATTTTTTTGCAAAAGGTTTTATGTAAAATTATTCTAGCGAATTTCTTTCATCTTATTGATCGTGATGTTTGATTAGCATCTGCGTTCTTGGCTTGGTACGATCTAGTTATCATTCCTTTTATATATTAGGGGTTGTCCAATTGTAGAATCATGATAATAACCGTAAAATGGGCTTTCTTATATTTTTATTTAAATTTTAGTGGAATCAAGGCTATCAATTAGATGAAGTCTCATTTGTTAGAAATACAAATTTGGAAATTAAATACCTTTATGTCTTACACCTATTCCATGGCTTGGATTTTATCAACCCATAAAATATTCATTATCTATTATCCACTTTATAGTATCAATCTCACTTGAACTATTCACATGAATGAAATATTCACATATAGGGGCCAAAATACATAGGGGAAATTTAATAGGTTCATGGTTCGAATCCCAAACACACCGCTTACTTTTTGTAATAGTTTCTAGGCCTCCTTTTCATTTTCAACCTTGAGTAATTGTAGGAAACATGGGATGCATAAATAATTAATGATAATTGAGAACCTCTAATGAATGGTCATATGAGCGACAAGTAGGTTTATCTTCCAATCTTGAATTTTACTATATTTTAATTTATTTATTTCTATGGTGTCAAGGACATCGATAGTATGACATTTAATAAAACACCTGCTTGTACCACACATATTCCATGACTCAAAGTGTCCCAACCCAAAAGGATTTCCATTAGATGACATTTAATTTTTTAGATAAGATGAAAACATGAATGGAATGTTGGAAATAAAAATATGGGAATTAAATACATGCATGCCTCACACCTATTCCATGGCTTAGATTGTTCCTACTAAAATAACATCTACTATTTGTGATCCACATTATCGTCTCCCTCATTTGCATTTTTCACATAAGTGCAATTTTCACTTAAAGGGGTCAAAATAAATAAAAATGGGAAAAATCCAATAGGTTATAGGTTTGAAACCCAACCACCCAAACACAACATATCCTTTTTGTTGTTCACGGTCTTAGAAGAAATGGCACCCACATCGTTCATCCATTGGTGTTATCTATATTTTGATTGGAATGGACAACAACCATTCTCAACTTGTTCTAAGGGTTTGTCTGTTGGTGGTAGCATGATGATACCATAAATTGGGCTTTTCTATCTTTTCATTTGATTTATTTGGCATCAAGGTTATCAATTGGAAAAAGTTTAATTTTTCGAAAAGATAGAGACGTGAATGGAAAAGTGGAAAAAGGGTGGGAATTAAATACATGTATGTTCCATATCTATTCCACGGCTCAAAGTGTATATTCCCATCGTATCAATACGAAAATATCTACTATCTATGCTCCATTTTATTATCCCAATCTCACATACATTATTCACATAAGTGAAATATGTGCCTAAAGAGAACAAAATAAAATAGGGGAAAATCAAATAGGTTTAAAGTTTTAATCCCATCCACACTTTGTTCAATTTTTTGTAGCAATTTTATGCCCTCTTTTTAGTTTTAACCTTTAGTAGTTGTATGAAAATAGGGGATACATTAACAATCAGTAATAATTTAGTTCCTCCAACACTTGGTAATATGAGAAATATGTGGATTTTTATCTTTTGACCAATTTTATTTTTTAGTATTTATTACTTTATAGTGTCAAGGCCATCGATTGGATTGAATTTAATTTTATAGATAAGACATACACAAAAATGGAACACTGGAAATAGAAAAGTGAAAAATACATACTTGAATGCCTCACACCTATTCCATAGCTCGATTGTTCTTGCCCAATTAATATATGCCACATGTGCTCGACTTCATAGTCTCACACTATTCATGTGACTTGTGAGCACAATTTATTTTTTTGTTATTGATTCATAGGGATATGAACCTAGCCTTGCAAAAAAAGTTACATGAGATACCAGTCCCCGAGATAAAACATACACTTTGGGACTCCCATGGAGATTACAAGCACATTATCATGCTAATTATAAACCAAAAATAAGGGAAAGAGTTGATACCAAGCTTTACAAAAACCCATACATAAAGCTTTGATTTTTAGTAAAAACTTAAATCGAAACTCAAAACCCTAAGACACAAAACCATATACCAAAAAACAAGAACCAAACAGACCAACATGACTATAAAAAGAAGAATCTAGAAGGAATCAAGAAGATTGGCCACTCGACTCCACGTGATTAGCTAAAATATGAATTTTAAAAGTTAATCTAAGTAATACAACAATGAAATAACTGATATAAATTGAAGTATAAATGTTAACTATGTTTATTTGATATTTAAATAAAATGAAATAATTAAAATATAAGGGTAAAGGTAATAACCTGCAAATGACCCACCTCACTTGTGAGCTAGGACTAAATGGGATGATGAGTGGACATAGTAGGATGACACCAAACACCTAAAAAAATTGTAGCATGAGTAGATTTGGTTAGAATGGGGTGTCTAGGGAAGGATTAGTGCACATGTGGGCACTGCGGTCTTTAGTATGGGCACCCAAGTCTCGCAGAGAATCTCAAAACCCAATTCTAGAAGGGTCACTAAATCTTCACAAAGACTCACCTTTTATCATGTGGATGTCTCCTAGCTTCGTTGGTGACACCGTAAACTTGAAATGAAGAATTACCTACGTAACCCAATACAAAGCATAAAAACCCTAAAAATAAAGATGCATATGAAAGGGTCGACTGTCCCTAGTGGCCATAATGGTGGAGTTACAACTAAACAGATTCACTACATATAAGACCAAATGTAGTTCTATGTGATTTGTGTGCACAATGATGTGCCTAGGGTTCCTTAACGCCAATGACACATAAATAATAAGCAATATTTAGATAAAATGTAAAATGGTGGATGGAATATAATAGACTTCCCTTTAATATGTAGTGTGTGTGATGTAATTGTTGACGGTGAATCACAACACCCCTGAATGTCTACAACTCAATGGGTTGAGACTCTTAGTGTGATTGCATAACATGGAGTTTTTCCCAAGTGTGGGACCTTGCGAAATCGAAAAGCTCTCCCGGATGAAGGCTAGGTTCCTATTCCTCTATTCGATGCACACGTAAAATGCAGAGGGTTTACTAAAAACCTAAACTAACTTGCCAAGGAGACAGGGTAAGAAGATGAATAAAAATTAAACCTAAACTAATAAAGGTGATGCACCGAGGAATGAAGAACACCTATCTTGCCAATAAACACAAACCATTAAAATGCAATGCAAGATCATGCACAGATAACCAAATTTGTAGTGAAAGATCAGGAGGATGCAAATGAACATAGAGAGGGTTGAGAATCATCCACAAACATGCATTATTTGCTCCAAAGATTGATACAATACACTACAAAATGCCAAGAGGCAAAGTTGCATTACAGTTTTAGATGGGAGGTTTGAACTCCACAAATTCACCTGCCAAAGAGAAGAAGGGAGGGGCAAAACAAGAATGTCCAACCTTTAGAAAGAAGCCCCTCCTTACAATTTATAGGAAGAATGAGAGAGGGAAGAGAGAGGAATTCCAAATCTACCCCAACCACCTCCAGATTGTATTTAATTCATCTCATTATGGCGGTAGGTGAGAACCCTAGCAAACCCAAAAATGGCGAACTATATTTTACATTTTTGAAGAAATTTTTCTCACCCAATTAAAGATATCTAATCTTAGTTGGGTAGAGGACCTTGTAATCTTTCGAAAAGTCCAACCTTGTGTGAATTTGAGCTCCCTGTGAAAAGTTATGGCCATTTGAATATCTGGGTCAGGGTTTGCTTTCTGTCGGGTTCGGGGTGTCAACGCTCAAAATGTTGCGCCTCCTAAAGGTGTGCCTTGCGCATCTATCCTCATGTCAACATAATTTTAAGTGCACCATAGGCACTGAAAATGTGGTGTTGATGCCTTCTAATCTGCGCCCTCCAACCTGCGCCTGGCTAGACCTTTTCCATGTCGACACCTTCGATCTGCGCACCTCAGGCGCGACTTTTCCATGTCGACACCTTCCTCTCAATGCACAGGCGTGACTTTTTCCATGTCGACACCTTCTGATCTACACTTGGGTGTGACTTTTTCCATGTCGACACCTTTTAACCTGTGCCCTCCAACCTACGCCTAGGCGCAACTTTTTCCATGTTGACACCTTTTGATCTGCGCCTAGGTGTGACTTTTTCCATGTCGACACCTTTCAACCTGTGCCCTCCAACCTGTGCCAAGGCGTGACTTTTTCCATGTCGACACCTTCTGATCTGCGCCTAGGCATGAATTTTTCCATGTCGACACCTTTCAACCTACGCCCTGGCGTAAATTTTTCCATGTCAACACCTTTCTTCCCGATCTGCGCCGGCGTGACTTGTGGTGCAAATAAATGTCATGTTTTCCATTTCTTTGATTTCCATATTCTTCTGTTTGTCTATATTTACCCGGGAGGAGATATATACAACAATTTGGCGACTCAAAGGGATCACTTGCCTGCTAGGTAGAAGATCAGTGGCCTTTTAGCAATCTATTAGGCACGAAGTCATAAACAATAACCTGAAACCAACCTGATATCTGATCTCGAGACTGATACTGAAAATCCTTCTCTCGAGAGCATGCTGAAATGTAGAAATTTAACCTAATAGCAACAAAACCTGTACCAAAGCACTTAGGAAATTGAAACCTAACTAAAACAAGACAATGTGCATCCACACTTAGAGGAATTAAAATCTAGGCTAATATTTACAAGGGTAAACCTTTTCCTTTTAGTAGCAATGTTTAAGATAGATTATGTTAACCGGAATCGAGATTTCTTCTCCATCTAATGTAGACAATTAGAAGGCATTACTACTTTTACACCCCGTGACCATGTAGGGGCCACTCCAAATGGCATCAAACTTGGAATGCCTTCCCGGGTTTTGCCCGATCTCGCATCCCATTTCGAAACTAGGTCCCCTTCCTCGGAAGGTCCTTGCTCTTGCCTTCTTATCAAACCATCTTTTTACTAAGGCCTAATCTTTCTCAATTGTTTGAACTGCATGTTCTTTGATTTCTTCCAATTCCATCAACTCTGCATACCTAGCCTCCATTGGTTCAAACTCAGATAACTCCAACTGCTTCATGAGCTCCAATGCTGGCAATTCTAATGATATAGGCAATACTACCTCTTTCCCATAGACCAACTTGTAGGGAGAATTACCTGTAGACCTCTTTGGCGTTATCCTGTCAGCCCATAACACTGATTTTAGCTTGGTATGCCATGTTCTTTGGTTTTCATCCAGAGTCCTTCTGATGATTCTTAGCAAATTCTTGTTCGTGGACTCTGCTTGTCCATTACCCTGCGGGTAATAATTTGAAGAGGTGCTCAAATAGATTCCATTCTTGATAGCCCATTCTATAATCTTGGAACCTATGAATGCCAATGCATTATCTCGATATGACAAAGGCCAACACACCGAACCTGGTCACTATTCCTTCATAAAATTCTAGTATGTTAGACTCATTTACTTCTTTGAGCGCTACTGCTTCAGTCCACTTGGTGAAATAGTCCGTTGCCGTGAGAATCCACTTGTGGCCTTGGCTTGAGTTTGGATTGATGACCCCAAAGAAGTCCAATCCCCATTACATAAATGGTTGGTCAACAAAATTGGGTGTAATGGAAGTGTTGCTAGTCTTTCTTTGCCTGTGAAGAGTGCACATTTCTTGCACTTTCTTATCCATGTATAGCAGTCACTGAACACTATGGGCCAATAATACCCTACCTTCATTATCTTGAGAGTTGTTACTCATGGGGAAAAATGTCCTCCGAATGTCCATCGTGAAAATCTCGTAACACTTTCTCAATTTGACCTGTCCCTAATGCACCTCAATAGAACTCCATTGATGTCTTTCTTGAACAAAACACCATCAACAAGCACATATGGAATGGCTTGTAATCTAAAGTATCTCCTTTTTACTTTTCTCATTTCTGGAGGGCATAGGCCTGCCTATAGGAAGTGTATCATATTCTGAGTCCAACAAGGAGAGGGCACATCATCATTTTCCTATTCTTGGCCATCCTGTAGTACCAAGACATTTTCTTTTTTATCACCTGCTTCAACTTGTTGACTCAAAGCTAGCTGTTCACATAATCCCTTTCCATGAACCAGCTTAGTGACCTTAATTTTGATGTCATATTCCATGACACGAGTGATCCATCCTGCACGTTTCTCATTCAGATCCTTGTTTAGAAGGAAGTCCTTGACTCCCGCATGAGAGACCAATAATTAGATCTTGTTGTTTGAGACTAGGTGCTTGAATTTCTTTAAGCTCCTGATCACTGCAAGGACATGCTTTTCAATGAAAGAGAACCTAGTTTCGTATTCCTCCAAGCCTTGACTAAAGAAAGAAACAAGTTGTTCTAATACCTCTTTGTTTTGCTTTGTACCAGGATTGCACGAAATCGTGTCCCCACCACCGAAGGCATATAACATGAAATCCTTGGAGAAGTCTGGATTGACAAGAATCGAGCTTGAGATATAGCCTTTTTATTGCCTCAAAACTTTCCTTTCCTTCAAGTGTCCACTTAAATGCCATGCTCTTCTTTAACATTAGCGTTATTGGCTTTACGAGAGCTAAAAAGTTTGGAACAAACCTACAGACAAAATTGATCCTTCCTAAGAAACTTTGAAGAGCCTTCTTGTGACTTGGCAATGGCAATGCTTGAATTGCTTCAACTCTTTCTGGGTCAATCATCAACCCCTCCTTTGAAACAATATGGCCTAGAAGATTTCCTTCGTGAGCCAATAATATGCATTTTTGGGATTCAATGATACCCCAAATCCTCTACACCTTTGAAATACCGCCTCGGATGAAAGAGGTGATCCGTTGTATTTTTGAGAATACAATGATGTCATCAAGATATATCAGAATTATTTTATTGATCAATCCTTGAATGCCATATCCATTGCCCTTTGGAAAGTGGCTCCAGATTTGATAGCCCAAATGACATCTTCAGTAGGCATAGGTGCCCCATTTGGTGGTGAAAGCCGTCTTGAACTGGTCATCTTCTTTCACCATTATCTGATTATACCCTGAGTAGCCATCTAGGAGAGAGAATATCTTTGAACCAGATACCACTTGCAATATTTGTTCCATTGAAGGAAGTGGGTAATGGTCTTTGAGAGATGCCCTGTTGAGGTCTCGAAAGTCCACACACAACCTGATTTCTCCACTCTTCTTCCTGACTGAACCAAGTTTGCAACCCAGCTTGAGTGCTTGATCGGAATATAATGCTTTCCTCTATTAGCTTGTTTATCTCTTTCTTCATTAGAGGCTTAATGTGAGGGTTGACTAGTCTCTGCTTCTACCTGATGGGCTTAGCATCTGGATCCAATTCTATGGTATGTTGTACCAACTTTGGATTGAATCCTCTCAAGCCTTCATAGCTCCAAGCGAAGACATCTAGAAATTCTTGGCAAAGCTAGTATGAAATCTGATTTCTCCTGCTTAGTGGCCACTTTACTAATTTGAAGTGTTTTTCCTTCCCCAACCAAAATTGGCTCAAATCTTCTCTCTTGACTGTATGTTAGCCTTTTCCTTATGGGACCGGTCGCTAGGGTTGAAGATAAACTCTAATGTTACTAAACCCTTGGGAAGCTTGTTTGTCCGCAACTACACTACTTGATCCTCGTATTGCTGCTCTAGTCTATCCTGATTCCTAGCTGAGAATTCAATCTCTTCTTCTTGCAAAAAATTGACGATTTGTGATCATTCTCAAACACCTACCACTTGTGTTATTATCTCGAATCGCTTGGCCTCACAATCACATGGATATGTGGTTGTGTTTTTTCCTTCGATGTTGTCAACCACATCAAATGTTGCTCCAACTATCATGAGCCTATCCGCGGCTTCATTTTTCTTCCTGGGTATGGAAACAATGTTAAAAGCTTCAAAATCCTCAATGAGGTCCCATACCCTGTTATTGTAGTTTTTCAGCAGGTCATTCTTTGTAGCATGTTGTCCCCTGACTTGGTTGACGATTAGCTCACTATCCCCAAACACTTGCAAGTTCTTTATGCCCTTTTTCCTGGCCCAATGAAGTCCATGAATCAATGCCTCATATTCAGCCGTGTTGTTTGAACAGGAAAACTGGAAACTAAAAGTTAAAAAATATTTGATGCCTTGTGGTGAAACCAACATTGTACCACCTCCAACACCTTGTCTGCTTCTCGAACCATCGAAAAATAGTTTCCAAACTTCATTGTTACCCTTTTGTTCAGGATGAATAATGTCGAGAATGGGTGAATTTTCTTCATGTACATAATACACGCCCAATTTAGATTCTTCAATTTCCTTGTATGGGTCAAATTCATGACTCTTGTTTGCCCATTCATCCAAAGTCAAATCAAGAATTCCCTCGACCTTAGTACTTATTTCTAGATCATTTGAACACTCCTCCTGATCAAAGGCTGAGCAATTTACATTGATAGGACTTGGCACATGAGGTTCAATATGGAAATTGGCAATTGGTTCTGACCTGATTGTTGCTTTGGCCCCATACCTCGTCCTGAAAATCATGTGTGACCAATCTGTAAATAAATATCCACCAATTTTTGCAGTGAAGTCTCTTGATAGACACAATGCAAAGAGTGGCGGAAGGTCAATCACAGACACATCTTGTAGAACTGTAACATTAGGACATGCATGTAGTGTTAGGCTTAACCCTTTTATGACCCCAACTATTCAAACTGCTGTTCCATCTAGTTGTACTACTCCTTTCAACACTGGCTCATACTTCAGACCCAGTTGATCCGCTATTTGCTTTGGCATCACTGAACTACTTGCCCCTGAATCTATCATGCAGTTGTGTACCAAGTGGTTTCCAACAACCAATGACACATAGAATGGTGGAGGCTTCAAATTCTTGCTTGGTTGACCCCACCCGGTTGCACTGCATTAGTGAGAACTTTCTCATGTCCTCGGTTTGATACATTCGAGGCAGACCAATTAGCCATTGCAACTTACAATAAATCTCGTTGCCCTGAGATCACCAGTGATTCCCACATGGAAATGTTCACATGTGTCTTCTTCATTTGATTGATGATGTTGAAAGGGGATGATCTGTCTTTTTGTTGTCCCTTACTTGGCGCAACCTTTTCTGGAGCTTGAACAGTGCATGTGTTGCTATAATAGGTACCTTAGGCTGATTTTACACATTTGGAACTACATTTGGTCTACTGACCCCTTGTTGTGTAGGAGTGGGCTGAGAAACAACTGGATTAGATGGTTTCCCCTCTTCTATGCTTCTCTTCTTTGACTGTGTGTTGACAGCCACGCCTTGAAAAGGCTATTGGTTAACTCCATAGAAGTCTTCCGTTTGCCAATTGGCCAACGTGGTTTCTGTTGGAGGTGCTTCTTGTTGTGTTTCTTGTTGCTTTGATTCCCTGCTTGGCTTGGTTCTTGAGACACACCAATGGTTTGCACCATCAAGGCTTGATTTAGTGCACCATTGAAACATGCTGACTGATTATGAGGTAGATTGCAAGGGTAACACCAGTCATACTCCTGTGCCATGTTGTTTTGTGTTGGAACCAAGGCTCTTGAGGATGTTGTTGCATTTGGATCATATGGTCAAAATGGCTCTGGTAGCTTGAGGTTGTCCCTAGTTTTGGTTTTGATTTGTAGCCTGAGCTGGTGGTCTATTTTGTTGGTATGGGGGCCTAGTCTGGTACTGCGCTTGAGGCTGATACGGTCTAGCACTTTGAGCTTCTTTGTCTTCGATAGTCACTAGCTCATTTCAAGGTTCTCAATTTGTTTCATAACTTCCTGCAATTCCTTTGAAGTATTTGAAGAAGTTGATGCCTCATTATTGCTTTGATTTATAGGAGTTGGAATGGGATTCAACTCTGGTGCTTGACTGGTTGTAGGATTTCCCATATCCGGATAGAGAGGCATTGGTGGCCTTGGTGCAAGCTTGTCAGCTTGGATCAAACAGTTCTCTACTCTGATAGCTGTGTCATAGGCCCCTGGCAGTGTTGTCCCTCCCATTGATTGGATCATCATGGTTATGTATGAATTTATAGCCTTTAAGAAATAAAGGAATGCGCCTTCGGTGGTTGGTCTAATAACTATTGGAATCCTGTCCCATGTCCGTTGGAATCTGAAGTTGAAATTTGTCATTTTTTTGTTAGGAGCTCTTTTGATTGTCATCAGTTGTTCCAATAAAGACAAATTGTCTGCCCTCTCCCCGAATTGGTTGCAAAGAGCTGAACAAAGTTGGTTCCAATTCGTAATAGACCCTGTTGTTAGGCTCCTAAACCACTATAAGGCTTTACCCTTAAAAGATGAAGCCAACAACTTGACTGCAACATCCATTTCATTTATTTCATGGATTGCACATGCATTGGCAATATCCTGGATGTGGTCAATAGGAGTAGTATGATTTTCTCCTGTGAAATAGGGGATATTCTTTAGTGCTGCAACCGGAACTTGATTCTGAGCATTTAGGGTGAGTGGACTACTACCCGTGAAATTGACAAAGGGATTCGGTGGTAGATGTGCCATTATGATTGGCCTAAGAACTCTGGTTGATGCGAGAAAAGGTCTACTAGGTGGAGGTGAGGACAAATTCCTGTTAGGTGGAGATGGTGATCTTTGTGGTTCTCTTCCTCTCCTTCCTCTACTTGGTGATAGTTGTAAGTAGACAAATAGCCCCTCTTCTTGAGTATCAAACCTAGTTCAAATTCTTCTCATGTGCCTGGGAAACTTTTTTGCTGCTACACCACTGAATTCTATCCCTTCGGAGTCACCAGATGTGTTAGAGAATGAGCCTCAAAAGGCTGGATTCTGCCAAGTTACACACCAAACCTGACAATATTAAAAATAGAATTTAAAACTTTGAAGGACCCGGAAGATACAATTATTCAATTTGGTTATCGAGTCTTGTCATGTAGCTACTAATCCACAAAGGTACAGGTGAAACTCAGGTCATGCAAGGAAACTTACAAAACCTGAAATACACCATGTCGGAACTTGGGACATGCTTGACACTTGGGAAAACCTGAAATACTAAAAACTATGAAATTTTGAAAGTCAAAATCTCAAAAATCTAAGAATACCCTTTTGAAGATTATCCCCTGATCTATCAACTGGTGAAATTTTGAATTGTTGTGAGCAAGTTTAAGCCCTTGAAAATCGATTTCAGAGTTCAACCTGGAAGGTGAAAAAATCCAAAATTGTAAAACTTGTAATTTCTAAGTCCAAATTTCTTGAAAATTCCTTCAAATCTTATGGAATGACCTCTTGGTCCCACCGGGCATGCCAAAACTATTGATGGTGAATCACAACACCCCTGAATGTCTGCAACTCGATGGGTTGAGACTCTCAGTGCGATTGCATAACATGGAGCTTTTCCCAAGTGTGGGACCTTGCAAAATCGAAAATCTCTCCAGATGAAGGCCGGTTCCTATTCCTCTGTTTAGATGCACACGTAAAAATGCAGAGGGTTTACTCAAAAACCTAAACTAACTTGCCAAGGAGATAGGGTAAGAAGATGCATAAAAATAAACCTAAACTAACAAAGGTGATGCACCGAGGAATGAAAAACACCTATCTTGCCAATAAACACAAACCATTAAAATGCAATGCAAGATCATGCACAGATAACCAAATTTGTAGTGAAAGATCAAGAGGATGCAAATGAACATAGAGAGGGTTGAGAATCATCCACAGACATGCATTATTTGCTCCAAAGATTGATACAATACACTACAAAATGCCAAGAGGCAAAGTTGCATTATAGTTTTAGATGGGAGGTTTGAACTCTACAAATTCACCTACCAAAGAGAAGAAGGGAGGGGAAAACAAGAATTTCCAACCTTTAGAAAGAAGCCCCTCCTTACAATTTATAGGAAGAATGAGAGAGGGAAGAGAGAGGAATTCTAAATCTACCCCAACCACCTCCAAATTGTATTTAATTCATCTCATTATGGTGGTAGGTGAGAACCCTAGAAACCCAAAAATGGTGAACTGTATTTTACATTTTTGAATAACTTGTTCTCACCCAATTAAAGATATCCAACCGTAGTTGGGAAGAGGACCTTGCAATCTTTCTGAAAAGTCCAACCTTGCATGAATCCAAGCTCCCTGTGAAAAGTTATGGCCATTTGAATATCTGGGTCAGGGTTTGCTTTCTGTCGGGTTCAGGGTGTCAACGCTCAAAATGTTGTGCCTCCCGAAGGTGTGCCTTGGTGCATCTATCCTCATATCAACATACTTTTAAGTGCGCCATAGGTGCTGAAAATGTGGAGTCGACGCCTTCTGATCTGCACCCTCCAACCTGCGCCTGGGCGTGACTTTTTCCATGTCGACACCTTCTGATCTACGCCTGGGTGTGACTTTTTCCATGTCAACACCTTCTGATCTATGCCTGGGTGTGAATTTTTCCATGTCGACACCTTCTGATCTACACTTGGGCGTGACTTTTCCATGTCGACACCTTCTCGATCTCGCACCTAGGTGTGACTTTTCCATGTCGACACCTTTCAACTCGCGCCTCCAACTCGCTGCCTCTGGCACGACTTTTTCTATGTCGACACCTTCCGGTCTACACTGGGCATGAATTTTTCCATGTCGACACCTTTCAACCTGCGCCTCTAACTGCGCCTGGGGCGTGACTTTTCCATGTTGACACCTTCTAATCTACGCCTGGGCATGACTTTTTCCATGTCGACACCTTTCAACCTGCGCTTTGGGAGTGAATTTTTCCATGTCGACACCTTCTGATCTCATGCTGCAGGCGCGACTTGTGGCATAAATAAATGTTGGGTTTTGAGTTTCTTTGATTTCCATAATCTTCTGTTTGTCTATATTTACCTGGGGGGAAATATATACAACAACAATAATGCTCAAATGTAGTCCCTTGCATTAGTAGATAAATAACCCTTAGTAGTATATAGTTCACCCTTAAGATAGTAAGTATGTTGTTTTTATATAGGGATATCTTGCTCAAATTTTGACACTAATGACCTGACATGCTTGACTAATACCTAGGGGAATGGGAGGAAAACCATAAAGACTGAAATTAACACTCGAATGATACCCAAGTGAAACTAGAGCTAGGGAACCTTAAAATAAGTACCGGTACACCCATTGGCACCCTAATCCCTCCCTAGGTTCCCTAGTCAAAGACTAGAGATGATAACTAAGTAGTTAAACATGGTTTATACTCCCACGAGAGATGACCAAAATTATGTAAATAACTGATGATTGTAAAAGACATTAAAAAAAATGAATGAATAAACTGAAAATAGGACTAGGGGATGATCCATTAGTGAATAAGTTTCTTAAGCTAGATCCATATATAAAACAACATACTTAACAATATACATCTAATAATAAGTGCGTGATTTTGTGACTACATTTCCCCCACTTTATGTTTGTGAGTGGAAATCTTGGTAAAATAAAGTAGATAGGGATGCATACTTGAGAGAATTCCAGAGAATCCCATGTTGTAATAGAATTCGTAGATGTGGTAATAAAAGCGTTCGAAAGAACCATATAGCATGTCGAACGATGGATCCGTGTGTTGATCCATTATAATGTAGCGAGAAATGTAATGTCATGATGAAGTACACTAAATGTGAGTGGTGATTATAACGTCAGATGATTGATCATTTTGAATGTTGTAAGATGATGATGAGATGGGGTAGGGAGTGATCAGCTACCAACCGGATTTATGTGTATACGAATAATTGATTTGGAGGATTTGGGCATCCTACCACCAGGAGGAAGAGTGTAGGGATAAAAGTTTATTATTCTCCAACCTCTAACTATATCCTCAAGATATAGTTGTTATAGATGAAATCAGATCAAACTATTTTTATTTTGGATCCAAATAATTTCAATCAAACAATTTACCCATATAGGAGTGGTATAGGAAAACACTCTAGCCCAAACTCCATGGGTGTCACCACAAAGTGATGGCTTCCAAGTTAGATCATCTAGAAGAAAACGTGAAATGTATGATGGCTTCCACATTAGTTCATATAGAAGCAAAAAAATGTGTGATGGAAGAAATCACAAAATGTAGAATAACTTCCCAAGATAGGTCATCTAGGAAAGTAACTCCCAAGTTAAGTCATCTAGAGGCCGATTGTGTTATATTGTATTTATTGATTGATATGTTTTCTGTTGTTATATATTTGAACATGTTAATGGATTGATTGATTAATTAATTGATTACTCATAGAGAGATTTTATACTAGTCTCCCTCGGGTTAGGTTATTAGGGGAAATATTTCAATGAAGTAATGAAATGTCACATAAAGGAACTTTATGCTTGTTTCCCTTAGGCTAGATCATTAGGGGGACATAATGGTGAAATGTTGCATGGTTGATTAGTAAATGTTTAGACTTATTGAATCGGTAGTGTTTGTTTAACTCATGGTGATATAAGGGGAATTGTAAGATGACCCCAATTGTATGCCCCCATTTTGGTAAAAGGGGAAGTGATGATAGGAATGAAAGATGATCCAAAAATTAGAACAAAATAAATAGATTGTGATATATAACGCCAAAGTGTGTATAGATTTGAGTGAAAAATATGTCGAGGAGAGATATAATGCATGTGTAATGTGTATGATACAATAGTAGCCGAAATATAGAAAATAACACTAGAAATGGGGGTAACTCGAGTACGAATGATCGAGATGTGACAAAAATCATGTAGTGTGTATTAGTTGCGAGAATAAGTGCGAAATAATGACCATAGTAAAGTAGGTGATGAAAAAGTAACTATAAGTAGTAAGATGAAAAAGTGATTAGTCACTTCATTTGTCTTTCATGAGATTTTGATAGTGAGCTCTGAGTAAGTAAGGATTCCGCAAGTGATAATAGCATGACCTATTCGATTTCGGATGGTGGTTACCTCCGTAGTGTCACTTATGACAACAAAGTTTGTAAGTGTGTTGTTTTTTGAGAAATGTATGGTGTAGTAGTCATTTCTATTGAATTTTTCCAAATTTGTGATTTTTAATTTTATTGGCATTTGAGACCTGGAAAAGAGCGGTGAGGGCACTAGTGACATCTGGGATAGGAGTGCCTAGATCTGGGCACTAATGTCATACTCTTGGGCGCCCCATTCCTCGCATTTATGCACCTTGGTATAGAAAGTGTGTATTTGGTGTATAATGGTGAAAATGAGATTTTTAGTATATAGTAATGTGATAAGCGAGTGTGTTTGGACTTGTATAGTGTTCTATGCTGCGCGTTTGTTGTCGTTTTGTGTTGTGTAGAGGTATACTTGACTTAAGGGAATTTTTGGTGATATTCATATGAGTACTTTTCTTGGGATATGTTTGTTAGATTCAAGGATTAGGATTTTATGCCTTTGTGTGTTGTCTGCGACACATAGTACCGATGGGGATGTGCCCCATAATATGCCTATGTTGAGTGTATTATGTCGAGGTGGTACACGAGATACATGTATTTTTTGGTTTCTTACTAATGAGATGACCATTACATTGGAAGATGTGTATCACATATTGTGATTGTTAGTTTTTGGGGAGAGAGTACATGTTATTCCATTAGATACTATCGAGAGAAAGATGTAAGATGCTAGATGATATTTTGAGGGAAATATAGTACCTGCCTAGGCCTATAATAGTTTGGATGTTATTATGGTGTCATGGGTTACATGCTTAAATAATTTCATTGCCGTGGTCATTTCCTCATCTATCGCAGAGAGGGAGGGGTGTGGGCATCTTGTATAAGATTTGTAATATATGTCAGAAGATAGAGGAGGAAAGCACTAGATATGTGTGGGCATGGTGTGTGTTGGCCCACCTATATAGATACCTATATCAATTCACTCATGATGATCACATAGGTAGGATAAGAGCTACTATGCTTTTGCATGTATGGCCATATGAGCATATTGCGGTGTTGAGTCGAGTTGGATATCCATGAGTAGATTGGGCTAGGCTAGATATATTTATGAGGAGGTGGAATAATTTGTGTGGGATAAATATGGAAAATGATACTTATAGGGCCTTGGTAGATAGGATGGGGCTCGAGGTAGTTATATAGAGGCCATACTGTGATTATTGAGGATGGCCGAGGATAGTATAGAGTTTCGGTGTATACATAGTACTATGTGGTTAGAGGACCAATTTTTAGGAATAGCCAAGATTTTCCAAGTGGAGAGAGTATCGTGATAGTTTGACATGGCTCAGGACATGCCCCTAGAGCCGTATATGTGGTTGAGAGCTATTAGAACACCTAGGAGGAACGGAGCTAAACTGGATCCCATAGGAGAGTAGTTAGTACACGCTCTCGGACAGATGAGACATACATGATAATAGAGTTGATTGAATCGATGACACTGGGTCTACGGAGGAGTACCACTTATGGTGGGCATAAAATCAATGGGTATTATTCTATTGATTGTTTGTAGACCCAATGAGATTACCCCTGGGAGGAGAGGAGAGGGGTAAACACATGCTCCCGATAATGTGGCGGTGCTTATAGTAGATTGTGAGTGTCTATGCATAGCTATGTTGTGAGTTTTATTATTTTCCTATGTGATAGCGATGGTTATTTAATGTGTTGTTCAATATGTTTTTATATGTGACACATATTGGTCTCGATAGTGGACACATCCATTTGCACACCGACACATAATGTTCCCATTGGTGTATTTACAAGCGGAGGGATACTAGAGCACATTGATAATATTATGCGTGAACATGCCCATTTGTATGAGCCTATAACCATAGCAAAAACAATGTTCACTTTGTGTGTCTAGGGGAGAGGGATGAGGCACATGAGGAGACTCAAATGGCCGAGAGAGGTGGTAAGTTGTGGTCCCCTAGTGCGGGATGTGTTTTCTCGATACATGGAGTTATAATGGAAGTTTGCGAGCATTCTACTAAGGTGACCTTATTGTGGAGGTAGGTAGAGAGGTATTGAGGTCGTGACCAATGATGTAGAGTTGGTGGTGAGGCATCAACTTCAAGGGCCCCCACAGTACCCAAGAGCAATAGAAATGATGATATTTGATTTGTGTTATTGTATATGATGTAGGGAGTTTCCCTAAGTGATGAGATGTGTTTGTAATGTTGATTGTATTTCATATATATATATATTGATAGATGTTATTGATATATGATGAGTTTATTTCCTTGTGTATTGATGTCGTAATATGCTTAATGATGTTTGATTTAGTGATGATTATCAAAAACGTATATAATGTAACACTCATTTTATTAATGTAGATATGCACTATGATATTTATAATGTTAGACAAAATGTGTAATGTTAATTATAACGTAATTGATTTGATTGGTGATATTTGATCTTAGAAAAGGTGAGCGATGTGTGTATTTTTTAATGGAATTTGTGATGTGTAGTTAGTGTAAATATGATAGTAGAATGTATTTAAAGATAAATAATCTATGATTTCCAAAATAGCATATCATGATGAATGTGTGTTAACGTGATAATATAATGTGATCGTAATATGTTAGCTTGATGAATATGGAGGGGGAAGAAAATTAGAGATTCCCTAAATGTATGGATGATTAGGTTCATGTAGTTAAGACCCCCAAGCAGTCAAGAATGAACCACGTAAGAAAGAGTACATCATTGGGAAATGATTTAGTGTGCTAGATGAATCAACGAAGCACATGATGAAAGGTTCTTAGATAAAAACCCTCAATAGTCATGTAATAACCATAGGAACACAAGTGCATCATCAGGTAGTAAGGTGATACTAATCACCTACTGAGACCAAGGTAGCATCACACGGGTGGAAGCATGCGGCATGAAAGCAAGTGTGATCATATGAAATGGACTGAACATCATATTGAAAAGAAGTGGGATGTGAAAATGTAGAGGGTTGGGGAAGCCAATGTGAAGTAGTGGTATGATGCAGTGGATAAGATGGATAAAGTGGAGGTGATGGATGTGATGATGCAATGGTGTATAGACTTGGTGGAGAGTGCACATGAGTGAAAACTGTGGTGGTGGACATACCATGACCTGAGAACCAGATGGAGGAGATGACTCAAATGTAGTAGAAACTCTTTAACGAGGTAGAGGAGAGATGGATCACTCACATGACGAGATCCAAAGGAGATGATTACCTTATCCTCTAATTTTTGTAATATATCATGGGAACGGAAATCATTATCCATATGGTTGTTGATGTGATGATAATTACAATAAATTTGATTGTGTTGACACTATAGTCTATGTTGTGGATGATGTTGGTTATATGGTTAGTGAGTTTTCAAGTAAAGCACGCAACACATCATGAGTTCTAGCATGATGAGAGAAGTGTAAAGGATCAAGTGAAATAGATGGAGTGGAAGGAGAAGTATCCTATCATTTAGGATGAGAAGAATTATGCTTTTGTGATGGAGTGGGTTGAGCTTTCTTGCTAGTAAAAATAATAGATCATGTAGGACACTCAACCAATGTCAATATAGAATAACTACATGATACAATAGTAGTAGGGATACTTGGAGGACCTATGATATGTGTCGAGAGGGATATTATTCTAGGTCTATAACTTTATAGCATATAATAATGAATGACTCACATGTATCAAACTGCAATATTTTTTTAAGCACTGAATCAAACCACAACATATAGTTAATTAATTCTCTAAATCTATAGGTTGGAATACTAGCTGATGCATACAAGCATTAAATCATAAGATATAATCCTTGATAGATTCTAATGAGCCCTGATGTAAAGTAGGTAGGTGGTCATAAGTAACTCTAGGGCCATTATTGATGATAAAATGACGGAGGAAAGCATCCTCCATGTCATAGAAAGTACTAATGGACCCAAATGGAAGATGAGTGTACCATTGTAAAGCCTCATCAATAAGGCTATGTTGAAAGGCCTTAAGTAATAATCTATCATTAGAATAATAGGTCATATTTATGTGGTAATGTAGAATATGAGCATGAGGATCACCAGTACTATCAAAACATGTGAATGTAGGCATGATAAAGTCCTTAGGAAATGCAAAATTATGAATCTTCTTAGGGATAGGGTTACCATGTAATTATTTTTGTCAATAGCAACATAGTAATCCCTACTTTTGAAAGTGAGAGACTAAACCTAAGATTGTAATTGACCTATGGCATGCATGAGAGATATGATATCCTATCAAGGAATAGTGGAAGATGGAAATAATGTATTGAGTGATTGTAACTTGCCATTGTGAGTGATCATAGGAATATCAAGAGAAGATAAAAGAGGTCCCGATGCTAAGGGCACAATAGGAGTGGGTGATGAAGAAGATATAGTAGGTGATATATATGGAATACCCATAATAGAGGTATGAGTAGCATCGAAAACATCCCTAGGAGGTTTAGTGATTGATGAAGACACACCTATAGGAGAATATGCACTAATAAGTGTAGATGATGTGATAATGTTACACCCTTAATTATATATCTTATATTGGATGGATATAACCAAATTGTGGTTATCATAACTTATTATCATGATGTATCTATTTTATATATGATATATTATCATTAGTAGGCCTTCCTTGCTAATGGCCATATAATAGGAATAGTATACACAGGGGTTATAGGTAGTGGATGATCATCATATTGAGTATTTGAGTCTTATTGTATGTTTTCAAGGTTTCCCCCTCGAAGTGGCTAAGCTATTATACTTTCATATTGAGAGACTATATCTACAATATTATGTTGTATTGCTGGTGATAATCATAATTAATCAAATAATTTCATTACAAGTGGTATCAAAGCTTTATCTTGGCCAACACGATGTCAAACCCTAATTGTGAAGGTTTGGCTATATCTCAATATTAGTATCAAATTTTTTTGCAATTGTTTTTGTGGTGTGGCAAAAAATCACCAAGTAAGCTTCTCTACAAATTTCAAGAATTTTTTATTTGTTTTACAAAATTTATTATGGTTCTATATTTTTCCATAATTTGGCTCACTAGGGCGTAATTTTTGAATTTTTTTTAGGTTTTTTATATTTTCGGAAACCTCTACAAAAATAGCTAGGGTTTCTATTTTATGAATTCCTATATTTGGCCAATTTTGTTTTGAAACCCTAAGCCCTAAAATTCTTCCTATTAATTCTAACCCTAGGCCCAAACCCTACGTCATGGTGGTAGATCTACTCGAGGACAAGGAAAAGGAAAAAAATCTAGGAATGACCCCAAATAAGGAAGATATGGATTCGTAGTTTGTTGGTTCGGAATTACCTAAGGTGGTTATCCAACTTCGTGAAAGGGTGTGAGTAAGGATGCTTCATTAAGCTTCATTAAAAAGGTAGCCTTACGAGTGAGATTTAGAAGGATTTTCATGCAATGCAACAAGAATTGTTGCGTGCTATTTCAAATACAACTCCTAATGCCAGTCATATGGGTTCCTCTAGCAATGGTCACACAGATCCAAATCACTCCAATCAGGGAGGATCCTTTACTCATTTAGGTGGATCTACTCACCAATGGAGGGGCATGATTCCAAAAGTGGAAATGCATAAATTTGATGGAAAGGATACACTCAATTGGATTACCCAAATGGAAAATTTCTTTGATCTCCATTAGATCCCGGAGGACAAAAGGTAACCATGGCATCCTTATACCTAGAACCTGATCAATTTGTTTGGTATCATTGGTTATGTGGTAAAAGGTAGAAGAATGGCCTAAATTTCACATGGATAGTTTTCAATGAAGATCTTCAATTACACTATAGTTCTAGTGTTTCTAAGAATTACTTCAACCAATTAACAAAGTTACACCAAATTGGTTCAATTAAGGAGTATGCCCATCAATTCCAAAAATTTTCCTTGCGTGTGGAGGATATTACAAAAGAGTATTTGAATGACTTATTTCTTGGGGGTCTTAAGGACCACATTGATCATGAGGTACTCATGTTTAAACCACTCAAGGTTTCTTATTCTATTATCATGGCACGTCGTGTAGAGGAAAAATTTCTTTCCAGTAGAAGGAAGTCATTCTCTAGCATAAAAGATCGTAACACCTTACCTCCTTTGTACCCTCATCCAGTTTGGTTGACACCTCAAAAAATTGAAGAAAAAAGAGCCAAAGGGTTATGCTTTAATTGTGATAGGAATATGGACCAAATCATAATTTTTTTGAGAAACAATTGTTCTACATTGAAGGGTCCGATGATGAGGATTAATATGAGGAAACATCAATAGAGGAAGTGGAAACATTAGAGGAAGAATCTGGAGATCCCCAACCCAATATTTAATGTCATGATCTATCGGAGTCGTGAGTTATCTTAAGAAGAATACAGTAACAATACTTTGATTGATTCAGGAGCACACATAGTTTTATCAATCATAAGCTGAAAACAAGACTAAATTGTTTCATCTACCTAGCACTTGAATTTAAAGTAATGATTACATATGGTGGCAAAATCCAATGTTCGGGTAAATTCCATAAATTCAAACTCATGATGGATGACTACACTTTAAAATTGATGATGTTTTCTATTCACATGGGTGGAGCTGATATTATCTTAGGTGTTCAAAGTGGCTAACAACTTTGGGCACCATAGAGATAAATTTACAGGAATTGTTCATGCACTTTCATTCGATGGTAAAAATTTGAAATTTAAGGTCTACAAGCTAAAGATTATCAAGTGGTGAGTTCTCACCAAATACAGAAGATTCTTAAAAAGGGTTCTGAAGGTTTTGTAGCATGATTATTATTTATGGAAGTCCAATTGCAAATGAAGGTATTGCATCCTAATCTTTAGAAGGTTATTAATCAACATGATATTTTCTTTAAGGAACTAAGAGGATTGCCTCCGAAAAGAACATGATCATGCCATTTAGTTGATTCTAGGAATCTAACCCCCAACATTAGGCCTTATAGATATCCATATGTGCAAAATAGTTATATCGAGAATATGGTAGAGGAAATTGTGGAAATGGGTATTATTCACACACGGTCGAGTGCCTATTCTACTCTAGTGGTGATGGTGCGTTGCAAAGATGGAAGATGGTGCATGTGTCTAGATTACAAAGAGCTCAACACATTCACTATTAAAGATAATTTTCCTATTACTATCATCGATGATTTATTAGATGAGTTGCATGGTGTCATTTATTTTACAAAACTAGATCTACGTTCAGGGTATCACCAAATTAGAGTAAAGAAAGAAGATATTCATAAGACAAATTTTAGAACTCATCAAGGCCATTTGTTCTTACCAAGGCTCCCTCCACATTCCAAAGTTTGATAAATTCAATATTTAGACCATTCCTAAGAAATTTTGTCTTAGTATTTTTTGATGATATACTCATCTATAAAAATCATGGGAGAAACACTTACATCACGTCAATACTATCTTAGAAGTATTAGAGAAACATAAACTTTATGTCAAGCCTTTGAAGTGTTCTTTTGGGGTACAAGGAAGTGGAATAATTGGGCCATATTATTTCTCACAAAGGTGTTAAGGTGTAACCTCGTAAGATCTAGGTGATGGTGGAATGGGAAATCCTAAGAACCCTCAAGCAATTACGAGGTTTCTTAGGTATCACAGTATTATCATAGATTTGTAAAAAATATGGTAGTATAGAAGAACTACTCAAAAATTATTGAAGTACTCCTTTTAGTGGAATGAGGAAGCATCTAGGGAATTTCAAAAATTGAAGGCAAATATGTGCACCATTCCATGATTAATGCAACTCCAAATTTCTCCAAATCTTTCGTAGTTGAGTGCGATGCTTCAGAAATGGAATCAAAGTAGTACTAATAAAATAAGGACACCCCATTGCTTTTGAGATCCGAAGCTAAAATGAAATCATTTGTTGAAGCCCACCTATGAGAAGGAATTGATGGAAATACTACATGCATCAAACAATGGAGACCATACTTGATGGGTATACATTTTAAGTTAAAAATGATCATGATAGTTTGAAATATTTCTTAGAGCAACTTCTATCTTCAAAATAACAACAAAAAGGGTCACTAAGTTGCTGGGATATGAATTTAAGTTTGTTCATAAGAAAGGAAAGGAAAATATGGTTGTTGATGCTCTATCTAGGAGGGATGAGTCCGCATAAGCATTGCTATGTGCCATATCTATACTAAATGTAGATTGGGTAGATCAAACATGGGAATAATGGAAGAAAGATGCAAAAACACATACTCTCATTAAAAATATCCAGAAGATCCATCCATATCAATCAATTTAGATGGAAAGGGGATACATTGTGGTATAAATATAGGTTATATCTCGTGTAGGAATTCTACACTTAAACACCATGTTATTTTAGAGATACATTATTCTCCAATAAGTGGCAATGTTGGGTTCAAAAAACTTGTCATAGAGTTTAGAAGGATTTGTTTTGGGAGGGGTTGAAAGGATATGTTCAAAAATTTGTGGTAAAATTTTTGGTTTTCCAACAAAATAAGGGTGAGACCATTAAGACACATGATATTCTCCAACCTATGTCTATTCCTAGTGAGAGATGTGAAGAGGTATTAATGGATTTCATCACATAATTACCTAAATCAGAAGGGAAAAGTTTCATCATGGTCGAGATAGACATACTTACCAAATATGCTCATTTTTGTAACATGGCTCATCCTTTCACAAATAGTACAGTTTCCATCTCTTTTATGGATACATTTCAAAAGATCCATGACACGACATAAATTATAGTAAGTAATATTGATCCAATATTTACAAGTAACTTAAGGACTAATTTTTTCTCATCTCGGTACTCAAATATCCCATAGTTCCTCTTATCATCCCCAATCGATGAGCAAATTGAGGTGGTAAATAAATATTTAGAGGGATATATTCGATGTTTTACTTTAGATAAATAAGAATGTTGGGTGCAATGGTTTCATTAGCAAAATAGTGGTACAATACTTAATTTCATACCTCCTCCAAAATGTCTCCATTTTTGCCACTTTATGGTTACCATCCTCCATCACTCATACCTAGCTTGAAGGTCAAACCGAAGGTGAGAGTAGTCAAAGATCACATTCATTACCAACATGAGGTACTCTCTAGTCTCGTAGAAAATTTTCAAGGGCAAAAAAACACATGAAACAATAGGTGATCAACATCGAGTGAGAGACACTTTGAAGAGGGAAACTTTGTTTTGTAAGGTTACATCCATATAAGCAGTTATCCTTAAAACAACGAAATAAGGATAATAATCCTTCTCCTAAATACTATGGTCCTTATCATGTTTTGTAGAACATTGGGTAAGCTCATGTGGCATATAAGCTAGAGCTCCCTCTATGAAGTAGAATACATCCATTATTCCACATTTCTTGCTTAAAGAAATTTATTGGGAAAACATTTCCACCCGATCAAGGTGCTTCTAAACGGACGAGGAAGGAAGGATCATATTGGAACTGAAGGCATTCTTTAGACACACACCAAAAGAATGAGGACTAGAATCATTATTGAACACCTAATCAAGTGGAAGAATATTAATATTGAGGATGCATCATGGGAAGATGAAGCATTCATGCAGTAGCATCCAGGGCTTCCCAACATTGGGGACAATTTTTATTTTAAGGGGAGGTGCATGTTACACCCTTAATTATATATCTTACATTGGATTGATATAGCTGAATTATGGTTATCATAACTTCTTATCATGATGTATATATTTCATATATGATATAGTATCATTAGTAGGTTGGCCTTGTTGATGGCCATATCATAGGAATAGTATAAATAGGTGTTATAGGTAGTGGATGATCATCATTTTGAGTCCCACAGATGGAGACAACTCATGCACTATGATAGATGTAACCTCAAGAGAAAGTGGTGATGGATATTCACACTCAACAGAATGAAAAGTAGGAGAATCATGGCTATTAATTCTATTATCTAAATATCCTAAAGACATATATGAGAATTTCATTAAGTATACTATCGATAGGATCATAAACATAATATTAAGGTGTATGAGCAATATAATAAGTAGAAGAATCATGAGATATAACTATAGAAATGGTGTGGCTAGGGGAAGAATCAATATGCACATGTGAGCGATTGTCAATACCAAGTAAGTAATCGATAAGAGAATAATCTAAAATTTCCTTAGAAATATCAGAAGGAGGATCACTAGTAGCCATATAGTATGGTGTACAAAGAGTAAAGGCTATCATATCCTCAAAATTACTAATGCTGATGGGAGAATATTCAAAATGAGTAGGAATATAATGTTTACCATCTAAAAGTTGCTTTTGAATATCAATTGGAAGTGTACAATTACTATAGAGAGTCGTGAGCTCAGTGATGAAAGCCTCATCATAGATAGGATTAAAAATAAAAATGAGACATGATGGGTGGAGAAGAATATGAATTATCCTTAGCCATTAGGTTTTGAAGCGGATCCTAGGGAAAAATAATCTAAAGTATTGGTTCACCAAAATGATTAACGAAAAATGTGAATTTTAGAAGTTAATGCAAGTAGTACAACAACGGAAAAAATGATATAAGCTGAAGTATAAATGTTGTAGTCACAAAATCATGCACTTTAGGAATTATTTAGCCTGGTCTCATAATACTATTTAGAAGGTTCTTAAGTGAATAAAGTACTAATTAATCCCACCTTTTGGCCATCTTATTTTATCTTTTATTTTGTCATTCCAACACATTTTTATATACATGCCCAGTTATTTTTGCATTGTCCCATCATTTTAGCCTAAATTGGGGTGCCTCGAGGTTCCCCGGTCCCACCCGGGGTGTCCCGATCCTTGTTTTACTTTCCTCGCCTCTTTTTGGGCTCGTTCTCTATCCATTTTTCATCCTTATCTTTTTCCTAATTAGCCATGTTGGGATTAATTATGAAATTAGAGCAAGAGAACCATATAAATATAAATTTATGAGACCATAATGAGGGTCCTAACATCACTTACTACTATCACTCCATCTAGAGTTTAACCATTGCATCACTTGCATCTACATAGATCCATGTATCAAGGCTAGAGATGTGCATCAACACACACTTCATAGGTGGAGGGATTCTATTCTATTCTATATAAAAATTCTATTACATTTTCTACATCTAGTTATTGCTCAATACTTCAGAGAGTACAACTGGCACAAGAGCACATAGGGCATGACATGCAAACACACACATACACACACACACACACACACACACACACAGAACTAAATTTGGGTCTGAAATGTAGTGCAACACTCAATTTAGTAAGCCCACTATTGTATGTAGCTAAGGTCAGTCCACTCATCCATTCCGTATATTTATTTTTTAGGGTTTTAATACTTCCTTTTGGTATTTTACAGGTCATTCATCATCTTGAGTTCAAGAATCAATGCTAAAGGTAAAGGTAAAGGTTATAGATATCTTCCGACCCAAATAATTAGATTATGAGATTTTTCATATACTAGGGATCCTATTTTTCCATACCAAGGAGCCCCACTACCCTCTTGGGTGCTCCAATCTACTTATATATTCCATATCCACTATTTTCAGGGACCTCTCAGGCAACTATTCAAGGTTATGTATTTTCCCCGTCGGACATGTGACACCTGCGATACCATCTCGTAATTAGCTAAGTTCATTCATTACCTTCCTCTTGTATATTATGGTTTTACTTCTACTAGTTCAATAATTAGAATTATTTTAGTCATTTCATATTACTTTAGTGCATTTATTTACAAATTTTTATTCCTCCTAAATTAGATTAAATATTATTAAATTATCCCCATTTTAATAAATTTTAGTTAATTGTTTTGGTGAACCCGATCCATTCTTCATAGCACCTTTTAGGGTTTGCATTTACATTTAGACACCATGAATATCTCCATCAATGATTATTTGCTAGATAATCCTAATTTACTTCACCGCATTCAACATCTTTTTGCTACTACGCGTATTTCTATTGACATGCATCCGGATTCCCTTTATAAGACATTTGTTGATGCCTTTTCACAACATATAATATTCATCCCTTTGATAATGATCCACCACTACATATTATGTGTCACATTTACAATGTAGGTGTCAAACGTACTCTAATTGATAATGGCTCTGAGCTTAATTTGTGCCCCATGTCATTCCTTCAGGATTTAGGCCTGTCTGCTCATGACATTAGTCCCTCTTCTATTTCATTATGTGCTTATGATGGTATTGTTCATCCATGTCTTGGTCATGTTACCTTGCCCATCACTGTTGGTCCCAAAACTCTCCCCACAATTTTCTTTGTTATAGATTTTCCTGTCTCATATAATTATTTGTTGGGTAGGCCATGGCTTCATGCCATGCAGGATATTGCTTCTACGATCCATCATTACGTTAAGTTCTTACCCAATGCATTGAGAACATTATCCTTCGTGACCTTGACCCATTCTCATATATTGTGTACATGATCTTAATACTAGTCTCCCTATTTCGTGCATTGATACCACATATGAGCCTCAACCTATAGATGACCCACCTCATTTACCATCACCTCAAGGAGCTATTTATTTTCTAGATGTCATCCCTTCTCTACTACCTACTAATATTGTTATTATTCTATGTCAGGGGCCTGTCCCATCCTTAGAACTCACTCCCCCATCCAAATCCCTATCATTCGTTCACAAACCATTCACTTGTACACTCTTCATACATGGTTCTTATTAGGAACACATTCCGTTAGATCCTACTTTACCCGAAACTATATGTACACATGAAGGTTTAGCTCACCTAGGTTTTTCTATTACTGATATTCACCCACCACCATATCACCCTCACTTATATCATGGGTTGGTCCTGTCGACACTAAAATTTTCCTCCGTAATTTCTATTTCATTAATGTATGTATTAGGAGTAGGATGTTGTTAAGTATAATTAGTAGTAGTGTCCGATAGAAGATAACAACATTTGTCGATGCACGACGCTTGCCAATAATGTATAGTACGGTAATAGTCAAAAGTACAATAAGAATGTTGTGGTAAAAAGTAAATATTTGTTGTAAGTGGTCCTAGAATGTTAAAATGTCAAAGTTGGGGTAAGTAGAGAAGTAAAGTCTACATGATTAGGAATTAGAAATATTATATTGGTAATAAGGACAATGAGTGAGGTCATAAATATTTTGTGTATTTTATTTGTAAAAAGTCTAAAAATGTGGAACCCATGTGAAATGATAAGGTTTATCTTATCTTAAAAGATAAGCTTACATGTACAGATAAGAGTTAAGGTATGGAATATGATTCGTCAGAGTGGATTTCTTATCCTATCTTAGAGATAAGATGGATAAGCCTGGAAGTTCTATAAATAAAGAGGCCACCCCCTCATTTAGCATAGAAGGAAGTAGTGAGAAATATTGTATGAGTAAGTGTGTAAAGGAAGCCATCATTTTGAAGGTGTGTTAAAGAAGCCATTAAGAGGTGTAATTGTGAAGTTTCTCCCATAGTATTGGTGGAAGGCAAGTGAAGTCAGTAACACTTGAAGTACCTCATGGGTGAGATTGTAACAATTTCATGTTAATATTATAATTTACTCTGATATTTCAGATTTATCATCATTCCTTCTTATCATAGTCTATGGTATTCTTGTGTTATGTTTATTTTTGTGTTTCAGATTACATCCACGAAACTAAAATTTGTGCATTAGTTAATAATCATAGCACGAGGAGTTCCCTGTGAAGAATTATCATAGTGCTAGATTGGTGATGACAGTCCATGTTACCATGGCTTATGGGCTGCATCTATTTCATCTTGATTTTTTCTTGCACGCAATCCTACCATTTCCCCACTCACATTAGGATGATCCTGGCTTGATTATATTAGGGGCACCCTAGATCTAGATCATACGATATATCATTTCCTATGCCTTTTGGATGCATTATCATATGAAATAGCTCTTTCCTAGGGTATACATAGAGTCTCAATCGATGGTATGCACATGGTTTCCCACATCCTTCATTCATCAATGAGGAATATGCTATGGGCATGTAAAATTTACACCTTAAGGGATCATTACACGATCAACCCAACACTATTGCTTATCAAGTCTCCAACGCTTATCCATTTGACTTTGACCCCAAAGATGATGATCTCCTTGATGAGTTTACATAGTCTCTAGGCACACTACCATGGGGGGCATAACACCTAACACACCCCCTCCTCATGACGTAGCATGGTTAGATAGTCTTATATCACACCTTTCGTATTTATCATTTATCATGCTTTCCTATAGACATACCATATCACACGTCATAGTAATTTCATTACCCGAAGAAAGACTGTTGTTCTTCGATTCACACTTGACTATTAATGGATTACAATTACACCGAATGCCACACACCACACTCTAGGCATCACACATTACACATCCAACACAATACATTCTACAATTTTTCAACAAACTTTTGACATTTACACATTCATACATCACACATTTTTATTAGATTGTCAATATTTCTATCATCTACATGTTTTGCATCATACGTTATTCATTACTAGGCTATCTACATATATAGTCACATTATACATTGCACATTTTCATATCATACATTTTTTATACACTATACTAGTATTCGTTACGTATGAGTTTAGTTTTACATTTTATCCCTACATTCTACATTATACTAGTCCTTACCCTACACACCAAGTAAATTATTAGGCTATCCACATATAACCTATACATAGACATACCATACACTATGCATTCCCACATATATCCTACACAATATGGTAGGTTATATTACATATGGATTTAGCTTTACATTTTTTCATTACATATTCCATTTCTATCTACACCTATTATTACATTTTACACAATACATAGTATACATCCTACACACCCTACATATCCTACATTGCATTTCCCACACCGTGAATTTACAATTCCTACTTATCATATGGTAACCTAATTTCACCATACATGTTACATTGTTTTCTATGCGCTAAACACACCACCCTATGACGCACTTTAGTTTTGCGGTCCATACTCAATTGCTGAGGGTTTACAATTCAAATGGACATTTACACTCACCATGCGACATTTCATCATGAGACATTTTTAACCTAGTGACATACGCTTTAGGATAAATCATCAGCTATGATATCATTTTGTATTGGTATACATCTTAGGTTACATCACCACTCCCTCGTTTCATCTTGTAGTGACATACACTTTAGGCTAAATCATCACCTATTTCTATTATCATGTAGTGATATACGCTTAGGGATAAATCATCACTCATCCATTCACCTTATAGTGATATACACTTAGGGATGAATACTTACTCATTTGTTCACCATATAGTGGTATGCACTTAGGCTAAATCATCACTCACCCATTCAACAAGTCGTGATATATGCTTTGGATATAGGGTTCATGCACATCTCTCCACATGTCGCATCTCATCACCACTACACATACACATTCATCACAACACACTAGGCACAATAAACACTACTCACCCATTTCCTATGATGACGTACTCTCATTTATGGTTCATTATGGAATTCTAAGGGGGAAAAAAATGAACCTCATTGCATAAATTTCCATTCAATTGGGTGGCATGTGGCTCCTATAATTTCATCTTGAATTCCATTCCATCCATCCACAACATACCTTGCATTATCTTGGGGGCATTTACTTTTGCTTGCTAGCATTTTTCATGATACCTTTACTACACATGTTAGATTGATCTCTTATATGTAATTATCAATATCATACATACATGCATGCATGTTCACGAATTTTTTTAGTGTGATAGTAGATACATGACTCTTACACATGCAATGGATGCTCACATTTTACCCTTCCAATACTTTTGGTCATTGGGGGCATCAACATTTGTCTCATACATGTTTTATTGTTTCATTTTGTACTTAAAATTTTGCATTAGTTTATCATTCATGCTTTGAAATATTGGTTATTTCTCTAACATGCTAATGGGTGTTCCATGTGCAACACTTAGTTTACGGGATTATACGTCTCTATGACTCCTTGTTTGTTTGTTTTACTTGTCTTCTATTGTGCTCCATTATATGCGGGCTTTGTCTTATGTTTGTGTGCACACTTGTTTATTGTTTGGGCCATGAAAACCTTGCATGTTCTGCCACATAGTGAGTGATGTCCCATGTTTGTAACCCGCTTTATGCAGATTACTTATTTCTTGCGTGTTTACACGATTTTTCTTGGTAGTTTCTACATTGTCTACATATTTTACACTTGTCTTATTACATGCATGTGTTTTCATACTAACACTTATTTTGGCTATCCATCCTTGTTTGTGTGCACCTTATTTTCTACTAAACGCATTCCTTTCACCCCCGGAGGGCATAATTACAACGTTCGCGTGGTTGGTCCACTTTGGAGGATGCATTCTCTTATCAATGATGTCGCAAGAACCTCTAAAGAAGGGGGCATCATTGAGGGTTTAAAATCTAACACAACGCATTTACACCATCTTAGTACAATGCACTTTCCACCCTTTGCATGGTGGGTTTACATACAACAGTGGGTTTAGACCATTCTACGAACCCCATACACAATGATTTTATAGGACATGGTTTCCTTAGCATTTTTGTGAAGTAGTTATAGTCTTAGAGGTCACAAGGGTGTGTTCCTCTCTACAATACTTTGGCCAAAGGGGCATTAGATTGCCTAAAAACTAGAAAAATATAGATATCTCTTCACACACACATTTCTGTAGAAGCGGTCTAATGTTGGAGGACATAGAGTATTTCCTCCTATACTTCTTTAGCCATGGTGGCACGAGATCACAAAAAAACATCATATCAATACAAGATATCCTTCTAAACCATTTCTCTTGACATGGATCAGGTGTACATGTTCCATTTACATTTTCCTTTTCACATATTTTACATTTACATATTTTACACATTTCTATACACATGCGTATTTTACACATTGTTTTTATATACATACATATTTGACTACTTGATTGTTTTCTCCTTACAGGTCTAACCATATGAAAAAAAGTAGTCAAATTAGGATGAACAACAACAATAACAAAACACACCTTACTAACCATGTAGGTACACTACACATTACGCAAGCTACGAGACGCCTTTCACCCTAGGTTCACTCTCATCATTTTTTCTATAAATATTTTTCATCTATAGCTTCAACAATCCATATTTTTATCATTCCATGCTTTTCTCTAGGCCTTTGGCACATTTTATACTACACTCTACATGGACATCAACTACGCATCTCTATCTACTTTATGTTACTAAGCATTCTCGGTCACCAACATAAACCGTGGGTAAAATGTAGTCACAAAATCATGCACTTTAGGCATTATTTAGCCCATTTTCATACTACTATTTAGAAGATTATTAAGTGAAGAAATTATTAATTAATCCCACTATTAGGCCATATTATTTTATCTTTTATTTCTTCATTCCCGTACATTTTTTATATACATGCCCATTATTTCGGCATTGTTCGCTCATTTTACCATAAATAGGGGCATTCATGACTTTATTAGGGCACCCAGTGCACCCAAGTCCCACTTGAGGTGCACTGATCCTTGTTTTACTTTCCCACCTCTTTTGGCATCTTTCTAGCCATTTTCATCTTAACTCTTTCGTAGTTGGTAATTTTGGGATTAATTAAAAAATAAAAGCAAGAGAATCCTATGAATATAAAGTTATGAGACCATAATGAGGGTTCTAGTGTCACTCATTACTATCACTCCATCTAGATTTTCATTCATTGCATAATTTTCATCCACATAGTTCCATGAATCAAGGCTAGGAAATCTACATCAACACACACTTTATAGGGGAGGGATTATATTCTATTCCATGCACACATTCTATTACATTTTCTACATTTAGTTATTTCTCGCTACTTCACAAAGTGCGACTGGCACAAGAGAACCTAGGGCATGACATGCACACGCACACACACACACACACACACTCAAACTACATTTGGGTCTGAAATGTAGTGCAACACTCAATTTAGTAAGCCCATTGTTATGGCAGCTAAGGTCAGTCTAACCCATTCATTTTGCATCTTTATTTTTATAGGGTTTTGTTACTTCCTTTTGGTCTTTTATAGGTCATTCATCATCTAGCTATATTCGAGCATTCGACATAGTTCAAAAATCCAGTGCAATAGGTAGGAAAGGTTATTACATATCTTCCGACCCAAAATAATAAGATTTTAAGCTTTTTCGAGATACTGTGGGTGCCTCGGGCACCATAGTACCCTCCCCTCACAGGTGCTCCAGCCTTCTCGATTTTCCAGATCCACCCTTTTTAGGACCTATGCTTGTCCATTTCATCTTATGTATTTTCTATCGGACTGTGGCACCATGTGACAATTATTTGTAAGCGATGAGATCATTCCTTACCTTCCTCTTACATACTAGGTTTTTACTTTTACTAGTTCAATCATTTTAATCATTTTAGTAATTTTAGTAATTTTAGTAATTTTATATTACTTTAGTGCATTTATTTACAAAGTTTTATTCCTCCTAAATTAGATTAAATATTATTACATTAACCCATTTTAATAAATTTTAGTTAATAAAATGCTAACTATTTTTATTTGATATTTGAATAAAATTAAATAATTGACATAGAAGTATAAAGGTACTAACCTTTAAATGAATTACCTTCTTTGTAATATGGGACTAAAGGAGATGATGAGAAGAAAAAGTAGGATTGCATAGAAAACCTCAAAACATTACAGGAAGAGCATATTTGGCTAGACTGGGAACTTGGGAAGGATTACAACACTTGTGGGAACCTTGGTCTAATGTATGGGAACCCCGGTTTGCATAACAACTCGAGAATTTGAGTCCGAAAGGGTTCTTTAGATATTTGCAATGACTCACCTATTATAGCATGGATGTCACACTAACTTTGTTGATGATGGTGTAAACCTACAATGAAGAATCACCTACAAAACCCCATACAAAGAATCAAACCCTAAAAATAAAGATGCATATGAAGGGGTTTAGACTGTCCTTAGTGGCCACAATGGTGGACTTATAACTAAATGCTATACTACATCTTAGACCCAATGTAGTTCTATGTGATCTGTGTGTGTAGTGATGTGCCTAGGGAGTCCTAAAGACCAATGACACTAAAATAGTGAGCAATAACTAGATAAAATGCAAAGTGGTGGATGTCATAGAATAGACTTCCCTTTCCTATGTAATGTGTGTGATGCAATAGTTCCCAAATGCAGTCCCTTTCCTTAGTAGATAGCTAGCCCTTAATAGTAGATATTCCTCCCATAATATTATAAGTATATTATGTTTATATAGGGATTTCTCTCTAAAATTTTAACACTAATGACCTGACATGCTGACTAGTACCTAGGGAATGGGAGGGAAAACCATAAAGACCAACCTCAAGACTCTAAATGAGACCCAAGTAAAACCAGGGACTAGGGTGCCTAAAAAAGGACCAGGGCACCCATGGGCACCTTAATCCCTCCATAGGCACCCTATTCGAAGACTAAAGATGAAAATTAAGTAATTAATGACAACCGAGACTCCCGAGAGATGAATTCAAATGTGTAAATAATAGATGACTATACAAGACAATCAAAGATGATAACTAACTAAATTGATGATAGGACTAGGGGATGAGCCATTAGTGAACTCTTTTCTTATGTAAGATCTTTTGGTGCTCAAAATTGTCTCACCCCATTTGTGCCTATGAAAACTTATTGATTTATGGCCTCTGTCATTTTCTCCTTCCCCGTATTGTGCTGGTTAATCTTTGTGGCCATTTTTAATTTGTTCCTAGGTTGTAAATCACTTAAGGGTCTGTATTTTGGGTCCCCTGTTCTGCTCATCTAAAAACTTAGGTTCCCCCATGTTTTCTATTCTCCATGGTTGGGATTTGTCTTCCTTATCGTTTCTACCCTAAGTACTTGAAGAAAATGAATGGATGTATCCTGAAGAACGTATTTGAGCCCTATAACATTTCTAAACTTTCTGTCCTTGAAGAAAATTTCATTCCCAGGCTCAAATGGTCATTTTTCTGTATTTTATGGTTTGACGGGCGTTTCTCCCGATCAAATTTGCATCCTTGTATCTATAGGGACATGACACCTTTTGGTTGGACACAGCTCAGCTGGGTACTTAGAAAAATTCATGAAAATCCTTAACTCAAAATGTGTCCACGTGGAGGCATGACACTCATTTGAAGATCTACTTTTGGGTTTGGCCTTAGAGTAGCATCGGAGGACATGTGGAGGATTCCACTACTTGGCCCGGACTTAGACAAATTTTCATGCAGTTGGAGCAGTTTGGTGGAATAGGACATGTGGTGAGCTCGCACTCATTCAGAGTCTCCGCTTTGGGCACCATCTTGGAGTTACGCCATGGAGACATGTGGAGGCCTCTACTTGCTTCACATTTTACTTAGACTTTTCAACAACCAAAAGGAGATTGCCTCGAGCATGACATGTGGTGCCTTCTGCTGAGCTTCAAGCATTCAGATAGACCTTGCTGGAATAGGACATGTGGTGATCCTACGCTCGTTCAAGGTATCAAAATTTTGGGACCACCTCAAGGTGCGCCATGATGACACGTGGTAGTTTGAAAATTCAAAGAGGCGGGGAGGTGGACCATCGGAGGCAACTTGGATTTTTTTCCCCTTAAGGATTAAAATCTCAAAATGGCCACAAGCTCGATGAGGGAAATAGTCAATGTTTTTCCCCAGTTAAAGGCAGAGGTGCGGGCTCCCGAGGGAAATTCAGAAAGTTTTCCTTTTAAGAATAAAGAATCAAAAGTAAAAATGGATGCGTGGCCCTGCTCTCAATCCCATGTGAACACGTGTCGGGCTTAGTTCCCGAGGGAGGAGCTGCAGGGAAAAGATGGAAATTTTTTCCATTTTTTCAAAAAGTTGTAAAAATTCAAGGGAAGCCCCCAGGTCTATTCTAAAGTTTGAATCTGCCACGTGGATGGCCCAAATTCAAAGTAAAGATCAATGGCAACTGTGAGTCTAAATCTGATTTTCCCCCATTTCTCTAAAACACGTCTAGAAGTGTGAGTTTCCATGATTTCTTGGTCTTTTCTACACGCCAAGCAGAGAAGGAAGTTAATGTTGATATTTGAAGTTTGGTGGGAAGATCTGGAAGGCGTCTTTCACCATTAAAATGGTTTGACTTTCATGCCCGATCATATTTTCCATTTTTCTTCTCGAGCACACAAGGGGCCAAATTTGATAGATTAGGGGTGGAAGTGGTTGGAAAATTGAAGGAAAAGTGATCTACCAAAGCAAGGAGTTGAATGCGGGAGGTATTTGATGAGATCCGCCCCGAGCACCCGAATACTTCTTGCATTAAATGTTTTTGTCTTTTAGGAGGAAGGGGATCTATTGTAAAGGTTATAAATGGCACAAATTTTTCATAGAAATGGTTGGAGGTTGAAATTTGGAGGTCAGAGTGCTAGAGGTTGAAGAAAATTCCCAAGAGGAAAATTTGACTAAGCCTATCTTTTGAGAGTCCATTTGAGAAACTAGGTTATCTCTTTTTGTATTAAGCTTTGTTGTGTCAAGGTGGTTGTAAGTGTACAACCATTGACAAGCTCTAAGATTGTTCTAGAAAATTTTCCTTGCTAATAGATTTAATCAAATTTGAGTTTTTTTGTGTTGTCTTAAGCAAAATGTGTTGGTTTCATTTTTGAATGTATGCAAGTAGTATTTCTTATTTCTGTTGCAATATTGTATCAAATTTGGTTCAATCACACAGGCCTCAATCCTTGTGATAGTTTAGTGGCATCTGCAATTTCATTTCTCAGAAGAGATTTCATTTGGGATTGGAATAAACAATTTAAAATCACTTTTCTCTCATCTAGTTGACAGAGATTGTCTGTAAGCCTTTGGGTGTACCTTAGGTGTGATTTGACTTAGATCTTGATGCTTTGTTGGGTTTTCTAACTTGATCCTTCATGATAGAATCTCGATATTATGTGAAAGAGTGCTAATCTGGGCCTCCATTGAAGCACATATTCTAGTTAAAGAGACATTTTAGCTATTTGTGGCATTCTGTTGGTTTGACTTTCCGTTTTTAAGATTTCTCAAGGATCTCGGTGAATCAAGTTCACCCCGCCCCACCTCCCACCAAAATATTCATTCAATAACAACAAACCCTACCCCTACTACCCCTATTTTTCATGTGTGTATACCAATGCACAATCCTCATCACATAAACATGCAGAGGCATATCTTTAGTAACCTTTGCCTTGTTGTGAAAGTATCTCCATGATATGGAAGTGAAAACTCATGAGAGTCAGATCTGGTGTGTTGATCATATTTTCCCCAAGGTCTTCTCTATAAAATTTATGCAAAAGAAAGGTATATGTATCTCCTTTCATATAACAGAGGTTAAAAATAGGTTCTCTTACCTTGGTTGAAAGGCACAACCTAAAATAGTTAGGACTAGATCACATCCTTTTTAATGTGCTACCCACTCCCTTCAAGGCTTGAGTGCCCACAAGTCAGATACATTGCTTCCCTAACTGCAAAACAACATACATGATTGTCTATCTACCTCTGAGTGTCCTATCTAGTCCATGATGCTGCTTGGTCTCTGAAGGAGGATAAATTTGGGTACCAATAAGATCCATATATAAAAAACATTTTGGGTTGTATAATTATAATAGTAAGTGTGTGATTTTGTGACTAAACCACCTCTCATAAGATCTCCACGTCGAATCCCCTTTACTCGGCTCGAGGAGGAAGACGAATAAACACAACATTACGACATATGCACTTTAGCCTTAGCCAAGAGCACAATACCCTAAGAGCTCAAATTGTCTCAAGACCGCGTGTCATAAATGCATCCCACAAGTTAAAGCATGAATATGGTACAAAAGGATAACTAGTATCTCTTCTAGCTTTGCATGCTCCTTGTGGAAGATAAATTATCTAGAAGAATTTGATAGGATGTTTCCAGACTTAACCCCTATGCCATATAAAAATGTTATGTCTTCTAATTGACTAGTTTGGGTATATCATAACCCTGTGCATACTCTCTCAGATATCGACCTCTTTTTCTTCCTTGAACTTCTCAAAGAATGGACCATACTTTCTCAAGACATTTCTAAATTACTGAATTTATGATATTTCCATCCATCCAAGTAGAAAATGAGTCCCTGAAACCTTCCTACCATTTCTTTGTTAGAACATCCCTCCATTTAAGCCCATAAAAACCAACCCAAACCTAAAAATGAGAGCCATAGAAACCACTTATTCAAAGAAACCTGAGGTGCATGGGAATCCAAATGCCCTGAGCATATAAAGCCACCCACTCAACACACGAATGGAGTTAGGTAGCACACGTACAAAATATCATTGAATATATTTCCAATCATATATAACATCCACCCCACAAAACTTCCTAAATGAATGACGTCATCTAATTTCACCCTACAATTATTATCTATCACCTTTACATCATGAGAGTTTAAGGTCACGATGTCACCTGGTAAATTCTTTTCCCAAAACTATTAACACAAATTATAATCATTCCACACATCTAATCATCTATTTTTCGACGATCTATCAACACAATTCTCTTCCCTTTTGATATAAGAGAACCTAATCTCCAGAAGGAGGACAATATATTCCTAGTCTTTATACCAAGCACCTAAAGACACAAACAGTTCAAAAATTCACCTTGATTCAAACCTAAAATTACCTTAGAGTACCCTTCAATCCAAAGGTTCAGCCACTTCCTTCATGGTTTCCCATAAACCAAATAAAAGATCTAGCCTGTCTCAGTAATTTTTTTGCACCGCATATGCAATCCAAAGCCAAGGCCAACAAAGGATAGCTTTCACAATCCAAAAAAATGCAACCACAACCAACTCTCCTAGGATTCCATTTCATTACACCATCAAAGTTCGGTTTGATCCATCCCATAATTGGGACCAATAAATATCTTGATTTACCATAATCCCATTATCGTGAATCATTGGACCATAGTTACAAGGAATCAAAGGCCATCATGCCCACATAAAAACCTATCTTGGGAACTTAAGAAAGATAGATTTTACTCCACAATTTAACTAATTCCGAAAGAATAGCCTCAATTCTATTCCAAACTTGATGCACTAAGAATTTAATGCCTTTAAATATTATATTATTTTTTCCAGCCACAAGATTTAAATAACCATATCTAGGGTGAGGTTCCAAATAAAATTGAGACCTTATGCTCTAATTTCCAATGCCATTGAGAGATTAAATCAAGAACATTACTAGGAAGAGTCCAATTAATTTTCCATTGCTACCAAACCAAAACCCACACTGCTAAATGAAAGAGCAATTGATAAAAATATGACTACCATATTCCCACCATTCCTCACAAAGAAAGCAATATCCAAGGCCATGAAATCCTCTTTTCATCAAGTTGTCATACGTTGGCATTTTTCAAGCACCGCCACCCATAGAAAATAATTGGCTTTAGGCGGAACTTTCTTCTGCCAAACTTCAACATCCATATTGCTCCTCCCTTCAAATTTTCCTTTTATTCTATTACAAATACATACATACGCCTCTTTCACAGGTCATCTCACCTCACTTCGATCCTCTCCAAAAAAAAATATGATCAGCCCCCATATCCGGGCATGGGAAGGAATGTAGAGGATTTAAAAGATTCCCATCCCCATTCAAACCCACTCTCCCATCCTCGAAAGGTTCAATCTAACATCTAATTCCATCAACCACATGTGTGTAATTAACAAGCATTAAAAATTACATGTCAATGGAAACATGTATGAAAGGAAGAAAAGACTCCATCTTAGCTAGAGGACTAGCATGATGCCAATTATCATTCCAAAAATTCACCCTAGACCAATTTTGAGGCATCCAATTCAGACTTGGAGAAATATATTTCCTACAACCTTTAATGAAATTCTAGATCCCCGACTTAGAAGTAAGCTCTTGCTGAAAAAAAATTCCTCTGGGACAAGATAGTCTAAGTACTTAGCTCTTAGACTCTTCTCTAGAAATTATCCTTATCACAATAGAATCTCCAAAGAATATTATACCTCATAGATTTATTTACTAAAGCACAATCCCTACAACCTATAACAACGTCTATTTTTGGGCAACCAACTTCATTCTAACCTACTAGGATAAATTTTATTTTATTATCGGTTCCACTCCACAAAAATTCCCTTTGCAAACTTGCAATATTCTTAGGCACTTTCTCATGAAGCTTAAAATGTGATGTAAAGTAGGTCGCAATGGCTTGCAAAGACGAACAAATAAACTCCTCTCTTCTAGCCAAAGTTAACTACTTCCCCTTCTAAGAAGACAACTTTTTCTAAATTTGATCAAGAACGAGATTCTAAACATCCTTGCTTTCACCATCACCAGTCAAGGGCATGCCCAAATATGAGCTAAACAGAGAACCAAAAGAAAAACCAAAGATATTTTCCATCCTTCTCTATATGTTAGGGTCCACATTAATAAAATAAATGAAAGACTTAGGAGCACTCACCTTCGCCCAACCTCCTTTTAATAGGAGACTAAAATATATTGTAATTTTCTCTCTTCACTACAAAAGGCTATCTAAAGAGTGTCATGTCGTCAAAAATTGAGCATTAGTTACTGGTTCTAGTTTTGAAGAAATGATAAGAACTTTTAGCTCTTTTCTAGCCAACACCTTCTAAATATCTCTAGATAGAGCTTCACCATGATAATAAACAAATAATGGGAGATGGGATCCCCTTATCTCGAGACCCCTAAAATAATAAAAGTACCCCACCGGGACATCATTATTCAACATAGATAACCTAGGAGAAGAGAAGCAATTACTGACCATCCTAACCCAATCCAAATGGAAGACAAACTTACAGATCACTAATTCCAAAACCTTCAATTAACCATGTCATAAGCTTTCATCATATCTAGTTTAATAATCATACCTAAATTTTTACTATGACTCAAAGAATGAATAGATTCCCAAGCTATCACAATTCCATCAAGAATCTTCTTACCTTCCACAAAACCATTCTCGACAATTTGAGATAATCAACTACAAGAAGGCATTTCATCTAAGGTCCATAGCTTTAATTTTTTTATAAATACTATTACACAAAGCAAGAAGCTTGAAAGAATCAAAGAATTGAGAATCGTCACTTTTCATAATCAAATCCAAAAATTTTGAGGTCTATTTTGTAATAATCACCCCTTTTCTTCTACATTCTTCTATGGTTTCCAAACCATCAACCCCGCAATATGTCATAATTTCTGAAAAAATGTATTTGAAAAGCTTCCGGAGTTGGGGCCTTATTTTCTCTATGACAAAAAAATTTAACTCTAACTTTTTCCATTATAATTGGGAGCATCAAATTTTTGCATATTCCTCTTTAATGATATTAAGAATACAAGAAATCATAGCATCCTCATCAACAAACCATCAATCCTCCTCGGTAGTAAACAAATTGCTAAAGAATGAAACTCCTTCTATTTTGATCCTATCTAAATATTCAAATTCCTCTCCCAAATGGAGAAATAACTAATTCATTCTATTCACATTCATTATGATCGTGTTTTATATATGGAAGAATTTAGTATTCATATCCCTTTCTTTTAACCAATAAACTCTTGATTTTTACTTCAAGAAAGTCTCTTCCATATTGAAAATATGATCAAGCTGAGATAAACCCTCCTTTCCCTTCAAGATAAATTCTTAGACGTGCCACCCTCCATAATGGCTCCTAAAATAATCTCCAACTCCAAGGGATACTCATTTTTCTTATGGAAAAATTTCCGAAGGTTAGTTTATTCCATTTCCTAGCCTCAACCTTAACATACTTCATTTTACACAACAATCTATATATATTACAACCAACAACCTAAAACCCCACCAATCCTCCTTTCTTCAAATTATGGATCCCAAAACCACATAAATTCTATTTTAAAGGGGATCCCCATCAACCACCACTTAGTATACACATTCAAATTAATGGGAGAATGATCAGATCAAAGAACCTTTAGAAACTCCGAGGAAAACTTGAATTTTTCCAGCACCCCATTTTGAACTCAATTAAAACTTTTCCAGTCTTTCCAAAATGGCCTCACCACCATTTCTCCTATTATTACTGGTAAAAACCCATGCTTTGGCTCTATATATATACTTGAGTAAGATTTGTTAGGAAATATATCTTAGTGCTCCATTTGTATGTATGGGTGAATAATAGATACATGTGTAATTATTATTATGGTAAATTAGTGAAAGTACATTTACTATGTAAATGTAAATAGTAAATGTAAAATGTGGTTAGTATTTGGTAAGTTAGAATAATAAAATAATTACTATTGTTTTATTATTATATTGGTGAGAGGTTAAAACCATATGGGTGTATGGTTGTATATGCAGATAAAAGTTGTTGTGAGGATTGTTATTATACATCTCCTATATAATGGAGTGTAATGAAATAGTGAATCAATAAAAATGAGTGTGAGAATAATATAGTGTTGCTGATTTTAATTATTGTCTGTGTAGCTATTTCATGTATTATGTGTATTAGATTAGAGTAATTTTCACATTTGGTATCGAGCAGTTAAATCTATCTCGAAGAAGATATTGTAAAGTTTGTTTTGCGATATGGGTTTCTCCACAATTTTTACATGGAACGATTTGCTATACATCAAGCTACCAAAGAAATTTTAGCTGAACCTAGTTTGTCGTTTGAGAGAAATGTACAATTTACTATACAACACATTGTTCTCTGCTTGCTTTTGAAGAAATCAGAGAATCAAAGGTAATTCAAATCTACATTCAATTTTTTTTGGATATTTAGATTCAGTAAAATGGATACACCATTAGATAAATTTAATGGGTTGAACTTCCATACATGGAGAGTAAAAATCCAGATGCAGTTAATGAATAAAAACCTATGGAGGATAGTAGATGGAAAAGAAAAAACACCTACATATGTAAGCAAAATTGTAGAATGGGAAACTAGAGATGACAAAGCCAAAGCAATAATTGGACTTGGTCTTTTAGATTCTGAATTACATCATGTAGATTTAGAAAAATCTTCTACAGAAATATGGGATTTACTAAACAAAACTTTTGGGGCTAAAGCGAATAATGCAAAATTCTCTTTAAAGTTGTAATTATTCAAATTGAAAATGAATGAAGAAGTCACAATGTCAAGTCATATAAATGAATTGAGATCTCTTCTTAGACAACTAGTAGAATTTAAAGCTCCTGTTGATGATGAAGATGCAAAAGCCATATTATTAAATAGTTTTCCATCCAAGTATAATAATGTTGTCTTTACTCTAGGGAAAATGTCTTCACAGTCATTAGAGGGCATGATTTCCTCTCTCCTAGCTGAAGAGAAAAGAACTAAAGAAGATATAGAAGAGGAAATCTGATTTGTATGTTAAAAATAAATACAAAAATTTCTCGAAAAAAAGGATGAAATTGAATGTTTTTATTGCAGAAAAGGGTCATACCGAGACTTTTTGTAGAGATCGAGCTAAAGACTTACTTAATGGAAATACTTAAAATGAAGCAAATATAGTCACCTAAAAAGGCTCGATAATGAAGATGAACAAATAACTCGATGAAATTGACTATAATTATGAAGACTTTCTATACTAAGTGAAGTTCTTGGAGGAAGGAGGCATAGGAGGTTGGAGGTCATTCAACGACCTCTCGTCAGTCACCAACGACGGGGCCGTATCAGCTATGGTGATTATTTTTTAATACAGTGTGTTCCTGTTGTTTCTTTGTGTGTTTGGTAGAGTGTTTGGTTGCAGTATTCATATTGTGGTTTGTAGAATAAAGAAAATTTCACATTGAGGGGGGAACATGATCTCAATGTTCCATTTCTAGTTTTCTACATTTCTGGTATTTTTATATGTGAGAAGCTAAATTTCTTATGTTTTCCATGCGGTGAAATGTGATGAGATCTAATAATTGTATTTGACACATCATGATGTGGTTGTAAGTAAACCAATTGAAAACCTTCATTTTTGGTTTCTGGTACACCACTTATAAAACCACCATTTTCGGTTGTTGGTAAACCCTATGCAAAACCATCACCCTTTTGGTTTGTGGTAAACCAGTTACAAAACCATCATTTTTGATTTATGGTCAACCCTATGAAAAACCATCTATTAGGTTTATGATCATCCTATAAAATCATTAGATCATGAAAGTAAGTGCAAGTACAATGACAAGTTTTCCCCATGTTCAGTGAAAGTACATTTACTATGTAAATGTAAATAGTAAATGTAAAATGTGGTTAGTATGTGGTAAGTTAGTAAGTTAGAATAATAAAACAATTAGTATTATTTTATTATTATATTGGTGAGAGGTTGAAACCATACGGGTGTATTATTGTATATGCGAGATAAAGGTTGTTGTGAGGATTATTAATATACATCTCCTATATAATGAAGTGTAATGAAATAGTGAATCAATAAAAAATGAGTGTGAGAATAATATAGTGTTTCTGAATTTAATTATTGTCTATGTAGCTATTTCATGTATTTTGTGTATTAGATTAGAGTAATTTTCACAAGATTATTGCAGAAATCATTGAAATCAAGAGATATTTGAGGAAATAAATTTCTCCCCCATTTTCTCTTTGAGGTTCATAATAATATTAAAATATCCTCCTAACACTTTCTTATTTTCATCTAGCTCTAAAATATTGGACAAATCCCCCAACAATCCTTTTTTCATCATCCACTAAAATAGGTCCATACACATTCACTACTAAAAATCTATCATGAGAAAGTAAATCGAGACACTAAAAATTATGAACCATTTTCACGTAGCTTTCATAAAATATATAACTTTAGCTAGATTCCAAGTAACATCCAAACCCCGAATAACCAACCGCATCAATTGTTTCCACCTCCCATTAAATAAAATAATTTTATTAGACACCTCCATCTCCATGCAGACATTTAGTCTCCACTGATGAACAAATTTTTTTTTGGATCCTCCTTATCTTCTAAGCCGTTTAGAAATGCGGCATTTGTCATAGGAATTTAATACCTGGCACTCTAACTTGGGATTTTAATGGATCATGAGTGGAAGAAGAGTCCCTTCCACTAGACATAAAATCATCTAAGGTGCTTTGATTTATAATATCGATATTCAACTTGTCCTCTAATTGAGTCATTAGGGCATTTGATTTATGACCAACCAATTTAGCAAACTTCGTATCCGGTTGAGGTTTATATTTAGACAAAGAAATTAGTTATGATTTCCTTAGACAATGGTTTCTTATTCAAGTCAAATTAATTCAAGACTTCTACATTAGAGGAATCCAAAACCTCTTTACTCCCATTATTTTCCTTACTCATTTCCTTCAAATAAGAAAATTCACATTTTCTATTATCTAAACACTTGAAGGCTTCAATAAAATTTTCCAAAACTTCCTTCTCTAACAACTCCTTACACCCCAAAATCTCTTCACCTTGATTAAAAATATTCTCCATCCCATGAAATTCCACCCCAAACTCTGGGGATCCTCGATCCTCAATATTCTTGGCATCATTTTCAAACTGTTGTCACTTGGATTGCATACATGTTTAATCTTTAAGTGATCCAAAGGTAACATGGGAACATCCCCAAGTTGTGGTACATTAGCACCTTGGAATGAACCTCTAGAGAATGTCAAATTCCTTTTAAACTTGGTGCACTTGATTTAAGATCAAGATGTAGGGCTACAATACTTGAAATAAAAATATTGTATTGTTCCCATGAAAAGGGATGCACCATGAATTAGCAAAACAAGAATATCTACTTCATATGCATAGATTAATATCGCATAACAATGGATAACATACACATATCCTAATAATCCCTTTCAATCACTGAATTAACTAAGTACAAAACTTTAATAACATAAGGGATTCAAGATTTTCCACAACTAAAATGGAAAGATTTCATACCACAACTCACAACCAATTGAAAGAAGATAACTGATACAAAGGCAATATAACTTATCACATACAAGGAATTAAAGCATTCACAAGTATTAAACAAATTATCAAATTTCACAATACACCAAGTATTTGAAGGCAAAATAGTGTTATGAATATATCAAAGCTTACATTTTTCTTGGACTCTCAAAATTATAAATCCCCTTCACAAAAAGATATTAAAGTTTATAAAAACATAATGCATGCTCATATTTATATATTAAGAAGATTGAGAAATTCTAGATTTATCTTCTAACTACTTCCTACTAAAAATAGAATACATTAATGCTTAGGGAACAACCTCCCATGAAAATAGAAAAAATAGTTACACAGGTTTGACCAAGTCAACCCTAAAACTTTTAGTGGTCCCAAATCTTAGAGATTGTCCAATAATGACTACCACGTCTAGCTAGAGATGGCTACATCCATATCCTTTTTGGTTCTTCTTTATTTTCTTCTTCCTTAACTTCTTCATCAGCTAACCTTTTCTAAAATCAAGAAACTATTTGAAAATTCCTTGAAGATCTTCATCGTCCAGTCCACATGAATAAATATTTAGTACATCCATTGAATCGATCTCTCTAGTTGATTTCCCAGAAGCCTTATTATCGTATTTATAACCTCCTTGAGTAGAGTCTAGATGTTCGATAGGATATCAAATGATTTATTGATATCATTATATTTTTTACCATACTCTTGAATTGAGTAGTCATCAACTCAATTGGAAATGTTTCAACAATTTTGTTTAAAAACTTGTAATTAATTTTGTTAAATTTCGTAGGATATCATTTAGATCATCAACTACTTCTATCCTTCTTTCCTCCAATTTCTGAAAGGCATCTTGCAATATTTTGAGTTTGAAATTCATTACCTCATTGAACTCAAATGGCCCCATGATGTCATCAATGATGCCTTCCTTTAAGAGTACATCTAATTTTACATTGCACAATTCCTCCTGTGTCTTAAGAGTAAGTTCTAAGTTATCACTTTCTGGGTGACGAGTTCAACTCATTTTTGTTCTAAGTTACATTGCACAATTCATTATATAGATTGACATCATCCTTGATATTTTACTCTCCTTCTTGAATTAGATTATCCTTCTATCCTCCTACTGTTCTTCCCTTTTACCCAATCTTTTCCACTACATGAAAATATGAGTAATCGAAACTCAGAGGAATAGTGAGAGCGGTAGTAGTCAAACAGGCTACATGGTTTTGTTCAAGAGATCAGTTAACTGTTCAAATTTTCCCTTAAGTACATCCTTGGTTTCTTTGTCCTTATCATATTTCTCTAGAAAATTACCCAGGACCATATGAACATCTTGTTTGGTACCATCATGAGTGGAAATCCCTAAATCAAACCTAGAAATTTTATAATTCATTGTTGTGATTGTTTCTCTAGTTTTTCCTATAGCTAGAGTAGATATCTTGATGAATATTTTCCCTGTCTGATTAAATGGTAAGTTAGAAATAAATCTCGGTCACTTAGCTTTCCTTCGTGAGTTAAATATAGAGCACTCAAATTGATAACATCAATCATAGGCACTTTCCTCTTATGTTTTTTTATTTTTCCTATACAACCACGCAGAAATAGAAGAAGATGATTTAGAAGACAATAAGGGAATTGTTATAGTAGTACTTGGGGTAGTTGATATGACTAAGGAACTCGTCATAGTCACAAAAAGTGAAAGTTATGTGGTGAAAATGTGGGGCGAGTGGAAAGGATGGCATCAAGTGTGGGTGAAATGGAAGTTGAAATGGGAAGAGACTATTGGGGAAGAGGGGTTACAAAAGGAGACGTTATTCTAAAAATATCTCCAGTTGAGAGTGCTATAAGGGAAGAGAAGACATGGGCAATCTAGGGAGATGTGGTGAGAGATAAAGGGGAAACATGAATGGAATAAATGGAAGACAAGGTCAAGGGAAGAGTGATAAATGGATGGGAGAGAGGAACTAAAGGTGGAAAAGCTAGAAAAGATGAGGAGATAAGTGACTACGACACTTGATGAATTTTTAGTGAAACATTTAGATCTATCACTTCAGCTGATTGCAATATTGGAGATAAAACTCCTATAGTAGAAACCCTAGAAGAATATCCTGAACCCCTGTAGAAAAAATAAATTTTACATGTTTTGGTAATGGGTTTGGGAGTTAAGCTCCTTCTTTTTCATGGAGTGGGTAGATCCACCGATGACTACACTTGTATATATTTTGTGGCCAGTTGGTCTAATTATTTAGGTGTAATTCCCAAGGCTTCCAACCATTGTTAGTTTCTATGTAAAATGGGAACCACCCTTTCCTTCATGTTGATGGACTCCTCAACCGAACAATCTATCCAAGGAAAGGTTGATTTACAATATTACCCGATCATAGGAAGAATCCAACGTGTTGATTATCATTCTTTAGACCCTTGGGAATGACTTCAATTCCATAGTGGCTTATTTTCTTCAAGGTTAGCCTTTAAAATCCATCTCTCTTACTACATATTAATCTCTAAAATGAATCCAAATGTCTTCTACTTAAGGTATATGAACATTGGCTGATCCTGTCTTGCCGAATTTATCTTAGTAATCAAAGTTAGTACGCAGGTGGAATGTTCTTAGAGTCATCTAAGACATCTATCCTTCAACATTTTTTGCTTTATACGTAGATGTGCACGTGTATCTTCCCATGGTTATGGTAAATTGGTCCCCTATTTTTGGTTGATCATGTTGAATTTTGTGATAATGAAGTAATTTCTGAACTAATTCCATCAAAACCCACTTATCAGTTGGGAATCTTGGCAATTTAAAAGGAGCACCTACAAACCCTGATACCTTGATATAGGTGAATGTTGGGAGCTGCAGGTAGATACTTCCCCACTCCCATACTTACTTCACTGGATTCATCTGAGATCCTTCGGTTTTCTAAATATTTATTAAAGAAATACTAGAGAAATGTGAAGAAGGCATTGTTTACTCTCTAAAAATGATTAGGACCTTCTTCCATGGTGAGTTGGGGTAGTAGTCATATATCTGAGTTGTGATCCTAGATCCCTTGGAGTTAGCCTTGGATTATATCTCTCATTCTGCTATTACATATATCAAGTAGGAGTTCATGAATTTTTTCCCTAAATTTAACACATCTCATGGCTAAAAGAAAACATTACTTATGTGTTCACCCCATCGAATGAGATCCTTATTCTTCTTGATTGTGGAAATATAGAGGTACATCCACTCTTGGAATTCCCTAATAGAAGAAAGACCTATAACCTTTAACAATAGTGTGATAGTCACATTCACTTCTAGTATGAAATCAAACTGAGAAATTGTCTTGGGAATTTAGACAACAAGATTTCAATTTGATCCAAATAGCTCTTGTTGATGACCTTTGTGCAAGTTTCATTCTATGCAACCCAATGCTCCAGAGAAGACTTCCAAGAGATAGTAGCATATTCTTTAACATCAGGGAATTTTAGGAGGTCTTCAAAGAAATCACTATCTAGCCTGATTACCAATGTGTCATCATCATCCTTTATGGTGTATGAATCTTTATCAAAGTGGGATTCCATGGCAAGTACAAACTTGGGACATTGCATAGACTCAAGAAATGTAACCGCAAGGGGAATTCCACTATTATAAATATTTTCCATACATGGTTTCTTATTTGAGGCCTCTAATATTTCCCAAAATTCAGACATGTAAACACCCCTTGGGAGATGTACTTTATTTTATCATTTCATCTGGATGAAGAACCGAAATTTGCCTTGTCAAAGAAATCAAAAATTGGAATTCATAGGAGAAGTGTGTACCTGTAGAACACCTTATAAAACTATCCTGGACTTCCAAAATCCCAAAGTATGAAGTTATGAAATTTTTACTTGTACCTTGAAGAATAAGATTCAAAACTACAAAGTTGTAGGCTTTCAAAACCGTAACCTCGAGAACTCCCGAATTGTTTTCGAAGACCTAGCTATCATGGGATATCTTTCCATAATCTCCAGCTGATTTGCTAACTCTAAGGAGGGTAATTCCAAATATAAAGGAAAATTTTCCTCCCTACCATATAAAATCATGAATGGAGAGTTTTCTATGGCCCTCTTTAGCGTGATTCTCGTACTCTACTCATGAGGAAGTCTTGAGATAGGTATGCCAAATTTGTTTGTTATTTTCCATTATTGGCTTGATGATCCATATGAGGTTCTTATTGCTAGACTCAACCAAACCATTATCTTGCGGGTAATAGTTAGACAAAGTATTGAGGCACACTCAATTTTTAAAATCCCACTCACTGAGCTTCAGACCTAAAAAGGCCATGGAATTATCCGAAATGACCGTGAAAGGGACATCAAACATTGTCATTATGCCTTCTAAGAAATTAAGAATAGAATTTTCATTTCCTTCCTTCAATTCTATAGACTTCATCCTCAACATAAAATAATCTATCATGCTCAACACCCACTTATTTCCATCACTAGATGGAGGATTGATCATTTTGATAAAATCCAACCCCCACTGAACAAAGGGTTGATCTACTCCGAATCAAATATCGGGGAAGGAGATCTAGCTTCTTCTTCCTTGTGAAAAAGCACATTCTTTACATCTTCTCACCCACTAGTGGATACCCTCGAATAAATCCAACCAATAGTAACCAACCCTCATGATATTTTTAGTAATGATTATTGCTAAGAAGTGTCCTCCGATAACCCATTGTGGAATCCTTCTAATATTTTATCTACTAGTTACGCCCTATGATCGGACGGACAGAACATTGTTGAATCCATGTAAAAATAACACCATGTACAAGAACATAAGGAATGGATTGAAGTCGAAACTTCACCTATGAATTTTATCCAAGTAAGGTAGATACTCTCCTAATATAAGAAAATTCTTCATTTTTGATAGCTCTCGGTAGGAGTATCTTCTTGGGAATGATCATGACATTTTTTTCCCCTTCATCTTTTGATTCCAAATCCACGAGAGTTGTTGACATAGGCCCTTCCCTCTGACTAGCTTGGTTACCTTAATATGTATGTCATACTCCATGACCTTGGTGATCCATCCAACTTATTTCTCATTCATATCCTTATTCAATAGAAAATCCTTTACTCCTGGATGCGACACCATCAATTGTATCTTATTATTAGACAACATATGCTTGAATTTATCAATTCCTAGATGACAAAAAAACCTATTTCTCCACAAACGAATACTTGAGCTCATAATATTTGAGGGACTGGCTGAAAAAAGCAATTGGTTGCTCCATCAAATCATTATTTTGTTGAGTGAGGATTCTTGAAATAATTTCCCGTCCCGTAAAGGCGTAGAGAATAATTTTTTTATCATGCCAAGGATTCACCAATGTAGGAGCCTAGGAGATAGCTGTTCTTAATGGCCTCGAAGCTTTCCTTTCCTTATTTTTCCAACTAAAGGGTATGTTCTTTTTAAGGCCAATGTTGTAAACTGAGGTATAAAACTTCTCACAAAGTTTATTTTTCCTAAGAAAATTTGAAGTATTTTCTTATTATGCCTTAGAAGAGAAAAAACCAAAATTACACAAATATTTTTCGAGTCAATAGAGAGTCCAAATCAATAGAGAGTCCTTCTGATGAAATAATATGCCCTAACAATTTACCTTCATGCACTACAAAAATGCACTTCTTGGGATTTAATGAGACCCCAAATTCCCTACATCGCTTAAAAACCTTATCCAAATGGGCTATGTGATAATCATTTAGGAAATAAGAGATAAAATATGCGGAATAATCCCTTACAGAATCGCAACAGTAGAAACTAATATGTAGAAAATATTACAGATCTCAAATAAAAGTGTAGAATAAATAACACAACACAGAGAGACAAGATTTAACATGGTTCACCCAATTTGGGCTACGTCCACCAAGAATCACTTGCTCAAATTTTATTACAAGCCTCCACTCTCTCAATACAATACCTAGATCCGTTTGGAGCTATGCTCAACAAACTCTACATAATTCACACCCGAATTCAAAACACATCTGCAAATACATTTTCTTCATTTCTATCATATGCATAAGACCATATAAATAGACAACTACTTAAACAGTTTTACAAAACCATGGGTATCAAACAATGGGAAAAAACAAAACCGTCCCATAAACCTATGGGTAGCCGAAGAGGTGGTTTTACAAAACAATGGGTACCGAAAAACCATGGACCCAAAAATAGCCTATAACGGTTACCCATTACCCATGGGTTAATAAACCACCCATGAAAATTTTCTCCACAAACATAACAATCTCCCACTTGGAGACCGATTTCCACCGAGAAAGCTTCTCAACCCTTCACTATCATCCGCGAAGGCCAAACAAAGCTGAACATAGCTTTAGTTTATCCCTTCTAACCACCTTGGTCATCATGTCTGTAGGATTCTGATTGGTATGAATCTTCTCCAACTTCAACTTATTTTCCTCCAAAGTTGTCCCGATGAAGTGATATCTCAACCGTATATGCTTCATCCTCGGAGTGGAAAGCGAGTTCTTAGCTAGGTGTATAAAAATCGACTATCACTATGCAGCTTACATACCCCCAACTTATGCCCCAACTCCTCAAGAAATTTTTGTAACCAAATCATCTCTTTGCTTTCCTCTGTGGCAGCAACATACTCAACCTCCGTGGTTGACAAAGCCACCAGCTTCTGTAGTCGTGAAATCCAGCTCATTGCTGTCCCACCTACAGTATAAATATAACCTATCGTGCTCCTCCTACTACTCTACATCTCCAGCCATGTCGAATCTACATAACCACGTAAAGTGGTGTCTCGATCCATTATAGCAAAAACTGCCCCCATGGTTCCTCTCAAATCTCAAGGATCCACTTTATTATTTGCCAATGCTCTTTACCTGGATCACTCATAAATCTACTCACGCCTCCCACTACATGGGCAATATCGGCCTAGTGCACACCATAGTAGACATCAAACTACCAACCGCTTTGATGAGTAAGGTACCTTAGACATTTGGTTTCTTTCTGATCTATCTTGGGACACTCGCTCCTTTGATAACTTAAAATGGCCTGCCAAAGGAGTCCCAACCGGTTTAACATCCTGTATGTTAAACCTGTCCAATACCTTCTTAATGTACTCTTCCTGAGATAAAGTCAACTTCCATTCCTTCCTATCCCGAGTTATCCTCATACCAAGGATTTGTTTGGCTGCACCCAAATCCTTCATATCAAAGGATTCACTTAGCTGTTTCTTGAGTATTTTTATTTCCTGCATGTTTTTACTACAACCAACATGTAATCAACATACAAACACAGGATAATATAACTTCCATCCTCAAATTTCTTTGTATACATGCAATGGTCAGAATGACATCTAATATAACCTTGCTCCATCATGAAGCTATGAAACTTCTTATACCATTGACGTGGAGCTTGTTTCAAGCCATACAAGCTCTTCTTCAGTTTACACACCATCTCCTCTTTACCTTTGACCTCATAGCCCTCTAGTTGCTACATATATAGTTCCTCCTCCAAATCACCATGGAGAAATGCAGTCTTTACATCTAATTGTTCTAAGTGCAAGTCTTCTGCTACCACTATTCCAAGAATAGTTCTAATAGAAGTCATTTTTACTACAGGAGAAAATATCTCATCAAAATCTATACCTTGTTTCTGTGCAAACCCCTTGACCACCAACCGGGCCTTATATCTTTTCTTTCCTCCTTCTTTGTCTTTAGCTCTATACACCCACTTGTTCTCGCAATGCTCTTTTTCCTTCCGATATCTTCACCAAATCCCAAGTCCAAGTTATCCATGAGAGAATTATGCTCCTCATCCATGGCTTGCCGACACTTCTTACTGCATCTACCTTCATTGCTTCATCAAAGCTCTCTAGCTCTCCACTATCAGTGAGTAATAAATTATAAAGAGAAGGAGAAAACGTTCAGGTTCTTTTCTTACCCTAGAATACCTCCTCACTGTAGGAGTTTGGGGTTCCTGTTGAGTAGGTTCCTGAACTAATTCATGGGTCACTTTCCCATCTGGAAGATCCTCTACCACTGCATATTCTTTCTTGGATTCTTCCCTATTTTCCTACAACTGTTTCTTATACATGACTTTCTCATTAAAGACCACATCCCTAGACCGAATGATTTTCTTATCCTTAATACTCCAACATTTAAACCCAAAGTCATCACCACCATAACCAATGAAAGTACATTTTTCTGATTTAGCCTCTAGCTTAGTCCTATCATCCTTGTATATATGAACAAATACCTCACATCCAAAGAATCTAAGAAATGAATAATCAAATTTCTTACCATACCATGCCTCCTCAGGTATGCCTCCATCCAAGGCACTTGAGGGTCCTCTATTTATCAAGTACACAAATGTGCTCACCGCTTCTACCCAAAAAGAAAGAGGCAGTCTTGTATGTAACCTCATGCTCCTAGCATGTTCCATTATTGTTCTGTTCATCCTTTTGATACCCCATTCTTTGTGGAGTTCCTGGAACCATCTTTTCCTACGGATTCCATTCTTAGAACAATAATCATTAAATTCATTGCTGCAATACTCCCCTCCATTATCTGACCTGAGACATTTTAGCTTAAGACTGTTTCATTCTCTACCAAGGCTTTCCATTTAACAAAAGTGTCAAATACATCAGATTTGTTTCTAATACAATAAACCCAAACTTTCCTTGTTGCATCATCAATAAAAGTAACATAATAACTTGAACCCCAAGAGATGATACCTGAGCCGACCCCCACACATCATAATGTACCAGCTCTAACTTACTCTCTTTCTTCATAGGTCCAACCTTGAGAAACCTTACTCGCTTATGTTTCCCATATATACAGTTCTCACAGAAATCCAAACCTATTTTTGTATATCCAAGAAAATTCTTCTTTATGATGTTCATGCCCTTATGGCTCATATGACCGAGCCTATAGTGCCATAATGTTGTATCTACATCTGAAGCCACAAGATTACAATCATTAGTACTATCAGTGGTTAAATACAAGGTTCCAACCTTCTTACCTCTTGCCACCACAAGAGCACCCTTGGTAACCTTCCAAGAGTTAGTTGTAAATATCACAGTACAACCATCACTTCCCAATTGCCCCGCCGATATCAAATTTCTCCTTAATGTAGGAACATGTCTAACATCCTTCAATAGCCATGTATTCCCATTCTGCATCTTAACCTGAACAAAACCTTTTCCAACTATACTACAAGGCTCATCATCACCAAGAAAAACATGCCCAAAATACCCTTGAACATAATCAACAAAATAATTCCTATGTGGAGTAGCATGAAAAGAAGCCCCTGAATCTAAAACCCAAGATTCAATAATATTATGCAAAGAAAGAATCAAAGCATCTTGACATACATTACCCGATGCCACATTTGCCTCCTTGTTTTCTTCCTATTGTTTCTTCTTGTCCCGAAGCTCCCAACAATCCTTCTTTGCATGCCCATACTTTCCATAGTTCCAACATACAATCTTGCTCTTGGATTTTGACCTTGCCCAATCTTTTGATTTTCCACGGTTTCCTCTATTCTTCTGTCTCCCTCTAGTTTCCACTGTCAAAGCATTCCCTGAAGTAGAAGATTCCCTGAGCTTTTTCTTTGCATTTCCTCACTTAGAATCACCCCTACAACATCCTCAAACTTCAACTTCGAGTTAGCTGGAACCGAGTTGCTTACCGCCATTACCAGGCTATTCCAACTTTCAGGTAAAGAGCATAGAATTAATAAAGCCCTAACTTCTTCATCAAATTCTATTGTAACCAAAGCTAGCATATTCACAACCATATTGAAATCATTTAAATGATCTGCTACTGAACTATTCTCAGACATCTTCATATTAAACAACTTTTTCATTAAAAATATCTTGTTAGAGGCAGAGGGTTTTTCATACAACTTCCCTAATGCATCCATTAGATATTTTGTAGTCTTTTCCTTTGAAACATTAAATAATACCGAAGATGCAAGACATAGCCGGATCATTCCAAGTTCCTTCCGATCCAACAAATCCCATTCCACATCTCTGTCATACTCGAGGGTTTGTTCACCTTCTTAGACAACGGAGTATAAAGATCCTTCTGATAAAGGTAATCTTCCATCTGCATCTTCCAAAGACTAAAATTATGCCCATTGAATTTATCAACCCTAGATCTTCCATCATCTGCCATAGCTCCCACTCAAGATAAAACTTTCCCTGTAATTCAACACTTCAGCAAACCAAACTAGGCTCTGATACCAATTGTTAGGAAATAAGAGATAAAATATGTGGAATAATCCCTTACAGAATCACAACAGTAGAAACTAATATGTAGAAAATATTACAGATCTCAAATAAAAGTGTAAAATAAATAACACAACACAGAGAGACAAGATTTAATGTGGTTCACCCAATTTGGGCTACGTCCACCAAGAATCACTTGCTCAGATTTTATTACAAGCCTCCACTCTCTCAATACAATACCTAGATCCATTTGGAGCTATGCTCAACAAACTTCTGACAATTTACACCCGAATTCAAAACATCATCTGCAAATATATTTGCTTCATTTCTATCATATGCATAAGACCATATAAATAGACAAATGCTTAAGCAGTTTTACAAAACCATGGGTAAAAAATGGGAAAAAAAAACCATCCCATAAACCTATGGGTAGCCGAAGAGGCGGTTTTACAAAACAATGGGTACCGAAAAACCATGGGCCCAAAAACAGCCCATAACGGTTACCCATTACCCATGGGTTAATAAACCACCCATGAAAATTTTCTTCAGGGGCTTCACCCCCGAACCCCCTTCGATCGGGGGGGCTTCACTCCCCTGACCCGCTCACCGACGAGCGGGACCGCTGTAAAAATACCCGAGTGTAACACATAGAAGGTGTACCACACTCTAACATGAAAATAGGCTCCACAAACATAACATAATCCACATTCTTGGAATATATTATTATGTCATCAAGATAAATAAAGATCATGTCGTTTATTAGTCCTTTGAAATCCACATACATATCTTGTTGAAAAGTAGTCCCGCCATTAGATAATTCAAACATAATTTTATTGTAGGAATATATGCCCCACTTGGTAGTAAAGGTTGTTTTGAATTGGTTAGATTCTTTAACCAAAATCTGGTTATAGCCTAAATAAGCTGTTAAGGACGTGAAAACCTTTCCACTCTTTCCAATATTTGGAGATTATGCTCCATAGATAGACGAGGTTAATTATCCTTGAGGGATGCTTGGTTCAAGTCTCTGAAGTCTATGCATAACCTGATTTCCCCATTCTTCTTCCTAACTCGGAACTAGATTAGCTACCTAGGAAGAGTGTTTGATTGGGAATATAATGCTAGCTTAATTGAGCTTTGAAATATTTTTCTTCATAAGTGGATCAATCTTAGGGTTGACTAGTCTCTTTGCACTTGATTTTACTTAGCACTTTCAGTTGAGATCAATAGTGTGTTGTACCAATATGGGATTGCAACAATGAAGGTCTTTATAGCTCAAGGAAAATATATCATTATAATCATGACAAATTCCAACAAAATCCTGGCTTTCCTCTAGTCAACATACTTTTCCAATCTTCAAAGATTTATTTTCTACAACCTTAAATTTCTCAAAATAATATTCTTTGATGATCATATTTACACTTTGTCTTTTAATTTGGTCATCTAAATTAAAAATTGACTCGAGAGTGACAAAACGCTTGGGGAATTTTTTAGTTTTGAACTATATTATCTGATCATTGTATGATTCTGAATCTTATATTGTTCTTCAAGAGAAATCAACTTCCTCATATAAGAAAATAATGATTTGTTGATCTCTATCAAAAAATTTCCAAATATGTGCATTTTCTAGTACTTTTAATCTAACAACCATTTTAACGGGTTTTCATTTATCATTAATTATTTTAATAGGTATGTCATATCGTGAACAAAAAGTGGAAAGCCTATCCGCATCTTGATTTAAATTTATAGGAACCACATGGATTCCAAAGGCTTTAAACTCTTTGATAAAATCCCATATCATTTTTTTGTATGACCTAAAGAGGTCATTCATTTATGCACTTTGAGCTCTTACAAGTGTATAAAAGTTCATTGTATCCAAAACAACTAGTGCCTTGATTACCTTCTTCGAGATAGCTAGATTCCTTGCCTGCACTAGTGCCTCGTACTCCACTACATTGTTAGTACAACTGAACTAAATTTGAAAATATGAGAAATATTTATCACCTTGTGGAGAAATCAACATGACACCAACACCTGCTCCATTCTTACTCCTTGAACCATCGAAAAGAGTTGCCATAGTCCTTCAAGGTTATCTTAGGTTTTAAGAAGTTGGGGTATAATTGTTCCCTCTTCATGAATACAATACATGCCTAACCCAATTTCCTCTAAAACCAACAAACCAACTTCTTCTTCTATCAATGCCTTAGCATAGGGATCAAACTAATGTTTCATACTTACATCATCAAGTACAATATCAGGGACCTCTTCCACAAGAGTAGTGGACTCATGATCTGTAATTTCTTCTTCTTGATCATAAATAGTATAATTTCCATTTATGGGATTAGTAGTATAAGGTTAAACGTCATTATGAAAAATCAACTTTTCCTTTATACTCACCTTTGTCCCATATCTAGTCCTGAGAAGCATATGTGACCAATCAATAGATAAATAACCACCCATTTTGGAAGTGAAATCCCTTAATAGGCATATGGTGAAGAAAGGTGGAAGATCAATGACTGATGTGTCTTGTGTGAATGAAAAGATAGAACATACATGAATAGTAAGATAGATATTATTGATAATCAAAATAGTTTTAACTTTTGTTTCATCCAACTAAATAAATCCTATTGAGACCGACATACATTGGATACCTAGTACATTTGCAATCTATTTAAGCATGACTGAGTTGCTAGCTCCGAGTCGATCATGCAACTATGTACCATTGGCTTACCAATAATTAAATAAATATAGAATCGAGGGGGATTATTGGTCTTAGGATCACTTCTTCTTCTCGTTGAAAATTTTGTAGAAGTTGATGCTCCATGACTCACTGCTTCACCGGATGTACCAAATCTTTTTAGAGCCTCTTGTAATGGATTTCTTTGAGAAGGAATTGAAAGTTCCTCCCACATAGTGACATTCAAGTTGGTCTTCTTCATTTTTTAACAATACTAAAGGGAATACCTCCTACTCTACCAGTTTTCCTTTGAATGCTTGTATCCTCCTCTAGAAAATGTGTATTTGGTACTATGATGCTTGAAGAACTTTCTTCCTGACAATATGATTGATCTATGTTTATGAAACCTTTTTCCTACATATTTATTTGCAAGCACTTGCAAATGAGGTTGAGAGAGAGATTCTTGATCAAACTTTAGAGGCCGAGAGTCTATTTCTCTCTTTTTTGAATGATTATTAGTAGCAACTACTCGATGTAGAGTTTATATTAAAACCACAAAAATCTTCCTCTTGCCAATTCAATAAGGTAGTCTCTGTTGAGGCCTGTGACTCGTTAGCAACTTCTTGTGAATCTACGTCCTTTTTTTTATTCTATAAATGTAGATATGAAATGTACCATAAGGGCTTGACTAAGCACTCCATTGGGGAATATATTTTGATAAGGGTTGAGATAACAAATAACAAAATTCATAATCTTGAACAATTTTTTAAAAATTGGGATAAGAGCTCTAAAACAACTAGTGACAAGAGGGTTCTTAAAATTCAAGGGTTTAACATTTGCAACTTGATTTGGGACTAATTATTATTTTGAAAGGGTTTTTCCAGTTAGGTTGATATTACTAGTTTTGGGATTCATAAGGATGAGGATATTGGGACTGTTTCCTCTTAAGGGATACCAATTCATTTCCAAAGGTTTGAAGCAATGTTTTAACCTCATGAAGATCATTTGATTGGGGAGGAATAGGTGGAGTTGGTTGATTAGATATAGGAAGAAGTGGAGAAATGGTTGGTTGATTAGTGGGGAGCTCAAGATACAAAGGAATGGGGGGTCTTGGAGCTATTTTCCCTGCTTGGATCAAGTAATTATCAATGCTTATGGTGATGTCATAAGCATTGGGTAATGTCATTCCTCCCATTGATTGTATCATAATCACAACATCAATGTTTAAAGATCTTAGATAATAAAGCAATGCATTGTTTGGGGAGAGTTTTATCAATGCTTGAATCCTATACCAAGTCTTTTGGAATCAATTTCAAATTGATCATAAATTCTTGAGGGACTCACTTTATAGGAGATAGTTTCTCCATGAGTGACAGGTGATTACTCTTATCCTCAAAATGTTTGTAAAATTTCTCTCCCAACTCATCCCAAGTGCGTATAGTACCATTTGTTAACCCATAAAACCATTGGAATGATTTTCTTAGAAAGGAATTAGCATGAAATCTGATCAAATGTCGTCTCTCGTGATATTGTGCACAACGTAGATGCTAGCCACATCCTGAATATGTTCTATGGGAGTAACATTGGTTTATCTTGTGTAGAAAGGAGAAATTTTGAGAGCAGCTACATGTATAACATCATGTTGGGATAATAGAAGAGGGTTAGAATTTAAAGGAGGGAAAAATTTGTTTCTAACGGCCATGGTGATGAGTGGTTGATTGTCTCTTGGTGGATGAAACCTTCCAAAAGGAGGTGTCGAATGACCTCTACAAGATGACGACAAGGCTTCACTTTTTCTTATTCTTGGAGGAGACAAAGATAACTCAATATTCTATTGATTTCCTTTCCTTGAAGAATCTCTTATCTAAAATATTAGCATAAGTTAATATACTAGATCCTTAAATCCATATATGTAGAGTCACCAGGTACCTTGATTTATGCAAATGCTAAGAGGAGTACCAACTCTTAGATTGTCCCACCGAAGCGTGCAAAAATTGTTGTCACTGGACCACACACCCTTTGATTCGTTAAGTGATCCAAAGGTAACATGGGAACATCCCCAAGGTGTGGGACCTTGACTCCTTGGGATGAACCTCCAGAGAAGGCCAACTTCCTTTTAAACTTGGTGCATTTTATTTAAGATCAAGATGCAGGGCTACAATACTTAAAATAAAACTAATCTATTGTTCTCGGGAAAAGAGATAAGAGAGTAATTGAAATATATAAAAGTGGTGATGCATCAAGAGTTAATAGAACAAGAATATTTACTTCATATGAAAAAATTAATATTACATAACAATGGATATCATGTACATCTCCTAATAATCCCTTTCAATCACTGAATTAGCTAAGTACAAAATTTTAATAATGGATTGGATTAAAGATTTTCCACAACTGAAACGAAAAGATTTCATACCACAACTCACAAATAATTGAAAGAAGATAATTGATTTAAAGGCAATATAATTTATCACATACAAGGAATTAAAGCATTCACAAGTATTAAATAAATTATCAAATTACACAATACACCAAGTATTCAAAGGAAAAATAGTGTTATGAATATATCAAAGGCTTAAAGCTTGTTCTTGGACTCTTCAAAATTATAGAGCCCCTTCACAATAAGATCTAAAAGTTTTTTAAAACATAATGCATTCTCCTATTTATAGACTAAGGAGATTGAGTGATTATAACTCTATCTTCTAACTACTTCCTACTAAAAATAGAATGCATTAATGCTTAGGGAACAACCTCCCATGAAAATAGCAAAAATAGTTGCACATGTTTGACCAAGTCAACCCTACAATTTTCACTAGTCTTGAATCTTGGAGGATGTCCAACAATTACCGCCACACCTAGCTAGGGATGGCTACATCCTTCTCCTTTTTCTCGGTTCTTCTTTATTTTATTCTTCCTTAGATTCTTCCTTAACTAAATTTTTCATGAAATTGAGAAACCATATGATAATTCCTTGAAGCTCTTCATCATCTGGTCCACATGCATAATGATTCGAAGTACGTCCATTAACTCAATCTCTCTAGCTAATTTCCCGTATAGCCTTCTTTTCCTGTTTATAACCTCTTTAAGTTTAGTTAAGAAGTTTTTATAGTATACCAATCAATGAATAGAGTTTAGACCAAAGGATTTAGTGACATCGTAATATTCTTTTACCATACTCTTGAATTGAGTAGTGATTTTCTCACCTAGAAATGTATCCACTGCTTTGTTTAAAAAATTGCAATTGATTATGTCAACTTATTGTAAGATATCATTTAAACAGCTTAACTATTTTGATCCTTCTTTCCTCCAATTTCTCTAAGGATTCTTGAAATATTCTCATCCTAAAATTCATTTCCTCGTTGAACTCAAATGGCCTCATGATGTCATCAATGACACCTTCCTTCAAGAGTACATCTGATTTGACATTGTGTAATTCCTCCCATGTATCAAGAGTAAGTTCAAAGTTATCACTTTCCTGAGTGAGGAGTTCACTCATTTTAGAAATAACGATATTTTCTACAAGTCATTATATAGATTGACACCATAATTTTCTCTCCTTCTTGAAATAGATTATTCATCCAAAATCCTATTCCTCTCCCATTTTTCCCAATATTTTCCACTACATGGAAAGATGTGTCATCAAAACTTAGAGGAATAGTGAGAGAGGTAGTAGCGTGGACATGCTACGTGATTTTGGTCAAGAGAGCGGTTATCTATTCAAAATTTCCCTTAATTTCATCATTGGTTTCTTTGTATTTACCATATTTCTCTAGAAATTACCCAGGGGCCACCCAAAAAATTTCTTGGCAACTTCAGGGTTGTTTTCCCTAGAGAGAACTTGGAAAATTGATGATCCAATGCTGTGATAGTTTCTCTAGTTTTTCCTATAATCGGAGTAGCTATCTTGATGAATATTTCCCATATATGATCAATTGATAAGTTACAAACAATTGTTGGTCACTTAGTTTTCTTTCGGGAGTTAGATCTAGATAAATGTAATTTATAACATCAATAATAGGAACTTTCTTATTCTATTTTAGTATTTTCATAAGAAACCATACAAGTAATAGAAGAAGATGATTCAAAAGACAATATGGGAATTGTTATAGTAGTACTTGGGGTAGTTGATATGAATAGGGAACTCATCATAATCACAAAAATTGGTAGTGATGTGGTGACAATGGAGGGAGGAGTGGAAAGGATGGCCTCAGGTGTGGGTGAAACAAAAGTGGAAATGGGAAGAGATTATTGGGGAAGAGGGGTTGCAAAGGAGACCCTACTCCCAAAATATCTCCAGGTTGGGAGTGTTGGAAGGGAAAAGAAGACCTAAACCATCGAGGGAGATGTGGCAAGATATAAAGGGGAAACAAGAATGGAAGAAACATAAGAAAAGGTTAGGGGAAGAGTGAGATATAGAGGGAGAGAGCAGAACTAAAGGTTGAGAATATGGAAAATATGAGTAGAGAGGTGAATCGACACTTGAAGAACTTTCAAAGAAATACTTAGATCTATCACTTCAGCTAGTTACAATTTTGGAGATACAACTCATGTAGTAGTAACCCCGAACAAGATCCTAAACACCTATAAAAAAATTTTTTTTTTTTTTACGTGGTTTGGAAATGGGTTTGGAAGTTGACCTCTTTCCTTTTGATGGAGTGGGTTGGTCCATTGATGATTGTGTTTATACACATATTGTGGCTAGTTGGTCTAATACTTTAGGTATAATTACCAAGGGTTCCAACCATTGGTAGATCCTATGTAAAATGGGACCTGACCTTTCCTTCGTGTTACCGCACACCTCAATTGAGCAATATATCTAAGGAAAATGCTAATTTATGACATTACCCTAATAATAGGAAGGATCCAACACTTGATTAGCATCCTTTAGACCCTCGAGAATGACTACAATTCTATAGTGGCTTATTTCCTCGAAGGTTAACCCATCAAATTCCATCTCTCTTACTACATATTCATCTCGAAATGAATCCAAATGTCTTCTAGTTGACATATATGAAAACTAGTTGATCCCATCATGTTGAATTTATCCTAGTAATCAAAGTTAGTGTGTGAGTGAAATGTTCTCAGAGTTATATTCTTTAACGTTATGGTTTCTCAGGGGTCCTCAAAGAAATCACTATCCATCCTAATTACCATTGTGCCATCATCATCCTTTATGGTGCGTGAATATTTATCAAAGTGGGATGCCGAGAAAAGTACAAAATCGAGGCTATTACATAGACTAAGGAAATATAGATGCAAGGGGAAGTCCACTATGTTATAAATAGCTTCCATCCACGGTTTCTTTTTTGAGGTCTTTACTCTTTCCCAAAATTTAGACATGTCAATATGTCCAAAATTTATATCCCCAATATTCTCTACATCATATGAGATAATGGAAGGGGGTGATACCCCTTGGTAAATGTATTTTATTTTATCATTTCCCCTAGATGAAGAACCAGGACATCTTCCTATCAAAAACTCAAAAGTCAAAATTTTTAGCAGAAGTGTGTACCTATAGAACACCTGTAAAACCATCCTAGACTTTCAAAATCTTGAAGTACCAAGTTCTGAAATTGGGACTATAATGCCCGCTAAAAACTACCACTCAGACCAAAGAACAACCTAGGTATAGTTAGAAAAATTATGGAATAATTTTTTTATTTTTTTACAAAAGTGTTCACAACAAAAATTTCAGTCCACTACAACAATTATCAAATCACCTTACAAAACACTAAGAGAGTGAAAGTTATCCCAAGCATAGTTAAATTCCCCTTAGGTGATAATCTAACTATTTAAAATTAGATTAACACTAAGCCCAAAAATCTTAATTAAACTCAGAGGGTAAGAAGAGCCAAAAAAATTAAATACCCTAGGTATTTAATTCTACAAGGTTTTAAAAATTAACAAGGTCTAATAAAAGGTGGACAATACACATTCAAAATTACAGGGCAAATTCTCACTTACCCACTCCCATAACTCTCTTAAAAGATTCAACCTGATTTTTATCATATTTAATGCACTCAAAACTTCCTAAAAAATTCCCATTAGATAGGAAATTTCCTCACCTTTCCAATGATATAAAGAAGTCCTCCTAACTCCTCATATTTTTCAAGATATGAGCTCGGGCTTTGGGATGAAAATTTTCCCCAAGAGTGGGCCTATGGGCCTGGGGAGGAAAATTTTCCCAACTCGGGCCTGCGGACTTCGAGAGAAATTTCTCCCGGAGGAGAAAAGAGGACCGGCAGAGCGGGGAAGAAAATTTTCCCGGACGTGGGTGGCGGGAGCAAGGAAAGCATTTAGCACTTTTTCCCTTTTGGGACAAAGGTGCAATTTACCTCCGTGCGCCCACGAGCCCGTAAGGGGACACATGTCCCAAAACTTTGAACCAAAGGGAAGGTGGTCACCTAAGAATTTAAAGTTTTGATTTTTTTTTTGAAAAGTGTTAAGGGATCAAAATTATCCATGCCTCTGTCAACACCCAAGGTGCCACATGTCAAGCCCAGACTCGAGTGGGGAAAATGAACTAGCAGGAATCTATAGAAAATTAAGACTTTAGGATGAAAAGTGTGAAGGTTAAAAATTAACCCATGCCTCGACCGAAGAAGCCGGATGATGCCACGTGCCGGTGAATCATTGGATGCAGGTCGGTGGGAATTTTAATGAAATTAAACTTTTCTTAAAAAAAATGTATAGGGTTCAAAACCATCCGCGCCTCCACCACATCTAATGATGCCACATGGCAAAGCTGATTGATGCGGGCGGTGGGGCCACAAGGAAACTTATAGAATTTTTCCAAATTTATTTTGAAAATGCTAAGGCTAAAAAGTGATCCACGCCTCCGCCGTCACCCATGAAGCCACGTGTCGATCAATGATTGGCTGCGGGGAGGTGGGGCCGCGGAGGAAAAATTGCCAAAGTAACTTTTTGGACTTAGATAAAAAAATTCCGAAAGAGAAGTGATCAAGCCAATGGAGTGGAGGGAGAATTTTTTTGTGTTTCTTTTCCTAAAGGATAAAAAGTAATTTTCGGGCCCAAGCGGTCCGCTTGTAATTTTTTTCCAATTTTGACAGTTAGTAATTTTTTTGAGCTCGAAATGAAGTAAAAACTTTAGAGGGCCATAAATTTTGATTGGGAGCTCGATTTTTGGAAAACGAGGACTTTTTGGAAATTTCTTGACGTCCTCTTTGCACAGGGATCATAAAATTTTAATTTTGATAAAGTTTGAAGGGTCAATTTTGAGAAAATGTTCTGCAGGCTTCTAAGATGAAAACTGGTATTTTTAACTTATAAATTTTTGTTCAAATTTGACATTCTTCCATTCTCAACATGTCAACTAGACATGGAGGATTTCTCTTGGGAGAATGTTAGGATTTATTGCAAGGTATAACTTGTTAGATTGATTTTTAATTTGAAAACTCCCAATTTGACAGCAAAACGACTGTGAAACTGTCTGAGCCCAATTTTGCAAAGGTTAATGAAAACTTCTTAAGTGTTTTAGTATGTTTGGGGATCATTTTGATCTCATTAATTCCAATTGAATATTTCATTTTTCTCTTATAGATTTGTAGGGTTGTTTTGGACATTTGATAAAAAGGAATTTGCAAAGTATACAGTGAAGTAAAAATGAAGTTTGTACATTTCAAGAACAAAGATTAAACTATTTCTTTTGCCATGCAATAAAAACATTGAATTTATTCCATGTTAGTTTTAAATAGTTTTCTTTCCTTCAATCAAATGATAGAGATAAGAATGCAACTTTTATTTTTTTAAATTAAACATTTCAAATGAGACAGAGCAGTGCAATATTTCTTCATACGTGCTTCCTTTTCACTTTTACAAATAGAGATTTCCTACTGTATATTAAACACATATTTCCAATGGAAATAATATCATATGAACAAGGAAAAACACTTCTATTAATTCAAAGGAATCTCTTACAACTTATTTCCCATTTATTTTCGAAATATAACATACCAAATGCATATCTTTCTTTTTTGTTCACAGAACTGAATACAAGATATATTCTTCCATAATCAATTACAACTTTCATAGCTAAAACAGAGTAGTCTTTCCAACACAATAATATACAAGATCATCCACTTCAAGGTGGGAAATGTTACAAAAGAAGTTTCACAAGGGACTGTCAGAACTCTGTCTTCTTCCTCAATTACAATATACAGAATACAATTTCTTCCACATTTATTCAAAATAGAAAACAAAGTATATCTCTTTCACATTTCAAATTGAAACTTTCATAGCCAATACAAAACATCTTTCCATCACAAATAATGTACAAGGTCATCCACTTCAAAGTGGGAAAGGGTTACAATAAGAATAATCTCAACAAGGACTATCAAACTTGTCTTTTTCTCTCTGCTCCAGAACAACAACATGAATATCCTCTATTTTCTTTATTTCAATTTGATCACAACAGAATAGGGGAAAGGCAACGCTCTCCACCCAACCAAGACATCCAATGACAAGGAGAATCCATCCTTCTTCATTTTCCCCCAAGCCCCAACCACAGTGTAATAAGAAATGTTTTCAACACATGGCAACAAGAGGCTTCCAGAACACACAAACAAATATCACATTTAAAACACAGTCCAAAGTAAAAATTTAGTTTACAACCACAAAATAAAGACAAAAAACAACACTCAGGCTTCATCATGCAAGCCAAAGGAGCAAGAAACTATGGGGATGCTACTTATTCCTCCCAAAGGTGAAATGGGTATCACCACTTGAGAAAAAACTACCAAAATATATATCATTTCAAATCCCTGACTTTCCCTTATGCCTCCCCCAAGTACCCCCTTATTCCTCCCATTTCCTTATGCCCCCCAACCTCTTATGGCACCCCATAATGAGTAAAGAAATGTAATCTATTTATTTGTAAGGTGGAACCCAAATCCTAACTCCCTCCACACTTATACCTCCCAAAACACTTATGGCTCCCAAAAATACCCCATAGTCTTCTCCTACACCATTCCTAGGCCATCTACCCAACCAGCCAACAAATAAAACAACACATTCAAACATTCAACCATTCACATATGCATAAAAATGAAAGGAGATCATTTCAAGAGCTAAGCTCTTACCTCTCCATGATGGAGTTTGTTCCAAGTTCAAAACAACAATCTCTTCAATGCAAAACAATCCAAGAGATCAACAATCAACAAGTATGCAACCATCTCCCATCTCCTCCAAAAGCAAGAACTCTTAAAACCAAAAGAAGTCACCCAAAAATGAAGCAATGCAAGTCCCAGTAACCCCCAAAACAAGCTAAGGAATTCGAATATATAGAGGGAAGAGAAGAGGATGAGGTGGATCCAAGTGGGATGCCACATCACACATCCTCAACTCCAACTCATAAGTCAAATTCAATCTCCAAGGCACAATAAATAAGTAGGTGAATAAATGATAGTTTTACTTACACACTCAAATCAAGCCCACACCCCATAAGGACTGAAATTGAAAGCATGTAAGAAAGTGCAATTAAAGCATACAACTTGACTTACAAAAATGCATAATGAAGGCTAGATTTAAACTCTCCAACCATAGGTAAGGTTGGTATGCAAATTTAAGAGGTATGGGACAAGTTTAACTTGTCCCACAAGCCTCCAAAATCAGCCTCCAAGGACAAATTTGGATTTCAAAAGAAGGTGGAGTGTTTCATACTCCAAAATTTACTTACATATCTCTTACACATCACTTACACATTTCTTACAACACTTTAATTTTAGGCCAACAACTCTAATAATTAATTTCTTATGACACAATTTGATTAATTAATTTTAACAATATGATTACTCACATTATTTACCACAATTTAATTCAATAATGAAAAGGGAAAGCACGTCACTTATAAAAGACATAAAATATTAACAAAGGACCAATCAAAATAAAAAATAAATCCCTTGGTCACATTCGAAGGTGATCCCCCATGGGAATCCCTAACAATAATCAAACACACACAACAAATACAAGCTGCCATGGTGACCTTGTTGAATTCATCTAGAATTCCAATGTGGTTGGTCTTCAAACCCCGATGTTTATTGTGATAATTTAACCTGCAAAACACAATTACCTCCTTCACCTCGTGGCCATATCGAACATCCAAATGAATATAAATATAATTTCAAAATCATCAATATATATATATATATATATATATATATGAATCAACAACATCCAGACAATCAACAGATCACTTACAATTTCATCAACTACATCATCATCAATTTTAATTCAATTTTCTCGGTCTACTAAATATATCCAAATATCACATGTCATAACAACATCCATATATATGTATATATATATATATGTGTGTATGTATGTATGTATGTATGTATGTGTAACCATGTCCAACAACATGTCAACATCTATATAAAATGTCTTAACAATCATCATGCATCATATGTGAATCGAGTCAATAATAATCCATGATCAAACATCTAACACCATACTAAATCAAACTATAATAATGTCCATAATATAGTCGGTAGTATCGGATCAATATCAAAAGTGTCGAAGGGAATTGGGCACTACAAGGAATTATATCTTGAAGAATAGGCTTCAAACCCAAACCTCTCGAACTCTTGAGAAAACAAACTTAAAAAACCCAAACTCCAAAGTTCTAAATTTCAAATCCCAAAATGTTGACCTTATATCCCTAAGTTATAAAGCTTGGACTTCTGAAATTTGAAGAGAAGAACCTCTAAATCCCAAAACTCAAAAACATTTGAAACTGAATTGATAGCTTCATGGAAACTTGGTCTCAAGGTTCTAAAATGATATCTTCCAACAAGAAAAAATACAAAAACTTGGACTCTCAAAATTTGAAATCTTGATAGAAACCTAAACTCGAAATTTGAACCTTTGAAAAATAAATCTCTAAAGTTCTAAACCTTGAGCTTCCACAAAAATCCTTGTCTTTTAAGTGTCGAAAATTCTTCTTTCTTGCTTGTAAATTACCATGCATTTCAAACTTGAAAAGCAATAAAAACAACAAGGAAGGGCAATCCATTGCTTGAATTTTAGGAACAAAACCTAGGAGGAAAATAGAGAATGAAGAATGGAAGAAGAAGAAAACATGAAACAAGAGCCCCAAAAATGGAAACCAAAATAATCTTGCAAAACTTACCCAAAATGATGAGAAAATTATGAAAATAATGCTATGAAAATGTCTTGAGGGGTGCGTAGGGGTGTATAGATTTGCTAGCTTGTCGTGTACTAATTCACCTAGTAAAAATAATAAATAAAAAATTACATATTTATAGGAGGGTAAAAATTAATTACCGCAGTGCTAACATGTGTGAGGTGGTTGGGCATTTATTGCCTTCAGGAATCAGGATTTAGAAGTCAGCGCGTGCAAGCTAAATGTAACATGCCCTCCGAACTCCAAGTCAAAAATTTTGAAGTTTTGAAATGGTGAAGTTGTTAGGTTCAGAATTCATGATCCAACACTCAAACTACATGTAAGCTTCCTTTTCAAACTCCAAAGTCCGAAATAACGGTGCAAAATCGACTTGAACTCGAGGAGATAAAATACATGCAAAATGCACCTACATTTCCGACTTCCAATTCAATTCCTATGGCATCGGACTTCAAACTTCGGATCTCAACACTCATTTTGAATGTAAAATGCATGTCAACTTTTGAAATCTAAAATCTAGTGGAAAATAGTGCTAAGGCTATTTTTGACACAATTTTTTTGAATAACTAAGGAATGGGAAAGGAAAACAATTACAAGAAAAAGTTAAAAGCCCTCCTAGAAAGGGTAATTTGTAAAGTTAACAAAACCCAACCTACTGATTTTTAACCTTTTGACTTCAAATCCTAATGCATCTTGCCAAAAGAGAGAATCGAGAGATTCCTTTGGCTTTCCAATTTTCCTTAGAAACCACCAAAACCTATTCACGCTTTACTTCCTTATTTTCCTTCCGAGGGAATATATTCATTTTATAGCCAATTTCTCTACAATCAAAGCATTGAAATGGGAAACATTCATAGTCAATTTCTTAGTACCACACCCCCATCGACATATTGAGCTCGAAATATCGTATATCACAACAACTTGTTCAAGTCAATATTGACACAAATTATGGCATAGGAAGATAGAAATGTAGAATTGGTTTCCTTACCATTACCAATTAGATCCCCTAAGGCCTCTCGCAATAATCTTTAGGGTGTCGTGACCCCAAAATTCAGGTGGCAACTTATAGAGCCTCACCCACAGAGGCACCTTCTTCATGAATTCCTCTTCCGGATTAAATAATGGAGACCAAGGCCGAATATACAAACCTATTTTTGAAGAACCATAGAATCCAAAAATATCCTATCCCTATCCCAGGTTATTATTAAATTCCCTGGAATAATCCTTTGGTTAAAATCCTAAGACCAGGGTGCTTGAGTAAGCCCAATTTTTCTCAATCTAGCTAAAAAGTTCATCTTTCATGGGCCATAGCCCAATAATCTTGAAAATCACCACCATCTACCTGATACACTCCCAAATTTATTCCAAATTTGAATACCCCACATCAATAAATTTAACTATTTTAGAGACTTTAATTTCCAATTCCCCCAAGATTAAAAAAGCAAGGAATTTTCTGTCAAATATCCTGGCTCATGATTACCCACACGACTGTCCAAGATTTTACGATCAGATTACCCAAACAAAACCTCCCAATTTAGGAAAAACCACATTCCTTCCTTAAGGTCTCCAACTTCCTCTTTTTCCTTCAACACTCGAGAAGCATTCTCTGGCATATTCTCTTTCCACCCCAATCTGTTTTCACCCAAAGAACTGCATTCACCCATGACCACAGAAAAATATTAGATGACCCATCCTTTGAATGGGCAAAAGCTTTCAACCTCGAAAATCCACTCCCTCCTGTAATCCTCTGGTCACTCGACCATTCATAGTGGCGCATTAGATGCCTCCACCAACTTCATTTCGCCAAATCGCCATTCCTGCCTCCAGAAAACCCTTCCTCTGAAGTCGTCAACTTCTCCTTTCTCCTTCTCAACTCAAAAACCATATTCATAATTATTCAGCATGTGAGCCATTTTCCCTATGCCATCTCTATAAGGAAATAGTATACTTGTGAGAAAATTTATTCTTAAAAGGGACAAAAATAAAATATTGTAAAAATCCTTAAGAAATTCACTCAAATTTTAAAAAAAAAAACTACTACAATGAAGTGAAAACAATATAATTGTGAATTTTGCTAAAAATCCTAGCGTCCACTGACCTTCCCTCAAAAATTATTACATCTTGGTGTTGTTAGCATTTAACGTTTGTCTTAGAGAGAGTCAAGCTTGAAATCGCCATGAAACATTGTTTCTACAAGATGCTCCAGATTAAAAACATTACATTCATGAAGAGAAAAATTAGATGGTATTTCGCTGATCTGCACAAAATTATAGTGGATCATTGAAATGTTTATCAATATAGCTATGAAATTAGAGAATAAATTCTTAACAAACCCGTGTCAAAGAAATCCTAACATCAAATTTGTTAACAAGAGAAGTACGATGTCACTTCAAATTGTAGAATGCTTCCTTTAGTTCTTATCAGAGGAACCCCCTTCACTTACTGCCATTCTTCCAAGCTCTTCTAGCTTGGTGGCTTCCATTTTGAATTCCTATTCCTTCATGACATTCCTCACGGGAATATCAACCTCCTCTTGCATCAAAATCTCATCTTCATTCTTCCTAACTTGAATCCCCACATCATATCTAGGTCTCGTCATTACCTCTGGGTCTCTTGATCTAGTGTGGAATCATTCAATGGAAAAAATAGGGGTCCGACGATAAAAACATTCCCACATCGCATCTAGGTCTTGTCATCACCTTTGGGTCTCATCATTCGGTCTCGAATCATTCAATGACAAAAATGGGGGCCAGACGGTAATAAAAGGAGGTAGTTGTAACTCTTTTCGAAGATATTTGAGACACTTTTCTTCCATCGGCTTAAACTTATTGTTTAAAACACCCGATCCCACCTCTGGTCCACTAGAAAGGAAGATCTTTTGGAAAATATGGTCTATCATCTTGAGTGCATGAGAGATCTGAGTAGTCGGCACTGGCGGAAAACCAGTGATATGCAAAACGACGCTTTCATCACAGAAATCAAAACCTTTGGAGTCCAGAACATGCCATGAGACCAAGGGTAAATATAGAGGCAGTGAAAATAATTTAATTTGGGAGCTTAAACCTGGCGGTGATGTCCAAAGTCAAAGCAAGTTCTATATTCGTGATAATGGCAGAAATAGGATGATTGTGGTAAGAAGGTATGTGGTGAGAATATTTTCGAAGGCCGCCATGGATGTTATCATAGTGTCCCACTGAGTGAAAAGTGGTCTTCTTTAGATCCTCTCAGGGATTCGATCTGGAGCTTCATGACATGGATGTTGAGCTCCGAATCCGCTAATTGTTGAGCGTGTGTGGTTTAAGAAGGGGAAACGTTCTTTCCTGCAGTGATGAATGTGACAGTAATGCCATGACGGATTGTTAAGGCTCTAGAAAGATGCAAGAAGGGCATGAAATGGCCAATTCCTATGGTGGGGAAGACGTTCACATGGCGTTTCTCTTTTTTTCTAGTCAATGCCATTGAAAATTTCACTCTCCTCAATTTGACACCACCATTGCTCTGTGAAGGACACCATTTTAAGTCCCTGCCCACCCAATGCTATAAATTCATACAACTATTATCTTTAAAGTGTTTTTCTCATTGATTATGATCTTTAAGTTCAGCCACCGTTAGATTTCAACACACCTTTGAAACTGCAGTCTTGGCTGACTAAATTTCTGTAAAATATACTAGTACATCTTAATTTTTCTTGTGGCTTTATATGGTGTTATTGAAGATTGACAGAGAGGAGTAAGGTCTTAGGACCCCAAAGAATAGGAAGTGTATAGTTGTGTACATATTATATTTTCATTAGTTGAAGTTTTCAAAAATTGTACTTACATGATGTGGATACAAGAATTAAAAACTTTTAATGATTTTTTTTTTTTTTTTTCTGTTATTTATCAAGTATTTTTAATTTTAGTTTTTTTTTTTTGTCTATAATATGTTATTTTTTTTTTTTCTGAAAACTCTATTAATAATTACAAGAATTTTTAAATTTAGTTTAATATTAGAAAAAAATAAATCTTTTAGAGAATCATTGTATATGTTAATATAAATTATTAATTATATTTTAGTGTCATATATCTATCTACATTTAAAATTGTAATATCTATAAATAAATGTATTGCATTAATAACGTTGAAATACTTTTCATATAAACCCTAACACATAATATATAATTAAATAAATAGTGGCGAAGTAAGAAAAAAATCCAAAACAACTTAACTAGCAACTTAACTTAACTAGTGATTAAGATCAAATATCTTTCAATGAACAAAATTTCCTTCATTTATGATCACCCTTCCGATGTTATTTGTTTTAGAGAGATAATTATTACTTTTGTAGTTGATTTTGTTTGGGCAAACTATGGGTGGATGATTCTAACTGATTTTATGATCAAGTGTAGAAATATAATATGAACCAAAATTCATTTGGGAACAAAGGAAGCAAATTAAACATGAGGTCTAACCCTTAAAATGATTCAAAAACTGCAAAAAGTGATATAATGTACAAAGGTTCTGGATAAACAACTATAAATTGCATAGTTCTTTTTGATGGGGCAGAATTTTAAAACTATAGGTATTTTTGTGCAGATATATAAATGAATAAGACATTCCATTGTGTTGTTGTTGGCAGCTTGTTTTTGCAAAATTCAACTGAATATTTTTCCCCTTACTTGCCTTCGAAGGGAGCAAATGGAGCTCTCCAAAACATTGCACATTAAAAGGAAAATTGAACCACACATGTATGTTGAAAAGTGTAATTTTGTAAGTGTAGAAATATAGACATGAACCACTTCATTTAAAGGTATCATCTCTTCATTTCAAACTTGTTACAAATTTGTACATATACATTTACAAATCTCATATCATGAGTGGTAGCATTTTGCAGACTATTTTATTTGAACTTAACATGAATACATGAAGACTTCCATGCATGTGCATATTTTATATCATGAGTGGTAGCATTTTGTGGCCAATTTTTTCGCTCTAAACATGAATACATTTGATACTGTTTTGGATAGTTACTTACTTTTGATGGGGCCTCATAAAAGGGATTCGGTGGTGGGGAATCATCGAGGGATCAAAGAGGTTGTATGTTGCTACTTGAGTAATTTTTATTAGTAAATCTGCATCAATAGCCATGAGTTGTTTCTATCGGTCCTTTATGGAAAAAAATATTTTGTACATGATAAACATCACCCATACTTATTGGGATAGTTGTAGGGTGTCCACTCATCTTCGAGGAGTGACTATTCCTTTCATTTTGATGATTGATAGTGTATCATTATTGATCTTAGACATTTGAGTATTATATTTTTATTGATAATAGATGATGGACTATGATGACATATTTAGAATATTGACATTATGTGGATTTACCACTTTATTATGATGCTCTAGATGGTAATGATAGAAAATTATATATGATTGATATCAATATTCAATTTGATAAAACATGTTGTATTTTGGATGCATAGCATATGATTGGATATTTTAAGTAAAACTAAGATTTTATGGATGCCAAAATAAAATTAATTATATGATGATGGATAATAGAATTTCTAGATTCGAATGATGATTATTGATTTTATATACATATTGTCTCGATGTTGTCATTGAGAATACTAGCTGAAAGACTAGAAAGGTATTTTATTCGTTTTGTAGGACAATTTATCACATACATCAAATTCGGGGATAGGTACACCAACCATGGAAGGATATCGGGCTCATTGAGAAACACTGAAGGTGCAAAATTTTACAACTTATGTAATGTTATGTTGGTTGTTTTTGCATACCTTGAGTTTGGAGGTCTCCTCAAGGTGGGGATCCTGACCTTTGATGACTTTCCATGTAGTAAGGTATGTTACCTAGGGTGAAAAGTTTATCCCACACAAACATTTTCTTTTAATTTTTTATGTACTTTATTAGTTTTTCATGTATTTCAAATTTTGAGAATCTGATGTCACTTTATTAGCAAGCAGTGGGCCTAATACTCCTCATTAATTTTCCAGCTCCCAATCCTCCCTCTCCACACCCCCATACCCATACTTGTTAACTAGAATAGATATGTGACTCCAATAGGTAATTATGAGCCTATATGGTCCCATTGTTCTTAGAATAAGATTTACGAACTAGTTTATGTATTTTTACCCCACCCCAAAGCTTAAAAATTCGGATTTTAACTTGGAAGGAGCCTTTTTGAGAGCTCAAAGTGGGACATCTTAAGAACATGGAGAAAGCCAAAGGTAAAAGGATCCCCACGCCTCTGAGGAGGATTTACCTTCAACAACCCTACCCTTGATGGCAGATTGGGAATGCCAAAATCAGAGTTTATTTTGACTTGTCTTATTCATCCTTTTTGCAGCTTAAGTGTCAAAAGATATATGGGGCCCTAAAGAAAATAATTTCACTTTCCTTCTGACCCTCTATTAATTTGCTCCTGTAGAATCAGCATGGTGTGTAAGGGCTGATTGTGAGGCATGTGGGTTTGTTCAGCTATTTTTGATGGTGCTCATTTATTTCTCTTTTGGTTTCTTTTGAACTTGTCTTGACTTTTGCTCGTCTCTGGAATGGAGGAACTCTTCATTTATTGTGAAATCCTACATTGAGCCTTTCTTAGTTGAATGTTTTGCCCTTCTCTCATCCTTTTACATTTTATTATTGTTGAGCCCTTTTGATGGAATGGGGTTACTTATTCATTTTCTTCGTTAATAAAAAAAAAAAAAAACATTCACATGTATAAATTATGGGAGCTTGTTGGAGTGCTTTTGGAATTTGCTTAGCTTGAGGTGTGAAAGAAAGAGATAATTATTACTTGTGAAGTGAATTTTTGTTGGAGCTGGATGGAAGTAGGTTCTCCATCATTTAAAAAGCGTAAACATGATTTTAAAATGGTTCAAAATGCAAAAAGTGATATTATGTACAAAGGTGTGAAATATTGTAGTTCTTTTAAGTTTTTTATAGTTATTTTTGTGTGCATAATGAATAATACATTAAAAATGTGGATGGGTAGTACATAAAGAAGCAAACAACATTAAAAGGAAAAATTGAACATGAATGTTGAAAAGTGTAATTTTGTAAGGATTTATGGACCACTTCATTTAAAGGTATCATATCTTCATCTCAAACTTGTTACAATTTTGTAGGCATATACATTTGGTGGGAGTGTGAATGGTAGTTTCAACTATGGGTAGTTGAACCTAACAAATCATGGTTATATATGTGCAGATTTTATATCATGAGTGGTAGCAGGTGAGAGTTTCGCTATAAACATAAATACATTTGATACTATTGGATAGTTACTTACTTTTGTTTTTTTTAGTGTTGCTTAGTTGTTTTGTTGGTCCTTTAGGGAAAAACTCCCATTTTGTACACTTGATAAAGTGTGTGATCGAGAGGTGGTGTCCACTCATAGTCCTTACTCTATTTCATTTGATGGATTTTGGACATATACTTAAACATTTGTTATATTTTTATCAATAGATGATGGACTATAAATCTTTAGAATATTGAGTATTCATTTTTACACTTTAATTTTGAATGTATGTTGATGATAGAAAATTATATATGCCTTGATATCAATATTCGATTTTTGTCAAATGTTGTATTTTGATCCTTCATGGTTATGATTGGATATTTTAAGTAAAATTAAGATTTTATGGATGCCAAAATAAAATTAATTATATGATGATGGATAATAGAATTTCTAATTTGGATGATTATTGATTTTATATACATATTGCTCGATGTTGTAATACTCCATTTTGTAGGACAATTTATCACATCATCAAAAGGGGATTTGTGGAAGGATATTGTTGAAAAACACAACCATCCTTATGTAATGTTATGTTGTGTTGTTTTTGCATGCCTAGTTTGGAGGTTTCCCTTGGGGATGACCTGACATGTGTGGCCAATGAAAAGTTTTCCTTTTTTTTTAATTTCTTTAGAGCTTTATTTGCATTTTATGTATTTAAATTTTGGATGTCACTTTATTAGAAGTAATAATGTGTCTTAATTAAGCTAATCCTTCTTATTGGGTTAACTAGAATAATTTGGCCTTAAGTAATTATGAGGTAGATGATCCTTGTTGTAAATAAGATTTAGGTTATTTATGTATTTTTACCGTACCCCCTTAAAAATTCGTTTTAACTTGGGGTGCCTTTTTGTAGGGACATTTTTGTCCCACGCCTCATTTTACCCAACACCCACCTTGGTTTGGGAATATTGAATATTTGTGTTTTTGTAAAAGAGAGAAAACAATTTCACTTTCCTTCTACCTCTATTAATTTGGTAAAATTGTAAACTCCTAATTTTGTGAGCCAGTGGGTTTGTCATAGAAATTTTTATTATGGGCATGGTCTTGCGTGAAAGGAATGATGAAGTGATCCTACATTGATACACCTCATCACCTCACATTACATTTCTATTTATTGCTTGGATTTTGATGGAATGGGGAAAGTTATTCATTTTCTTCCTTATCATTTTTGAAATGGATTGTTGGAGTGCTTTTGGATTTTCTTTAAATTTAGGTGTGAAAGACTTATTTTCTTGGAGCTATTTACAAATGGTTCTCCATCATTCTTTTTTTATTATGTTTTTGATGAAAATATTGTGTATTGTAAAGTTTGTTTGATTTTGTGCATGTGTTTGTGTGTGGTTGGTTGACTTATATATTATGTGGGAGGAGGATTTATGGGAAATAATTAAAGATTTTGTGAGCATGCATTTGGTGGGAGTGTGAAATGGGTAGTGAAAAATAAATCATGGTTAATTGTTAAATGAAAGGGAGAATAAGGATATTGTGTTGTTTGTTTTGTGCACTTGGAGGCTTAGGGTAAACTCCCACTTCATGTAGGAGGATCAAGAGGTGGTTTCCCATAGTCCTTACCCATTTGGGTTTTTTCAAGACCTTTTCGTTGTTTGCAAAATTATAAATCTTGGTTGAGTATGTCATTTTAGTGTGTTGAATATTTGAATGTATGTTTTGACTGGAATATTTTGTTGAAAATTTGTCCTTGCTCAAGATTTTGATTCTTTGGTGTAAATTAAGGGGATGGCTTCCTCTTAAAAAATAAGTATACATCTATTTATTAAGTTTTATCATTATATGTAATTAATACTTTTATTAGTTGTAGCTATATACATAAGAAATGAAAATAAGACTCGTAATTTGCCTTGTAAATAAAACCATGGTACATTTTAGAAAATTGAGTGGAAGATTGAATATTGCTTGAGAGGAAGTTGTATGTAATATCTCTAAAATTGTAAACTCTCAAGAGTATAATAAGAATATATCTTGAAAAGTGTTACATTTATAATTAAAAATATACTTAAGGAATAGAAAGTTTAAATTGAATTTTGGATATGCATTTTCTTTAAATTTATAACTATTTAAATGTGATATCTTTCATTTACTAAAATATAAAATTTGAAATTTATATAAATATATATATATATAGATATATATATGAAATATTACATATTGTAGCATTTTAGGAAAAATAATTAATTGATGAAAATTCTTAATGAGAAAATAACCTTGCCCTTACTAGCTATTTTATGTTTTCTTTTATTAATTTTTCCCCAAGTTTACTTTTAAGTGAAGAGAGCCTCAAAAAGTTCTTGACTTGTATTTACTTCCCACCCCATTAAAAAACATAAGTATACATCTATTTATTAAGTTTTACATTATATGAATTCAATACTTTTATTTTGTATACCCATATAAAATAACACAAGTATATAAAACCATGACTTTAGAAAAAGAAATAATTATTTGTTAATAATAATTAAAATAAGTTTTACAAAAACACATTTATAATTAAGAATACCTTAACTAATATGAATTTGTTTTATTCTTATAATATAAATATTCATTTACTAAAAATAAATTTGATGTAATTATATTTTAGTAATATAACTTTAATAAACATTTACTTCTCTCTCTCTCTCTCTCTTTGATATATATATATACATATATACACACACACACACCTTATAAAAATGGATCTTCTATTTAAAACCCGATTCATAAAAGGGGCAAATGCCCATTTTCCCAAATAGGGCAAATACAAGAAAATATTTATATACAACAATGAATAGTTTTTATGAAACAAGAATTTGCAATCAAACCCTAGGAGGGTAAAAAGGAAGTAGTATTAAAAAATATAATAAAATAGGAGCATCCACCCTAAGCTCCATCTTCATCCATGGCTTCCTTCTCTTCATCCTTCCTTAAACTTAAAACCAAAAATGAGGAAATGAGTAAAATGAATGAATAAAAACTCCATAGAGATGTTTAGGGTTATTTTGGAAAACTTAGATCCAATGGCTTAGGATCCCATCCCTCTCAAAAAGTTGGGTGAGGGTAGGTGAGAATATTTTAGATGAAATTCATGGGTTAATTATGAATGGGGCCACTTAAGTGGTGTAGGGATTAAATTTGTTTTATAACCTTTTTAATTAGATGGTGACCTTTTTATAAAATTCATTGACCACTAGTTATTTATCAATTCAAATTACCCTTTTGATAACCTAGCAACATTTATTATAGGAATTTAAATTTCATTTAGTAATCAATGGGAGAGTGTTTTAGACTTAGCCCTATCTTATTAAATTAATTAAATGACCCTTGAACCATATTTGAAATTAATTAAAGATTATAGGAATGATTTAAAAAAAAAAACTAACTCAAGATTAAATCTTATTATTTGATTAGTTTTGAAATGATCATTTGTTAATCGGGATCTTTACTTAATTGTTGCAGTGACTTTATTAAAAAAAAAAAAATTACGTAATTTTTCTAATATAGTAGTTGTTTGTCTTGGAGTTTTGTGTGGGTAAAATTTTGGGCATTACAATAGTGGTAGTGTAAAAATATAGATGTGACATTAAATTGAAATGTTATATGCGTACATTTAAATTTATTCTGATTAGTACATAAAAAGTTGTAAATCTTATATCATGACATCCCCGAACTAAACATGTATACATGAAGGCCTTCGTACATTTGAAGAATTATATAATGAATGGTATCCTTTTATGGAAAATTTTATTTCCGGTAAACATGAATACATTTGATACCCCTTAAACAGAAATTTCACCTAGGATAGAAGAAGTGTTGAGTAAAGTTGTAGCGAAGGTGCTATCAAAGTAGAGTGTAGTATTTATGATAGGTTTGATGATATTAGTCTTGCTTATTCCTTTTTCTTGCTCAAGTGTTGGTACATGCGTCATTTTTAGTACATTTCCAATGAAAAAGGAGGTGAAATGCGTAGATTTACAAGTGAGGGAACTCTAGAGAAAGTTTTGAATGTCGGACCACGCCTTTCATTGGTTCTAATGTCGGCGGTTGCTTTATGTAAATTAAATCCCGTGACTTGTGGATAGTTAATCCCGGGGAAAATTTAGGCGGTAATTGTATTGATTCCCTCTCGAAATAGGGGGTATCAGTATGTTATGGGTTGTAGAGATCCCAACATGGGTCGTTGTATCTATCAAATTCGACAACAAAAATAAAGGTAATGTTAGTGGAGGCATTAATGCGTCATAGAAAATGATGGTGATTCTTCTTGTAAAAAATTTACGAGGCCTGCGTAAACCATAAATTTGTAATGAGAATCATGTTTTTTTGTTTGCATAGTATAACTTTGTGTTCCATCTGATCATCATCAAAATTTCTTGGTCTAGGCCACCTGTTACTTTCATCAATGGATTAGGTGATCCGAATGTTCAATGCCTTGACATCCCGAAGGTTATGGGGAGTTCACAAGTTCATATTTTGTAAACAAGTGGGGTGTATATTTAAAACGTTGAGCTCTTGCTAAGTTAGGTGTGTTTATATGCGAGACATTAGGAGTTCTCGGTCCTCAATAGGAGGGGTTGAATCTGCATGTGGAGAAGTAAATTCAAGAATGAAATGTTTGTATTGGTTATTCCTTGTTTCCGAAATATTATTTACAATGTAATGGAAGAATGGAATCCCTTACAAAGGCTTGATCCATAAGATTTACTTGCATAAGGAGGACTATCCGAAACCGGTGATGATTGGTCGAGGTTGCTAAGGAGGATGACCTATATGCTCCCAAATTGAGATGTTTTTAGTGTGGGAAAGTTTCATGTAGACTACATCACAATTTTTCTTAGCACATTTGGGCCAATGAAACTCATTTCATTAATAGGAACATATTATATATGTTTTAGCGATGTTTGAAAAGATGATAATTCTTTCCCTTAAGATCTCGGAGACCAAAAATTGTTATAACATTGGCGGGTGATATATCGGTCCCGTGGCACCTAGAGACCTCTTGTTTTATCCTATACCTCTAAGTTGAGACCTTATAGATAATACTATCTCATTTTCTCCATCTCCTTTAGGTTCTCTCTAAAAGGAATGATAACCAGATCGTGCCTAGCAAGAACACAGATGCTAATCAAACATCATGATCAATAAGATGAAAGCAATTCATTAGAATAAATTTACATAAACCTTTGCAAACAAATGAGTAGTAATATCATATATTACTATGGAACTCAATGAAATACAATGAGAATGGGCCTTGCTTATATAGGCAAGGAATAACAATCTAAGAACCATCGAATGTCATAGATCAAACCATAAATCATGGAAAGAACTAGTCATCAAAGAACTAGTCAAGTCCATAGATTTATGAGAGAACTAGACATCAAGGATCTAGTCAATACCGTAGATTTAGGAAAGAACTAGTCAATACCATAGATCAAGGAAAGAACTATACCTAACAACTAGATAATATCTCCTAATATCTAAATAAATAAAAGAAATATCCACACACATAAGTGGGTGAGGATAAATACAATAAAGGTAAATAATGTACCTAGGTGAACATGAGCTAAGGTAAATACCTACTCTAACACCCCCTCAAGTGAAGCTAGGGGCCAAAATAGAAGTGGCATGTCCACGGTATGAGTCCCGACAACTAGGCCTGATGAGGTACTCATGTACAATATATCTATGAAGAAATATCGAACCAAAAGAAGGAAAGAATCCTGCTATAAGGAAAGATAAAGAAGAAGAAGAAGGAATATTTTCTCAAGAACACCCCCAAGAACAACTTCCAAAACCCCAAGCATGCCATGCAACTCAAGGTAGCAAGGTGATGCAAAAGGCTTTGTAAAGATGTCTACAACCTGTTGCTGAGTTGGAAGGTACTCCAAGCAAAGAACTCCATCTTGAATGTGCTGCCGAATGAAGTGGATGTGTATCTTGATATGCTTGGTCCACTGGTGCTCAAATCGGGTTGCGAAATGTGAATTGTACTTTGGTTGTCACACCAAAGTCTGTCAGTGAATCTGTGGGAATCAACTCACAATAATCGGGTGAAGCCAAAGAATCTGTGACTCACATGTAATCTGCTACCATGTACTCTTCCTCACGAAGATGAAAGTGCAATAACTCATTTACTTTTTACATGCCCAAGCAATGGAGAAGAACCAAGATAGAAAGATAGCCAAGTAGAATACATTGTCATCAATAGAGGCTACCCAATCAATCAGATACCCAACCAACCAGAGTGAGAACCCCTAGTGTAGTGTAGGCCAAAGTGGGAAGTTCCCTGTAAATAGCACAAAATCCTTTTAGCAGCCTACCAATGACTACTATGAGGAGAATGTGCAAACTAAGATACAAGCCCTACTACAAATGAAATATTAGGGCAAGTATGGGTCAAGTACATGAGACTCCCAACCAACTGCCTATATAACGTAGGATCACAAAGTGGTGTGGTACATGTGGATGTAAGAGTAACCCTAGACTGAAAAGGAGATGGACTTGGCTTACAATTAGCCATATCAAAGTGCCTAAGAAGATCATGGGTGTACTTTTGCTGACTCAAATGAATCCCTGAATCTGTCTGAGAAATATGCAAACCAAGGAAATAATGTAATAGCCCAAGATTTGTCATGTCAAACTATGTAGAAATATCCCTCTAAATACTCTGAATGTGGGAAGAAGAGCTGCCAGTAAGTAATAGATCATCAACATACAAGACAAGTATCACAATATCCTCACCGACATGCTAGAGATACACTTTGTATGATTGGAGTGACAACAAACAAAACCAATAGATAGAAGAAAATAATCTATCTTCTCATACCAAGATCGAGGGCTTGTTTGAGACCATAGAGAGACCTTCGAGCTAACAAACAAGAGAAGAATCCTGAACAAATCTAGCCAGCTGCTCCATATATATTTCCTCTTGTAGATATCCATGTAAGAAGGCACTCTTCACATCCATCTGGTATACGGGCCACCCCTATGATGCAAAAAGAATAGCAAGTACAAGGCATACATAATCCATCTTGGCAATGGGTGTAAAAGTCTCAAAGTAATCAATACCTTTAACTTGTGAAAAACCCTTTGCAACAAGACGAGCCTTATACTTGTCAATGGACCCATCAGCTACGTATTTGGTTTGGTATACCCACTTACACCTAACCATATTTCTTCCTTTAGGAAGAGATACCAAATCCCAAGTATGATTCTTCATCAAAGAAGAATACTTAGCTGCCATCGCATCATCCCACTCCGGTATCCCATGAGCCTTTGAAAAGACTATGGATCCTCAGAAACTACCTAACACAAAATTCCAGAACTCTGTAGAATGTGTGTGATGATGCCTAGTGGGTGGAAGATCCTCTATGAAAGGTGCTTTCCTCGAAAATGATAAGACGAGCCCACTTAGGTATAGTGACAACATCGGTGGGTATATGATCCTCAATGGCATCTATAACCACCTCATCAATCTCCTCAAAGAAAGGATCCTCAAGATGAGATGATGAAGACGAAGGAATGGAAGAAGATGAAGAATCATGAGGAGTGAAATGCCCATCAAACTGAACATGTGTTCGAAAAAGAACATCATGTGTATTAGGATCTAAAATACGATAAGCTCTCATGTCCTCATAATACCCTACAAAGATCAATGGTTTACTCTTCTTATCCAAAGCTTTCCTTTTCTTCTTTGACACAAAGGCCCAAGCATGGCTCCCAAAGACTCGAAAAAATGAGACATCTGGCTTAGTGTTGGACCAAGCTTCCTCTGGAGTCAAATGCTCAAGTGCTTTGTGTGGTGTGTGATTACAATATAGTTAGCACAATTAATCTTTTACGCCAATAGATACGCGGTATATCTCTAGAATGCATTATACAGTTAGCCATTTCCTTCAAAGTTCTATTCTTCCTTTCTACTAATCCATTCTGTTTTGGAGTATGAGGAATAAAATGTTTGGTGAATAATGCCTTGAGTTTCCAAAAATTTAGAAAACTCATTGCTGAAGTACTCCCCCCCATTATCAGTGTGAAGGTTCTTTATGCTACTAGAAGATTGTTTCTCGACCAAAGCCTTGAAGAATTTGAAGTGTGAAAAAACATCACTTTTGTACTTGAGAAAATAAACCCAAGTACGCCTCGAGAAATTATCAATAAATGTAAGTGCATACTTATCTCCATTGAAAGATGGGGTAGGAAAAACCATCAAGTCACTATGCACAAGCTCAAGTGGTGAAGAAGCTCTCTTAGACAAATTCTTAGGAAAAGGATCTTGGTGTTGTTTCCCTAATGCACAACCATGACAAACTCCCTCAAGACAAGAAACTCTAGGAAGACCATCTACCATACCATGAGTGCTCAACTCCTTCAAATATCTATAATTGAGATGTCCAAATCTTTCATGTCAAAGCTTACTCTCTGAATATGAATGAGAAACCAATCTGTCCCTATAGAAGAAGTGTCATCAAAACCCTCAAAGTGATATAGTCTAGAACTATGATCAATAATACCACTGAGCAACAAGTGAATAAGGCTCCAACAAAGTTCTTACTTCTGCCCCATGTGGTGTAAAAGTCACTATTTTTCCTTGACCAGAATGACAAATTTGATATACAGAAAGCAAATTTGTAGTGATGTCAGAACATTTAGTGCATCTCGGATATTGCCACCATCAAGTTGTATATCACCTTTTCCCTCAACAGAAAGAAAGGAAGAATCTCCAACCTCAATTTTGGAAGTAGAACTCAAACCTAGAGAAACAAAAGACTCCTTGGAAGAATTCATGTGATGAGAAGCACCAGAATCTATAACCCAATTGTCTGCAAGTGGTGACTAAGATCTTCCAACAACATTAAGTGCTTTTCCATGCTGATTAGAAGGAGGTGGAGTGGAGATAGAAATTTTGTGTTTCTTGATTGCATCCTCTAAGGCTTGCATTCGCTTATAACACCTATTTTCTTCATGATTACTACCCCCACAAAAAGAGGATGAATGGCTAGATTTATTCTTAGATTTAGAAGACTCCTTGGGTTACGAGTTGTTTTCTTTGGATTTAGGAACATTTTGAGATGGAGAAGGTTTGGATTTGGTTTTACTATTTGGTTTTCCCTTGCCCTTAGGATTAGATGCAACTAATGCCTTTTGAGAGGTGGAAGACTCAAGGTGAGATAATTTGGATTCTTCCCTAGTAAGTATTTCACAAAATGTTTCTAAGTTAGACATTTTGAAGGTGTCACCTAAGGTATCCATGCTATAGAAAAGGTAGAAGAAAAAATTTGGAATGGTCCTTTCAACTTGGATAGAATCAAGTAAACACACTCTTCATCTTTCTTATCTCTTCCACTCCCTTCAATTGTGTCAACAAATGCTTGAACTTGGTAAGATAGTCTATAATTGTTGGAAAATCTTTAGGATTAAGAGAGGTGATCTCAATTTCAAGTTGCATGGCTCTCATATGATCCACCTTACCAAATAAATCCTCTAATTTCTCCCATATTTTGAAAGGAGAGTCACACTTTTCCAAATGAAATAAAAGACTTTCACTTACATAAGTTCCTATCAAACCCATACACTCATCAAATTTGTACTAGTACTGAAATTTCTCATATTCTCTAGTGAACACTGGTTGTTTTAAAGAAGTTAAAGCCCATAATCCTTTCCGCTTAATTATTGTTTCCATTATTGGTTTCCATGTGTGGTAATTATGTGTTGTTAATGTCTCAACATGATCTAATGCAGAAGTAGATAAAGATGCCATCCTCAAAAAATCACCAAAAGAAATGCAAGAACCAAGCAATGCAACAAGACCCCCAAACAATGCAACAAGAGCCCCCTAGATTTTGGCACTTTATAATGAGTGTGTGTTACAATATGGCACTTTATAATTATAGTGTGATTATCAAAATAAATATTTCCAATGGAAAGAGCATAAAAACTACACACTTTTGTAAAAATGGCACTCAAAACTGAGTTACCGATCAAAAGATACAAGTTTTTCAATATTATGCTCTACTATTTATTTTAGTTGCCACTAAAAAGAATAAAATGCTCTTGCCTTCACCACACAAATAAAATAAAAGGGGGCTAGAGTTAAGCACCTACTAGTAGGAATCACAAGCTTTAAGCCCTCATATGACCATACCATATGACCAGGGCTAAGAATTTGAATGGGTGTGTGCAACTTGCTATTTTGGGGTGTCATGGTTTTCAAGAAAAAGTCACATCTAATCTGCGTCTTTTGGTAAAAACTACTATTTTTGACCGTGTTGAAAGTGACCTTCGCCGCCCAAAATAGTAGTCTATGGATTTTCCCGAAATAGTAGTTGCACTTCCCTCCTCATATATGTACATCTTTCTTATTGAATAATTCAAGTTATTCTATTGTAATGTATTGAGCATTATGGATTATGACGGATTTCCATATATGGTATTTAAGCTCTTTTGCTTTGCAAATATAATGTGGTGTGCTATTATCATCCGAGATCGCGGCTTGGAACAATCTTCTTTTCATTCCTTTCTTGGAACAATATTTCTTTTGATCCTTTTATGGGTGTACTTTTGCTTTGATACTGCAGGTGTTAAGCACTCGCCCAGAGAGTAGTTCTAGGATGGGTGACCTCCCGGAAATTCCTGGTGTCACTGCCTCCTAATGTTGTTGGGCCTAATTGGGTGTATACCCGGCTCCATCGTGCGGGAGGGTATTGGCGTAGCAACTGATTAACACGATGAGATCCCTCTCCACCATTAGTTTGAGATTTTGGTGTGACGGCAAGTCGTGCAGCTCTGATACCATAAAAGGAACGATACCCAGATCATGCCAAGCCAATAACACAAATGCTAATCAAACATCACGATCAATAAGATGAAAGAAATTTGCAAGAATAACTTTACATAAACCTTTGCAAAAAATGAACAACAATATCATATATTATTACGAACTCAATGAAATACAATGAGAATGGGCCTTGCTTATATAGGCAAGGAATAACAATCTAAGAACCAGTCAAGTTCATAGATCAAGCCATAAATCATAGAAATAACTAGTCATCAAAGAACTTGTCAAGTCCATAGATTTATGAGAGAACTAGACATCAAGGATCTAGTCAATACCATAGATCTAGGAAAGAACTAGTCAATACCATAGATCAAGGAAAGAACTATACCTAGTAACTAGATAATATCTCCTAATATCTAAATAAATAAAAGAAATATCCACACACATAAGTGGGTGAGGATAAATACAATAAAGGTAAATAATGTACCTAGGTGAACATGAGCTAAGGTAAATACCTACTCTAACACTCTCGGTGTTCTATTGTTTACAAAAGCAAAAATAGTGTAGTTCTAGTCGTTGTAAAGTTTTCAAACAAAATATTTTATAAACAATGGCTCTTAGCACCAAAGTGATTGTTTCAACACATATGAGTGACATGGTAAACAATTTTTAGGCTTCATTTCGGTGCCAAATATAGTCATTTATTCTCGGGCTACTTTGTTCGGATTTAGTATCTTAAGAGCCCTGGAGACAAAAAAATGTTATAACTTCGATGAGTGATATCTCGGTCTCCATCACACCTAGAAAAATATTGTTTGATCTTACACATCCTTGTCGAGACCCTCTATAGAATCCTATCTTAGTTTTCTCCATATCCTTTCAGTTTCCTCATTTTTCTATTATTGACCAAAAGCATAAAATAGTGTAGTTTGAGCTAGTGTAAGGTTGTCAAACATAATATTTTACAAATGATGGCTCTTGTTACCAAAATGACTACACCAACATGTCTAAGTGGCTTTGGTAAACAATTGTGGAGGCTTCATTTTAGTGCTTTGAAACGCTTTCATTTCTTCCATGCTACTTCATCTAGACATAGTCCTTTAAGAGCCCAGAGACCAAAAAGATAATTTTTCCTAGAAACTATTAAGCAACAACATTGACTCCTTCCTACATCATTAAGGATGATTAGAAGGTGATTTTTGATAATATGAATGCATGAACCAACCAATAGACTGACCTTTTTAGTTATCACACTCTCATGTTCTTTCACGTTCTCTCTCTCTCTCTCTCTCTCTGCATTCTCTCATACCTAGGGCCTATGGGTCATGGGTCTATGGGTACGTACCCACATAGTCAATATTTTCAATAGGCTCCAAGGGTTAAGAGAGATGAAAAGGAATTCATTTGGCTGATTTACTATTTTGGGGATTTCTTGTTGCTCTTCATGGGTCTTTTATTTTTTAGTAAATTTGGAAGGCATGGGAACAAGTGAAGCACTTGTATGGGAAGCCTATCTTATCTTCATTTGACATTAGGTGCCAAGACAACCTTATGTGAATAATTATTTATATGGCCTGAAAATAATTCCCTATCATTTAAATTAAATAAGGTCACAACAAGGATATTGCAACAAGGTAAACACACTATCATGTTGTGTGAATGATTGAATTTAGGATATCCTATCTTCATACACCACATGTAGAGAGAAAAAAATACATTGATTACATGAAGCATATATGTGTGTGATAAAGTGAAACAAAGATGATTATGATTACATATTAAGGATGTTCATTGTTATGTAATCTTTGAAAGCACATGATTGTGCGTGAAGCATATAATGAGAAAAAAGAAATGATTAAATGAAACGTAATAAGAGAAACAAATACATGATTACATGAAGTATATATGTGAAATTACAATGACATTTCATATGTTTGACAAAGTGAAACAAAGATGATTATGATGTCATATCAAGAATTTGTCTATTATTGCGTAATCATCCAAAACACAAGATGATTATATTATGTCATATCAAGAAATAAATATGATTATGATGTCATATCACTTGAATGGACACATTATTATGTGCAAAATTCATATCTTCATCCACCACAAAGAGAAACAGAGATGATTATAAAGCACACACACGTGCGCACACACACACACACACAATATGTGTTTAGTCCGGAAAGAGAGAAACAAATATGTCGAGACCATGTCATTACATAATCATAATACATGTTAGTACATTATCACAATATGTATATCATTTAATGAAATCAAGTTGTCATCATCATACTTCATCAAGCATCATCATACTTCATCAAGTCACACATCATCAAATATGATCATATGTCAAATATTAGTACAGAAAAATATCAACACATGACATCACAAGAACATCATAAAAATTATATCATAGTGGTCTAGGCACAAAATACACAAATATAAAATATATCTAGTACACATGGAATACATGCATATGGGTTCGAGCTAGTGCCATGTCTCTGAAAATATAATAATAATGTATCAAACTAAGTGTGCCATATATATAGGACCACATGGTCACATAATACTGTATACATGTCTCCATGGAATGTCCAACATAAGATCATATATATCAATCCATATATAGGCATACAAAAATATATGTATCGCATGTCCGGATGGGATATATATCTATACATCCTCCGAAGAATCTTGAAATATCCTCCCTCTCTTAGCCCTATTAGTAGAAGCATGTCCACGACATGTGGATGTAGTGGAGGGATATGACACTATGGATTTCATTTGTCTTGTCCTAGGTGTGTCAAATCTCTACAACTTAGGCTTCAAATTCATAAATATCAAGTTTTTAACACTCATATTTTAAGAAGTGGATATATTGAAAATAAATTCATAATTTAGAAACTTAGAAATTTTATGCGTGTGAAATCTTACCACAATCTCATGATTCCTATCAATTTATCATTGACGCTTGCAGGTCAAGGGTAGACTCATGAGGGATAGTGTTTAGGGTCATGGAAGTGCACTCGACTCATACTAGGATGCATACAAATAAATAATTCAAATTAAATATTTCATGTACAATTTGATATTGTACATTTAGTAAGAAAACATTATTGTAAATTTTAACAAATTTGAAACATTGGACATGTGTGAGTGGATCTGCAGATCTATGGCAACATCAATAAGCAACATCCACAAATCTGCATAAAGGGAAGAGTCTCGTGTAGTAGTCATAAGTTGTATAAACAAAATGTAGATCAACATTAATTGAAAACTATCCAGAGAATGGTGTAAGGAACTAAGGCTCATGCATATATATTAAATTATAAAACACATATAGATATGTATGTTAATAATATTTAAACAATATTGAACAATAACTAGTAAAATATATGAGACTAAACTATGTAAAAAGTAACATAAGGCATGTCATTTGCCTCAATTCCCATAACAGATGATGTCCCACCTAGCTCCTTCTTAAAAAAGATAAACATATTAATATGTATATACATGTGAAAGACATACACGAACATTAATGTGTATTTGATAATAAACGTGCAATCAAATGAACTTTTAAATTAAGTAACTTGAAACTTATGTCTGCAAAACACAGTAACATGGGCTGTGGAGCTAGGCTTTCCACACCAGATGTGTCCTTAACCAGCTCTTGTTGTTTAAAATTAAAAAATAATAGTTTTTTCAAAAGAATGACATAATCAAGTATATATATTAAAATCTCAAATGAAATAAAATTTTCTATGTATATATGACATTTACTTGTGAAAGACCAGAGACATTCGCAACACTTCCAAAAACATCTTCCATCATCAAATCTATAAAAATGATCCTGTGACCCAGAAAAGGATGTCTCACCCACAGTGCATACGACACCACATGACCCATAGTGGTGTGGTGTGCTAGAACCGAAGCCTCCACCAACATCACTAGATGCAATCTAGCTACTTTGCTAGGATGGAGTGTTAATGAGAGAGCTCAACAAATGCGGTGTGTCGATCTCCACAACCTCCTTCACTGTAGGAGGGATAACTAAAGGATGTGGGGGTTTTTGGACATGGGGCATCCTAGGTTGACCAATTGTAATACATGCACTTGGTCTAGTCTGTGAAGAGCCACCTCCTCAACCATAAAACCCAAAAAAATCAAAATAATTGGGGACTTCATTAAGGACAAACTCATAATACAATTTCTGCCAAAATTAATGAGGAACCTCGTTGTTGTTGTATGGTGGATAATGAAAAGGATCTACCATCGGTCCCAAAAAAATTATTAATTCGATCATCATGAAACCAATAGATAGGGAACTAGTTACAATTAGTTGAGAGGGGGCATTGGTTATGGGGTTTGTAAATAGTGTAAAAATGCGGTCTTTTCTGAATTTTTTGTCTTTCACAACCACATGTGATAATTTTTCTACATGCCAACACCCACAATCAACTCTAAAAGTATTCCATCTATTTATTTGGTTTGTCGTGAGTCAACTTCACCAATCAATTTTTGAAGTATGTTGGTTAAAGTCATGTGGCTTGAATTTATGGAATGATTGTGTCTAATAGTGTGAATAAGGTTCTAATGGCAATTTTATTTTCTCAATTTTTTTAGTGATATCAACAGGAGTTCCCGGTTTTATGGGGACGGTAGGAGCCATAAGAGGTGGAGGAATATTTGGAGGAGGGTTTTGAGGAAGTGGAGTAACATTTGGAGGAATTGGAGGATTAATACTTGTCGAGCAAATCGATAAAATAAAGAAATTTTATACATAAACAAAATATTGAAAAACCCATGAAAACCACAAAAAACCCTAAAATGTATGAAAATTGATATAAAATGAGTGCTTACTTCTTTGTCTCAATGAAATCATGTAAATTATTGTGACCCAAAAGAAAATATTGCTATTTAGAAGGGTAATGTAAAGCGCGAGAGTCAACAATGGAAAATAATGCATGGTTTGGAGAAAATGGTGGGGAAAAATGAGGGTCATGGATAATTTTTTTGTATCGAGAGGACCGTAATGGTTGTTTAGAACCACAATCACGGTGTAGAAACCACGATCGTGCTTTGAAACTGTGGTCATGGTCTTAGGTTCAGGAATTTCCTAAACTAACAAAATCGACTAGGATTGCAGTTTTTAAAACCACAAACATGGTTCATAAAATTCAGGATTTTATGTCCACTTTTTTCCCCAACTTGCTACACTTACCTACCCATGGTAACTAGGTGTGTGTTGAATAGTGTAATGATATGCAAAATTCATGTTAGTTGGTATGACATGAGTTCCCTTAACTGCAGAGAAAAAGAGATGTTAAAAAAGAGAAGAAAGAATACCCAATGTGGGAAAAGAATATTGGAGATGGAAACATGATGTGGAACTTTTGGAAGTGATTAGTTATACCATTGGCATATTTATAGGAGAAATTTGAAACCTTTTTGATACTCATACCTACATGTTCTAATTGGGTGCTTAAGAATAGGGTATAGAATCCCATCGAACAAACAAGGATGATGAAAAATGTATAGATGTGGTTGTCCTAGTAGTCGATATCCAAAGTATGGGATCATATGCATACCATGCATACCATTTCATGAAATTCTGGAAGAGGGATGAAGCCTCATGGATTACAAGTGAGTCTTCCTGAGAATCTCATGCACTTCCAGACACTAGTAGTTTCGAGATTGGTCTCCTTTACCTTCATCCTTTATCTTTTTCATATAATTTGGTTCTTAATTAGTAAAATAATAGAAATATTAAACCATTATATAGTTAAACAATTGGTTATTTTAAACATACTCGTATCCAATAACAATAAAACATCACCTTGTAATTTAGGCAATGTAAATAATCCTTTGTGTAAACCTTATACTTAAACCCACTTTCTCGGATGTTTTAGAAAATTTGTAATAAAACTAGATAGCCGTAGCCCCTCGAGTGGGCTAGTTGAGTTTAAGTTCACCGTCAAACCTAGTTAATGTCCTTTGGTAAAAGTTGGTAAATTACAATATTTTAAAGTCTCACAATATAACATTTTGAAAAAAAAAAAAAATGATGTTGAGTTTTTTGTCCCTTATTATGTGGGGAGTCATATCAAGATTTAGATTGACCCCGATTGACCATTTTTGCTCTCATCTCCACCCCTCTAGGAGCCAGCCATTTTGTTAGTTGGATCAGGAGAAATGTAAATGTCTGAATAATATATTGAATGTACGAGGGGGAATAAATACAAAGAGAAAGCGGTTAGGAGGAGTAACCGCCTGTAACCAATAAACAATGTATTAAATAATATGCCAACATTCCCCCCCTTAATATATTGTTTTTACAAATCTACCAACTATTCATCATCTTGTTAAACGTCCATTTGTACATGTCCCAATTTGTTATCTTATATACAATGGACTTTGCTGGATTTTCTTGAATCTCTATGAGATGTGCTCTCGTTTGTAGAAGAAATAGATGAAGAAGTGAGCTCAAAAGCTCGTGTGGTACGCCACGATGTGCCCGAGGGCATTTAATCTCGCATTTGTCATCTGGATCAACACAACTCTTCTCTGTGTGCTATATGTCGAACAAGACTCAGTCCATTATGTCCTCGGATTGCATTTTTTCAGTTTTAGAGTAAAATAAGGCAGTAGGATCCCGATGCTCTTAATTCTTCAAATGCAAGTAGTTGTATGTCTCTATGGTTGCTTGCAATGAAATGCTAACATCTCTGGGCATGACTTTCATGCTCTATTCTTGCATGGGATCATAGGTCTTGTTCGTGTCCATCTTTGATAGCAAATTTGATGAATGAAGGGGCTTAATCTCGTTTTTGTTCCGATTTGATTCAAACAAATTCCACATGTCTCCGATATTTTGTATGATGCGCTGTGCTAATGTATTGCATGGTCTGCGAACAATAGTTGAGAAGATGTTGGGGGAAGGAGTCTACCAATGCACACCTGGGTTTTCGGTGGTCGATGCCACTCATGTCAAACTCCACACAGTGCTTATAAGTTGGTCAGTGGTCATTGCCACATGCTCTCTTCTCCCTCTTTGGCTCAACTGAGACTACTTCTTCCTCCACAAAGAATTATCTGCAACTCTTCAATGCTCGTAGACCTCTTTCTACATCAATAGAAATGAGTTGAAAGGTAAATCATAAATGAAAATTGTTTTTTTCTTGTAACTTCTCCTTATCATTCATCTTCCCATCGATTATCTTTTAAACGTATCCGAATTCCTCGATTTGAACTCGGGGAGATTTCGACGGTAGGAAAATCTGCCGTGGTCTCGATGGTCACGAGAAGTCCTCGTGTCTTCTTCCCGCGAATCGTTTGCCTCTGGTGTTGTATTGAAGAGATCTGTTGCCGTCCTCCAACGAGGGCGTGGGTTCAAACCCCACTTCTGACACCACTTCATTCACCTCCCTTCCACGTGGGACAGTCCACGCACAGCACAGTCAAAACGGACAGGACAGGCAGAGGAATCCGAGTCTCTTCTCCAGCGTTTTAGGGATGAATAGAAAAACGGTTTCACAACTAACTGCTTCCTCCCAGTTGTTTAGCAAACTCTTTAACTTTCTTCTCCCACGCTCAATTAGAGGACGTACCAATATTAAGGAGCACAAATGAAATAAAATTCCCTCCTTACAGTAAATGGGGAAGCAACAATCGCCTCCTCACGCACGCACAGCTCTTCCTTCACGCTCAATGGTTTTGCACAACCAAAGCTTACTCCAAAAATGGGACAGGAACCAATCACACTCAACATGGAGTCTGCTCTCCAAACCTCCACGCATGACTCGACAACCAACAACCTCATATCATGAATGTTGGATCATTTGAGAAATGTAAATGTCTATGTAGAATAATATATAACAATGTACGAGGGGAATAAATATGGAACATTGAGAAAGCGGTTAGGAGGAGTAACCACTTTCACTAACCAATAAACAATGTATTAAATAATATGCCAACAGCTTACCAACTCTTTTTGTAGTTTTAGGGGGATGTTAAAAGTGAAAAGTTGGTTTTCATTTCGTCTCATCATTTGGACCACGAGCGAAGGAACACTTTTATGCTTTCGCGAATGTCATTATTTATGCTAGAAAATTTCTTCACTAACCTTCACTTTAAGAATAACAATTTCTAGAAGCTTGACAAATATTTTTTATAGGCCTTCGGCTATTGTTTGACTATGTCAAACTAGACCAACTACTACCGTTGTCTCCGAAAAACCCATTGTCCCTTGTAACCCATTTTCCAATTCATAGTTATGTCAACCACGATGAATTCTCCATATATATGAGGGCATGTAAGAATATTTCCGTGGAGATTTCATCCATCGTAAGTAATTTTTTTGAGGTTTCTCACCCTCAAAGAAGTTAAAATTGGTTGATTTTTCTCAAAGTGAAGTCCATATTACAATAGGCCCCAAAAACTAGTTGTCATTTGTTAATTGTTTTTCAGCATCTTAATTCAATAAGTTCATGTAAATTCTTTGTTTATATGATTAGATGAAATAACTTAACCATTGTGCACTTTCCATCGAAAGATATTTTTTTAATGTGGTTCCTCAGCCTCTAAGCCAAATTTAGACGTTTTTGCAGCTATTAGAAAAATGTAAAATAAGGTTGCAGGATCCTAGTCAAGACAATGAAACTAGCATGAATATTTTTCAAACTTAGAAATAGTCCCATATGAAACCCTCTTTTGTGGCTTGTTGAATGAAATGTGACTTTTGGAAAAATAATGTTTCTCTCTATTCTCTCTCTTCCCTATCTCTTTTTCTACTCCATTAGATATGAAATAAAATGAAATGAAATGAATATATATACCTAACCCTTTCTTGTTGACATGTGCATTATTGTTATTATGTAAATGGAAAACTAAAAATGATGATTATAAGACTTGGATTTAGATGGATGTCATACCATTGATTTTCACTTACTCATGCTCACTGGTTTTGTTGGGTACAAATAAGATGGTGAAATGGCATAAAAATTCAAACCCATGTAATTTATTTGTGTATTGTTGTAATTTATATATGATTTTTTTCATGATAATGAGAAAAATGTATTGTTATGTTTACAATAAAGTTTCATCCTTATATTTCTTTAAAATAAAATATTGTCCTTGTCGTGCATGGAGTTGTGATAAACTTTAATTGTTCTTTGTCATCGAGTTTAAAGAATTAGCCAACTATTATTTAATGCTCTTTTTGACCTCATTTATAGCTTTGTTGTGAAACTTATATCAAGTATGGTAGAAAGAAGTATCTCTATTTAAATAAAAATTGATTTTTTTCTTTAAACCCCTTACAATTATAGAGCATGATTATTTAAAAAATGAAAATTCATCTTCCCTCGATTATTGCATGATTAGTAGGTGAGCTTAACACTAAAAACAGTTGAGAACAACTTAAGATTTATCCATTTTGAGTGATCCCCACTCTGACCATGACCATCCTAAGTATGGGTGCTAGTGTTTACCAAATAATTATTCTTCTCTCAGGTGTTGTGCTTCTATAAAATTAAATCGTGATGATGAGCACTGTACCCTTATGTTTCACTTTACAAATATCATATCTAGTATAAACCTCTAGACTTGGTCCTAACAAGGTGTTAAACCTAATGTAAATTAAAACTCATGATTCATACCATAGAATTAGCGTTAAGCATGTTATGTACTTATGAAATGAAGGTTTGGGACATGAGTGGAGTCTATGTCGTAAGATACATGTGATTTTTTAATCCCTTTCTCTTCACAAATAGGGGTGTTATCCTAGTAGGAGTGTTCTAGTTGTGTATAAGTTGTGGGGTAAGCATAATTGTTTTCCATAGTTATCCTTTTGGTATGGTGTAGACCCTTTTTATGTTAATGGAAATTAGTCGAATGTGGACCTCTTATGAGAATTTGGGTGAATCACACATTAATATATTTTGACTAGCGAGAAGGGTAGTCACTAGAAGGGCATAGGGTGTATAAAATTATAATTGCTTGTCACCTTGTAATACACATCTAATACTTAAATTTCCCGTAATCATCCAAACTTGGTTAGGTGTGAAAGTGGATGTTAAGCAAAATAAAGATAGTTACTCTTAATAAATCCTTCTTATGATGTGAAAGTGGATGTGAATTGATCCACATGAGAACAAGTGATTGAGAAAATATAGTTTCCCATTTAAGAATCAAACCTAAAATGTGTACATGTTAAGATAATTCAACTTAACAATCGAGTGATATATTTTTATTGGAATTCAAATAAACGAACCAAACCTAATGGAACCCTTTAAAAGCTAAGTGTTAAATGAAAGTGAGAAATTGTAGTCTTGGAATACCTCAAGTGACATGAAGGCTTTACAAGACAGGGACATTTGATTACTCTAATTTTGTCTTGTGGTAGGGTGTAGAAACCCTTGAGTAAAAATGAATGTAATACATCAAGATTCCTCTCATGATGTTAATGAACAAAGGAGCTATGATGTATTGTTACAAAATTTTGTAAATATTGCTTAGAACGATTTTGAAAGCGTAAAGTTTTATAAATTTTGCATTTGAACCCCTTTTCCCCCTCTTAGATAAATGTGTCCCTTAGTATGTAGTAGTGGATTACCATGTGCTTCTCGTATGGTGTAATTTTTCCCCATTCATGAATGCTTTTGAATTTCATAGATCGTGGAGCCTTTCTTAAGGTTATTGGTGAAGGAAATTCTAATGCATATTCACCCAATGATTTAAATTGTTCCTTGAAAGGCATTATAGAAGCATATGGTTGTTGGGTTGTCTTGTTATAAGCGTTTAATACTTGTTGGTCGAAGAGCAATGAAATGAGTAGCGATAGGTGCGGGTCATCACTCCTTGTAGTCACGAATCCTTAAGTGTAAACTATATGTCTTTTGAATTACAATTGTTCTAAAGCAAAGCCAATTGCAATTGTGAGACCAATGTAGAACGTGAGTGTAAAGAGTACAAGAGTTAAGGAGATTTTAGGTTAGGAATAATTTCATACTTGAATTCCTTATAACTCAAATGAGACATGTTCAAGTTGTTAATAATAAATATGAATTGCTCCTATTGAGATAAAACTTTCGAAAGCAAACAAACGTATGTATGTATGTATATATATATATATATATATATATATATATATATATATATATATATATATATATATATATATATATATATATATATATCTATGTATGTATGTATGTATGTATGTATGTATGTATGTGTGTGTGTGTGTATACACACAAATACATACATACATACATACATACATACATACATACATACATACATACATATATATATATATATATATATATATATATATATATAGCTGTTATGGTTTAATAAATTGTTTGAATCCATCCAACATAACAAGTTATTGAACCATAACAACTACACACACACACACACACGCACACACACACACACACACACACACACACACACACACACACACACACACACACACACACACACACACACACACACACACACACACGCGCACACACACACACACACACACACACACACACACACACACACACACACACACACACACACACACACACACATTCTTGACGTGAAAATGTTGGATGGATTCAAACAAGTTATTGAACTATAACAACTATAACAAGAAAATAAAAAGGTAACGTGATTGAAGGAGTTTATGGGAAGAGGTATCTTTATTCTAACTCTCCCTTAAATCCTAAGATTTATTCCTTGACTTCACGTTATTTCCCTTTGTGTAACAAGGGTAAGATTTAAGCATCGAATAAATGTTTTCAGAAGCATAACCTTAACATAAGAACATGAGAGTTAGGAATTTTGTATGCATTTGAAATATGGTGAATAATTATTTAGTTATGGAGATTATTGTATGGGAGAAAGATCCAAATTAAATGATCGTATTGTAAGTTGAATGTTAAATGAAATTAAGAATATGTAGGTGGAAAAGGAGAATTTATCCTTGCACGATAAATGCTCTTGGAATTTTAAACGTAACTAAGATGTAACCATGGTAATGATGTGTTGTGGATTTGCCAATCCTTGGGTCCTTTTTGTGGTTGGGTCATTGCTAGTATTTGTTCATCGAGAAAGTGTGGCATCTTCGTGTATATGGTGTTATCATGTTGTCTATGTGGGTCGATGTTTTTTGTAAGTGTCTTATGTGATTTAAAGTTAATCTATTGGAGCATATGCGGTGTTTTGTAGTGAACATTTAAAATTAAAGAAACTTATTTAGATAATTTTACTATTTTATTTGTGTTTCAAATATGTGGGCGTTACACATTAACTCCCCTCACAAAACCAAGTAAAAATAATTACTATGGATATCCCAGAACCAAATATGTCGAGGAATATTTAAAATAGTGAATCTTTAGTTTTGTTCAAAGTTTCAGAAAGAAAAACTTGTGGACACATATTCACAACCCCAAGAACTTACATAATTTTTAAAAAAGCATTAAAAGTCACATACACACACAATTATAACAATATTGTAAAATTAAATCATATCAAAGAAATAACATGAAACATATCCATCCTCATGGTGATGATAGTTGACTTGTGGTTTTCATCTTATTTGTAGTGTCATTCTTATGCAATGGATTCTTTGACATGGCAAGGTACATTGACCCATAGTGGAATTATTGTCTACGTATGTTTTTATGTACATCACATGATCTTGCTTCTCACTTGGTGGAGGGATTTAAAATGGTAATTGGAAACATACCTTAGTCTTCACTATATGACATGAGCCATGACATTTCCACCTCCACCGATGATCTAGTTCCATACAAAAGTCCACTTGTGACATGTCTTCCACCTTGTATTCGCTCCCTCACGTAAACTTCTACACAAGTAGTGTTATTTCTTAAAAGTAAAAAATAAATAAGTGAAAAAGATAGATAAACTATGTGTAGACTAGAACAAATGAAATTACGAATAGAAAGATTTGAACCAAATATTTGTTAAAAAGAAAGGGACAATTCAAGGACATACAAAAAAAGTGTGCCTTAGTAAGAGATGTACAAAAACATTCGATCAACCACATCGGTGTCTTGGATGGAGAGGTAGGCCCGTGTTAGGAGGGGAATAGTGGATGCATTCATAAGTGTCTCCTTCACCACCACTTATTTATAGGGAAGCTTGCAAATTCTAGAATTTCTCGTGGCCGATCTACCATTGTTGACGAAGCCCTCAAGCACATCCTTTACAACCATGAACATTAATGAATTCTTGACCAAGTAACAATGAAAGTAAAAATTAGAGAGAAAATATAGATTATGTTGCATTGTACCTAGAGAATCGAGACCATCCATAGGTTGACTATTGTAGTGGTGTCACTAGTCACCACAATGCAAAGCATTTCATCACCCACATTGATGTCTTGTGTGGAGAGGTGGGCTATGAGGGAGCAACATGAAATGGAGATGCCATCTCACAAAATAACATAAGGATGTCGAAAGAGATCTATGGGGTGTTTTGGATGAGGATGCCAATGAAAATGATGTAGCAATTTCAATATCCCAAAAAAAAACGTTAGAGATTTCGAGAGCATTCTCAATAACCCAAATTAAAGGAGATAGGTTCAAATCATTGTGTCTAGCGTCTACATTACATAGAGCAATTTCGATTGTTGATGAAAATGCACTAGATGGAGCGATTGAGGTTATTAATGCACTTTTAACAAGGATGTTCATTCCGCCAAATAGTCACTGCATTCAATGGCTTAAAATTTTCCATGCATCAACAAATAACGCAAAAAGCAAGCAAACCATCAAACTTCTCACAGGTGTGAGAGGAAGCCAACCTTTGGATGAGTTGAGTTCATGTATATCGGCATATTTAACGTATAGACGTCCTATCAAAAGTTTCTATGTAATAGAACTTACGATATTACAGCTAATCTTGTTTATATATGCCTTTTAAAACACTTAATTGTGTCGGACTCGGGACTCGGAGTCTGGAGACCTGGAACGTGGAAACAAATAGTGATTATGAGCACTTTTTATATTCGTGTGTGGTCCCATTTCATCGACCTTCATAACAACTCACACAACTCACACAACTCACGTCCTCATTCATTTATCATTTTGTTTTTCATATAATATTTTTGTGCTTGAAAGAATGCATCCGGAATCCCGGAAGTGACGAGCTGAAACGGTTTTTATAATAAGAGAATCCCCACAAAATCCATCCCTAAGATATACATCTATTTAATATAGCAACAGGTTGATCAATTCATACTCAGAAACGATATAAAAATGATCCAATTAATATAGCAACAGGTTGATATACATTTACTTGACTTTGACAAATTGAATGGACTGAACGTGCGAGCTGTATAAAAGTCTTCCCTCCATTAAAATTAATCTGCACGCGCCTCACGCATTGGAGAGAGATTCGATTTAATTGTCCTCACTCTCCAAAAACTGATATAAAAGCAACACTAGTCAAAGAGGGAGGCACAAGGAGACGCTTCAAAATGGCATTTTCTGGAATAATTGAAGCAATTTCATGGCGACAACCTAATGCTGCTACACCAGCTATAATAGGGTTCACCGCCATTCTCATTGTTTTTCACCTTTTCAATGTATTTAAGAAAAACACACATCAAGATTGCCACCCGGGCCATTTGCCTGGCCGTTCATAGGAAATCTACATCTCTTCGGAAAGCTTCCCCACCGTTCACTTAGAGATCTTGCTAACAAGTATGGTCCTGTTATGTACTTAAGATTCGGTTATTTTCCTACCGTAGTGGTCTCATCTGGTGTGATGGCAAAAGAGTTCCTAGCAACTCAAGATTTGGCTTTTGCCAGCAGACCCAAAACTGCTGGTGGAAAACACCTGTGTTATAATTATAAGGACCTTGCCCTCAGTCCTTATGGCCCTTATTGGAGACATGTCAGAAAAATATGCGTGACGCAATTGTTAAGCGTCAAAAGATTGGAGTCCTTCAGATGTATACGAGAGGAAGAGGTTTCTAGAGTCGTGCGTGGTATTTGGGAGAAGAGCGAGCAGGGCACAGTTGCCGTCAATGTTAGCAATGCAATCCAATCTCTCACATCGGCTATCATGTGGCGAATCCTGGCCGGCACCAAATATTCAGGCGATGATGCGGTTGGAGATATCAAGAGCGAAGAATTAAGAGATATGGTGGAGGAGGTTTTCGCTACATCAATGGCTCCTAACATTGGAGACTATATTCCTTATCTGGACTGGCTTGACCTGCAAGGCATCAACAGGCGGATGAAGAAGGCGCATCTCTTCTTTGACAGAGTTGTTCAGAAAATTATAGACGACCATGTTAATGTCAAGCGGAAGCAGGCGTCAAATGTTAAGGACTTCATTGATGTGCTCCTCGAGTTGTCTCAGAATGATACTGTGAACATCAAAGCAATAATTTTTGTACGCCACTTTCTCAATATATATTTTTGTATGTCTTGTCATAACTTATAACCACCTCAGGTATTTACAACTTTTTCATTTTCATTTGCAGGACATGTTCATTGCTGGAATAGAGACAACGGCTACCTCGTTGGACTGGACAATGAGTGAAATGGTGCGAAACCCCCACATTGCCAAGAAGCTACAGGAAGAAATTGAATCTGTCGTAGGTAAACACCGTGCAGTAACAGAAGCCGATCTTGGCAAGATGGAATACCTGCAATGTGTGGTTAAAGAGAGTTTGAGATTATATCCAGCGGCTCCATTGATGTTCCCACACGAATCTACACAAGTTTGTGACGTGGGAGGATTCGTTCTACCGCAGAAAACAAGGCTGATGGTGAACGTGTGGGCGATAGGAAGAGATCCGGCTGTATGGGATGATCCCACGACATTCAAGCCTGAAAGATTTATAGGCAAAGATATTGATATCAAAGGGCGAGACTTCAACATTCTTCCGTTTGGGGCGGGAAGAAGGGGATGCCCAGGGGCCCAAATGGCAGTTGGGATTATGGAGCTCATGTTGGCACAGCTTATGCACTGCTTTGAGTGGAGAGTGGAGGGCGATCCATCCCATTTGGATATGACCGAAGTCTTTAGATCAAGTTTGAATAGAAAAGAACATCTTTTCGCTATTCCTAAATTAAAAATCCCCAATGTCTCCCTGAACCATTCTTTTTCATAGCCTAATGGGGTGGGAACTCGCTCAAAGGTTGCCTCTTTCCATTAGGGTTTTACTTTTTATTTTTAAAGCAGGGATGGTTTCTACGTAGGCGATATATTGCTTTTCCTTCTTTGTCGGGTTGTCGTAATATATTGCTTTAAAAGTCTTTAGCGTTTGACCTTATGGTATATGTCTGTTCCCTGCAATTGTGGTAAATATTATTAAAAACTATTGACTCGATGAGATAAGTTGGTTATTCGCTTTGTTGTCCTGAATGTTTATATTTATCATTATATTGACAATTTGTAATGCCCACATTTTCTACACCATCATATTGACAATTATCAATAGTATCTATGGAGAAGAGTGTTTTTTTATTAAAGGAAAATAGTTTTGAAGGGACTATACCCTGTTACAACAAAGGCTCAACACTAGATCAACATGAAAAAGCATCAAAATAGGATCTGAATCTAGATATTATGATAAGTCCAACAATAGTAAAAAAGAAGCTACTAATAAAAAGCAAAACAGGACATAACTGCAACTAAACAACAAAAAAACAACAAACTATCAGAAATAAAACAACAACTTGAACTCCTCCAGCTTGCCCAGGAGGTATTATTTCTTCGAGGCCCTTTCAATCCTTGATTTGATCGTCTACAGGAGGTAAAAAGCGCCAGAGTGGTGACATGTGTTGGGTCATTAACGTTTAGCCACAAGATGACCTGATTTCTCTCCTTTTCGCATCCCAAATATCCTCAGGGACTCCACTAAATAATGTGATGCTTTTGACATGTTGTTCAAGAAACTCACTTATTGCTTTGAAGATGGCCATATTGTGGTCGTGTCTATCCTTATTTCTCCCCAGTCTATTATCTAGTGAGTTTAATTTTCTATAATTTCTTCAGTCTAATATGTGTCAAAACCCGCATCATCATTTATATTTCTTTTTCCCTTTTGCTTGTTTAGCTGATGTATCTCTTTTTTGATATTTCTACCTCATTTTCTTACGTTTCCATTCTAAGGAGAATATTTTCCCTCTCCCGCTAGGAAGCGTTGGCTACCCCGCATTACTGATATGCAAGAGATCAGAACCATTTCGTATCCTCTTGTTACTCCGAAGGACATGACTAGATGGAGGTGGGTCGCTTTGTGGGTGCAGGGTTCTTAGCCTTGACATTCCTGATATTGGAAGAGTTGGTCGGAGTTGTGATTAGGTGTCTTTGTGAGAGGGAGTGAGCTGAATGCCTGGAGAACAGGAATGGTGGGGAAATTGATGAGGCAATGCTTGTGAAGGAGAAAGATGAGCCCCTGGTGAAGGGGATGGCCCTAGTATGTTTTGAAAATCAAGAATGGAGCATTCCAAAGAATTCAAGAGATAGTGTGGGAAGCAAACAACAAGATTTCTCCTGAAGTGATTAAGGAAAACCAAGTGTTTGGTGGGAACAATAATGTAGCGACCTTCAAGGGATATAAACTACACCATCATTTTAGTAATTTCATCGAAGGGTTCCGAATGGAGCTTACCTGAATGTCGGTTGTAACAAAGATGATCTCCTCCCCTGCATTAGCAAACTTCTTTGCTTCAGCATTTTTGTCAACCCTTTTGTTGAAGAACCGATGCCATCCAAAGTTAGCCCTGTAACCTCTGCAATTAGCTCCTCATTCATCAACACCCTTTTCCCTCCATATTTAACCTTCCTGTCCTTCCAATCTATGGAAAAACACACTTTGAATGTGTTGATCATGACCTTGGATTTTCTCGATAAAGTTGGAGACACCCCCATTTGAAGATAATTCCATAGCTCAATGTTATCCTTCCAAGCAGGATCACAAATTTGGGTTCTATGGAGAAGAGTGTTATAATGAAAGAAAATTCTTTTTATTCTAAATCAATATGTTATCTTATAAAATATTGCATGAAAGATTTTAATAATGTTTATGAGATTAAATATTTTATGGAATTTAAAGTTGTAATATTGTTGGTTTCTATTATTCCAAGTACTTCTTTAAGAACTATGTAAAACTCTTAATCTTTTTAAGGTTGGATTTTCCACTATAGATATTGATTAAAAAAATTAATATTTTCTTTAGCTCTGTTTCATAAAAAAATTTGTTAGATTGTTTGCATTGAAGCTATACTTGATACGAATGTCTTTATAGCCTCGCACTCTTCATGATGTAGTGTCATTTTGTTTCTACTACCCCTTATCATAAACAAAAATATGTTTTTACAATGAGTGATTATATTTAAAGGGGTCTTGATTTCAAGCGAAGGGTATACATTTATCAAACCCTTCCATGATAAAAATTTACAGAATTATTTACACTTAATTTGCAAATAGTAAATTTGTGTGTGTGTGTGTGTGCATTTGTGTGAGTGGTGTAAATGTTCTTTTTCTAAATTTTAAGATTTTAATGTATAGAAGAGGTTTGAATCCCTTAGAAGGAATTACCAAAGTAAGTATAGTTACAAAAATAATGCAATTCCCCAATGTCGTGCCCCGAGCTTCCCCGAACCCTAAAATTACCTCTTCCTCAACATGAGATGCCCTTCCTTCTAGTTGTGGCAATGGTGGCTCATCCTCGGCCATGAACATGTTTTTCATCCTTTCAAACTTGGTGAAAGTAATGGATTTGTTTTATCTCCTCATTCTAGTCGTGGAGATTCAATACTTCTCATTGTGGCGGAAAAATGGTGCTGCCTCTAAACTATCTCCTACTCGAGGTCCTGCATTAGCTTTGGGCTAGAACATGGACTCGTGATGGGGTTTTGTTGTGGAAGTGGTCTTCCTCTTGGTGGCTCTGGATCACACTCCTCGTGGTCTCCCCTATCCAAAATGGTGGTGAACGTGGCTCGAATGGTGGTGGGCCTACATATATGTACTTCCTTAAAGCAACCAAGAAAGTTCCATTGCCTCGATCCGGATGTTGCGGTGACTAATGTGGAACTCTAGAGGGAAAAACCCCTCTAAGTAGCTACAACCTCCCCCTCGGTTACATTCCTAGATCTTTTTGAATTGGAAGCCCTATATGCAAGGTAGAGTGGATATTTACCCATGTGCTAGAGGGTTTTTAGTGTGATTTTTAAGTTTCTTGAAGATAGAGATACACTTTTTTCTAAGCTTTGGGAACTTTAGAGTCATGTCCTGATTATGAAACTATGGTACCCTTCTTTCAACCCTACCACCGAAATATTTAATGTCAAGCCCATCTAGGTGCATTTGCCTCACCTTCCACTATAATTTTGGGGGAGGAAAGTCTAATTTCCAATGGAAATGCTTTGAGAAAATGCCTTGATATTGATACAAAAATTGAATTGTACACTCACACTACCTATGCCTGTATTTTGGTAGATATCAATACCACGATGGATATCACAACCTCTATGGAACTTAGGGTTTTAGATAGGATATGGACCCAACCAATAGAATATGAAGGCTTAACCTTCAGATGTAGGAAATGCTTTGCTTTGGGTCACTTAGTCTCATATTTTACCAAAGGTGAAACACAAAGAAAATGATAAGGTATCTTAGTGGAAAGATTCCCAACCCAATATGTTGGTTGTGGGGGGTGATCCAGATGATTCTTTGGAGGACATAGAGTCAAAAGAATGTGAGGTTCAACATAGGGATGAAACCCTCGTTTTCTCCTTCTATATTGGGGGTCGAGGATTCAAATTCTCTCAGTAGTGTAGGAACTTGAAGAAGAAACCTATTGGTAATAGGGATACTTTTGAAATCTTTATACTAATCCATAATGATGAAAATGTGGATCCTAATAGGGGGAGGATTGGACGGTTGTGAAAGGAAAAAGAAAAGAAAAACTTTAATTGATCCACTTAAGATGAACTTAAGATCCCATGGTATGGTGTCTCATGGGTAAGCCACCCTTTCTTTCTGGCTAGGTTTGGTTTTAGAATATTTCTTGAAGTTGGTCAAGTATATTTTACCATCCCCAGGGATGTTCTTTCCCACCTTGGCTTGTTGTTTCATGTGGTGATTGTGTTTGGTTCTTTTATGGTCCTGAACCTAGCTTAATATCATGGATTCATGTTTGTGCTCTAATGCTTATCTTTCGGATGTACAAGGTTCTTGATCCCTTCAAAATCACTCTAATTACCTAATCTAAAATATATATAATACAATTCAAACTTATCTTTTCATTAAATGAGTGTGGATATTTTTACACTAGTCATCGAATGTGATGAGTGTCATATAGTTGAACTACAAAATCCATATTTCCTACCATTCAAAATAATTGTAGATTATGTCTTTTATTCAAAAAAGCTAAATAATTAAGATATAATGATTACATGGATTAAATATTAAAAATTATAAGATAGAATTGAAGTCTCTCCAATCTAAGTAACTCCTCCACTTCCTAATTAAAATTTAATACCATAAAATAAAATTAAAATAAAACGTTGCACAAACAATACTAAGTAACATCACACATATAACATAAAATAAAAAAATTTAGTATCAAGATCAACACAATAAAATAAGAAAAATCTAGATGATTATAGCCTTAAAAATGCTTCTATTCACACTAACATTTTTTTAATGTAATGTAGCTAAATACATATTATATAATATTATCTATCTAGTAGTATGAATAAAAGTAATGCATATACCAATGATTTAATCTAAATTGAATTAAATCTTATATTAGAGTAACTTACTATAATAAATGATATTTCAGTAATTATATACAATACACACAAGTAATATGCATTTGATGATGTAAAATCCAAAGAAAATGAGAGAGGAAGATGACTTAGTTGATTTTATGTGATTTGGGAGTGATCGAATGTTTGAATGTTTGATCTAGCTGGAAACAATGTCACGAGGGCTCGATGAGGGTTTGAGAACTCATAATTGTGTTGGAAAAGAGCACTCAAGAGGAAATGAATCTTCTAGGTGCTAGTGATTGATTTAGGCAACTATGTTATCCAAATTCTTGGGATATGGCCTTTCCTATGTCTAAAGGACTCGCTTTTGTTTACTCTTTGTCACTTTGATTTCGATGTTAGGGTTCTAATTACACTTGTAACTTGTAAACTAGACGACTTGTTGCACATGCCCATAAACCATATCAAATCTAATAAAAAAATTATAGAATCAGAGTCAAATGACCAAAATGGCCACCCGAAGAGTGAACTTATGACCAAGCACTACACTACATCTCATAATCCATGTATCTCTCTTCGTGTGTGTGCATCTATACCCTAGGTTTCCCTTGTGAAAGTTGCCTAATGATAGTGAAATAGATCTAATTTTCTTGAGTATGTAAAAATTGTGCAATGGAATAAAAGGACTTCCCTCCTATGGAGTGTATGTAGATAAATGTAGAACTTGTCCCTTATATATATATGTGCTAGATGTATACCTTTTAATGCTCTTGTTCCTTTGTGCAAGCTTAGGTGGTGATAGATAGTCCTTATGACGTTTGGCCCCATTATTTGGGAGAAGCAACTAAGTATATATATGATTCCCTTGTATGAATTTCATAATTGACAACTGAAAGGCCAACCCAAAGTGTAAAAAGGTGATTAAGAAGTGAAAAGGACCTAAAAGTGTAAAAAGAAGAAAGAGAGGGAAAATGTGCCTAGAATGGACAAGAGCACCTTTGCATTTCTATCCTTACTATGCACTAGTGTTTGAGGCCATCAAAATCTAAATCAATCAAGTGTCGGTAGAGTTATAAGATGTGTAAAAATAGTAATTTGAAAGAGAAAAAGTAACAAAAAGGATAAAATAAGTTGTATTACCACTATTTTTTTTTCTTAGGAAGCATGTATACATTAGTATGTTTTAAGACCTATAAATTTATCCAAGTGCATAGATTTTGTATCTTCTTTTACCCCCACTTTATGTATTTGAGTGAATACCCGAGAGGATAAAGTAGATAGAATATGTGTACCTTGTAATCCAGAGAGGCGTGTAGTTGATAGTGTTATGAGTGGCTAAGTAGCCATATGAAGCTTGAATTGATTGGAATGTAAGGCGTGGGAAATATGAAAGGAAGGTAGACCTTAGGGGTGAATCGGGCATAGTAATGTGGTGTAGCTTGTGTTTTTTTGATGTGAGTTGCTTCCTATTTCTTGTAAGAATGAGTCTGTAAAAAGAAGAGAAAGAGAGTAGTCAAAGTCTTATATATGAAAAGTATATGTATAACTAATTATAGAGTGTGTAAAATTGGTAGCTAAGGAAAGAGTGCACTTGATGTATGAGAGAGTATGGGATAGGAAATATCCTCTTTATCTTGAAGATGTTTTTGGATGGTGTTCTATCATATATTTCAGTGTCCTTCTCGCTAATCATGAGGTATTTGGGTGATCTCACACAAAGAGAGAGTTTTTGGTGATCTCATGCAAATGGTGAGTTTTTAGGGATCTCATGCCAAGAGTGAGTTTGTTGGGTGATCCCATGACAAGGGACAATGTTTTGGATGATATCACGACAAGATAAGACTGATGGGTAGAGAGGTTTATTTTTATCTCCTTCCATGACGCTTCTCAAATGGTAAGTTCCATTGTAGACTGGCACATCCCAATTTACAACTATATTTGTGAATCGAGTTATAACCAAGTTGTAGTTAAATTGTAACATGATTGAAGGAATTATATAACTCGAATGTTTTTCTTGATACTTGTATATCCCTATTGTAACCTATTGGAATTTTTTGATTTGATAAACTATCTATTTTTACCTCTGGGACACAATCACCCGATGGGACATAGGTTCCCACCATTCATGTCCAGTACATGGTGCTAGTTTCGCTTTGTGTTTTTGATCAAACTCTAATTCTATACCTCTCTGTAACTATGTTCCTTTTTCAAAATTTTATTGTTCCTTTCCTATTATAAAGTTATGTGTTGCTTAAGGGTGATTTGTTTACCTAGAATAGCCCCCTCGTTGGGGTGCATACGAATAATGTAGGAGGAGGCAACCCAAATGAAAGGACTGAATTGATATACATGTCATATTTTAGATACCTGCAAGGGTAGGGGACATGTATTGTAGAAACCAAGGTAAATTTAAATAATTTAGGCTAGAACAAAGTAGTGTAAAGGAGCTAACATACAATAGAATACAATTTAGAAATTAAATATGAAGATAAGAGGTACCACAAAAAGTGAGTTGTATACATGTGACATCACTCATAATGTCACAAGAAAATTAGAGATGAAGAGGACATAATCAAACATTGAAAAGAATAACATAGGATTAGCCTACAAATAATAGTAAAAAATAGTAAACAAGAAGTAATAGATAACCATGGTTGTATAGAATCTTGCAAGGAAAATGCTACACATAAAGCACCCATTAGCATGTTAGGAAGATATGCATTATGTCAAGGATAGTATAGATCACTAAAACATAATGTTAAAAGTAACAGGAAGAAGTAAATATTGTAATAATAGGACCTATTAGTGTGGAGAAAGTAGCAAAGATAGATTCCCAAGGAGCGTCAACAGACTAGTAAAGAGTAGTGTCGAGCATCATGCATTGTGTACAAAAATCTTTGAATGCCCTACACTCACCTCAAGATACCATGTGAATGCATATGTGTGTGTATATAAAAAGATAATGATGTACTAATTATTTAACTAACATAGGAAAAAATGTGTAACATGTAAGTAATTTAAGGTAACAAGAGTAAAGACAACAAAGATGTGTAGATGTTGTGTGAATTTGACGATGTGCTTTGATCTGTTACGTATAAAGATGGGAGGGGCCATATTTCCCTCATCGATGTGTGTGATGTAAGTTTCTTTTAGGAATTGCACCCTCAAAAGTCAAGTATGAACCCTATAACAAGAGTGTGTCATCGGGTGATGAAGGTAAAGTATGTGTACCAGAGATGTGGAAATGCTTAGAAAGATATTCATGAAGCACAAAGTGTGAGAGATTGAGATAGAGTCATCGGGATGTGACAAGTGAGGTTCATTGAGGAATTTCACCCTAAATAGTTAAGTATGAACCATATAACAAGAGTGCATCATCGGGTAACAAATATGTTGTATGTGATTTAGATTAGATGTTATCAAATATTTATTATGAAGCACCGAGTGTGACGTGTAGTAAATAGGCTATAAATAGACTATAACGACATCAAGTAATCATGGATCAAGGGAGAAAGTGCAATGCCCCATAGTTATGCAAGTGATGGAAGTTATCTAAAGATGCGAGAGATGCCATGCGATGTTGGTGAATGTGGAAGTGTGTCCCATTCATTGACATAGTCATTATCTAGATCGATAGGGGGAATTGTAAATGGGAGATTAGGCGAATGGTGATGGATATAAGCTTGTGGAAATGGAATTATATTTTCTTCCTTTGATGGTTTGGACTTAGATGGGGCTTTTGGTGACTCTTGCATGATTGGAGAAGGAATAGTAGTGATTATTGTGTGATGTTATCTAGACACATAGGGATCCAATTTGGGATCACATTAGGGTTTGGTACTTAGACACGAGAATGTGGAAGAATGTTTTTATGCAAATGAAATGATGCCTTGATGCACAAGTTTTCTGATTCTTCATTCCAAAGCATAGAAATCATTATCACTATATAAATTAATTCTATGATAAGTGCAAAATGGGAGACCTTTGTATTTTGTAAAATGATAAGGAGGTTAGTAATGAATAGGTGATAAGGTGATCAACTAATGATTGAGGATCTTAGAGAGAATATTGTGCTTTCTAGCATTTCAATTAAACTTGAGTGGTTCTTGGTGTAGTAAGAACATGACCTTGTTTATATGAGCACATGTAGTAGACATGGGATTAGGATGATGTGTAGAAGATTTTAGGAATATTATGTTAGCACTCACATGGTTTGTTAATAATATTGTAATGTGAAAATTAAGGGATTAATTATTCACATGTAAATGTTAGTAGATAGTAATATTATTGCTATATAAATAATAATATAGATTACGGTTTGGAGGTGTTTTAAAAACTCATATGATTTGAGTTTTGTATTGTTACAATCATAACAATATCAGTATTTGTGGAGATAAAATATCCTTGAATATAGGATCGGGTTTCTATTATATATTTTTTGTAAAGAGTTTCGGATCAATCAGAACACCCACTATTTAAACACAAAAATACATCACCAAAAATACCAGAATTTTTTTGACTTTCATTGTAGTAAACATGACACTACATAGGTTCACGCGGGACAACACACAACACATGATATGTTTGCACAACATTAACCCACATAGATAACATGAAAAACATGTGATGCACAACAAGCCACTTATGTTCCCATTTAACAAGGCACAACATAACTTATTTTTAGGATTTCACATTTATTAAAATCATGTTTCAAAACATAACTTAAGATCTAGAAGGGTTCATAATATGTGCATCATACAATCCTTTTCCTTTTTCCATATTCCCTCTATATTGATTAACATTTGATTTATGGTGTATCTCATTGAATAAGGATTACCTTCTTAATTTCAATTACTTGTTTAATCCACTCATTTGTTAATGGGAAATTTATTTACACACAAGGCTATTAGGTATTATCTCTAGGGTACACTCCTAAGGGCATGCATCTTTACCTTATATCCAACCTCCATTACACAATGGGACAAGTGTAAGTCCAAAGGATGTGAGGTTCACTTTTTTCTTGTTTAAGGATTTAGGGTCAAGTTTCTTTCATTAATTTATAAATTTATAATTCAATTAGTACATAGTAAGAATTATAGGGATTAGGTTCTTCATCCATATCAAGAGGGTTTAATCACATTATGAAGAAGGTCATGATCCACCTTCCTGTGGAATAACATCCCACGATTACACTTCCCAAGGAAAAGCATCAATTATAAGTTTACTATAGTTATGCTCCAAGAATTAGTTAGGATTTAGAAGACTCAAAACATGGCAACAAAATTCCTTATTTTTTTTTCCTAGATTAGGTTTCTTGAGTATCATCATACATATGACTTAAGAGGATTTTCCCAAATTAGATGTATATGACTTTCATGAATGAGTTATGCAACCTATTTGCTAATAGGGTATTTGGATCCTTATGAGACTAGTAGTCCCTATCCTAGGATATTTATCTATAAGGACAAGATCACATAGTTCCACATCATACATCTATTACCAAAAAGGACTAGTGGGAGAGCAAGATGGATTAGTTAATCATTTAAAGGGGTCTTGAATCACATTAGGGTTTACACAACTTGAATACCTTTTCTCACAACAAGAAGATTTAACACGATATAAGAATGACCTAAAACTCACCTTTCTCCAAGTAAATTATCTTCCGGTTAATTTTCCACCAAGTCATCATAAATTAACATGTTATTAAGTTTCACAATTAACTCTTAATATTGCACCATAGGACCCAAATAATAATTGAGATTGGATATCGAGTTCTCTTATGATCCCAACTCTTAAGGATGAATTCCAAGGCTAGTTGGTGATCCTCACCACTCAACATGTATGTTGGACTTGAAGAGAACACAATCTCCTTACTACACACATGATAACCAATCTTAGAAGGGAACCACATACTCTAGATAATGTTTTGACCATATCATTCTTAACTGATGGGTTCACGACAATATCACTAAACATATAGGATATGGTAATAAATTCAACTAGGGATCTAATTTACTTAAGATAGATGGTGCCATCGAGTATGAAGGTATACGCTCATTCTATAGTTTTAGTTTTCTATGCTAAAAGAAATCACATAGGAAGAGTATTTATACACGAATTTTATACTAGGGTTGGTTGTTTCATTTAGATCTCTTTATTACATTTTCAAGGTAAGAATTACAATGCACCAATTATTTGATCATCCATTGCACACTAGAATTACACTATAAACTATTAAATTCAATATCATTTGACATACACATCAAAATTTTACAATACAAAATTTGAGGATCAAGATAACACCCATGTGTAGATGAACATTTCCCTTAAACCCTAACATCTAAAATATTACAAAACTTCAATTATAAACATTTTCATACTTCACAAAATGTTGAAATATCCTCTACAGTTTAATTTAACATGTATATCAAACCCCCTTTTACCATATGCAAACTAAATCAAAAGAACACCTATAGTTAAATGCACATTTTCCAAAGCACCCCTAAAACTAGCATCTCATTCATATTTCCAAATTTCAATAAATAAATTTATTATAACATAACAATATAAAAAAATTTCCTTCCATTAACATACATAAATTCTAACAATATACAATGAATCACACCCACACCGTTTCACCATCTTACTTGCATCTTGCAAAACCATGTGAACATGAAATCAACAATAAATCACTAGCATGACATCCACCTAGATCTAGCATAATTAACGTTTTTTAGTTTCCAATTTACATAATAATAATAATTTGCATTCAAAAGGAGAGGGTTAGAGACACATATTTATTTCATTTCACTTCACTTCATTTCTTAACCAATGAGAGAGAAGAGATAGGGAGAGAGAGAACCACTATTTGGTCAAAAGTTCAATTTCACACAACAAGTCACATGATAGAGTTTCAAACAATTAGTTGTAAGTGTCAACAAGTTTCCATGGGGATTTGGTAACTCAAGAGGTTCCTCCAACTTTCTTTTTACATTTTCCCGTTATATGCAAAAACATTTAATCTAGGCTCGGAGGATAAGAAACCACTTTCAAATATTGTCTTCCGATGAGAAAACACACCACGGGTAAGTTTATACGTGTCCTCCTATACACCAAGAATTCACGGAACTGATGGAATTTAGAAGCGTGAGACATATTTTCAAATGGTGATGGGTTTTCTGGAGCTACCGGTTGTAATTGGTCCAATTTGACCTAGTCAAACTATGATCGAGGCCTACAAAATGCCTACGCCAAACTATAGAGATGAGTGTCTTTCCTTGAACTAAAGGTTCCAGGAAATTATCTATTAAAAATACTAGAGGTTTGTGAAGGCGGATAAGCATTTTTTTCATATTTCAAATGGCAAGCCGATACGAAACCCAACTTTTCAATTTTAACAACTTCCTAAAAGTGCAACGCGAGGTACTGAGGCTCCTAGAGGAGTGTCAAAAAGATCATAGACAATCAATCGAGGTTGATCCAAGGATTGAAGTGACTCCTCACATAACAAGGTACATGAAGGAAACTTAATATCTCCTTTCTAGAGTTACGAAGGTTGATTTGCGTCTTTGAAAATTGTGATTTATTTGTTTTAACAAGGGAACGGTCAACATATAAATAGGGAACTCAACCTCAACTTGACAATAAAAAGGGGTACTATAGCAATCTAGTTTGGTTAGGAAGTTTTCTAGATCATTTTAAAATGAGGGGTTGAGTTCATGGTTATCTACCAAGGGATATTTGGATTGCGTAAGTTACGATATGACATCTTATTGTTTTGAAACAAGTTTATCTAAAAAATCAAAATGTATGATAATCCTAAGGTTTTAAAATTTTATTTATTTGTAAAAGAAAAACTACAGTACAAGAATTGTGAAAGATAAGGAGAGATTAACCATGCTTGGAGGATGAAGTCGGTAAAAATTATGGGACTCATTTTGGATTGAAATGTGGTCATTAACTAAGTTAAAGCGTTCATAGCTGACTTCATTTCTTCTCATGATTTCCATGAATGAATGGAATCTATTTTTTAATATGTGGATCCTTTTGCACTAATAAATAATTCCTGGTCATCAAGTATTTCAGTATCTTCATCTCCATCATCAAAGCCCTTACTGTTGGTGTTTGATTTTTTCATCCCAATGCCTTACCGATATCATCATTCAAACAAAATATTTTCTTTTCCAACTGGTATCCGTAATCTTCACGACAACTATTTTGGAAGAAAAGGTGTCATACACTCCCATCTAACATCACTAAAAACTTCTGAAATGTAATGACCATAGGAAAATGCTCATCACTTATATTAATAAAAATGTCTGGATTATTTTCAAACTCTGCAGGCTATCATTGGTGTTATGCATTGCCATAAAGAGAGTTTGATCCTTTCCCTGTATAAAAATTTCAATGCAACTAATGTGATTCTCTATTTCTCGAACAAAGCTTTGCACTCACTATGGCACATATTTTGTGAAGATAACTTGCATTAACAAATTCTTGTTGTGAACATTTTCTCTTAGTTGTATTTTCTACTGTAGGCTACTTCTCCCATGTGAGAATGTGAGTAGCAAGAGTAAATTTTTGTTCATTCTAAAGAAATCTAGTTGTGATTACAGTTTTTTTTCCTGTATGAGAGAGACCAAGAACCAATGAACTTCTTGGAAACCTAATTACTCATGATTCTTCTTCATTCACTTCAAACTAAAGGTCAATCTCGATCCATCCTGGGCTGTCAACAATTGATTTGCAATTCTAGAAGAAAAAGAATAGATTTCATCAACAATAAACTTTCTTGGACTCTAGCATACTCCAATGTAATGACATCATTTTGAAAAGCCTCACAATGAAGATTCTCAAACATTTCTGACTATTGTTAACGTCTATACCACACAAACCTAGGATCATTGTTCCATCACCTTGGTAGTACTATTGTGTATCCTTACTCAAAAAATTTGCTTTACAACGTTGAATATGCTCTGGAGTGCCTCAGGTTCATGAATGAAATGACCAAATGTGATATGCTTGATCAGGTATTTGTGAATATGGGGATCATGGAAAATATGGATCCCTTGCAGGTGTTTTTCATTACTACAAACCTAATGGATTAACGTTAAATTTGTAACGTTTTTTTTAGCTTCAGTGTGGTTTTGGCGTCAAGATCTCAAATAAAGTGAATGTATTATTATGAAATGAATTTGATAGGTATTCAGGCCTTTATGGGTATGCATACCCTGCTCATACTACTACCACATGCCACATAAGTTAACACATGTCGTGTCTTGCCTCGCTCAACTATCCAAAGACTGCTAATTTTTCAATGTTGGCTTGGTTTTACATGATTAGCACCTTTGGATTCTTAATGAAGTGCTTGCATTATTAGACAAGGAACATGACAAGTCTACTTTAGATGCCCATAACTTTCTAGTTTCCTCCACACGCTAACCTTATGACACCCACAATTGTCTAGCTCACACATCCACGAAGTCACCCTTCACCTAACACATTTAATTCATTTTTTTAAATTATTATTTTGTATGTTAAGTGTGGCACTAAATTTCCCTCCCCTTATAATAGTATCTTCCTCGATATGACATAACACAAAAGCACGAAGGGTTTGTATGCAAGAAATTTAATAATGACACATGTTGTTTAACAAAATAACTTTTCAATACAACACGACCATAAGAAAGTAAACTAGATTTTGAAATATCTTAAATTTTAATGATCTCGTGAATATTTCCAGCTTCTTTTTGAATTTTTACTTAATATTTTCCTTTAAAGTATTTATTAATCTCAATTCTTAGTATTTCATTGTTTAATATTTTAGTTGTCTTATGTAATTGGGTGCCCAACAAAACTGACATCACAATACCACATCAAGGCCAAACTATTAGGAAATAAGTGATAAAATATGTGGAATAATCCCTTACAGAATCACAACAGTAGAAACTAATATGCGAAAATATTATAGATCTCAAATAAAAGTATAGAATAAATAACACAACACGAGAGAGACAAGATTTAACGTGGTTCACCCAATTTGGGCTATGTCCACCAAGAATCACTTGCTCGATTTTATTACAAGCCTTCACTCTCTCAATACAATACCCAGATCTATTTGGAGCTATGCTCAACAAACTCTACAAATTCAGACCCGAATTCAAAGCACATCTGCAATACATTTTCTTGTCTCTCTATCATATGCATAAGACCATATAAATAGACAAATTTGCTTGAGTAGTTTTACAAAACCATGGGTATCAAACAATGGAAAAAAAAAACGATCCCATAAACCTATGGGTAGCCGAAGAGGTAGTTTTACAAAACAATGGGTACCAAAACCATGGGCCCAAAAACATCCCATCCATAATGGTTACCCATTACCCATGGGTTAATAAACCACCCATGGAAATTTTCTTCGGGGCTTCGCCCCAACCCCCGACTCCTTTTTCAATCGAGGGGCTTCAAAATACCAGTGAACCCCCCGACCACACTCTAACATGAAAATAGGCCTCCATAAAAATACCCGAGTGTAACACATGAGGTGTACCACCCTATAACATGAAAATAGGCTGACCATAGCTTTAGTTTATCCCTTGTGACCACCTTAATCTCATGTCTTGGACTGATTTCCACCGAGCAAGCTTCTCCAACCTCAACTTATATTCCTCCAAAGTCATCTCGATGAAGTGATATCTCAACAAAATGCTGAACATAGCTTTAGTTTATCCCAGGGCTATAGACCACCTTGGTCATCATGTATATATAGATTCCAGGATTCTCTCTATATGGGTATGAATCTTCTCCAACTTCAACTTATCTTCCTCCAAAGCCCCCCTCTCCCCTTCTATCCTGGACGGATGAAGTGATATCTCAACTATATATGCTTCATCCTAGAGTGGAAAGGGCGAGTTCTTAGATAGGTGTATAGCACTCGACTATCACTATGCAGCTTACATTCCTCCTTCTTATGCCCTAAGTCCTCAAGCAATTGTTATAACCAAATCATCTCTTTGCTTGCCTCTCGTGGCAAAGCAACATACTCGGCCTCTGTGGTTGACAAAGCCACCAATTTTGTAGTCGTGAAATCTAGCTCACTTTGCCCCCACCTACAAGATAAATATAACTTGTCGTGCTCCTCCTACTTTCTACATCTCCAGCCATGTATAAATCTACATAACCATGTAAAGTGGTGTCTCGATCCATTGTAGCACAAAACTATCCCATGGTTTCTCTCAAATACCAAAGGATCCACTTTACACGCTTGCACAATGTTCTTTACCTAGATCACTCATAAATCTACTCATAACTCCCACTTGCATGGGCAATATCAGGCCTAGTCCACACCATAGCATACATCAAATTTCCAACTCGCTGATAAGTAAGGTACTTTGGACATCTGGTTTCTTTCTGCTCTGTCTTGGGACACTTTGCTCCTTTGATAACTTAAAATGGCACTCGCCAAAGGAGTCCCAACCGGTTTAGCATCCTGCATGTTAAACTGTCCAATACCTTCTTAATGTACTCTTCCCGAGATAAAGTCAACTTCATTCCTTCCTATCCCAAGTTATCCTCATACCAAGGATTTGTTTGGCTTCCCCAAATCCTTCATATCAAAGGATTCACTTAGCTATTTCTTGAGTACTTTTATTTCTGCATGTTTTTACCTACGCAACCAACATGTCATCAACATACAAACACAGGATAATGTAACTTCCATCCTCAAATTTCTTTGTATACATGCAATGGTTAGAATGACATTTAATATAACCTTGCTCCATCATGAAGCTATCAAACTTCTTATACCATTGACATGGAGCTTGTTTCAAGCCATACAAGCTCTTCTTCAGTTTACACACCATCTCCTCTTTACCTTTGACCTCATAGCCCTCTGGTTGCTGCATATATAGTTCCTCCTCCAAATCACCATGGAGAAATGTAGTCTTTACATCTAACTGTTCTAAGTGCAAGTCTTCTGCTGCCACTATTCCAAGAACAGTTCTAATAGAATTCATTTTTACTACAGGAGAAAATATCTCATCAAAATCTATACCTTGTTTCTGTGCAAACCCCTTGACCACCAACCAGGCCTTATATATTTTCTTTCCTCCTTCTTCGTCTTTAACTCTGTACACCCACTTGTTCTGTAATGCTCTTTTGCCTTCCGGTAGCTTCACCAAATCCCAATTTTGGTTCTCCATGAGAGACTTATGCTCCTCATCCATGGCTTGCTCCCACTTCTTACATCATCTACCTGCATTGCTTCATCAAAGCTCTCTAGCTCTCCACTATTAGTGAGTAATAAATAATAAAGAGAAGGAGAAAAATGTTTAGGTTCTTTTCTTACCCTAGAAGACCTCCTCACTGTAGGATTTTGGGGTTCCTGTTGAGTAGGTTCTTGAACTAATTCATGGGTCACTTTCCCATCCGGAAGATCCTCTACCACTGAATATTCTTTCTTGGATTCTTCCCTGTTTTCCTGCAACTGTTGCTTATACATGAATTTCTCATTAAAGACCACATCCCTTGACCGAATGATTTTCTTGTCCTTAATACTCCAACATTTAAACCCAAAGTCATCACCACCATAACCAATAAAAGTACATTTTTCTGATTTAGCCTCTAGCTTGGTCCTATCATCCTTGTCTATATGAACAAACACCTCACATCCAAAGACTCTAAGAAATGAATAATCAACTTTCTTACCATACCATGCCTCCTCAGGTATGCCTCCATCCAAGGCAACTTGAGGGTCCTCTATTTATCAAGTACATAGCTATGCTCACCACTTCTGCCCAAAAAGAAAGAGGTAGTCCTGCATGTAACCTCATGCTCCTAACATGTTCCATTATTGTTCTATTCATCCTTTCTGATACCCCATTCTGCTGTGGAGTTTCTGGAACTATCTTTTACCTACGGATTCCATTCTTAGAAAAGTAATCATTAAATTCATTTCTGCAATACTCCCCTCCATTATTTAACCTGAGACATTTTAGCTTAAGACCTATTTCATTCTCTACCAAGGCTTTCCATTTAACAAAAGTGTCAAATACATTAGATTTGTTTCTAATACAATAAACCCAAACTTTCCTTGTTGCATCATCAATAAAAGTAACATAATAACTTGAACCCCCAAGAGATGATACCTGATCTGGCCCCCACACATCAGAATGTACCAACTCTAAATTACTCTCTTTCTTCGTAGGTCCAACCTTTAGAAACCTTACTCACTTCTATTTCCCATATATGCAGTTCTCACAGAAATCCAAACCTGTTTCTGTATATCCAGGAAAATTCTTCTTTATGATGTTCATGCCCTTATGGCTCATATGACCGAGCCTATAGTGCCATAATGTTATATCTGCATCTGAAGTCATAAGATTACAATCATTAGTACTATCAGTGGTTAAATACAAGGTTCCAACCTTCTTACCTCTTGCCACCACAAGAGCACCCTTGGTAACCTTCCAAGAGTTAGCTATAAATATCATAGTACAACCATCACTTCCCAATTACCCCGCCGATATCAAATTTCTCCTTAATGTAGGCACATGTCTAACATCCTTCAATAACCATGTATTCCCATTCTACATCTTAACCTGAACATAACCTTTTCCAACTATACTGCAAGGCTCATCATCACCAAGAAAAACATGCCCAAAATCCCCTTGAACATAATCAACAAAATAATGCCTATGTGGAGTAGCATGAAAAGAAGCCCCTAAATCTAAAACCCAAGATTCAGTAATATTATGCAAAGAAAGAATCAAAGCATCCTGACATACATTACCCGATGCCACATTTGCCTCCTTGTTTTCTTCCTGTTGTTTCTTCTTGTCCCGAAGCTCCCAACAATCCTTCTTTGCATGCCCAAACTTTCCACAATTCCAACATACAATCTTGCTCTTGGATTTTGACCTTGCCCGATCTTTCGATTTTCCACGATTTCCTCTATTCTTTTGTCTCCCTCTAGTTTCCATTGTCAAAGCATTCCCTGAAGTAGAAGATTCCCCAGCTTTTTCTTCACATTTCCTCACTTAGAATCACCCCTATAACATCCTCAAACTTCAACTTTGAGTTAGCTGGAACCGAGTTGCTTATCGCCATTACTAGGCTATTCCAACTTTTAGGTAAAGAGCACAAAATTAATAAAGCCCTAACTTCTTCATCAAATTCTATTGTAACCAAAGCTAGCATATTCACAACCGTATTGAAATCATTTAAATGATTTGCTACTGAACTATTCTTAGACATCTTCATATTAAACAACTTTTTCATTAAAAATATCTTGTTAGAGGCAGAGGGTTTTTCATACAACTTCCCTAATGCATCCATTAGATATTTTGTAGTCTTTTCCTTTGAAACATTAAATAATACCGAAGATGCAAGACACAGCCAGATTATTCCAAGTGCCTTCCGATCCAAAAATCCCATTCCACATCTGTCATACTCGAGGGTTTGTTCACCTTCTCAAACAACGGAGTATAAAGATCCTTCTGATAAAGGTAATCTTCCATCTACATCTTCCAAAGACTGAAATTCTACCCGTTGAATTTATCAACCCTAGATCTTCCATCATCTGCCATAGCTCCCACTCAAGATAAAACTTTCCCTATGATTCAACACTTCAGCAAACCAAACCAGGCTCTGATACCAATTGTTAGGAAATAAGAGATAAAATATGTGGAATAATCCCTTACAGAATCACAACAATAGAAACTAATATGCAGAAAATATTATAGATCTCAAATAAAAGTGTAGAATAAATAACACAACACAAAGAGAGACAAGATTTAATGTGGTTCACCCAATTTGGGCTACATCCACCAAGAATCACTTGCTCATATTTTATTACAAGCCTCCACTCTCTCAATACAATACCCAGATCCGTTTGGAGCTATGCTCAACAAACTCTACAAAATTCAGACCCAGATTCAAAGCACATCTGCAATACATTTTCTTGTCTCTCTATCATATGCATAAGACCATATAAATAGACAACTACTTAAGCAGTTTTACAAAACCATGGGTATCAAACAATGGGCAAAAACAAAACCGTCCCATAAACCTATGGGTAGCCAAAGAGGCGGTTCTACAAAACAATGGGTACCGAAAAACCATGGGCCCAAAAACCCATATAACGGTTACCCATTACCCATGGGTTAATAAACCACCCATGAAAATTTGTTTCTCGGGCTTCACCCCAACCCCCTTCAATGGGGGCTTCACCCCCGAACCCCCTAACCCGCTCACTACAATGAGAGGGACCTCTGTAAAAATACCCAAGTGTAACACATAGAAGGTGTACCACACTCTAACATGAAAATAGGCTCCACAAACATAACACAAACAAAACACTAATGGCCCATAAGACATATCTCGACATACTTCTACAATTGTATCACATCACAAGAACTCAACCAAACCATGGAAATTTTAATAGTTTTGATTTAGTATGGTGTTAGATGTCGATCCTAGATTATTATTGAATCTGATTATATATAATGCATGGTGATTATTAGAGACACTCACATGTGGATGATGATATACTATTGACATGAATATTTTATGGATGTCATCGGATATGTGATTTTGGATATTATGAATAGATCTAGAAAATGAATATTTTATGATGTTGATATAGTTGTTGATTAAAAATGCAAATGAAGTTGTTACTTCGATGATTGTTGTGATTTATTATATAGTTGATTTTGTGATTTTATTTGTATCATATTGGATGTTCTGATATGGCCATGAGGCCGAAGGAGGTATTTGTATTTTGCAGGTTAAATATATCACAACAAAACATCGAGGGATCGGAGACCAACCAAAATGGAATTCTAGGTGAATTCAACACGGTCACCATGACAACTTGTTTTATTGTGTTGTGTGTTGTTTTGTTAGAGATTCCCATGGGGGAATCATTTTTATGTGACCATGGGTTGTGTATTTTATTATTATGGTTAATGTTTATTTATTGTTGTATGTATTTTATTTGTAATGTGTTCTCTTCTTTTAATTAATTAATTGTGATAGATTAATGTGAGAGATCATATGTTTAAAGTTTAATTAAATCAATTGGGATATGAGAAGTAATTATTAGAGTTGTGGGTTGTTTGTAATTAATTTGTAAGAGATGTGTAAGATGTGTAAGAGCTTGTGTAAGTCAGATTTTGGAGTAAGAAATACTCCACCTCCATGGAAATTCGAATTTGACCTTGGGGCTATTTTTGGAGGCTTGTGGGACAAGTAAAACTTGTCCCATGCCTCTAAATTTATGTTACCAACCATACTTATGGTTGAGTAAGTGATTTGTGACTTTTTATAATGCATTTTATCCATCTTGTGCATGTTTTTAATTGCACTTTCTTACATTTTAATTTAATGGATGTCCCTTGAGGTGTGGGCTGTTTTGGAGTGTGCAAGTAACTTGTCATTCTTCACCCACCTCTTTATTAAGCCTTGGAGTTTGGATTTTGTCTTTTGTGTTGATTTGAGAGGATGTGTGATGTGGCATCCTACATGGATCCACATCATCCTCTTCTTTCCCCCTTCTATATATTTCAAACTCTCTTCTTGTTTTGGGGGTTGTTGAAACATTTTGCATGCATCCTTGGGTGCATTTTTCTTGTGATTGGAGCTCTTACTTTGGAGAAGCTTTGGTGAAGACTGTTTTGCTTGGTTGTTGAACCTCTTTGCATTCATCCTTGGGGCATTTTTCTGTATGATTAGAGATCTTGTTGATTTGGAGGAAATTGGAGAGCATTTGATACTTTGGCACTTATTTTGGGACTGTATTTTTGACATTCAAAGCTTGTTGTGTGGAGCAAATCCTTCCATGGAGAGGTAGGAGTTTATTCCTTCTTTTATTGCTGTTATTTTCTTGTTGAGTTGTGTGTATGGAGAATGTTTTATTGCTTTTGTTGGCTGGTTGGGTAGACTTCCTTAGGGAAGGTGTAGGAGAAGGCTATGGGGAATCCATGTGGGGGCATAAGGGAATGCCATGGGCATCGAGTTTTGTGGAGGGAGTTTTGGGTTTGGGATCCACCATGGAAAAGAAATAGCTTGCATTTCTTACTTGTGGGGGCATAAGGGAAAATTTGGGGGGCATAAGGAGGGGTTGGGAGGCATAAGGTTTATGGGATATGATATGTTATATTGGTGGTATGATTATAGGTGGATGCCCAATTCCCAATTGGGAGGCATAAGTAGCTTCCCCATAGTCCTTTCTCCTTTGGCTTGCAAGATCAATCTTGAGTTCTGCTTTGAAATGTTTTTAAATGTAGTTGTGAACTGTTGTTTTGCTTTTGGTGTTATGCATTGTGTTTTAAAAAGAAATGTGTGTGTGAAAGAATGTTGTGTTGTGGAAGCCAGTTGTTGCCATGGTTGAATTACACCTTTTATTGTATCTTGGTTGGGGCTCGGGGGCCAATGATGAAGGAAGGCTTCTCCTTTCATTGGATGTCTTGGTTGGGTGGAGAGTGTTGCCTTTCCCCTCTCTTGTTGTGATCAATTTGGAGAAAAAGAAATGGAGCATGTTGTTATTTTGGAGCCAAAGAAATGTACAGTTTGATAGTCCCTTCTTGTGAGCAAGTTTATTATATTCCTTCCCACTTTGAAGTGGATGATTTGTATAATTATTGTAAATGAGAAGTTTCTTGTATTGATGAGGAAAGTTTGAAAGTGAAATGTGAAATGTAAAGAGTTATATTCCATTCTCTGTTTTGAAAAGGAATGTGAAAGAATGTTACATGTATTGTATATTGTATTTTGAAGTTAAAAGAAAGGAATAAGTTGTAAAATGTTAGAAATCAATAAAGGAATACTCTACTTTCTCAAACTCACATTGTTGCTTTGGGACTGAATTACTATTGTAAATGTAATCTCTGTTTAATTGCAAGATGAAGAAACACGAAGGTGGAAATTATATTGTATGGTTTTCTTTAAAATATATTAAATTTGAAATCAGAACTTGTAATTTAACATGGAAATGAATTGTTTAGAATCAACTAAATGTAATGGATTAGTTTAGGTATTAAATACCATACCTATATGACAAAACTGATAAATAACTCCAAAGAAATTGATCACTGACATTGTGTATAATAATTTAAACCAAAAAAATGAATGCAATCAAATTATACTGTTCAGACATGCACTTAGTAATCAACTTAAAAATGTTACAAATTAGTATGCTAAGACGTTAAGGAATTCAAATTGACAAAGGAAACTTAAGAAGATAAAGTGTACATTGCAAAATTGAGCTTAATCTCTTCCTCAACCAATTCTTGTCATTTGTTGGACAAATTCAATTTTGAATCAATTGAACAAATCAACTTCTCTAAAACACTCTAAACCCTCCTTAGACTAATCCTCCATGTCTGTTTGACATGTTGAGTGAAGGAGGAGATCTAATTTAACCAAATTGAGAAGTTGAAAATTGCCGAGCACTAATTATAAGCCTACAGATCCTTTTTACAAAATTGACCCTTAAAAACTTATCAAAAAGTAAAATTTATGTTTCATGTGCAAAGAGGGCATTGAGAGCTTTCCAAAAGTCCTCGTTTTCCCAAAACTGAGCTTTCTAGCTCAAGTTATGGCACTTTGAAGTTTTTGTGCCTTGGTGGGAAAATTTGGGAAAATTTTCCTTGGCGGGCCCATAACCCAAAAATTTCTCGTCATTTTGGCCTTAGAAAAGTTTTTGAAAAATTTTGGTTTGGAAAATTTTTTCCATTTTCCTCCTTCATGCCCATGCCAATCAGAGGGCCATGTCCTCTTGGAGCTACGGCGGAGGCGACCTCCTTTTAACCCTTAGCCCTTTTGAAATTTTTTTTTTGGGGAAAAATTTCTATTTTTGCCCCATCACCCACAACCAATGAGAAGGTGCCATGTGGCACCTGGGGTGGCAGTGGGGAGGGAGGACCCCTTTAATTTCTTTGGTTTTTGGCCTTGGGAAAATTTTAACAAAATTCCCCGACCTCGCACCACCGCCCCACTTCGGGCTTTTCTTCTTCCGCGGCACACGGACCCGCTGCCCCTTTCTCCCTTTTTGTCCTCCCTTCGGCGTAATCACCAAACTTCTTCCTCCGCTTCTCCCTCCCCTCTCCTTCGTCTCCGGTGGCTTGTTGAGCGCCACGTGTCCCTAGATGAAACCGCGGCGCGTGGGTGTCGCGTTGACTTTTCCTTCTCCATCGGGCGCAATGCGCTAAATCCTTCCACCATTCCGCCCTTCCCTGTTCCCCGACGTATCTCTCCGAGGGCCGCCACATGTCCTTGGAGGACCATGCGAGTCGCAGGCGCAATTGGGAAATTTCTCTTGCTGCAATGGAAAATTTCTATAGCTGCCCCACGACCCACCAACCCGCCAAAGGGGATTTCACCCCTGCATGACACGTGTCCCATTGGGAAAAATTTGACCCCAGAACTCCGCCTGGTCATATCTTGAGTTCTACAAGGAGTTATGAGGACTTCTTTATATCACCGGAATGGTGAGAAAATTTCCTATCCATTGGGAATGATTTAGGGAAATTTTGGAAGTGTTAAGTATGAGAAAATTCAAGTTGAAACTCTGAGCTTGTTAGAGAGTTGGGTATGGGGCAAATTTCTCCCTGAACTTAACTAAAACCTCTAACCCTAAAATTTGAACTATGTGACCCTGATAATTGTTATTAAATGGAAAGTATGTCCCAAAAAATTGAATTGTTCTAACCTATCAAAGGTGGCAACTGTTGTTTGACAACTTGGGGGTAAACACTCCCAATCAAGTGTTGGGAGTGGGTAAGTGAGACCTTGCTCTGTTGACTTTATTTATGTGTTCTTTATCTCACCGAAATTTAACCTTGTCCTTGTCTTTGATCTGGTGGAAATTAAATACCTTGGGTATTTAATTGTTTTGGGTCCCTTAACCCTAAAATTTTAATCAGGAATATTTAGCTAAAATGTCAATGTAATCAATAATTAAATTAATCCCTAGAGAGATTTGAGCTAGGGTGGACTTATTGCACTTGTTGCTCTATAATGAGAAATTAGTAATTATTATAATGGGAAAAGTTATCAGTTGAATTTAATTGTCTTTGAGACTTTGGTCGTTAACTCCTAATAAAAAAATTATTCCATAATTTTCTAACTAAACCTAGGTTGTTCATGGTTCTCAAGTGGGTTGTTTTAACCGGCATCACACTTGGTATCAGAGTAGTGGTTCAAAAGCTTGGACCATTGGGCACACTAGAAAACTTGAGACATGAACTGTAAACCTAGCACACTTTTGAATCTAAGAAAACAAACTTGTTTGAAAATTGAAGAAAAGAAATAAGCATGAAGAAATATTACATTACTTTGTTCATTTGAACTACCAGAATTAAAATCATAATAAAATAACAAGTTGTTTGAGTTGTTGTGCTTGCTTAGTGACATTTTGTCTAAACCTGGGTAACTAAGAATGTCATATTAAATTAATTTTGGTGAACTTCTAGTATAATGGAAACTTGGTTCCTTTTGAAAATGTGTTGTTTTACAAGTCCTAAAACTTGATTTAATTGTATGATGCATTAAGCCCTTTTTTGAGACCCTTCCTTATTGGAGTTGTTGGAATGATGAGTTGTATGGTGTGATTCTTGTGGTTGGACAATAGTGGTTGTGTTCTGGGTCGGAAGAGTTAATTAGAAGTTGTTTAGAGCTTCCTTCCTTGAGTGGTTAGGAAAGAGGGTCTGGTTGTCAGTTTTCCATGTTGTTACCCATATGAGAGGGTGGACACTAAGTCTAGGTGTCATCTAGGACCCAATCCTGTGTATGTGTTCTTGGAACTAACCTCGAGGCAGAGTACCCCTATTGGCGCCATGAAAGGCTGCGGAGTGAATGTGGTGTTAACTTTTGTGTTTTACATTCGTAATCTTGTGTATTTTATCAAGGACCAACATCTTATTTTATGATTGGATTGAAGAAGCTTTAAGGATCTTTTATTTATTTATAATTCTTGCAAGAATTTTCAAACTTTGCAATGTGGCTACTTAGCCACTTTTCTTGATTGCTGATATTTCTTGGACTTTATTTGATTGGTGACTCGAGCTCATTATGTTGTTGGCTACTTGGCTAAACGTTACGTGGTTTCCTTCTTGCATGTTGTTGAGCTGGTTCTATGCTTTATGTATGGTGACAATTGTCGTATGGGGGTACACCCTAGGTGTCTTGAAGGTCCTTTTAGGTGCTTAAAGTCATGCCTTGGTTATGGATGCATAGAACCTTGAGTGTGTCTAAGATCTTAGAGCGACCCTTTCATTGCTTGACCTTGCTAGAAAGAAAGTTTGTTGTGTAGTGTGGTCTAGAGGGCAGTCTGACAATGGTAGTGGTGATTCTATTTCAATCTGGTAAGAGCTTGACCCTCGTCGAATAGAAGTGTTTATTTATGGGCTTTTAGATTTTGTTAGGATTGGATTGCCTTTGGTTGACTATAAATGTTACTGGAAAAGTGTTTGTTTTGATAGTGACTTTTCATCAATGACATGTTAAATTGTATCTTGGGTTCCTGGTTGCATCATAGAAAGTTTTGACTCGTGGAATGTATGCATCTTGGTAATTATGGATAGATTTAAGCCTTTTTAAGTAGTGTGTTTATTTAAGTGTACTGGTTTTACTCTCTTGACTTATAAATAAGTTTACTCTTACCTTAAATTTCCCTTACCATGAATAACATTCTATGACCTATTAATCTTGGGGTTACTTGGAAACACTTAAGGATGCTTTGGGTCTTTTGGACCTTTCTCTTAGAAATGTTAGTTTGGTAGATCTTAATAGTTAATCTCGATGGTGCTTATATTGTACTTCCTCTTTTAAAAACTATAACTCTTGGCTATAAAGTCCATGATTGGTAAATTATTTGGTTGCCCATTGCATTGGATGCCTTTTAGTGTGGATGTGGTTCCTTGGAGTAAAGTTTGCATTGTCATCTGGTTGCTTGGCTGGTGTTATCTTGTGGGGACATGAGTATTGATTGGAAAACCTTCTTTGGTTATTAGGAGAGTAAAATGTTACCATCCTAAACCACAAAAAAATTGTTAAACCTTAATAGATTCGTAAAAGTAAGATTAAACCTCTTTAATGAGCCTTCCTTGAAAATTTCTTATGAAACTTGTGGAGACCCACTAAGAATGTTTAATGATGCTTGAAATTATTCGGTGAATTTTTGAAATCTTGGTGTGATTCATGTTGGTTCATTGTTTCCTAGTTCTTACAGAAAATTAATAATGTGTTTGAATTGTTGAATGTCTCTTGTTCCTTTAGAATCAAAATGTGGTGTGTTGATTTGTATCTCCTTTCCATAAAAAGTAATTTTGTGATGTGTTTGAACCTTCCTTCTCATCAAAATTTGATTGATAAGATGACTCAACCAAAATGCCATGAAACTATAATTAAAGAGATTTGACCTTGGAACTTAACAAATAAACTAGAGCATAGAAAAAGGGAAGTGATCCTTGTTATACCCTTGGTAGATTAACAGAAGAAATTAAAAAAAAAAACCATGTAGAAGAATAGAAAGGAAACCTTTTCCACCCACCTTCCTTGCGAGTAAACTAAATGCTCTCTGCCTATACAAAATGGTGAGACATCATGCCCACCTTAGTGGTGCTCTTTATAACGTAAACTGATGATGTCATAATAGAAGGAAGTTTGTAACTAAGGAAGCATGAAAGGAATGTTCTTAACAAGCAAAGCTATAAATTTTGACTTAATAAGTTGATTTATAAAATGGGTAAAATTTATTGGTATTGAGTGCAATATATAGTTGAACTCGTAGTTCTGTCACCTGCTTGAAATTGTGAAACACCCGGTGGATAGTAATGATTCTAGTTGCTTATTACTTCTTGTCCATGGATGTATGTGCCTTTTTGTGGGAGTTTTGGGTCATCACACCCTTATCGTCCCATAGCTCAATGGATGTGAGTTGTGGTCCCTTTTGGATTGAGACTTATCTATTTTTGAGAAGCAACCACCATCGTGCGTGTTGTCTTGTCCTTGGAGACCTAAGTTATTGTAATTTTAAGGCAACATATGTTAAGGATATAAGATAACTTTGGGAAGTCTTCTTTTCTTCATATTTTCTTGGGTCACCTTGTTGTGGAAGCCCTTTTTTCCCATTAGGATGGAAAGTGCAAGATGATGATTATCACCCTTGGATTTGATTGGACCCCTTGTTACTTGCTCTTCTCCCTAGCAACCTTGAGTGGTCCTTGATGTTTCTTGTGCTCCCTTTTTATGGTTATTCCGAGCTTGAGTAGGAAATAAGATAAATATATATTTCTTTTTCTATATGGATGACTTCTTTAGTCTGGTTGGTATGGTGTGCTCGATTCTTAAAACAAAAGTGTAAAAATCAGACTATAGGAAAACCTTGTGGTCTTGACTTCGCTTGCATTACCATGAAAAGTTAATTGTGCCCTCTCGAGTTATAGAAGTACTTTCCTTGAATAGTTCCTTGATTGTAAATGTTTTGCTGATTTAGGTGTCCTTGTTGATTAACCTCATCTTGTGTGATCTCGATTTGTGGGACCTTGTGTAGACTTGTTTCTCATGCAATATTGGTCATAGTTGATTTTTCTAGCCTTGTATGGGCAACGAACCTTGAAATCATGGCTTAAACGTGTAGAAACCTTAACTTTTATTAATGTGGTATGTGTATCAGTGGGAAACTGTGTGGTCATCTCAAGTTTATGGAAATTTTCCCTGTAATCCCCTTCCTTGGTGGTTACTCTTGATGATCTTTTGGAACTCTTCTTGTTATATGGTTATGTGTTGAATCTTGTTTAATAGCGTAAAGTTACTCCTTAGATTCTTATGTTCGTAGCCTTGCATGCTGAAAGTTTAGAATTCACCCCTTGAAATCTCCCTTCTTCTTGTTAAATTATATTAGACCAAACTGGAGTTCTGTAGACCCACACTTGTTAAAGCAAACAATCCCATAATGGGAGTGACCCCTTTTATGTTACAGTTATTCCTATCTCTTCCTTGTGACTTCCAGGAGGAAGTCGAGTCTAAGGGGAGGGGGATGTAGTGCCCACTTCCCTTTGGCACCTTTTATTACTAATCATGATATTGTAGACTATATGACAGACATTTTAATAGTTTTGATTTAGTATGGTGTTAGATGTCAGATCCTGGATTATTGTTGAATCTGATTATATATAATGCATGGTGATTATTAGAGACACTCACATGTGGATGATGATATACTATTGACATGGATATTTTATGGATGTCATCGGATATGTGATTTTGGATATTATGAATAGATCTAGAAAATGAATATTTTATGATGCTGATATAGTTGTTGATTAAAAATGCAAATGATGTAGTTGTTACTTTAATGATTGTTGTGATTTATTATATAGTTGATTTTGTGATTTTATTTGTATCATATTGGATGTTCTGATATGGCCACAAGGCCGAAGGAGGTATTTGTATTTTGCAGGTTAAAAATATCACAACAAAACATCGGGGGATCGGAGACCAACCAAAATGGAATTCTAGGTGAATTCAACACGGTCACCATGGCAACTTGTTTTATTGTGTTGTGTGTTGTTTTGTTAGAGATTCCCATGGGGGAATCATCTTTATATGTGACCATGGGTTGTGTATTTTATTATTATGGTTAATGTTTATTTATTGTTGTATGTATTTTATTTGTAATGTGTTCTCTTCTTTTAATTAATTAATTGTGATAGATTAATGTGAGAGATCATATGTTTAAAGTTTAATTAAATCAAATTGGGATATGGGAAGTAATTATTAGAGTTGTTGGCTGTTTGTAATTAATTTGTAAGAGATGTGTAAGATGTGTAAGAGCTTGTGTAAGTCAGATTTTGGAGTAAGAAATACTCCACCTCCATGGAAATTCGAATTTGACCTTGGGGGCTGTTTTTGGAGGCTTGTGGGACAAGTAAAACTTGTCCCATGCCTCTAAATTTATGTTACCAACCATACTTATGGTTGGGGAAGTGATTTGTGACTTTTTATAATGCATTTTATTCATCTTGTGCATGTTTTTAATTGCACTTTCTTACATTTTAATTTAATGGTTGTCCCTTGAGGTGTGGGCTGTTTTGGAGTGTGCAAGTAACTTGTCATTCTTCACCCACCTCTTTATTAAGCCTTGGAGTTTGGATTTTGTCTTTTGTGTTGATTTGAGAGGATGTGTGATGTGGCATCCTACATGGATCCACATCATCCTCTTCTTTCCCCCTTCTATATATTTCAAACTCTCTTCTTGTTTTGGGGTTGTTGAAACATTTTGCATGCATCCTTGGGCACATTTTTCTTGTGATTGGAGCTCTTACTTTGGAGAAGCTTTGGTGAAGACTGTTGCTTGGTTGTTGAACCTCTTTGCATTCATCCTTGGAGCATTTTTCTATGATTAGAGATCTTGTTGATTTGGAGGAAATTGGAGAGCATTTGATACTTTGGCACTACTATTTTGGGACTGTATTTTTGACATTCAAAGCTTGTTGTGTGGAGAAAATCCTTCCATGGAGAGGTAGGAGTTTATTCCTTCTTTTATTGCTATTATTTTCTTGTTGAGTTGTGTGTATGGAGAATGTTTTATTACTTTTGTTGGCTGGTTGGGTAGACTGCCTTAGGGAAGGTGTAGGAGAAGGCTATGGGGAATCCATGTGGGGGGCATAAGGGAATGCCATGGGCATAAGAATTTTGTGGAGGGAGTTTTGGGTTTGGGATCCACCATGGAAAAGAAATAGCTTGCATTTCTTACTTGTGGGGGGGATAAGGGAAAATTTGTGGGGGGCATAAGGAGGGGTTGGGAGGCATAAGGTTTATGGGATATGATATGTTATATTGGTGGTATGATTATAGGTGGATGCCCAATTCCCAATTGGGAGGCATAAGTAGCTTCCCCCATAGTCCTTTCTCCTTTGGCTTGCAAGATCAAGCCTGAGTTCTGTTTTGAAATGTTTTTAAATGCAGTTGTGAACTGTTGTTTTTGTGTTGAATTGTGTTTTTTTAAAAGAAATGTGTATGTGAAAGAATGTTGTGTGTGGGAGCCAGTTTGTTGCCATGGTTGAATTGCACCTTTTATTGTATCTTGGTTGGGGCTCGGGGCCAATGATGAAGGAAGGCTTCTCCTTTCATTGGATGTCTTGGTTGGGTGGAGAGTGTTGCCTTTCCCCCTCTCTTGTTGTGATCAATTTGGAGAAAAAGAAATGGAGCATGTTGCTATTTTGGAGCCAAAGAAATGTACAGTTTGACTGTCCCTTCTTATGAGCAATTTTATTGTATTCCTTCCCACTTTGAAGTGGATGATTTGTATAATTATTGTAAATGAGAAGTTGCTTGTATTGATGAGGAAAGTTTGAAAGTGAAATGTGAAATGTAAAGAGTTATATTCCATTCTCTGTTTTGAAAAGGAATGTGAAAGAATGTTATATGTATTGTATATTGTATTTTGAAGTTAAAAGAAAGAATAAGTTGTAAAGTTGGTTAGAAATCAATAAAGGAATACTCTACTTTCTCAAACTCACATTGTTGCTTTGGAAATGAATTACTATTGTAAATGTAATCTCTATTTAATTGCAAGATGAAGAAACACGAAGGTGGAAATTATATTGTATGGTTTCTCTTTAAAATATATTAAATTTGAAATCAGAACTTGTAATTTAACATGGAAATGAATTGTTTAGAATCAACTGAATGTAATGGATTAGTTTAGGTATTAAATACCATACCTATATGACAAAAACTGATAAATAACTCCTTCAAAGAAACTGATCACTAGACATTGTGTATAATTTTAAACCAGCAAAAAGAATGCAATCAAATTATATAGTTCAAACCTGCACTTAGTAATCAACTTAAAAATGTTACAAATTAGTATGCTAAGACGTTAAGGAATTCAAATTGACAAAGGAAACTTAAGAAGATAAAGTGTACATTGCAAAATTGAGCTTAATCTCTTCCTCAACCATTTCCTGTCATTTGTTGGACAAATTCAATTTTGAATCAATTGAACAAATCAACTTCTCTAAAACACTCTAAACCCTCCCTAGACCAATCCTCCATGTCTATTTGACATGTTGAGTGAAGGAGGAGATCTAATTTAACCAAATTGAGAAGTTGAAAATTGCCAGTTCACTAATTATAAGCCTGCAGATCCTTTTTGCAAAATTGACCCTTAAAAACTTATCAAAAAGTAAAATTTATGTTTCCTGTGCAAAGAGGGCATCGAGATCTTTCCAAAAGTCCTCGTTTTCCCAAAACTGAGCTTTCTAGCTCAAGTTATGGCACTTTGAAATTTTTGTGCCTTGGCGAAAATTTGGGAAAATTTTCCCTAGCGGGCCCGCAACCCAAAAATTTCCCGTCATTTTGGCCTTAGAAAAGTTTTTGGAAAAAATTTGGTTCGGGAAAATTTTTCCATTTTCCTCCACTGCCCACTGACCAATCAAAGGGTGTCACGTGTCCTCTTGGAGCTACGGTGGAGGCGCGGACTTCCTTTTAACCCTTAGCCCTTTTGAATTTTTTTTTTGGGAAAAATTTCCATTTTTGCCCCACCGGCCCGCAGCCAATGAGAAGGTGCCACGTGGCACCTTGGGGGTGGTAGCAGGGAGGGAGGACCCCTTTAATTTATTTGGTTTTTGGCCTTGAGAAAATTTTAACAAAATTCCCGTGGCCCCGCACCACACCACCCCCCCACTTCGGCTTTTCTTCTTCGGGGGCACACGGACCCACGCGTCCCTTTCTCCCTTTTTGTCCTCCCTTCGGCGTAATCACCAAACTTCTCCCACCACTCCACCCTCCCCTCTCCTTCATCTCTGTGGCTCGTTGAGCGCCATGTGTCCCTAGATTGAACCATGGGCGCATGGGCACCGTTGAATTTTCCTTCTCCGTCGGGTGCAATGCGCTAAATCCTTCTGCCCTTCTACTCTTCCCTGTTCCCCGGCATTGTCTCTGAGGCTGCCACATGTCCTTGGAGGACCCACGGAGTCGCGGTCGCAATTGGGAAATTTCTCTATGTAATGGAAAATTTTCTAAAGCCACCCCGCACCTGCCAACCCACCAAAGGGGATTTCACCCCTGCATGACACGTGTCCCATTGGGGAAAATTTGACCCTAGAACTCCGCCCAGTCATATCTTGAGTTATACAAGGAGTTAGGAGGACTTCTTTATATCACTAGAAAGGTGAGAAAATTTCCTATCCATTAGGAATGATTTAGGAAAATTTTGGAAGTGTTAAGTATGAGAAAATTCAAGTTAAAACTCTGAGCCTATTAGAGAGTTGGGTATGGGGGCAAAATTTCTCCCTGAACTTAATTGAAACTTCTAACCCTAAAATTTGAACTATGTGACCCTGATAATTGTTATTAAATGGAAAGTATGTCCCAATGAAATTGAATTGTTCTGAACCTATCAGGGAAATTGTTTTATGGCAACTTGGGGGTAGACACTCCCAATCAAGTGCTTGGGAGTGGGTAAGTGAGACCTTGCTCTGTTGACTTTATTTATGTGTTCTTTTCCTCACTATAATTTAACCCTGTCCTTGTCTTTGATCTGGTGGAAATTAAATACCTTGGGTATTTAATTGTTTTGGGTCCCTTAACCCTAAAATTTTAATCAGGGAATATTTAGCTAAAATGTCAATGTAATCAGTAATTAAATTAATCCCTAGAGAGATTTGAGCTAGGGTGGACTTATTGCACTTGTTGCTCTATAATGAGAAATTAGTAATTATTATGATGGGAAAAGTTATCAGTTGAATTTAATTATCTTCGAGACTTTGGTCGTTAACTTCTAATAAAAAAAATTATTCCATAATTTTCTAACTAAACCTAGGTTGTTCATGCTTCCTCAAGTCTCTTATGCTTCCTCAAAGAGGTCGGTCACCATATGGCCCTAGGTACATAGAATCTAGACACCCCCTAACCAAAGTGACATAATAACTTGTGGTTCAAAACCCACTAGTTATCTATAACTCCTTGGGGCATACCCCCATATAATGAAGCAGTGTCCATAGGTTCAACCACTCCATGGTGAATCCCATGACCCTATTCCAACACATTACAACATTAGAACCAGCATAACAATCCATTTCAAATGCCAAGTGGCAAAAATCCCAAGCCTTGGGCTAGGATATAAAGAAAATTTAAACTTGATATGCAAACTTAAAACTAAGTAAAAATACGGCTAATTAGCCATAGTGTAAAATCCACATGTTATTGCAACAACTAAATAAATGCCCAAAATATAAGAACACGTCAATCAAGAAAATTGTTGGTTCTTGCAAGAAAAGATAAAATGTTCAATTTACTGAATAAAATACGTATATAGAAATAACACATCACGATAACTATGTGGCCTTATACGACCACCAAAGGGGTACTAAATGAGTTGTTGGCACTCGGACATTGAGCCTCATCTCGTAAAATATCGTATCAAATAATACAACTATCATCATCTCTGTCTAAATCATCCCTCCACCACTTCCACAAGGTTCAACATAATCATAACTACACTTAGGTTGAATACACACAATAACCATATAGGGAGAGAGAAAAGAGTACAGGTCACCATCTACTAATCCTAAGGTGTCTGCGAAACACAATATATATGACACCCGTTGAGCAAGTGTCATACATACCAAATGAACAGAAGTGGGTATTCAATCTATGTAAGACTCCACTTCCTATCTCATTCTTGGTTCAAGTGATTGCCAACGATAAAAATTTCCTCACTCCAAACATAAACCTTTTACCGATTTCCTTAGCATCGGTTAGTGTAAGGTTCACAACAAAACACATAACTACATCACTAACATAATGGTTTTTCAAACACATTAACCATAGCATATTACACATGGTATATATACAAGGTATATCACAATCATTACATTTATGGGTTAAAATACATCACTTTACATACATATGCACCCAAGGTGCAATTACTACACAATAGGGGGTCATACGATCACCATATACCCCTAATCCATGACATGAACCATCACATCTTACAATAATTATACATATGATGAACACAATGATGAAACAAGACATATTACAACTAATTACAATTACAACATGGTGGCACACACGATTCATCACAATACGGTGGTGACATCATGATACAATCTAATTCACTCGAACACCAATTTTTTTATGCAACACATAATCACACCTACATATCACAAAATAACAAGACACTCTAACACTCCACAATCCACAATAAAATTTTTCTAACACACTATAAGGTGGCACATCACACATGAAATATTCATAGAATCCAAAAAAAGAAGAGTGAATACTCTCATCATAAGCACATCAACATGATAACAAATACACACTAAGTGACATGCATAACATGTGTCTTCATAATATCACAATTACAATGATGGTCACATAACAACGTATATCACATTACTCTTCCAATCTCCACCACCACCATGCAAAACCATCACAACTCCAATTTGTCCCAGAGATTTGAGAGCAAGAACCTCCACTCTGATATCAAATGTAACGCCCACTATTTAAACACACAAATGTAACACCAAAAATACCAATTTTTTTTTACTTACATTGTAGTACACATGACATTACAGAGGTTCACGTGGCATAACACACAACACATGATATGTTTGCACAACATTAACCCACATAGATAACATGAAAAACATGTGATTCACAACAAGCCACTTATGTTCCCATATAACAAGGCACAACATAACAATTTAACTACAATATAAACTTATAGATAGGTTCTTCCCATAACACGATAGTTTTAGGATTTCACATTTATTAAAATCACTTTTAAAACATAACTTAAGATCTATAAGGGTTCATAATATGTGCATCATACAATCCTTTTCCTTTTTCATATTCCCTCTATATTGATTAACATTTGATTTATGGTGTATCTCATTGAATAAGGATTACCTTCTTTATTTCAATTACTTGTTTAATTCACTCATTTGTTAATGGGATATTTATTTACACACAAGGCTATTAGGTATTATCTCTAGGATCCACTCCTAAGGGCATGCATCTTTACCTTATATCCTACCTCCATTACACAATGGGACAAGTGTAAGTCCAAAGGATGTGAAGTTCAGTTTTTTTTATTTAAGGATTTAGGGTATGGTTTCTTTCATTAAATTATAAATTGATAATTCAATTAGTACAAAATAAACATTATACGGATTAGGTTCTTATTCCATATAAATAGGATTTAATCACATTATGAGGAAGGTCATGATCCACTTTCCTGTGGAATAACATCCCACGATTACACTTCCCAAGGCAAAGCATAAATTATAAGTTTACTATAGTTATGCTCCAACAATTAGTTAGGGATTCGAAGGCTCAAAACATGGCAACAAACTTCCTTATTTTTGTTCCTAGATTAGGCTTCTTGAGTATCGTCGTACATTTGACTTAAGAGGATTTTCCCAAATTAGGTGCATATGCCTTTGCAATGAGTTGTGTAACCTATTTTCTAATAGGGTATTTGGATCCTTATGAGACTAGTAGTCCCTATCCTAGGAGATTTATCTATAAGGACAAGATCACATAGTTCCACATCATACATCTATTACCAAATAGGACTAGTGGGAGAGAAATATGGAGTAGTTCATCATTTAAAGGGGTATGGATCACATTAGGGTTTACACCACCTGGGATACCTTTTCTCACCACAAGAATATTTAACATGATATAAGAATGACCTAAAATTCACCTTTCTCCAAGTACATTATCTTTCGGTTACTTTTCCACCAAGTCATCATAAATTAACATGTTATTAAGTTTCACAATTAACTCTTAATATTGCACCATAGGACCCAAATAATAATTGATATTGGATATTGAGTTTTCTTATGATCCCAACTCTTAAGGATGAATTCCAAGGCTAGTTGGTATTCCTCACCACTCAACATGTATGTTGGACCTGAAGAGAACACAATATCCTTGCTACACACATGATAACCAATCTTAGAAGGGAACCATATAATCTAGATAATATTTTGACTATATCATTCTTAATCGATAGGTTCAAGACCGTAGAAACCTGAAATTTTTTTACACTTAGAATTTCCTCCCATTCAACTGATTAACATCACTTCATTAATTCCCCATTCTTTGTCCCACTCTTGGATGCCCATTTATGACACCTTCTCGGTCGTATTCTTCCCATATTCAACTTATTTGGCTAATATCTCTCTTATTATCTAAACATTCCTCCTTTTAACCATTCAAAACCTCCCTAGTTCTCTCTAGACCACTTCTATTGGCTTCGTAGGCTATCCATCTATCACAATTGGTTATCCAGACCCCTCCCAACTCTCAACGAGTCTCTAATCACTTGTTAATCAAGTTTAACTAGCCTAAACCTAGTTAACTAGCCTAAACCTAGCTTAACTAAGCCTAAAACATGTTTATCCTAATCTAATCTAAAAGTGATTTTTGAGCTTTAGTCCCACATGCACCCAAAGTTCAACATCCTCTCATTTGGAAATCTATAAATAGAAGGGTCACCCCTCCCTTTCAAACTAACAACTTCACTCACAAGTCCTTCTCTCTCACATTTGGAGATATTAGCATTAGACCTCATTTGCATTAGGCAAGCAAATAGGAATTTGATCTTGGTTATCCTCCATTGTTGAAGCTCCTCCATCTTGAATCCATAACTTCATAGTAGGTTAGTAGGAGGGTATCTAACTTGCCTCAGTATCCATTTTAGAGAGACCTCTTCACCTCCAAGCAAACAATAAATCTAATTTTATTTCTCATAGGTTTAACTAGGTTCAATTTATGTTTTAAGTAATCATAGAGTAGTTAGATATAGAATGATAGTGTTTTAGTTTAATTCATTATTGTAGAAATTATCTTATTTAGCACTCATCTTGATGTTTATGATAGGTTTAGTTAGATTATGGAGCTACATAGTTAGTTTATTGTTTATTAACATAGCTAATCTTCTCATGCATACATTTGACATGCCCGATAGGACACTTATGTCCATCATCCATTAATGGAGGTCTTTTGAGTTCTTCAAAGTTCAGCTTATAAGTTTTTTTAGTTAAAATAACTTGTTATTTGCTCATTTATTTTTCTAACACTAGCTAAATCATGCTTATTTGCATATGTTTTGTGGGTTTGAACTAGAAATAGGATGCTTTGACTAACAACTAACCTGTCTAATCTAAAACATTTTCAGATCCATGAGTTTTGCAGCTTTTTATAGGGTATGTGCAGGTGTTATAAAGGGATGCGTCCCCATTGAAACCCTCGACGTCCCGTCGAAGAGACGTGCAATTGTTATGCTGCACCTTGTCACCGACATGTCTTCTCTTTATAGAATGCTCATGTCTCTCGTCGGTGGGTCGGCATCTCCATCTCTCTAGACGCATTTGTGTAAATAACCCCACTGTGTAAAAAATTGAAACTTTTTGTTTTATGCTTGACACATCTCCGTTGAACCCTAAGTGTCCACATCGATTTGCAAGCATCTTTGTCTCTCTGGATGCGTCTGTGTTTTTGGTATACTGTGGATTTTACTAATTTTGTTTTGTAGGCATATTCATTGGGTTAGGCGCGTCATCAGCGTTAGAACCCTAGCATATTTATCAAAAGGGGTGCATAGGTGTTTGATATCTATGTCAATTTTGCTTGCCATCCATCTCGTGTTGGTTAAGGCACGTACCGTAGGCAGGGGTGCACTTTGGTGGGTAAGTGCAACAAGTTGGGGGACAAAAAAGGGGTCATAAGTGGACATCATATTGCAAATAACAACATAATATCAACTTGTAGGGATTATTATCAATGCATACACTCAAAATTAGAAAAAAATAATTCAATATGAATCATATAATCTAGAATCTAGTTTCTAAAATACTAATTTTTAAAAAATAGACAAGTTTAGTCAGTGTATTAAACACTCAAATTTCAATGACCTGGTATTTTTAAAAAACACCTATAAGATTGTAGTTCGTTTTCCCACGATTTGGATGACCAAAAAGGGATATATATTTTTTTCCTTTGGTGATAAGTTAGATGCCGCTATCGATCTTGGATAAATTTTATTTTGTATTTTTTGAGCAATATTTTATTTTTTATGATTTTTTCCATGAAAGTAGTCTGTAAACATAAAGAAAACAAAGCACTTTCTGTTTTCCCACCATAACTTCATAAAAAAATTGAAATCAAATAATGTTTTTTTTTGAACATGTATATAATTTCACCACGGTTGGGATGGTATAAGTTTTATCACATTCTCGACAAGTGAAACAAAATTTGCATCTTAAACGTACACATAAACATTCACGGAAAATGTGTCTTAAAGACCTACTATTAGTAAAAAATTATAAACTTATATTTATCCTATTCTATTCACTTTGAAATCAATATTTCTAAAAAGGTAATAGTCTCCCCTACACGATGGTACCATTTTTATGACATATTTTTGAATTTTTGGCATGGTTCAAGTCCGTGGAAGACTAAATTTTATTTTTGCTACTTTTGATGTAAAATTCAGATTTGATGTCCACTTAATTGTCCCCCAACTTGATGCACTTACCCCGTGTGTCGGTTTGGACACACGGTGTCTGTGTCAAAATTGGAATTTTTTACGATTTGTAAAATCTTTTTTTCGATCTTTGCTATAGGTTTCTAGGACTAAAAAATTAAATACAGAGTTTTCTTTGGTATTTCAGTTTGCATAGTTAAGTGTTTTTAGTTCTTAGCTTAAACTAGGTTTGTAAAAATATGTATGCTCTCTCCTCACACCTTCAAAAGTGATCTTGGGGATCAGAAAATCTTGTACAAACTTGTATAAAATGTTCAAAACGCTTTGTTCTATAAAGGATAAAGTAAAGTTTTCATGTGATTTAGTAGTATTTTAACTTTGCGTATGCTCTTCCTTCGCGCCTTTTGACGATCTTAGGAATCAAAAGCAAGGTGTAAAGTTATCTTTCTTGACATCAATCTACGAAACTAGAAAATTACTAAAACTTGTTGTCTACAGGACCCAACGCTTGTAGAAGAAAGGCATCAAAACAAGACACAAAACTTCTAATACACGTGTTTTATGTAGGTTGCCAAATGGTGTGCTACTTGAAACCACATTTAAATTAAAAAATATAAAAAAACACACCACTTTCATCACACTGTATTGTAGGTTTCTTGGAAAAGGGTACATCCATATCCGCTTAACTAGAACATAACCCCTTTGGCATAACGCCTTAAGCTATAACAATGGGGGTGGTTCCAGGAACCCTAAAGTAATCCACTACTGAGTAACCTCATGGATGAAATAGGAAGCACTCCACTTACCCACTTGACTAGTTTTTCCTTGTGAGTTAGCGTTACCAGTTGTCCATATGGCGACCCCAGTGAGAGTACACATGGACGCATTTATTTCCCATTGTGCTTGAAGGGGGTAAAGTAAAGCCGAGATACTCCCAATTTAGTCATTGTGACTTTTTGGGTAAATCATGCTCACTTAAGATGAATTGTGACACCTAGTTGAGAGATCTTGTTAGGGAAGCCATTCCATCAAGGAGCCCACTTTACTAGTCCATTATCGTGTCTTGGCCATCACGAAGTGATAACTTGTTTGGATTCAAAACCTTGTTTTTTGAACATGGTAACGAATCCATTTAAGTTAGATCTAAGTGTATCTCATCACAAACTTTACAACATGTTACTTATCTTGGTTTCTTTCTTGCCTTCTGGACGAGGTGAAACTATTAGGAATCATTATGTTAGTGCTTACATTATAGTGTGAGTAATTATATGAAGTAAATATAATGTAATATAATTCTAAATGAGTTGTTAAAACAACTCATATTGATTAGATAGTGTATTGTTACGTGAGTAACAAATACACTTTGTTAAGAGATTTTTGGTTAAACAATCTCCATAATTATAGGAATACATTTCCTATATATTTGTATGTTGCGGATGTTTGAGAGACAAAAAAGAAGATGTAATATTATTGTGTTAGTTTCCTGTGTAAATCTGGACCTGCTTCTTCATTTGGTATTTGAGTGACGCCATTTCCTATCCCCGGATGGAGGATTAAAATAATAAGAGGTGGCCATTTTGATGTCTCTGTTCCAGCTATAGTGAATCATACACGTATCTACCATTTGACACTCTCTTACATTAAAATATGTGAACTGTTGCATTGGCACTATTGGATTCCACCAAGACTGCGTCCCCAATTAGTTGTGCTATGCATTTAATAGTTGATCTCCTAATATTTTTGCTTGAAATTGTGGAACAACTTCGATCTATTATCTAAAGCTTCCTAGCATCTTTTGGATCGGTAATTTGCATCAGTATCTAGATGTATACTTACCTAGGGGATTGTCATCTTTGTAGCTTTCTACGTGATTCATTCTCAATTGCCAACATCAAGCGATCTATATGCACCCGATCCCCAAATCGGTAGTGTTCATCATGTGTAATTTGGGCTTCTAACATGCCACATCACCCGCTACCCAACAATCCTTATTGGTAAGAGATTAGATTTTTCAACATTTGGATTACAATAATAATTACACCATTTTCCATGTTTATCACTCAATACACACATTACATGGAGCATTTTGAAAACTGCATTTCCAAAAATTGAAAAAGTGTGGAGATCAAGACGTCTCAGCCATGCAAGAAAATTGAAATTCGGGAAATCCATCTGAGACGTACTTCAGCTATGAATTCATCTGATAGTAGCAGGTCTTGAATGCAATAGGCGATGTGATCAAATGTCCAAGCCTGCAGCGAAGGAATCGTGCATTCGAATGGGATTGGATGAGTAAACATTTGATCTCATTTCTTCTCTACACATGTGTGCATCTCTACGTGTAATTCTACGTTGATCTACCAAATAATCAGAATTTGCATGTGTGGTTAAGTTTTTGTATAGCATTGGTTTAGTTCTTGTTCCACTTTCCGTTGCATTGTGTTTGAAGATATAAAATCCAATCTTTAATTGGATTTAATTCAAAAAATACCATAATGGAAAAAATGAGTCATGTTGAAAAATTTGATGGAAAAGATTTTCACACTTGGCAAGTACGAACTCAGTTGATATTGATTAACAAAGATCTGTGGGACATTGCGGATGGAACATTCAAGAAACCAACCGATGCTGGTGAAGCGGCCAAATGGGAGAGTAGAGATCGTAAAGCAACAACAATCATTGGACTTGGGTTGTCTGATGCATATTTGCATCATATAGACCTTTCAAAAAGTTCAAATTTCATTTGGACAACATTGAACAAGTTGTTTGGATCCTAAACCGGAAGCGCAGCAGTGACCTTGAAGTAGAAGTTGTTTGGACTCAAGATGGATGAAGGATAAAGCATGGTACAACATATAAGTAAGTTTCACTCTATTCTGAATCAATTGTCAGGGATAAAAATTAAAGTAGAGGATGATGATGTAAAAGTTGTTTTGTTGAATAGTATGCCATCTCGCTATGCAAACATTGTTTTTACTTTGAGCAAGATCAATCCCAGCCTAGAAGATCTAATTTCTTCACTGATAGATGAAGAAAATAAGACTGTTACACCAGAAGAAAATGCATTGTATGGTGACGATAAAAAAAGACGATCCAAATTCTTTTCTAAGCAGAGATCAACATTCACAGACTCCAAGAAAAGATTCCTTTGTCATTACTGTAAAAATCAAGGACATGGTATTATGTATTGTAGGAAAAGAGCACAAGATTTGCTTGAGGGAAAATTAAAAGAAAATGCTTTTATTTCTGAAAATAGAAAAGAAGAAAGTGATTGGGAAGTAGGATCCAACCATTCACATGATAGAGAAGTTGATGCTCAAGATAGTGAAGAAGACTTTCTCTTCTAAAAAGAATGCATCTATTGGAGGATGGAGGCACAGGAGGCTGGAGGTCATTCAACAACCTCTCGTCAGTCACCAATGATGGGGCCGCACAAAGCTATGGTGATAGTGTGTGTGTGAGTTTGCTTTCTTTTCAGAGTTGCAGTTGATTTCAGTTGTGTGCAGCATGATTCTTTTTCAGTGTTCCTGTTATGGCTTGAATAAGTGAAATGTTCACATTGAGGGGGGGAACATGGTCTCAATGTTCCATTTTCTCTTTTCATATTTGTTATTAGTGATCAATATTTCCTCCATAATTACTGAAGGAAAAACATTGTGGACAGATGAAAGCACAAGGAAGAGCAACATCATGATATTGAGGTTGTTGGTTGTCTTGTAAAACCATCCTTGTTGAGGTTGTTGGTTATCCTGTAAAACCATCCATGTTGAGGTTGTTGGCTTTCCTAAAAATCATCCATGTTGAGGTCATGAGCTTTCCAAAACCATCCAGTCATGCACGCACGCACAGTGGCACGTTGCGAAGGAAGTGCAATTATTGTTCTCCCATGTTCGCACTAAGGGGGAATGTTAGGAATCCTTATGTTAGTGCTTACATTATAGTGTGAGTAATTACGTGAGTAATTATATGAAGTAAATATAATGTAATGTAATTGTAAATGAGTTGTTAAAACAACTCATATTGATTAGATAGTGTATTGTTACGTGAGTAACAAATACACTTTGTTAAGAGATTTGTTGGTTAAACAATCTCCATAATTATAGGAATACATTTCCTATATATTTGTATGTTGTGGATGTTTGAGAGACAACAAAGAAGATATAATATTATTGTGTTAGTTTCCTGTGTAAATCGGGACCTACTTTTTTAGAAACTATGCCCAAGTAATGCTTAGTTTATTTCCATATTTTGATCTACACCTTTGTGTTCTTGTTTCCCATCTAGGACAAGAGAAGGCATCTTTCGGGAGTGTTTTCATAGATAGTGTTCACCACTTTTTTTTTACATTTACGCTCATCCATGTTTATGACTAAGTTGTTAAACGTATAAAGTGCGTGGATGCATCCTCATATCTTTGATGGCCATTTGATCTTGATTTCAAGATCATCATCATAGTTAGGATTGATTCATCATTTGACCTCCCTTTGATTTTTACCTTGTTCACATTATCTCGACACAATTAAGATACTTATGTCGTGTTTTTCATAAATGTGATCTAAGTATCCACATTGTGGTGTTATGCTGCCCACATTTTAGCACATCCTTAGTATACTTTGACTTGGTTTAAATTTAAACATTGTTCCAAATCTTGACGGGTGTCACTTACTTTATTTTGTGTTGTTTCAATACCAATTTGATACCAATATCTCACTTCTCCGTGAAGCTTGATAGACGTGTCTAATTTGGTGGGGTTACATAGCTTATATTTGTAATCCTCTCCCTTTGATGTTTAGGCCTTGCTTGTCTCTAAACTAGTCATAATATCCTTTGATTGGGAGTCACCTCTACCCTTTGTTAATATTTACGCCTTGTTCATTTCGGGATCGATGTAAATATTGATATTGTGTTGATCATATTTGCATCGAACTATCATTTTGAACACACATTTTAAGGAAGTATTTCCTTACTTGATTGGTCATGTGTGTTTTACACTTGCGTGATTGTTCCTTGTAATTATTCATCTAGAAAACTTATTTTCTAGGACAATCCTTTTTGATCTCATTGAGATTGTGTCATCACAATGTCTATTTTCATTAGACCTTCTTTGGAAAATCACGCACACATCTCCATACTTACAAAATATCTAGTACGATGTCATTATGCTTCCTTGAATCGATATGGACCCTTCTTCCCTTTAAAGGAGTTCCATCACACTATCTAGAGATAGAAATTTGTACCTAAACAATTCTAACAATGAATGACTATCACGCGGTTTCTCACACTTACTAAAATACGGAACCTAGGTTTAGCAATTCAAATCAAAAGATTCCCATTACAACTAAGCCTCGTTTGGTTCTTCGTGCTAGAGAGCCCATTCAGGTACCCTATTCCCCACCTTCAACTCATAGTCGGTGGTATGGTTTGGATGCTTCTGATCCAAATTATTATTCGGGTTCCCCCCACTCTTCTTCTGATTCAGATCCAAACTACCATTCGATTCCCACTCTTCTTCCAAGATTCGATCCTAACTATTTTTCATGATACCTCTAGATAAAATCTTGAATCATGTTCCTCCCTTCCTTCACAGGACCTTTATTCCAAATCACCTCAATGACGTCTTCCTCCTTTAAAGACTTGTGTGACTCTAAGTTCCATCGATCAAACATCTAATTTGGGTCTTGAGTCACGGTCCTCCCTTTCTTTACAGGACCTCCTTCATCAGTCATCTCAATGACCTCTTCCTCTGTCGAAGAGTTCCACGACTCGATTCCCTCTAGTCAATCATCCAATTCAAATCCTACGTCACAACTTAATGGATGGCTATGTGATCCTATTTTCTCTCCCACATTAGGTCATCTTTTAGAAAAATGATCTAAGTCTGGATCTAATTCATCCATTCATGAGACACCCACCACCAAGCCTACGTCATCTCTTGAGTCATCTTCTCCTATCAGTCTAACTCCCATGCCTCTTCGGCCCTTGAGACCTTTCAACCATATCATGCCATTTCCTCATTCATATTCTAAGGATCAATGTCTGTGACCACATCAAACCATTACAAAAACTCCATGTGCTAAGATATATTTTCAAAGAACTATCAAAACTCTTTATGGGAGTGATAAAATCAGGCCTTCCCCTCATCTACATCATCAACATCTTCATCTTCTTCACAATCAATCTTCCATGCTTATCGGACCTATTTCTTCTATTCAACTTTCTATGGTTGAAGAACAACAACCTCTACTGATTGATTTCTCTCAAAATGAAGAAATAACCAAACCACATGAATATATCCCTTTAGAGGATTACAAACAAGGATTATTTTTGGAACTCGATACGCTCACGTATTGGGGAAAAGAAATTGATTCCTTTTATCATAACATAGAGGAAAATCCTAAGGTCATAGAACTTGATTCTTCTTTTGGCATTCCATCTTCACCTTCTTCTGAGCATGATGAGATGTCAAGGTCTAACATTGATCCATGGCCTATCTTCTCGTTACCAACTCATTCCTTATCTATCATCATTCCTCAATCAAAATCTCTCCTTGGGTCACCACTGAGTAGCCCATCGTCTTCTTCTATCCTGGGGCCACATCCTAGTAGCCCTCCATTTTCTACTTGTGGGTCACCTCTTGGTAGCCTATTACCTTCTATTCTTGGGCCACGTCCTAGTATCCCTTCATCCTCTTCTATCTATGGGACCCCTCTTGGTAGTCCCTCCTCATCTATACTTGGGCCATGCCCTAGCAACCCTTCGTCATCTTCTTCTATTCTTGGGCCATGTCCTTGTAGCCCAATTTCTTCCATCTTAGGGCCATATCCTAGTAGCCCTTTGTCATCTTCTATTAGTGGCTCACCTCCTCATAGCCCATCCTCTTCAATTATTGGATCATATCCTTTTCATCCATCACATATTTCTTCTATCAATGGTTGTGGCAAGCCCACGGTCATTTCTCACATCAGTTCTAAACGTCAACATTCTCTTTCTTCTCCTTCTCGGGATCAGAAAAGTCACATGTTAGCTTATAAGAAACCCAAATAGTTTCTTAATAAAGGTCAGGTCAAAACTTCTGAGAGCTCCAAAGCTCCTAACAAATCAAAGGATCTTAAGGTTAAAAATATAGCATGATTCAAGAATGCACACCAACGTAACCATCAAGTATAGCGAAAGTGCAAAATACTATGGACAGGGAACTCAAGCTACCACATACGAAATCCATGTTTCAAGATAAGTCGCATTCATTTCTTGAGAATGAGATCACCATGATCATTGAGATTGGAGAAAATATTACGCTTGATAAGCAAACATGCCTAGTCTCCTTATCAAGGAAGTCACAAACATCATTGTTGGATAAATATTACCACGTAAAGTGACTTTGTTGGTCGCACCTTTCCAAAAACTATAAAAATCTAAAAATAAAATAAAAATGTAAAAAATACAAAAACATGAGAAAACATTAAAAAAATCAAAGGTACAAAGATAAAAAATTGCAATCGATATATTGCGTACACATGGATGTTCTTTCTTCCCTTTCTTTTTCTTGTTCTCAAAGTCTTCCTACCATTTTCATCCCTTATGTGATATTGTGGTTAGACCATTCACACACATTTTATGACATTTATCTCTATGATATCCGTTTGACCTCGGTCTTTTATCACCTTAGTAAATTAAAGAATGATAGACCTCTTAGAGATCCTATCACTATTAGCATCTAATAAACTTGTTGCAAAGAAATTTTGGACATATTTGTTGACACTAGCCAATGTCTTCATCGCAATCACTTCCACATCCTCTCATCAAGCCATCGGTGGTTCTTAATCCCTTGTCAAACAAGAGAGCTGAAATAATTTTTCGTAAAGCAAGTAGAAACAAAATCAATCAATCAAAAGCTAAAAGCTAAAATCTACAAAGAAAAGAAATTTATATATTACTCTCTCTTGGGGGTATTTAAAATAATCTCTATCAAGGGGCTATGGATGCCTGATTGGTAGTAGAGGAACGTTGTGATTAGAATCAAATGCATCTCTTTCGGGGCTATGGACACCTGGCTGGTAGTGGAGCAATGTATGGCTATCCTTCCACCATCCATTCACAAAATTTCCTTTCAAAATAAATCATTCCTACACATTGGCTAGGGTGTCTTCACTTGTTTCCTATTAAATATTCCCTTCAAGAGGTAATAAATTCCACATGCACACACTGGATCTCTATGAGTAGGTAGGATTAGTATGTTACCAAGTGTCTTTTTTTGGACCTTGTTTAAACTCTTGCTTTAGTTCGTATCTTGTCTCATGATTTTTGCCTTTGGCTAATCACTTCTTCATCGTGAGGATTCTAAGATACATTCATATCATTCACATCGTTCTTATAATTCATTCAGAACATCCATTTGTATAAGATTACTTTTTTTCCATGTTTGCAAACACCTTTTTCACCTTTCACAAAAATAATCTTCTCTTTCCTTTCTATCTTGTGCTTTTAGGCCAACTTACGTTACTGGGACATCCTTGCTTCTTCCCAAAGACTTCATTGGTTTACATTCATCATCATGTTGAACCTATCCATAATGGCCTTGGGTCTCGCTTCTACCCGTGAAGAGTTTTCCTTTGAATACTCCCACCTAATTGTTGGGGCATTTTTACATCTTCACCTTTCTCATACACACGTGGCCTTATGCCCTTGTACATCCCATCTATCGCTAGGGGCATCCACGCTTCCTCATCTTCTTATACATATCTTTAGAAAAATTTCAAAATTTCAAATATGTTAGAAAAATAAAAAAACATTCAAAATGTTTAAGAAAACTTATAACAATCAATATAAATCATCCTACTAGAACATATCTCTTTAGTTCTCACCTATTCATGTGTGTGACTCACAGATCATCTTAATCTACCTCCATCAACAAAATCTATGTTGCTTACTTCGTCATACTTTGGGGCGGTATTGGTTTGCACAGTACTATTTCATAGTGCACATTTCTTTTCATAAGTATCCTCTTGTTTTTCTCCTCACATGTATCCTTGCTTGGGGCACCTTCATCAACCCTTATTGTTAATTCGAATAGGTTGGAACTGAAGCTCGATAACAAAAACATGGTACTTGTTTCTCTATTAGGTTAGCTTGTTTACTTTCTCGTATTGCATTGCATTATGTATGTTGCATGGAGTTAGGAATCTTTTACTTTCTCGTATTGCATTACATTTTGTATGTTGCATGGAGTTGGTGTTTTTAGCAATGGACATTTTTTTGTATATGGATTTTCATGTCATACTACACTTTTGTTCATTCTTTTTAATAATGACCGTGATGAAGATCTCTAGTAATATGATGAAAATAAACTTGTTTAAAAGGTACTTTGGATGGATGTTAACTCATTCCCTCTTCCTCATACTCCTTTTCTTCTATATCCCATGTCTTCTTCTTCACACTATTATTTCTTTTGTTCTCTTTCTATCATCTTTTCAATCATCAATCGAGTTCTTCTATCACCCCATCAACAATCGAGGGGCATCCTTCATTCTACTCATTTTTCTTCTATCCCTTCAAAATTTTCTACTTGTTTATGCTTGTCTACTTTCTTTGAAGTGATGTCACTTACGCAACCCTAAATAGGGAAAATGTAGAAACCTAAAATATGCTTACACTTAGCATTTCCTCCCATTCAACTAATTAATGACACTTCGTTAATTCCCCATTATTCACCCCACTCTCGGATGCCCATTTATGAAACCTCTCGGTCGTATTATTCTTCCCATATTCAACTTATTTGGCTAATATCTCTCTTATTATCTAAACATTCCTCCTTTCGACCATTCACAACCTCCCTAGTTCCTTGTCAGACCACTTCTATTGGCTTCGTAGGCTATCTATCACCACAATTGGTTATCTAGACCCCTCATAACTCTCAATGATTCTATAATAACTTGATAATCAAGTTTAACTAGCCTAAACCCTAGTTAACTAGCCTAAACCTAGCTTAACTAAGCCTAAAGCATGTTTATCCTAATCTAATCTAAAATTTCTTTTTGAGCTTTAGTCCCACATACACCCAATGTTCAACATCCTCTCATTTGGAAATCTATAAATAGAAGGGTCACCCCTCCCTTTCAAACTAACAACTTCACTCACAAGAAATTCTCTCTCACATTTGGAGATATTTGCATTAGACCTCATTTTCATTAGCCAAGCTAATAAGGCATTTGATCTTGGCTATCCTCCATTGCATTGAAGCTCCTCCATCTTGCATCCATAACTTCATAGTAGGTTAGTAGGAGGGTATCTAACTTGGCCTTGTAGCCATTTTAGAGAGACCTCTTCACCTCCATTGAAGCAAACAACAAATCTAATTTGATTGCCCATAGGCTTAACTAGGTTCAATTTATGTTTTAAGTAATCATAGAGTAGTTAGAGATAAAATGATAGTGTTTTAGTTTAATTTATTATTGTATAAATTATCTTTTTTAGCACTCATCTTGATGTTTATGATAGGTTTAGTTAGATCATGAAGCTACATAGTTAGTGTATTGTTTATTAACATAACTAATATTCTCATACATACAACATCAATGTAACTAAACATACAAGTTATGCCAATAAATTCAACTAGGGATTTAATTTACTTAGGATATATGGTGTCATCGAGTATGAAGGTATATGATCATTCTACGGTTTTAGTTTTCTATGCTAAAAGAAATCACACAGAAGAGTATTTATACATGAACTTTATACTAGGGTTGGATGCTTCATTTATATCTCTTTATTACATTTTCAATCTAAGAATTAAAATGCACCAATTATTTGATCATCCATTGCACACAATAATTGCACTATAAACTATTAAATTCAATATCATTTGACATACACATAAAAATTTTTACAAAGACAAAATTCAAAAATCAAGATAACACCCATGTGTAGATGAACATTTCCTTAAACCCTAACATCTAAAATATTACAAAACTTCAATTATAAACATTTTCATACTTTACAAAATGTTGAAATATCCTCTATAGTTTCATTTAACATGTATATCAAACCCACTTTTACCATATGCAAACTAATTCAAAAGAACACCTATCGTTAAATGCACATTTTCCAAAGCACCCCTAAAACTAGCATCTCATTAATATTTCCAAATTTCAATAAATAACTTTACTGTAACATAACAATTCAAAAATAAATCCTTCCATTAACATACATAAATTATAACAATAGAATCAATAGAAAATTTAATTTTTAATAAGTTGAACCAGATCTCACATTTGGTATCGAGTAAGGTTGAGATGGATGGACTATTTAAAATAATCAAAATCGAATACCATCAAATAATAAAAATATACTAGTCTACATTTTTTTATAGAACTATATATATTTATAACTCAATTCATAGGGAGATAAAGGAATATAGTTTCACCTTCAATAACTAATTATTTCTCCATCCCATGAATAAGACAACCGGGATTGTTGATGTCTCTTAGTGATTCTCTGTTTGATGTGATCCTCTAACTGTTATACTTCATTGGAATATGGTCCCCTTGTGAATACGTTCACTAATAATGGTGACCATGTGTAGCAAGATCTAACTAGAAATATATAGTCAATCGTATGTCTTCAATACAATTTTCTTCTTAGTATCCGCATGTGGAAATTTCACATTGTGGTTCCAGGTGGTAGTGGTAGTTTCTATGTTGTTTGAGATCGAATGGGGCGATCAATAATAGTGGTTTTAATTAAGAACATTTGATTCTTATAAGAATTAATGTGAAATCTCTTTCTTGTATATTTAATATTATGTAGTTTTATAATAAGCAAGTTGTGATTCATATATACTTCCTTGATGTACAATCATAGTGGAGAACAAAAGCATGAGAGTAAGTCAATTCATGGATCTTGAAAGGTTTTATGGGAGGATCTAGAAAACCACATGAAGTGGACAATTGATGGGGCCTTTTCACGTCAAGGTTTATAGTAATCCTTTTTAAAACCATGTATGGAGAGATTGTTTCTTTTGATCAAGATTATTAGTCACATTATAGGACATGTTTCACATGGGTGATCATACTGCAGATGAGTGTGTAGATGATTTCCCGTGTTTGCATTAAGAAGGGAAATGCTAGGAATTTTATGTTATTACTCCCATGGTTTGTTAATAATATTGCAATGTAAAAATTAAGAGAGTAATTATTCACATGTAATTGTTAGTAGATAGTAATATTATTGTTATATAAACAATAATATAGATTATGGTTTGGATTTGTTTTAACAATTCATATGATTTGAGTTGTGTATTGTTACAATCACAACTAAATAAGTATTTGTGGAGATAAAATATCCTTGAATATAGGAGAAGTTTCTCCTACATATTTTTTCTAATGAGTTCGAGATGAATCAATGAAAATATAAGTAATAACAAACTAAACTAGATGTCAAAGAAGAAGAACTAGCATGTGCATGGGAAGCATCCTTCGATGTTGGATTTCAGTGTGAGGGATGTAATCATAGTTACCATATATTGAAATTTACTTTGAAAAATAAGGTGTAAATATTGAATTGACTTTAATAATGGATTGATTAGTTGTGTTATTAGGACTAATAGGAGGGGTAACGAGAAGATTGAAAATTGAACTTATTTGCGAAGGTGGCGTATCACGAAGGAGGTAGATTATATGTATTGCATTTGTAAGAGAATATTTGCAAATGGGGTTCTTTTGAAGTAACTAATGCAATGAGGCTTGAGGAAATTTAGAGACCATGATATGAAAATTTGTGAAATAAGAGCCCTATAAAGTGACCCGAGTTGATAGGACCAAGGATGAAAACATAGGAAGAACTATGCAAATCATATGTATGATAGATAATAGATCAGATGTTTCTAATCCTAATGGTTATCCTTAATTCAACATCTAACCTATAAATCCTATATAATAAATTCTAATACACTTAATAAATCACCTAGAATTATTAAGGGCATATATTGCAAAACACATTCCTAGAGCACTCATAACTCTCTTAAATATTCTTAAAATAGTAACTCATGTTTTAGAGTAACCACCACATAGGTCTAAAGTGTTTAAAATAGGTATAATAGTTTATTTTTCCAATCTAAAAGCCTCCAAAGGTCCTAAAGCCAAGCCATACCAAGATAAAGTCACACAAAGAATTATTAAATTTATAAGGGATAGAGGAATCAATTTATAATTTGAGGCATGTCACCATTGCAGTAGGTTACACCATACTTTATCTATAATCATGAAAATTACTCATTATGTCAAGCGAAAAAAGGGGATGATGTGGGATTGGCGTAGATTTAAATACAATACTACACTTACACAAGGAGAACTACAATGAATTTGTTTCTATTTATGAGGGGATGTCATGCAGTGCCTATATTGGTTCAAGTAGGACTTGACTTCCAATTTCATTCCTCTCCTCCTAGACAAAAATTATACTTTTATTATGTAGTGCCCACTCCTCTTCGACACTGATTATACTATGATTTTAATTTCAGATGATTAGAGACTTGGACCTTACTATTATATTTTAGTTAGCATGTTGTTAAGATACGAGGGACATCATGATTACTATTGTGTTTTGATTTTTACTTTGACTATATGGGTGTATTATGGACCTTGATGGACATTTAAGGATATGATGATAATCTAGAATGATCACTTTTTTATATACTAACATTTGGATTCTTGATGTATTAAGTATATTCGAGTATTGGACTAACCATGTGGTCTCATTGATTTTGTGAATTGCTAACAATATGATGGTATTAGGGATCGGTAATATGTTGTTGAGTGTATCTAGTAGTTAGGAGTCACACATAGATATAGGGAATTTCATGATTTTGTAGAATGTGAAATTGAATTATTGATGATTGTAAATTATTTACTAGAGTAGAATTGAAGTGTTAAGTGATTGCAAATAATTGATAAAAAAATTTCGTAAATTTGATGATAATGATTTAGCCACATTATACGACGATGTTAATTGATAGATATATGTGTGTGTTGTATTGCTTGATGTATGTTGAGGATTGTATGATGGATGTTTTATATGTATTGATTTCCATGACATATTGATATGGCCTTGAGGCCAGAAAGGTATTATTGTTTGTGATTGTAGGAAAATTATATCATTATACACCGAAAGGGGATAGGGGACCAACCACAGAAGAATGTTGGGTGTTTTACAACATAGCCAGATTTGACAACTTATGTCTAATGTATATGCTATGTAATTGCATGCTTAGTTAGGAGGTTTCCCATGGGGGTGACCTCATGTGTGTGGAAGGGGTGTAATGTTTCCCTTCTTTTAATTTTGTGTGTCTTATTTTGTTGTGCATGTATTTAATTAATTGGAAAATCTAGTTACTTTATTAGCACTTGTTAATGTGTTTTAATTAGCTAATTTAACTTAACTTGTAAATTAAAAGGAAGATGTGACAATGGGTAATTAAGAGGGTAGATGGTCCTTGATTTTTTCTTGATGTGGAATGAATTAAATTACATTTTTGTTGAGTGTACTCTTCTTCCCTTCCCAAACTCGAATTTTTCCTTGTAGGCCACTTTTTGAGACTTGTGGGACAAGTTAACCTTGTCCCTTACATCTCAAAGTCTTAAAATAACCATACTTATGAAGTATTGAGCTTATTCTGACCTTTTAATGCATTTTTTGAGTGTAAAAGAGAAAATAAAGTCACTTTTCTACTTACCACATTTAATTTGTCCTTGAAAGGTATGGAGAGCATGTTGGAGTATAATGTGTACATGTTATACGTCTTACTTTTTCATTTAATCGCATTGGGTTTGGTGAGTTGAGTTGTGATTTGGAATAGAGGGATGATGAAGTGGCATCCTAAATGGAGAAACCTCATCATCCTCACCTCCCTTCTCTATTTATTGAATGAAATTGAAGGATTTTGGGTTACTTTCCTTATTTTCTTTTGTTACATTTTTTAAATTTGGTTTTTCATTCTTTGAGATTTTTTGAGTTACATTATGGGATTGTGCTTGGTGTGAAGGAGTTAAAGCTTGTTGAGTAAAGGATTTGGAAGCTTGATGGAGAGGTAGGATCTCCAATTTTTGTCATTCTTTTATTTATGCATTTATATGTAAAATTTGTGCTTGTTTGAATATTGTATGAGTGTTGTGAATGTGATTTATTGTGGTTGGGTAGATTTCCTTAAGAAGGGTGTGGGAGATGGAAGTATGGGACCATTGGGGAGGGAAAAGGGAGTTGTGAGGCATGAATTTTTGGAGGGAGTGTGATTATGAGTTCCACCTATGGGGAGTGAAAAGGAAAACATGGACATATTTTTACATATTTGCAAGGGAGAGATAAGGATGTATTTGAATGTTTTGTATTTTGCACATGAAGGCTTTTGAGTGGAACTCCTACTTCACTGGGAGGAAAAAGGAGGTGGTTCCCATATTCCTTGCTCCTTTTGGCTTGTTTTCAAGCCTATGTTTTTGTTGGAAATTGTAAATCTTGTTGAGTATGTCTACTTGAATGTGTTGTATATTTTGTGGATTGTATGTTTTGTGGAAGCCATTTTTGTAAAGTTGTCAAAGTTGCATAACACTCCCCATTGTTCTTTGGTTGGGGATCGAGGCCAATAAGGAGGATGGATTCTCCTCTTATTGGATTATAGGTTGGGCGAGAGCGTCGCCTTACTCCCCTTTCATTGTATTGTGATTCAAACTGATAAGATGAGAGAAGTGCAAAGTTGAATATTAGAGGAGTTATACCTTGTTGGAGCCAAAAACATTACTTTTGTAATATTATTCCTTTGTTGTAAAGTAAAAGTTTCAATCTCGTGGAATAATCTTTCAAATTGTTGGAAAGAAGAACTACTTCATTGTAAGGAAATGAACTAAGATTATTGTATTATAAAAGAATGTTCTTGTAAATTTCATTTATCAAATTTGTATTGTATAGTTGGAAAGAGAAATCTCAAAGTTGTATTTGTTGAAAAGGGACTTACATTTTACCTTGTTGTAAGTTGTATGATTGAATGAAAATGTTAAAAAAAAGGATACCTCTAATCTATTTGTATGGGTTATCTATTTGCAATTGGACAAAATTAGAATTTAAAATATATATATATATATATATATATATATATATATATATATATATATATATATATATATATAGAATGGTTCATTGTGTAGAAACTTGCTATAAATTTCTATATAAATACATTTATAACCAAATATTATAGTCTTAACTATCTTCACATAGTTGAATAGATTTGAGATTATAACAACTTAATACAACCTTTATAGTGGCTATATCAACAAATTGAACTGGTAGTTTCTTTAAAATAGATCAATTTAAAAATATTAGAAATAAACTATATATACAATAATAGATACAAATAAACTTAATAGATACTACTTTTTAATATTGAAAAACATATTAACAAAATTTCTATATTGAAAAGTTATAAAGCATAGTCGTATGGATTTTTGACCAAAAGTTTATATATTATAAAAGAGCGGGTTGTTAATATAGCATAGCCGTTTGACTTTGTGCTTTTTTTTTAATTAAAAGGGTTGGTGGGAGGGCACCACCCCCACCCCAACCCATATAATATTAACCTTGGGGTGCAGTGGGGTGCGGTGGGGTGGGGGCGGTGCCCTCCTGCCCAATACATTATATTAACCCTGCCCAAAATTTAAATGGTCGCGGCCACTTCTATAATTGTTGTATTATTTCTGTCTTTTGGCTGAACTTCATATATATATATATATATATATATATTAGTTTTTTTTTTTTGGCCTTTGGTCGAACTTTGAATATTATAAATATATGTATTCTTGTTATTTTACCAGGCCACCTATTAGGTCTGACCACTTTGATTAATTTGGGTATATTTAAAAACAAATACAAAACAATATATATATATATATATATATATATATATATATATATATATATATATACACACACTCAAAACCCTAATTCTTGTGTATATACCATTTTGAACCAGAAATAAAACGAGGAAATGGGAAACCCATAATCATACAAATGGTAAAACTTTAATAAAAATAAATAAATATATAGATTGTCCATTGGTAGGGTATACAAATATGTTGAAGAGCTACATATATGAAAATACAAATAGAATATACACACCAATTGTGTGTATCCACCTCAAAAGCCGAACCAATAATTCTCCATAGCTTCCTTAAGCCCCTTGGCTCTCGCTTCAACCCGCAAAACAAAAATGAGATGGATTAGGGGGAAAATAGGGATAGAAAGAAAACATAAGGATTTTTAGGGAATTATAAATCCAATGGCTTAGATAAACTTGATCCATGGTGGTGGATGAACCCTACAACTTTAATTGATTAGGATTTTTGTTGGAATGGGAATTAAATTAAAAAGGTATGGGTTATCGGTGGAATGGGTCCACTTAAAGTGTTAGAGTAACTTTTGACCTTATAGAAGGGATTAATAACTAAGTGAAGAACCATATGGTAGGGGATTAAATAAATGAGATTTGTGCTCTGGTTTGATAAAGGGGGTTTGTAAATAATTAATTGTAAGGTCGAGTTAAATAAATTAAATGGACCATGATTATTAATCGGTTGGAAAATACTCTAATAAAGCAATGAAATTTAATGGAAGGGTTTTAAACTATAAAATATTTCAGGAAATAAATTAATAATATTTAATTATTAATTTGAATGCGATTACATTATGAAGTTGTGGAATTCATTCATGAGAATTTAATCAACCGCTAGTAATGTTTTTAGCCCTTTGAAAACAAAAAAATACCACAATTTTTCCCTAATAAATTGATAGGTTTTATTACGCTTTTGAACGTAAAAAATTGTGGCGTTACATAATATATAGTTGTGTTCATGAAGTGCTAGTACATTATTCTAATGATTTCATCTAGTGTAGGTCACTACATGAATTTGTTGGACACATTTGTAAGACCTATAAATAGAAATTGAAACATATTTATAGACCAAGTGAACGATTTAAATAAAAAGTTTCAAAACTCTAGCATCCACATATTTAAGACCAAAATGTATTATGCCTCAACACAACTTCATGACGGTCCCATACATGCTTAATTTGGAGTCACTATCCCATAAATGAAGCATTTCCATTTCTTTACCAATTTGCACATTTAGATAACGTATTTAACTTTATATTCAACTAAATACTCTTTCCTCTTTGTGTTTTAAAAAATTGTTTTATCGTCATATCATCACATGCTATATCGAATCTATATTATGTTTTTTTAATTTATTTAAAATATTATTCCTATTATATTCTTATGCATTTTAATAAATAAGGAAATAACATCATATCAAACCATTCTACATTTATTTTTCATGTAAATAAGGTTGATGTGTAATCCCTATACTACCTATGTTAGAATTATTATGAATATGCCTTAAACTACACGTAGCTATCCACTTCTAGATATAAAGTTATATGGAAGTGACAAATTTTGACAATCCAATCACTCAATAATGTTTCGTAATGGCTTGATTTCTTTTTTTTTTTTTGTGATTTGAGGTCTTGTGGCTTGGGAAAATTAGCTATTAAACCTAGTTTGGAGTACTTCAACTTGTGTGGGGACTACAAGCCTAATAATCTCATGTTTCTTTAGGGCATTTTATGAGAGATTTGTATGTATTTTGAGTGTTAGGTAAACAGTTGGTGAGTAAATAAGTGTGTTTTACTTGCTTATATAGGGTTCCATATTGGTAATTTCGTATTAAGGACCATTCAAGGAGAAAGTGTCAACCTATAAAAGATATCAAATTGAAAAATGAGTGTTGGGTTTCCTGACATAACCATTACGTTTGGGCCAAACTATTGGATGGTTTCATCCAAGAGGGTGTAGTTCCAAGCAATAAGAAATAGAAATATATATAAATAAAACAAAAAATATATCAAAATAAGATGGGATGTGTGCTCGCAGCGGGGTAGTTGGAGTGAGGAATGGAAACGTAATGGAGTTTGTGGTGACAGGTAGGTAAAGCCATGTGGAAGGAGCTTTGAAAAGGAATGGAAATCCTCGATGATAATCGAACCTCTCATCTTCCTTGCATAATAATACAAGATCTTTATTGATATACAGAGGATTTACCCACATTGAAACCTAGGAAATATTGTAAATTTGGAAGTATTTTGATAGTTGTAGTGCATGTAAGTCATGGGTTCCTCATGAGGTAGTCACATAGTTTCACCTATACAACACATAGGTCTACAACCCGATCGGTTTTATTTGCTCGCATATTCCCGGTTTGTGCCAAAATTTGAGCTCTAGAGCGAGTGTGAGATGTCTATCAAATCATAATGGAAATCTGATTTTTTTTTACCATCTTCCTCTCAACCTATAACACCCACCCAAACACACACAAAGACAACATGAAAAATAATGGATAACTTTTTTTTTACTTGCTTGAAGTTATACGACACCACAGGTGAACTCAAAGTGCTACACCCAAATCATGATAAGCTTCACACAACATTGACCACATAGGCAATGAAAGAACATATGACAAAGTTTCCATCAAATTCACTTCCCTTTTTGACAAGACACCACAAAATAGTCCAACCACATTACACACTTACAGTTAGGGTCATCCCACGGTGTAAAATATTTCAAGGTTACTTATTTACTAGAACGTCTTTCAATTTTGAACTTACGTTTTGGAAGATTCATGTTATGATTTAGACAATTCTTCTTACAAGCTAAATTTATTCCTTTTATACTATTGAGTAATTAGCTTAAGATAACATTTCCTGATTAAGGATCATCTCTAATATGTCGATTACTTATTTAATTTGTTCATTTGTTAGAAGGTAATTCAATTAATTACAAAGCCAATTATCAACGCGCAAAGCCACATGACCTTATTTCATACCTCCATTACACAATGAGGTGAGCGAGAGCTCAAAATGAGATGAAGCCCCGTTTAGGTTCGGGCTAATATTCCTCCATGCAAGGATGGCAACGATTAAATTTATTTAGTGAAAAGATTACAGATTACGGATCAGACTTCCTTTTCTTGGTGCTATCACCTCGTTAGTGTAGGATTTCCCTCTTTATGCACTTTCTCTCTCCCTGTCTCCTTGGCATTGTTAGGATAGGTGTAGTTAGATATCATTTCTACATTAGGAGTAGTTTAGCATTAGGATCAGGAAGAAGAAGCCGGCTTTCTCCGGAGGGCCATCTCAAGTCCGCAAGTCCCACAACTTGAGAGATGGTCCCATGTTATGCAATCACACCAGATGATTTTGCCTTAGAAAATTAGACCTATAGAAATCATCTAGGGTGCTGTGATTTCACACTAGCGCTTTGGCATGCCCAATGGGACAGGTCTAAAGCACCTTACCACTTCACTTCATCAGGTTTGATGTGCTCTTGGTGAATGTTTCAGCCTTTGGAGGAACTTTCAAGAACATATGGTGACTCCATCTAGTCAAAAACCCATTCTCTAAGTTGTAGACCTTTTCCATCCATTTCCACTCATTTCATCCATTTTCTCCCATTCCATGAGGTTGTGCAATCATGACTTCATTCCCTTCATGGAACTCACACTTACAACAACAATACAATCCACCTCCAATGCATTTACCAACTCCTCTAGATCAGCATTATAATTAGATCCAGACCATTATGCTTACCCATATAAGCAGTGTCAAAACCAATTTGAATATGAAGCTTATCAAGGAGAAGGGGACGCATATGATGGCGATAGTTATGAAGAGGATGCTGGTCTACTAGAGAAGATTCAAAAAATGGAGGCTAGCATGGTTCAATTTAGGGCAATAGCTCAAATGATGGCTTTCGGATTGGTTACAGGCACCTTGTCCATGGGAAGGCCCTTTTCCAATACATTATAGCCCTCAAGAGAACCTTGACTTCATGGTTGAAATGCTGCCCCAACTTACACAATGGATAGTGGAGATCGAGGCTTATGAGCAAAGTGTGAGACAACATTATCAATGGGTAAGTCAATCACCGGCTCCCTATCTTTCATTGTCTCTTCCTCAATCTTTATCATTTCACTAGAGGCAAGAGTCAAGCCCTCACTCTCTTGCCCCAAGTGTTGATTTCATTTCTCCATATCCTAGTCTTCCATCACACCTCAATTTCTCTATCATTTTCCCTCCCAAATCCAATCTCTCTCTACAAGAGCCAAAAGCAACACCTTCCCCTACACCACAAACAATTACAAAGTTTGTTGTAAATCAACCCATCCTTCCTCCTACTTTCCCAAACCCATGTTGGGAAGAAAATAATAAAAAAACTAGCCAAGGAGAACATCAAATAGAGGAACCCAACAGAGAAGAAATGATAGAAAATATCTAAAGAGTTAGGTACATTAAATTTGAGTTTTCAAATGTTCCCTTGTTGGTTAATCCTATGGAGGAGGCTAGGGTCAAGCCGCAAGTGGTGGAAGCTCCAACTACAACATAAGCAGGGGAAGAAGGAGCTACTCCTAATCCAAAAGAAGAGGAGTACATTCTGGCAGGCATGGAGGAGGACCATATAGTTTCGTAGGCTCCAAGTGCCAAGCAGGTCCATGGAAGAACCTTCACTTATTCCTCCCACTTCATACCCTTTAAGACCTGAAGTGGAGGAAGAGTTTGAATTTCAAGGTTCATGTTTGAGGATGAAGGGAACCATGGTGATTCAATTGTAGATCAAGAGGACACCATGAAGGAGGTTGAGCACTTGCAACAAGACAACAAGGAGGAAGATTACTTGTCTGACTTGGAGGATTTACCTTGATGGAGGGGAACCCATGGAGATCACATCATTTTTCCTCCATCTCTCACATCCCAAGCAAATGAGCCTACTGCCATGGATGAGAACATTCAGGAACAACAACCTACACTTCATAATGGCCCTCTGGAACCAAGGTTGGAAGATCTTGATCTTCCATGTTCTTCAAAGGAGGAGGAAGAGAAAAATCAGGAAAATGTCATCATCTCTCTCACACCATCCATCCATGAGAGTCAACAAGAAGGCTCCATTCTCAGAGTTAGAGTTTAGAACCATGGGTAGATTCAAAGGACCATAACTTGCCCCATCAGATACTTGGCTTCATTAGAGCTAAAGGAGAAACCAAAACTAGTCATGCCTACTTGGGCATGAGGATGAGTATCAAAGTACCAAAGGTCACCATTAATACCACCGGAGTCTAATGTAAGTCAAATTGAGGAGGTATTTTCCATTAATGCTAATACATTGATGATTTGGGTGGAGGACTAACTTATTGTCTATTTTTCACTCAACCAACCAGCCATGTTCAGTGTCAAATCAATTGCATGGCTTCCATTTTTGAGGAAGGGAAGCTATTTCTCCCTGCCAGTTGTAGGATTTGTTTGATCTCCCTTTGCTCTTGGTTGGAGTAGTATAGGTAGGTTTGTTTTCAGTATAAGAAGTGATTTTACACACTCTGCATGTTCCATTTGGAGCATGTATGATTTTTAGTTTGTACATAGTTTTTGGTGCTATTTCTCTCACACATCGCATTCTGGATTTTAGTGAAGTTCAAATCCAAGTTTAGTGGGTTCCCAAGTGGCTCGGGCATCGAGATATTCACAAGTTCGAGATCGGTTTCATGTTTATCGTAGTAATCCATGCTCAATGGATGCTTTAAGGCCATCGGTATCTTCATCTAGCAGGCAGATGTCCCCGTGAGTCACCAAATTGTTATCCCAAATCCCCCTGAAAATTTGGTCAAGAAAACCCCGCACATAGAGAAAATATGAAGGGAAAAAGTTTCAGACCTACAAGCTCACATTCCAGAATGAGGAAAAGGAGAAAGTTAAAGTTTGAACTCCGAGTCAAAGCCAAAGTGGAGAATTGAAGGAAAGGGGAAAAGATAAATTATAGATCCGTGAGTTTGATTTTTGCTCTAAAAGTGGTGCCACGTGTCCCATCTCAAAAGGGGACCCATTTTTCAAGTTATTTTCCCACCCTCCTGTATGGACCCGATACAAACTTTGAAGGGGCATATATTTGAACACAGGGCTCGAAATATTGAAAATTTGATGCTATTGAAAATATCTCGGCCTCACCCATGTCATGGAGGTCTAAAAATTTAATTTTGAGGAGTTTAGGTGAAGGAAAATGAGGAAACATCTTCAAGCCTTCAATTCAGGATCCATCTATCTCAACAACTAGATTAGATTCAATCTATTTCCATTGTTTCCTCTTCTTTCAAGGCACCGAATCAAGGAATCATGCAATAAAGATAGATTTGGGGCATATTTTATCAGAAGCATTAATAGCAGTGGTTAAGATTCTACCCAATTTTCCCATTTCCCTGTCTCTTTCTTCTCTCTGATCAAATCTATAAATACAAGGGCAGGATTCCTCAGTAAAGGGTTGTTCATCCTTCTTCCTGCCCTCTCTTCTTTTCTTCCCCGTGGTTGAATATGGAGTTTAAGCCTCCTCCCTTGGCTTTGTAATGGCATTTTCTTGCCTCTTTCCCACTAATGATGTACTCGTGTGAACTTTTGGAGCAATAAATTTTGTTTTGTGATGCATCTATCCATCCTTTGCTTATTTTATTATCTCTCCTCACCTATCATAGTCAGCAGGTACAATGTGCATATTTTGATGTTTTTGTAAGTGTTGGGAGCTATGTTTAATGGGTTTTGAAGTTATGTTATATGTGAAATCTATCTCTGTCCGTGGTACATCTTGTCCACCCTCTCCTCTCGTTAACCTCTCTCCACTTTAAGCAACTAAGATTATGACCAACACTTCCCTTTTCTTGGTGCTATCACCTTGTTAGTGTAGGATTTCCCTATTTATGCACTTTCTCTCTCCATGTCTCCTTGGAATTGTTAGGATAGGTGTAGTTATATGTCATTTCTGCATTAGGAGTAGTTTAGCATTAGTATCGTGGAAGAAGAATCCAAATTTCTCCAGAGGACCATCTCAAGTCTATAAGTCCCACACTTGAGAGATGGTCCCATGTTATGAAATCACACTAGATGATTCTACCTTAGAAAAGTAAACCTATAGAAATCATCCGGGGTGCTTTGATTTCACACTAACAATAACCAAGAAGGATATACAAAAAAATCATAATCTCACAAACATCAACTACCTAGAAGTTAGTTAGAAGGATAATGTTTCCCTAAGCACGCTGATAAGACCGATAGTTAGGTTATACATGCCTAACCCCATACTCATTTTGGTATCAAACCAAAATCATGCCAGTACTATTTCATAAAAAAATACTTTCCTTAATTTTCTATTGAATAGAGTTTCTCTCATCTGGATTCATTTCCATAATCTTGCAACCCTTAACTAGGATGCCATAAGTTCTTTAGACCCAAAGAGGAATTTTTTTAATCATCTAGTGGAGTTAAACAAATACAGTAAAATGCATTAATATATTCTCATCATAGTGGTCATGCAACCCATTTGATCTCAGTATTAAAGTTCAAAAGTTAATACATCTTATTTTAAACACAATTGTGATGAGAAAAAAGTTGAATCTAACCATTAATAAATAGGGTTAAGATCGAACCCATCTCCTATTTTAGCATCGAGTCTACTATGCCCCCTCGCTTTTTGTGTTGAGTTTAATCACCCATGTATTACACACAAAATGATATAATAACATAATTTTATACGCTAGTACCTAGGTCGACCGACTCATCACCAACCAAAATCCCAAAAATATAGGTTACCTCCATTAAGGCTCATTCCCACAACAAAGTGTATCGAGTGTTGGGTTTCCATAAATCACCGGTTTATATACAATTTTAAGAGACTATGGACTCTTTATAATTATTTTAGAATAACCAACTGTAATTTAAAATAAAATTAGAAGAGATTCAACTGGAAAATACCCAAATACATCAAAATATAATTATTAGGATAGGAAATTAAACCATGCACGGATCCTTTTTTCTACAAGAAAAGTCATTCGTAACCAGAGAATCAAGGAAAATTAGAGGGATAGCCAAGAAGATCAAAGTGACTATATTACAATCACAAAATCTAATTTGAAATGCCATTTTAGGAAAGATAACAAAATATTGCAATGGTTAGGGTTTATCATGTCCGATTCAAGCTTCTATTAGTCGCATACACCCCTATCAGGACTGTAATAGCAATCTCAGGCCAAATTTCTTTGTCATCAACCTTGCAAGACATCCATGCCCATGTTCCATGCTCCCGATTCAACACAGGTTGGGTGCGGAAAGAGCTAAGGAGGTGGATTTACACCAGTGATTGGTATTTCCTAAAATTTTCAAAGCCTTCTCAACAAAACTATATCTCCACAAAGGCCTAAGTGGGTTGAAATGTATGCGGCCAACCTCTAATTGGGGCAAACAGAAAAAAACATCCCAAGGAATGTATCCTTTAAGGAATTAAAGGAATGGTAGGTGGCCACTAAACTCCACCCCCTCACTAGCACATAACCAAGATTTTAGTAGAAAGAAAACAAAATAAAGCCCAACAACAATTAATTCCATTTGGTGAAATCCATGTACTAAGGACAGGTCACTGCCAGGGATAATGAGAGGTGGTAGTTGGTCAAATTAATTGAAACATTAAATTAAGCTCCCTTAAGGGTTGGTACGACCCAACCATCTTTCCACTTCAAACACAAGCTAAAATTGGTTATAGTTGCCAACATACCAAGTTTTGTTTTTTAAGTGAAAGAACAATTTTAATAAACTTAGCTAAAAATTAGGTACCTTTTATTAGAATATGCCCAAATACCTTTGAAAAGATTTTAAAATTCCTTTAGAACTTTTAACAAGATGTCATTTAGCAACCTGATAATCAAAATAAAATAATAATAAATATGAAGGCCTACACAAGGTGGTACCATGCATCACCATAATTTTATAAGCATTAGCGACATTTTAAAAATGGTATAACAGAGGAAAGAAGTCAGATTTACTTCGCAAAAGGATCACAATTACTTAACAATCATAGGTATGCCTTGATCACTGAAATTGATCAAAGGCACGATCATTCAAAAAGAAAGTTGCAGCACTATGGTACGTGAAACAAAATTGTTACTAAAGTAACTTTCTTGTAGCTCCAAAATACCGCGTCTACACCAAATAATTACGTTCAAAAATTGATTTTCATAACTCATCATAGGGAGCACTAAGCGGTCATTCAACACAACAAATGGGGTCAAAATCAAAAATATGAATCAACAAAAAAGAGGCATTACACACCTATGTCAAAATGGAACCTTTGGAACAAGGTATGGACATCCAAAAAGCATAATAGATATGACAATTTTTAAAAATATTTTGTAGTTGTGATCTCGTGGATGTGTATGCAAAATGTGGAAATATGTGCTTGGATGTGAACTGCTCAACTAAATGCCCGAAATGTTTTCTCATGGATGAAAATGATAGCAAGATATGTATAAAATTGGTTTGTTAAAAATTCCATGGAACCTTTCAAGCAATTCAAATCTAGGATTCACACCTTTGCGAGCATCCTCAACCTTGTGCCAAAATGGAGAATTTAAAACAGGGAATCAACATCTATCACAACATAATGAAGGAGGGAAATGATTTTTTCGATGTTGTAGTTGAATCGATCCGGTAGACATGTATGTAAATGTGGCAAAGAAATGTGCCAAGTGGAGCTTTGCGAATAGCATTTCTTAGCTTTCTCCCAATAATTTCATATGGAAGAAGAAAATACTCCCAATTGGCCTTATGCAATGGTGTCTAAGGATCGTATGAGAAATTCATTCAGAAGTATAAGAAAAACATGAGGAATTCATGCAATAGATGTAGGCCAACCACAAAGAGTTCTTGCCAAAGATGATGCAACATACCCAAAATAACATTAGTACAAGTACAATATCATTGGACACAAACAAAAGGAATGTTAATATGATCCATGATGTAAATTCCAATAAAGGAATCTTCACGGGAAAGAGAACCCAAATAATTTTTAGGAAGAAGAGAATGATGAGGGGCCTAGTACAGGGATTTTAAGGAGTTCAAGTCTGTTTGGTGCATGAAAAAGAAGATGGAAATAATGCTTCAGAGTTTAGTGAAAATAGAGAATGATATGTGTTGGTGCTCAAATTAGTCTCACTCCGTTTTCCATTAAAATCCCTCAATTTGTGGCCTCTTTCACATTTTTGTCTCCCCATGTTGGTGCTTGAAGACTCGTCCCCCATTTGGTCACCATGATTAGTTCCTCCTTATTCGAGGGTCACTTAAAAATCCAGAATTTTTTTTTTTTCTCTTTCCATCTCAAGGTGTCTATATATTGGGCATAAACCTAGGGTTTTTCCTTTACTTTCATTTTCCACAATCGTGTGTTGTTGGCCCCGCCATTTTTGTCCCAAATACCCGAGGAAACATGATTGAATGTAGATCAGAGGATCATGTTTGAAAATTACAATATTTCCAAATTCTCTATCCTTGAAGAAAATTTCATCTCTGAACTCAAACGGTAGTTTCCTTGCATTTCTACGGTTTGACGGTGTGTTTTTCTTCCTATCAAATTTACATCTCTACATCAGTGGCAATGTGGCCCTTTTTGGTTGGATGCAGCTCAGCGGGGCACTCTAAAAATTTGTGGATTGTTTCAACCCAAAACCTATCCACGTGGAGGAACGGTGCTCGTTTGAAGACTTTTTGATTTTTTTAAATTTGATTATGGGAGTCATGATCAAAATTGTAATAGGAAATGGTGCTTTGAATGTTTTTGGTTTGGGGGAAAACTTTGTTATAAATTGCATGAATTTTTCATGCAAATGGTTGGAGTGTTAGAGGTTGGAAACTAATTCTTGAGAGAAATTTTTACATAACCCATTATTATGAGAAATCATCCGAGGAACATGTTTATTCTCTTTTGTGTTAAATTTGATCATGTCAAGGTGGTTGCAAGTGTACAGCCATTGAAAAGCTCGAGATTGTTCTAGAAAGTTTCCTCTGTGATGAACTTAATCACATTTGAGTTAATCTCTATTTGATTTTGTGCAAAATCGTGTTTGCTTCATTTCGAATGTCTACAAACAGTTTTTCTTTTTCCCATTACAATATTACATTAAAATCTTTGTGAATCATACAAGATCTTATCCCCATGATAGTTTGGTGGCATTTTTAATTTCATTTATTAGAAGAACTTTCATTTTATAGTGAAATAAACAAATTTAAAATCACTTTACTCCTAACATGATGATAAGATTGTTTGTTAGCCTTTGAGGATATCTTAGGTGTGATAAAACAAAGGTTGATAATGTTCAATTAAGTTTTTCAATTTGAGCCTTCATTTTGGATTCTTAAGTTTGTGTGAAAACATGCTGATTTGGGCCTCCATTGAAAGCACACCTTCTTGTTAAAGGAACATTTTAGCTATTCTGAAGCATTCTATTGATCAAGCCTTCCATTTTTGTAAAAGTTCTCAAAGATCTGGTGAATAAAAGTCCACTCTGCCTCACCTCCCACCAAAATTTCATTTAAAAACAATCAATCCTACCCATACTACCCATGTTTGTCTTGTGTGTGTAAAATGCATAATTTCTATTACTAAAACATGCGTAAGCAATCAGTTTTCATTGTATGTAGTAGTCTTCGAACCTTTCTTGGAAAATATCTCCATTATCTAGGGTGACAACTCGTGAGAGTTAGATTTTGTTGTATTGATCATATTTTCTTCAAGGTCTTCTTAATAACTTTACAAAGAAGGATATCTCCATCTCCTCCACAAACAATAGGCTACAAAAGGGTCCTCTCACCCTGGTTGAAAGGCACAACCATAAAGTAGTGAGGATAGATCAAATCCTCTTAAGGTGCTACCCATTTCTCCACATTTGAGTGACAAAGAGCAAGTTACATTTCTTCCCTAGCTACAAAATGACACACAACATGGTTTGCTTGTCTCTAAGCTTCCTATCAAAACTGTGATGTTGCTCAGCTTCTGAGGGAGAATCAATTTGGGTACCAACACCTTTCTGGCACCGTAACCGGGATATTGTGATTTCAGCTCATATTCGACCACTGTAAACATTTATTATATGATTTAAGTGCTAACACCATCTTGTGTTTAGGCCTCGTGAGAAGTGTTCAAAGTTACAAGTGCAAAGTGTGCAATATTTCTAGTTTCTACAGTTATTGTAGTAATTTTCATAAATTTGGGTGAAGGAAGGTCAGATCGTTCCATTTCTAGTTTCTAGTGTTGACAAATCATATTTTTAGTGCATTTGCAAAACTAAGGTGGAATTCCTTAGTGGCAACTCCGTGTTAATTTTATTTTTGATAAATACCAGTGTCTTAACCTCTGTCAAGTGAGATTTGTTATTAATATTTACAAAGTTAGAAGGAAGAAGATCTTTCTTCACTAGGGATCCGACTAGGACATTATTTCAAGAGCTAGGAAAAATAAAATCAGAAGGAAGAAGAGCCTAGAGAGTTATTGGAGATCAGTAGTCAAGAAAAGAGATCTCCATTGATGAAAGTGATCAGCCTATCATTGAAGATTTCCATTCAAGTGCTTCTAAATCAGGTAGTCTTTTGTGGAATTAAATTCTCCATCTGGAGAGGGGCCTTCATTTGAATTTTAAGAGTTTTCTTCTCATTCTCCCCTGTGTTTTCTAGAGTTGATAGGGATTTCCAAGAAACAAAGCCTTTAGGGGATATCCATTTTGGAAGTTATACTCCTGTGTTTCAAAGACCCTTGTCCCTTATCAGTTTGATTCTCCTCCAAGGTCACCTCCTCAAAACAACATGGCCCATCCCCCACCCATACCTCCATTTGTTGTAAATAATTTTGGTCCTATAAATTTTAGAGGGATGGCTGGTTATCCAAATGCAGTTCCCCAAGATGTAAGAAATAGACTACCAAAGTTCCAAGGAAATAATGCTATAATTGGTGATCAACACTTAAAGCTTTTTATCAACATGATGGAAGACTTTGAGATTGAATTTGAAGATGTATATATCAAATTGTTTATCCATACTTTGGAAGAAGATGCAAGGGACTGGTATAAATCTTTTCCAGATAATTCCATTGATTCTTGGACTAAAATGAATAATGCATTTAGACTACAGTATGGTGACAAAATGGATCCTAGGTTTCTTTTGTCAGAATTTGAGAATATTAAAAAGAATCCCAATGAATCAGTGCATGACTTCAACACTAGATTTAATAAGACATTGAGGAGATTTCCTGTAAGTTTAAGGCCATGTGATGAATCTTGTCTTATAAAGTATTCAGATGCATTTGATAAGAAAGTTGCTTACTACTTGAGGGAAAAAAACCCTACCAATTTGAGGTAGGCCTTTACCATGGCTTTGTAAATTGAGAATAACATTAAAGTAATTAGAAAACCTCCTAAGAGGGAAGGTGTGAAACTAGTTAACCTAGAAATACCTCAAGCAAGTAAGGTTGCTGATTTGGAGGAAGTTGTGAAAATTTGGTAGGGGCTGTCAAAGAAATCTCATACAAATTATCCCGAGAAGAGAAAGGAATTGGGCAGAGTTCACAAGGCCAAGAAAATTTTTCCAAGCATCCTAGAAATGAGCAGAGATCTAATGAAAAAGGAAAGGGAGCCATGGGATCTACAAATAGACATCCCCAAGTTAGGGAAAATAGAATGGTGCCTGATCCTTTGGCTTCCAGAGTTATTGTTGTTGAAGAAATAGATGTAATTGATTAGTGTGACAGATGTTTCATGCCCCATGCTCCATGTGAAGTAGATCAAAAAGTAGAAGAGGAAGCTAATGATGATAACACTGATGATGATGCATGCATGATGGAGTGCTCTATAAGCTTACAGCAAGGAGCAATTTCAAATGAGGTAATAAGTGTGAGAAATGCTGTTGATTTTTGGGATTGCATTCACCGGGTACCTCTTCTTCCTCCCTCTCATACTTTAGAAATAGATATTGTACAAGATTTTGAATTTCCCAATAATGAATTTGAATATTTAAGAGCTTTAATGATAAAGAAGTATGATGGAGGAATCCCATATGAGGAGGATAGGAAGTTATTGATGAATGTTGTTGTTTCTCAAGAGAAGGATTATAATACTAGGAGTAGAGTTGTCAAAGGAGAAGGGCCTCAAGCCAAACCTAAAGCTCCATTGCTTTCAAATATTCCTAAAGAGGCTCCTAAGAAAGATACACCTTCCAAAGGCCTTGTTGTCCCAAACAAGATACATACTTCTCCTCATGCTCAAACTCACAAAATCCCATGCCATCTAATGAATGTGTTAATCTCCCTTCCAATGTTGCCTTGCCAAAGTGTGTTCCATATGACATTTCCCAAGTTTTGAGTCAAATCAAAGTTAGTGTTCCAATTGTTGAGCTTCTTAGGATTTCTAAGCACAAGAAGAAGGCATTTGAGTACTTGGGATTGAAAGAAGAAAAGAGTACGCTGCATAAATGTAAACATTGTGGAGACTCCTCCAATCATCAAGAGCTAGAAACACCACCAAAGATTGGAAGAACTAGGTGAACCACCCGAGTTTTATTTGGGAACACCCTTGGTAGAGTCTCAACTAAATGTAGATCCATTCTTCACTACTCTGATCATTAAGGATAGATTGCTACACAACTATATGTTTTATTTGAGAGCATCATGCAATGTCATGCCTCTAGAAGTCATGAATGAACTAGATATCAAATTAACAACAACATATGGGAAGTGTACTGCCATGGGTTCTAGGGAGGTGTTAGTGGTGGGATGTGTGAAAGGTTTGGTGGTGCAACTTGAAGCTTATCCACGGTAGGAACTTGAAACTTGATGTTGTTATTATTGATTGCCCAGCCAAGTGGGGTATGTTGTTATCTAGAAAATGGGCCACAAGTGTTGGTGGGAGTGTTCAAATGGATATGTCCTATGCCACCATCACAATTGAGGGTAGCCTTGTCAATTTGTATGGAGAAAAGAAGATGTTGCACCTCATTGAAGATCCCAACAATGCATCTTATGAAGTGTTGTACACAAGTGTTGATGTTGATAAATTTATTGGATTTGCTCTGATGGGAAAGAGAAAAAATGGATCAATTTAAGAGTCTTGAACAATTAGGCTCTCCATGGACTTTTCTATTTGATGGAGCTTGCTCCAAATTTGGAATGGTGCCAAGTGTAGTTCTGATTTATCTAAGCTTGGAAGAGTTTGTTTTGTATTTCAAACTTAACTTTGAGTGTACTAAAAAATTGCTGAGTATGAAGCATTGTTGTTAGGCTTGAGAATTGCTTAGAAATACTATGTTAAAAACATCATTATTAAGGGAGATTTAGAACTAATTGTTAAACAAATCAGAAAATTGTATGCTACTAAGAATCGAGAATTAAATAGTACAAGCATGCATTTTGGGACTTGATTGAGATGTTTAATTCATTTAACATTGTGCATCATGATATGAAGTTCAATGTTATGGCAGACAAGCTTGTAGTTTTGGGATATCGGTTTGATAGTTGTGTAATGTCCCCATATTGTGAATATGATGTTAAAGTGTTAACAAGGCCATCTGTCCTGCCAACATTAAACATTGGAAATTTTTTAATCATGATGCTCGGATCAAAAGATTTCTACAAACAAAGGGGAGTTTTCTTGATCATGTATTTATTAAGCCAATGGTGTGTGTAGCAAAGGGAAAAGAAACTTTGTTTGGCAAAGACATCATCCAACTGAAAACTAATATCATTCCTAGAGGACTGGTTACTCTTGAATAAAATTTTGATAATGTTGATTGCATTATTAATAGGCATATAAGCAGCCTCAAGGGATGTTGAGGAGCATGACCTAGGTACAAAGGAGAAACCAAGGAAGATCTAGTTGGGAAGCAATCTGAACAAGGAGGAAAAATAGTCTACATCCAATTGTTGAAGAATTATCATGATTACTTGGCTTGGTCTTATTCTGAGTTGAAGGCATACAGAGAGGATCTATTTCAACATGAAATTCCTTTGGAATCTAATGCAAAGCCATTCAGGTAGAAATAGAGGCTGATCAATCCACTCCTATCTCTTAAAATGCAAGAAGAACTGAAGAAACTGAGGGATGGAGGGATCATTCAGCCAACAAGGTATTCTTCTTGGGTTGCAAACTTAGTGCCAGTTAGGAAAAAGAATGGTGATATTAGGTTGTGCATGGATTTTAGAAATTTGAACAGAGCATCAATGAAGGATAATTATCCTTTACCAAACATGGATAACATGCTGCAACTAGTGACTGGTTCTGAGCTACTTTCTACCTTGGATGGTTTCTCTTGCTACAATCAAGTTATTATGAAGGAATCAAAAAGAATTAAGAAAACCTTTACCACTCCTTGGGGAACTTATGTCTATGTTAGAATGCCCTTTGGTTTGATGAATGTTGGAGAAACCTTTCAAAGAGCAATGGATGTTGCTTTTTCTAGTTACATTAATGATTTTATTATTGTTTACCAAGATGATGTGACTATGTTTTCCAAAAGAGAAGTGATCACTTGCAGCACTTGGAAAAAATGTTGATAAGATGCAGAGAGTATGACATTTCACTCAATCCAAAGAAGTGCCATTTTGGAGTGCAAAAGGCCAAGTTTCTTGGTCACATTGTATCAAAGGATGGTGTCATGATTGATCCTGAGAGGGTAGAGGCCATCAACAAGGTCCCAATTCCAAGAACTAAGAAAGGAATTCAGTCCTTCTTTGGGAAAATAAACTTTATCAGAAGATTCATATCAAACTTTTCTAAGTTGACCATTCCAATTACTTGCATGCTAAAGAAGGACCAAGTTATCAAATGGGAAGAGGTTTCCATTTAGGATTTTAATGGGATCAAAGAAGCATTGAAGCATCCCCTGTTTTAGCAGCCCCAAATTATAAGAAGCCTTTTCAAATGTTCTCTTTTGCTTTCAGAGAACACTATTGCATCTATCTTGTTGTAGAAGGATGATGAAGGGGCTAAGAGGCCAATTTCCTTTTTCAGTAAGGCATTACAAGGGGCTGAGTTGAGGTACACCACTATGGAGAAGCAAGAATTTGCCTTGGTAAAAGCAATAAAGGTTTTCAAACCTTACATTTTGAGCTCTAAAGTTGTTGCTTATGTTCCCACACCATGGTGAAAGATGTCTTATAAGAGATGGAGGTCTCAAAAAAAATATGCAGAGTGGGTGAACAAGTTGTAGGAGTATGACATGGATATCCAAACCATGAAATTGGTAAGACGTTTGGGCTTAGATAAACTTATGCCTAATAGAAACTTGTAAACTATTGAGGTGAATGAGGTAGATGAAGGAAGGGTGGATGTCCTTGAAATGTTGGTGAGTTCTGAATGGTACAAAGATATAATTTTTTATCTCAGACATCTATACTTCCTTGAGTATTTGAGTAAAAATCAGAAAAGAGCTTTTAATTTGGCTTCCTAGAAATATGTCATTACTGATTTTGGGTTAGCTTAGAAGAACCCTGAGGGAGTCCTCTTAAGGTGAATTACTTAAGATGAAGCCCCAAGATAATTTTTGATCTCCATGGAGGAGTTTGTGGGGGATTTTTTTGAAAAGTCACAGCACACAAGATCTTGAGGGTTGGTTATTGATGGCCAACTCTTTTCAAGGATACAACTTTGTTGGTTCAAAGATGTGAGAGTTGCCAACATTTTTCTAAGAAGACTAAAAGCTTCAGTGCTCCTTCCTTTGCAGCCTGTATCAATTGAAGCCCTGTTCAAGAATGGGGAATGGATTTCATTGGTGAGATTTCAGACCCTTCAAGTGTTGGCCATAAGTGGATTCTTGTAGCCACTGATTACTTCACTAATTGGGTGGAGGCAATCCCCACCAAGAGAGCAACACACCAAATTGTCATGGAATTCATGTTGAACCATATCATCTATAGGTTTTGAGTGCCAGTAAAATTATTATTGATAATGCCATGAGCTTTAGAGCTAAACCTTTGGTGGTAATGTGTAAAGAATATGGGATCAATTTGACATATGCCTCTAACTATAACCCCCAAGGAAATGGAAAAGCAGAGTCCAACAATAAAAATTTATTAAAAATCATTAGGAGAACCTTGGAGCTGAACAAAAGGAAATGGGGTGAGTAGTTGAAGTTTTCTATTTGGGCTGATATAATTACTATTAAAAGAGCTACTGGAAAAAGTCCATTTGAATTGGTGTATGGAACTCAAGATTTTTGCCCCTCGCATATGCAAATTTCCTCATATCAGTTCATTCAACAACTAGAAGATCAAGAAGTTAGTCCATATGATGCTCATATTAACCAGATTGTTGAACTTGATGAAGAAAGGAGGGCATCTCACCAAAGGCATGTGAAGTTCAGAGAAAAATTGAAGAAGTTATTTGATAAGAAAGTGACACCCAGAGCTTTCAACATTGAGATCTTGTGCATATGGGATAACAGCATGAAGACAAGGGAAAGCATGGTAAATTTGATGCACTATGGATGGGCCCTTACTCCATTGACATTCGATTGTTAAACATACCTTCTTCTTGAAAGAATTGGATGGGGAATTGCTCGAATTTCCTATTAATGGTAGGAACTTGAAAATTTCTGGATTGATTCCTTAAAATCAAGGTGAGCATCATTTTTATAGTGTACAGTTTGTTGGTTGCTTTCTGTCTTTTGTGTTTTTTCTCATTTTGGTCCTTGGTGACCTGGTTTTGCTAGTTCCTCGGTTCATTTTTAGGAGATGGTTCTATTTTTCTACTCTATAAGATGACTCCTTTTCCCAATGGATGTTTTTTGGCACTTGGTTTGTTATTTGGTTCTTGTGGCACTCACAGGGAGTGCCCATCCCCGAGTCGGAGCTGATGTTGGTGCTCAAATTAGTCTCACCCGTTTGCCATTAAAATCCCTCAGTGGCCTCTGTCACATTTTTTGTCTCCCTATGTTGGTGCTTGAAGACTTTGTCCTCCATTTGGTCACCATGATTAGTTCCTCCTTGGTCGAGGGTCACTTAAAAATACAGAATTTGTTCTTTGTTTCTCTCGTCCATCTGAAGGTGTTTGTAAATTGGGCATAAAACTCGAGATGTTCCTTTCCTTCCATTTTCCATAGTTGTGTGTTGTTGTCCCTACCATTTTTTTGTCCCAAATACCTAAGGAAATGTGATTGAATGTAGCTCAGAGGATCATGTTTGAAACTTACAACATTTCCAAATTCTTTGTCCTTGAAGAAAATTTCATCTCTAGGCTCAAACGGTGGTTTCCCTACATTTTTACGGTTTGACGGTGTGTTTTTCCCATCAAATTTACATCTCTACATCAGTGGCAATGTGGCCCTTTTTGGTTGATGTGGCTCGGCGGGCACTCTAAAACTTTGTGGATCATTTCAACCCAAAACCTATCCACGTGGAGGAACGAAACTCATTTGAAGACTCACCTTTTGGTTTGGCCTTGAGTTGCGTTGGGAGGACACGTGGAGGATTCCACTGCTTTTCCTGGACTTAGAAAAATTTTTCATGCAGTTGGTAAAATTTTGGCGGGCCATGGACATGTGGTGGGTTGGTGCTCATTTGAAGATCTGCCTCAAGGTCCCACCTTAACAAATGCGATAGAGGGATAGGTGGGCTTCCGCTGCTCTCCTCTCCACTATGTACTTAAAATTTTAAAGAAATTTTCTAAGGCCTGGGACACGTGGTGAGCCCGTGCTCATTCAGGGTCTTTGCTCTTGGGGACCATCTTGAAGTTTTGCCATAAAGACACGTGGAGGTTTCCATGCGGGTCTTCCTTCCCTATAATTTTTCAAGTAACTTCCTAAAGGCCTAAGACATGTGGAGGGACATCGTATGTTTGGGAACCGGCCCCTGAGTTTTAATTTGAAGAAGCACCGGAGAGACACTTGGAGGCTTCCACTCACTCTACCTTTTTGCTTGGACTTTTCAATGACCAAAGAAGACTGCTTGGACCTTGGACACATGGTGCGTTCTTCCGCTGAACTCTCTCAAAATTTTTAACAAACCCCCCGCACTCGAGACATCTCAAAATGTGCCAGAGACACGTGTTGAGCCCGAGCTTGTTTGGGGTCTCTACTTTTCGAGACCATCTCAAAATGCACCATTGAGACGTGTGGCGGTTTGAAAATTTAAGAGGGAGGAGCTGCGGGGAAAATTTGGAAAATTTTCCTTTTTCCAAAAATGAGGTAAAATAGTAGAATTGAGCCATGGTTCCTCTAGGACCCACATTGGGACACATGTCAAGCCCATTTTTCAAAGGTGGAGGGGCGGAGAAAATTGAGTAATTTTTGCTTTTTTTTTCCTAAAAGGTGTAAAAGGTAAAAAAGAACACCCAGCCCATCTTAACTCGGATCTCCCACATGGATGGTCCAAATTCAAAAGGGAAATCAATGGTAACTATGCATTTGTATATGATTTTCTACCATTTCTACTCCAAAGCTCCTGGGGATGCAAATTTTTATGGTTTTTTATCATTTCTTGGTGTCTCCTACATGCCAAATGAAGAGGAAAATTAATTTGATATCCTGGTTTGGTGGGGAAGATCTAAAAACATCTTTTACCATTAAGATGTAATCTAACTATCGGATTCAATCTGATTTTCCTTGGCACGCAAGAAACTAGTCAATATCTCGATTTGGTGGGAAAGATATGAAAACTTCTTTTACCATTAAGATGTGATATGACTATTGGATCCAATCTAATTTTCTAATCTTTCCTTCCTTGGGACACAAGAAACCGAATTCGACAGATTAGAGGAGGAAGTAGTTGCCGTGTGAAGTGAAGAGTGACTTACAAGGTAAAGAATTAAATGCTGAAATATTTGAAGAGATTTTCCCTCGAACACATGACAAATTTTTTGCAAATCTGATTTTGGGAGTCATGATCAAAATCATGTAACAAGAAATGGTGCTTTGAATGTTTTTGGTTTTGGGGGGAAAACTTTGTTGTAAATGAAATGTTATAAATTGCATGAATTTTCATGCAAATGGTTGGAGTGTTAGAGGTCGGAAACTAATTCCTAAGAGAAAAGTTTGACAGAGCCCATTTTTATGAGAAATCATCTGAGGAACCTGTTTATCTCTTTTGTGTTAAATTTGATCATGTCAAGGTGGTTGTAAGTGTACAACCATTGACAAGCTCTGAGATTGTTCTAGAAAATTTCCCTTGCTGATGCATTTAATCATATTTGAGTTAATCTGTGTTTGATTTTGAGAAAATCATGTCTGCTTCATTTCTGAATATTTGCAAATAGTTTTTCTTGTTCCCATTGCAATCTTACATTGAAATCTTTGTGAATCACACAAGATCTTATCCTCATGATAGTTTGGTGGCATTTAAAATTTCATTTATTAGAAGAGATTTCATTTGATAGTGAAATAAACAAATTTAAAATAACTTTACTCCTAACATGATGATAAGATTGTTTGTTAGCCTTTGAGGGTATCTTAGGTGTGATAAAACAAAGGTTGATAATGTTCAATTAAGTTTTTCAATTTGAGCCTTCATTTTGGATTCTTAAAGTTTGTGTGAAAACGTGTTGATTTGGGCCTCCATTAAAGCACACCTTCTGGTTAAAGGAACATTTTAGCTATTTTGAAGCATTCTATTGATCAAGCCTTCCATTTTTGTAAAATTTCTCAAAGATCTGGCAAATCAAAGTCCACTCTGCCTCACCTCCCACCAAAATTTCATTTAAAAACAATCAATCCTACCCATACTACCCCTGTTTGTCCTGTGTGTGTACAAATGCATAATTTCTATTACTAAAACATGTAGAAGTAATCAAGTTTTCATTGTCTTTAGTATCTTGAACCTTGCTTAGAAAGTATCTCCATTATCTAGGGTGAAAACTTGTGAGAGTTAGATGTTTGTTGTATTGATCATATTTTTTCAAGGTCTTCTTAATAATTTTTCAAAGAAGGATATCTCCATCTCCTCCACAAATATTAGGCTAAAAGGGTCCTCTCACCTTGTTGGCAAAACCATAAAGTAGTGAGGATAGATCAAATTCTCTTAAGGGTGCTACCCATTTCTCCACATCTAAGTGATAAAGAGAAAGCGCATTTCTTCCCAACCACAAAATGACACACAACATGGTCTCTGCTTTGTCTCTAAGCTTCTGTCAAACTTGTGATGTGCTCACTTTCCGAGGAGAAATCAATTTGGGTACCAATAATATGAATTACCCATGTTTTCTCTCTTATGAAAATATTGATGAATGGATTTGTATATCTTGGCCAATATGAGGATAACACTTCAAGGATTTAATGGAGCAGCCGAGAAAAAGGGCAAGAACACCTATGACCAACTCGTTGATCATTCCAAGCATGGTTCATTTCACCTTGTCCTCATAATTCTCATACTTTAGTTTTTCCATTTTGTTAGTAGTAAATTTAAAAAAATTTGGTTTATCATACATTCAAATATTTTATATAAACTTGTTTTGGAAAAATGGTAAAATGTCATCTGGTATTTATGTAACCCGAATAACACTTGGTAGTCAAGCACAAACTTAAACCCTCCTTCAAACATGATTTGGAAAACTTCATAACCATATTAGATAGTTGTGACACCTTTTATTGACAAGCTGAGTTTGTTCCCTCGTAAACCCACTAATTGTTCCATTGTAAAAGCTAGTAAATCATGATATTCATAGACCTACAAAGCAACCTTTTGAAACCCAAAAGGGGATGTAAAGTCTTGTTCGTGTTCCATGTTATGAGGAGAGTTTCCTCAAGCTTTAATTTCAACCCCAATTGATTGTTTATACTCTCTTTTTCACTCCTCTAAGATCCTTGTTACCCTGTTTGTGCTTTTAGGAAGTTGTTAAAATTGAAAAGTTGGGTTTGTATCAACCCATCGTTTGAATCTGGACAATGAAATGCTTATCCGCCTTCGCAAACCTCTATTATTTTAACTAGAAAATTTCTCGAAGCTTTAGTTTTGCAAAAAAAAATCTTCTTGATAATTTGGAAAAAGGCATTTTGTAGGCCTCCAGTCACAATTTGACTAGGTCAAATTGGACCAATTATGACCAATGGCTCTAGAAAACCTATTGTCATTTGAAAACCATTTGCTAGTTCTCATCCCATCAAATCTAGTGAATTATCCATATAAAGGGGAACTTGTAGGAAGTTTCTCATAGCACGTTCATAATTCAAATGTTATCTTGAGATGTGGTTTTCTAACCCCTCAGCTAACTTTTGATCATTTACAACTAGGTCAATTACGACCAATGGCCTCGAAAATCGCCACCAATCGTAAACCATTCGCCAGTTTTGAATTCCGTTAGTTTCTATGAATTTTTGGTGTATAGGAAGACACGTAGAAACTTACCATATTATGTTTTCTCATTAGAAGACAACATTTGAAAGTGGTTTCTTAGCCTCTAAGTCTAAATTGAACGTTTTTGCAACTAGTAGGAAAACGTAAAAAAAAAGTTGTAGGACCCCTGTCAATTTAACAAACCCCGTGGAAAATTGTTGACACTTGTAACTAACTGTTTGAAATCCTATCAAGTAACTTATTGTGTGAAATTGAACTTTCAGCAAAAATAGTGGTTCTCTCTCTCTCCTTGGTTAAGAAATGAAATGGAAATAAATATGTGTCTCTAACCCTCTCCCTTAGAATGCAAATTATTATTATGTAAATGGGAAACTAAAAATGTTAATTATGCTAGATCTAGGTGGATGCCATGCCAGCGATTTATCACTGATTTCATGCTCACATGGTTTTTTAGGATGTAAGAAAGATGGCAAAAATGTGTGGTGTAAGTCATTGCTTATTATTGTAATTTATTTAGGTCCTTGTAGAATGTATATATGTATAATGTATTAGCATGTCACAAAAAAGTTTATATTTTAAATTTGGTAATATGTATGAGATGTTAGTTTTAGGGGTGCTTTGGGAATTATGCATTTAACTATAGGTGTTCTTTTGATCCAAATTTACATATGGTAAAAATGGGGTTGGATATATATGTTAAGTGAAATGGTAGAGGATTGTTCAAATTTTGTGGAGTATTAAAGGGTGTATTAGTGAAGTTTTGTAATTTTTTTAAGATGTTAGTGTTTAAGGGAAAATTTCATCTAAATATGGGTGTTATTTGATTCCAAGTTTAGTATTGTAAAAGTTAGATATTATGTAAATGAAATTAAAATTAATATCTTATAGTGAAATTGAGTGTGCAATTGACAATTAAATAATCGGTGTTGTGTTTCTTAGTTTGAAAATTTAATAAAGAAATCTAATGAACCAATCAACTCTAGTATAAAATTCATGCATAACTATTCTTCCTATGTGAATCTTGTAATATAGAAAACTAAAACCTTAGGATGAACTTAACTATTCACACTTTGGAAGACTCCTCCTATCTTAAGTAAATGAGATCCCTGGTTTTAGTTTTGTCATTAGAACCTATATGCTTAGTGGTATCGTCGTGAACCCGATGAATAAGAAAAATGTGGTCAAACATTATCTAGAGTATGTGGTTCCCTTCTAGGTTTTAAAATCAGTATGTAGTAAGGAGAATGTGTTCTCTTAAAGTATTACTCCTTGGGAACCAACTTTAATCTTAGTGTAAAATCCTCTTGGACCAACATGCATGTTGAGTGGCAAAGACCACCAACTAACCTTGATAGTCACCCTTAAGAGTTGGGATTATAATTGAACTCGGTACTCAATCTCTTTTATTGTTGGGATTAATGGTGTAATACTAAGGGTTAATTGTGAAACTTAGCAACTTATTAAGTTATGATTAGTTGGTGAAAATGTAACCATAAGATGATATGTTTGGAGAAAAGTGAAATTTAGATCATTCATATAATGTATATAAACCATCTCTTGGGTCGAGGGACAAGTTTCTTGACGTGTGATCCCTAAGGTGAACCGTAATCCTCTAAACGAAGGAGTATTCCATCTTTTTCTCCACTTTTCCTAATGCGTGATGAATGCACGTTGTGAAACTAGGTGACCATGTTCTTGAGGCATTTTCCTTGGAGGAGAGATAGTAATCTCACGAGCATGCAAATGTCCCTCTTAATAAATGGGTTACACAAAAAATATAAAAAGGTAATTAAATTAAATTAAGTGAAACAATTTAAGATGAATGAAAATGATTCGATTGGATTTGGTGTTTTAGTTACCTATACATGATAATATTGAGTGTGAATCCCCTTTTAACCCCTCTCATCTAGGATGTTGGCTTGCCAAGATGTATCGAATGTGTCTAGAGTTACAAGATGATTTTGGAGATAAGGGTGTTCAATCACTCTAGTTGTGACCTTAGTAAGGTGTGTAAAATTTATAATCAAATGTTATTATGAAAAGAATGTGAAATATATCTACTCATGAATTAATAAACTTCCTTTGCTTCATGAGAACCTCCTTGTTATTGCAACTAAGATAAATGGAAAATCCAATCAAACATGCAACTTAGAAAATGAATCCTTTGACAAACACTAAAAGGATCATGTATGTACATATGTTCATACCAACAACCAGGTTACATCATTCTGGTGTGATGAGGGAAATAAGAAAAATTAGATGGGATTAATACAAGTGAAATGTTAAATAAAGTAAAGATAATGGAGTCTAGTTATAAAATAATTGAAAATTGATTTCCAATAAATATGTAAACTAGGAAAGTGTTTTCATGGATGGTGCCCATACAAGATTCATAATTTATTTGAATCGTTATGTTGTGTCTTGTCAAAAAAATTGGCCTTAATGTGCATCACATGTCTTCATATTGCCTATGTGGTCTAGTGTTCGTTCAAGTAGATCAAGTGTTATTTGTTAGCATAAGTGATCCATTGTTGTTTCGTGTGAACTACAATGTAAGTAAAAAAAAATTACTTCGATATTTTTAGTGTTGTAATTGTGTGTAATTTGTGGTCGCTTACATTTGGTATCATGAGCGAGGTTCATGCTCTCGAACCTTTGGGATGGATTGGAGTTGTGATGATTCTACATGGTGATGGTGGAGATTGGAAGAGTAATGTGATATATGTTGTTATGTGACCAATGTTGTAATTGTGATATTATGAATGCACATGTGGTGCATGTCACTTAGTGTGTGTTTGTTATCATGTTGATGTGCTTGTGATGAGAGTATTTACTCTCCTTTTTCATGGATTTAATGAGGAGTCCATGTGTGATGTGTTGTCTTGGTATGTGTGAGAAGAATGTTTTTATGGATGGTGGTGTGTTGGAGCATCTTATCATTTTGTGATATGTAGGTGTGTTGATGTGTTATATGAAAAAGATTGGTGTATAGTGGATTGGATTGTATAGTAATGTCACCACCGTGTAGTGATGAATTGTGTGTCACCATGTTTTCCTGCAATTGATTCTATGTTGTAATGTTATTCACTTTGTTCATCGTGCGTATAATTTGTGTAATATGAGATGATTCATGTCGTGAATTAGGGGCATATGGGGATTGTATGACCCCTATTGTGCAGTACTTTCACCTTGGGTGCATTATGTGGAAACGTGATGTATCATAACCCGTGAAAGTAATAATTGTGTTGTACCCTATATATATACCATGCATAAGACGCTATGGTTAATGTGCATGAATCACCATTGTGTTAGTGATGTAGTTATGTGTTATGTTGTGAACCTTACACTAGATGAACCTAAGGGGAAATCTTAAGAGTGTATGTGTGTGGAGAGAGGAGTGGACCAAGTTTTCATAATATTGAGCTGAGTACGAGTGAGGAAGTGGAGTCTTATGTAGACTGAAAACCCACTTTTATCTCATTAAGTATACTTTGAGCTTGCTTGCTGGTATATTATGGATACACACCACCTTAGGCTCAACTTATGCAGACTAGCATCCCCTTCTCTCTCTATTGGGTTTCCCATCAAACAATCCCATGCGATTTTGACTATGTTGAGCCTTGTGGAAGTGATGGAGGGATGATTCATACAGAGATGATGACAGTTGTATTATTTGATATGTTATTTTACAAGCTGAAGCTCAATGTTCAACTCCCAAAAACTCATTGATTGCCCCTTCGGTGGTCGTATAAGGTCATATAGTTATTGTGATGTGTTATTTATCTATACGTATTTTATTTGTAAATTGAACATTTTCCTTTTTCTTGCTAAGAACCAACGGTTTTATTGATTGATGTGTTCTTATATTTTGGGCATTTTATTTGGTTGTTGCACTAACATGCGGATTTTTGCACTAACTATGGCTATTTGGCCATTTTCTTTACTTAGATTTAAATTTTCTTTTCATGTTTAAAGGTTTTATAGCCTATCCCAAGATTTGGATTTTTCCACTTGGAATTTGAAACAAATTGTTATGTTGGTTCTAATGTCGTAATGTGTGGAATAGGGTCATGGGATGCACCATGGAGTGGTTGAACCTATGGACCCACTTCGTTGTATGGGGTACGCCCCAAGGAGTTACAAATAACTAGTGGGTTATCAACCATGATTTATTATGTCACTTGGGTTAGAGGTGTCTAGAACTCTATGTGCCTAGGGCCATAGGGTGACCGACCTCTTTTAGGGAGTGAAAAGGAAAATATATATATATTTTATTTCTTTAGGAGGTATATGGAGTTTCTTTGTGATTCTTTGCGAGGTACATGTAGTTGTTTCATGATGATTTTGGAGGTATATGGATATTGTTTTGTGATACTTGAGAGGTATATGTAGTTGTTGGTGATGCTTTGGGAGGTATATGGACTTGTTTTGTGATGTTTTGGGAGGTGTATGGTGTTGGTACTTTGATTTATGTGTACTCATGTGAGTCTGGTCATGTTTTGTGATGTTGAGGATTTATGCTCCTAATTATGGATATGCTTTCACACCTTTTGACTCTATGTAACTACAATTATGGTCTTGAGTTGGGTGAAACCTTCGTATGTGTACTATTTGGAATTCCATGTTGTTATAATATGCTTATGTTATGATTACTATTGTATTGGTGCATATGTGATAAGTACTATGTTGTGAGGTATATGTTTGTTCTTCCATGATTTAGTTTAGTTATTGTGATGTGATTTAGTTGTGAAAGTACATATCATGATGCATTGTGAATCATTAGTGTTGTGTTTGGCCCGGGTTTTATTTTGATGTCAATTTCTGTTGGGCACCCACAAAAACAAAGATAAACTAAAAATCCTAAGAATTGAAATTCTAAACAATCAATATTAAGAGCTTGAGATTTAGAAATATAGTTAAGGAAAAATACTAAGTAATAAAGTAAAGATAACTAACTACCAATCTTCACAGAACATTAAAATTTAAGATATTGTGGAAATCATCTTGCTTCCTTGTGGTCATTTTACTAAAAATTTGTTTTGTTAAATGACATGTATCATTTTTACTTTCTTTTTTGAGTACCCTTCGAGCTTCACTATTGTGTCACATAGAGGATGATGGTATTATAAGGGGAGGGAAATTTAGTTCCCAACAATATATATATATATATATATATATATATATAAAAATGATAAAAGAAGATGGGATGCGTGATGGGATCGGGCAGGGGTAGTTGGAGAGAGGAATCATAAAGTGATGGAGTTGGGTGGTGACAGGGAGTATGTAAAGTCATGTGGAAGGATATTTTAAAGGGAATGGGAATCCCTTACGGCACTCCAAACTATCATCTTCCTTGCACACTAATACAAGATCTTTATTGGAGATCCAGAGGATTTACCCACGCTGAAACCCAGGTAACATTATAAATTTAGCAGTATTTGGATAGTTGCAGTGCATAAAATTCATGGGTTCCTCATGAGGAATTCACACCATTTCACCTATGAAACACACAGGTCTCCAACTTGATTAGTTGTATTTTCCTGCATACTCTTAGTATGTGCCAAAATTTGAGCTCTGAGTGGGGTGTAGACGTCCATCAAAGCATAATGGAAATATGATTTTTTTTACCATCTTCCTCCCACTGCATTAAAATGGAACCTATGGAACTGGGTATGGACATCCAACAAAGCATAATAGATATAGGAATTTTATCATATTTTGTAGTTGTGCTATGGTGGACGTGTATGCAAAATGTTAAAGCATGTGCTCTGCTTTGTGAATTGTTCGACTGAATGCCTAAAATGTGGTCTCATGGATGAAAATGATAGTAGGATATGTAAAAAATGGGTTTGTTAAAAAGGTTGTGGAACCTTTCAAGTAATGAAAATCCAAGATTCATAGCCATTTCTAGAATCCTCCACCGCATGCTAAAATGGAGGATTAAGAACAAGGAATGGACATCCATCACATCATAATGAAGGAGGGACATGATTTTGGTTGTAGTTGCAAATGATCTAGTAGATGTGTATGCAAATGTGGCAAAGGACTATGTCAAGTGAAGCTCTATGCATAAACTTCCAAAATTGTAAAAAAACTTGCAAACACGGCACAAGTTCAAAGCTTTCTCTCGGTAATTTCAGATGGAAGAAGAGAATACTCCGCATTGCCTTATACAATGGCAGCCAAGGATCAGTATGAGAAATTCATGTGGGAAGTGTAGGAAAAACATGAGCAACTCATTCAACAGATGCAATCTAGCCACGAAGAGTTCTTTCCAAAGATGATGCAACATACCCAAAATAACATTAGTACAAGTACAATATCATTGGACACAAACAAAAGGAATGTTAATACAATCCATGAAGGAAATGCTAATAAAGGAGTCATCATGGGGACAAAGAACATGTTATCCAATTTATTCCCTTAGATAAAATTGAACAAACATGAACTTGCACAATCGAGGAAATGGAGGATCGATTCACATGGGAGCTTGCATTTCAAATTGGCCTAACAGGTTGCAGCGGCTCGTAATGGAAGTGACATCAAAGGCAGGAATTTGAAGGAAGCTTTCATTTGAGATAAGTAGAAATAAGGGGTCCCAACGTTTTAATTTTTGACTCCAGAGGTTTTATAGTTCAGAGTTTCGAAGCGAGCAAGGGAAAAGAACATGGAGAAAGGCCCAAAAACCTCAAAATCTCGAAGTCTCGAAAGGGTTTGGCATTTTTGAAGTGAACTCCACTTTTGGAGTCAACGGCGCCATGGATTGGAGTTTTGAGTCCGATTTATGAAGTCCGATTTTGGAATTTAGGGGTTCGAGTGGTTCAAGGTCTTCATTAAAAAAATACAAAAATGAGAGCTAATGCCCGTAAGTCTCAAATGCCAAATTCTGAAAGGGTTCGAATTTTTGGGATCAAACTTGACTTTGGGGTCAACTTGATGGGAATTTTCACACTTTTCATGGTTCCGGTTTTGGAGGTTCAGTGTTTGGAGTTTGAACTCTCAATCCAACTTAAGCGATGAACAAAACTCTGAAGTCCAAAAGGCACAATTCCGTAACCTAAAGTACAAATTTTGGATTTCAAAGTTTCGGAGGTTTGGGTTTCAGAGTTTTGGAACTCTTAAGACAATTTTCTAGTGAATAGTACAAGTGACTTTCAAAGCATAAATGTCCAAAGTCCCAAATTCTCACACCTGAAATTTTAGATTTTAGAGGTTGCAAGGCATTTCAAGTTCAAGAAGTAAAGCCAACCACTCGCCATTAATGTAGTATGGCACCCCAATCTTCAGATGGCCATAACTTTTGACTGGGAGCTCAGATTTGCACAAGAAATGAATTTTTGGAAAGCTCTTAGTCTCCTCTACACAACTATATTCTGCCATTTTAAGTGATACTAATTTAATTCAAGTGAGACTAAGTTATTCAAAACAAAGAAATATAGTTTCCATTTTAGAGGATGTTCCAGGTTTCTCAACTACCACAATGATGAAGTATGGGCTTCATTTCTTTCCCAACAAGGAAAATTACATGAGGTATGGGTTTTGCAGTGGAACCCATCATTGTTGTAGGTGAATTCAATGCATTGTAGGGTGGTTGAAGCAAGATTTCAAATTTTCTCTTCTTCCTCTCTCATTCTTCATACATATTGTAAGGAGGGTCATTGTTATAATGTTGGGATGATTTTGTTTTGTACCCTCCCTTCTTCTCTTTTCTATAAGTGAATTTGTTGATTTCAAACCTCCCATTCAAACTATAAATGTAATTTCGCATCTTGGCAATTGTAATGCACTGTATCAAATTTGTGGAGTAATAATATAATTTTAACCCTCTCTTGTGTTCATTACCTCCTTTCTGATCTCTCATTACAATTTTGGTTAACTTTACATGTTAGATTTTGTTACATGTTTTGAAAATTTGTGTTTAATGGTGAGTGAATTTATGATAAGAAAATGATTTTTGTTAATGTCCATCCTCTTCAATCTTGTTTCATTCTCATTTCCATGCAAGGCTAACTATTCGACATTCCTTTTAGTGCATCACCTCTATTAGTTTAGGTTTAATTTCTTGTAACCCTCTTAACCATGTCTCCTTGGAAAGTTAGAGTAGATTTTGGAGTAGATCCTCTACAATTTGGATATGTGCATCAGAATAGAGAAATAGGAACCAACCTTCATCCAAACATCTTTCCCAATTGCAAAGTCCCACACTTTGGGAAAAGCTCCATGTTATGCAATCACACTAACAATTTACATCTATTGAGTTGCAAACATTTAGGGGTACTGTGATTTCACCTTAATAGAACCCAAATAATTTTTATGAAGAAGATAATGATGAGGGGCCTAGTACAGGGATTTTAAGGAGTTCAAGTCTATTTGGTCCATGAACAAGAAGATAGAAATAATACTTCATAGTTTAGTGAAAATAGAGAATGGTATGAATTACCCATGTTTTATCTCTTATTAAAAAGTTAATGAATGAATTTGTATACCTTGGCCAATATGAGGATAACACTTTAAGGTTTTCATGGAGCGGATGAGCGGAAGGGCGAGAACACCTATGACCAACTTCTCGATCATTCCAGGCATGGTTCATCTCACCTTGTCCCTCATAATTCTCATACTTTAGTTTTTCCATTTTCAAAGTAATAAATTTAAAAACCTTTGGTTTATCATACATTCGACTATTTTATATAAACTTGTTTTAGAAAAATGGTAAAATGTCATCTGGTACTTATGTAACCTAAATAACACTTGGTAGTCAAGCACAAACTTAAACCCTCCTTCAGACATGATTTGGAAAACTTTGTAACCATATTAGATATCTGTGACACCTTTTATTAACAAGATGAGTTTGTTCCCTCATAAACCCACCGTTGTTCCATTGTAAAAGCTAGTGAATCATGATATTCATAGACCTACTAAAAACCTTTTGAAACCCAAAAAGGGGATGTAAAGTCTTGTTCATGTTCCATGTTATGAGGAGAGTTGCCTAAAGCTTTAATTTTGACCCCAATCAACTGTTGATACTCTATTTTTTTCTCCTCTAGAAGCCCTATTTCCCAGTTTTTTACAGCTTTTAGGAAGTTGTTAAAATTGAAAAGTTGGGTTTCATATCGGCTCTTCATTTGAATCACAATGAAATGCTTATCCACCTTCACAAACCTCTAGTATTTTTACTTGACAATTTCTTGGAACCTTTAGTTTGAGGAAAAACACTATTCTTGATAATTTGGAAAAGACATTTTTTAGGCCTTCGGTCACAGTTTGACTAGGTCAAACTAGACCAATTATGACCGGTGGCAAGAGAAAACTTGTGGCCATTTGAAAACCGTTTACTAGTTCTTAGTCCCATCAAATCTGGTGAATTATCCATATATAGGGGAACTTGTAGGAAGTTTCCCGTTGTGTGTTCGTTATTGAATTTCAGTTTTGAATGTACTTTTCTCGAGCCCTCAAGATATATTTTGATCGTATATAACTAGGTCAATTACAATTGATGGCGGCCTCACAAAATCGGCCGTCGTAAATCGCTCCTCAGTTCTAAATTCCGTTAGTTTCGTGAATACGTGGTGTATAGGAGGACACATAAAACCTATGTGTGGTATGTTTGCTCACCAAAAGAAAATGTTTGAAAGTGGCTTCTTAGCCTTCGAGCATAAATTGAATGTTTTTACAACTAACACAAAAACTTAAAAAGAAAATTATAGGACCCTGTCGGTTACCAAACCCTATGGAAACTTGTTGACACTTGTAACTAACTATTTGAAATTCTATCAAGTGACTTGTGTGAAATTGAACTTTTGGAAAAATAGTGGTTATGTCTCTCCCTTTCTCCCTCTCTCTCCTTGGTTTAGAAATGAAGTGAAATGAAATGGAATAAATATGTCTCTAACCCTCTCCCTTAGAATGTAAATTATGCTAGATCTAGGTGGATGTCATGCCAATGATTTATTGTTGATTTCATGCTAACATGGTTTTGCAGGATGCAAGAAAGATGGTTAAAATGTGTGGTGTAATTCATTACTTATTATTATAATTTATTTAGGTCATTGTAAAATGTATATATGTATAATGTATTGTCATGTTACAAAAAGTTTATATTTGAAATTTTGTAATATGTATGAGATGCTAGTTTTAGGGGTGCTTTGGGAATTGTGCATTTAATTATATGTGTTGGGTAAGTGCAGGAAGTTGATGGACAAATATAGGGTCATCCGTGGACGTCATATTGCAAAAAACAGCAAAATCTCAACTTGTAGGGATTATTAGCTATACACGCACTCTAAATTAGAAAAATTATATAAATATGAATCATAGAATTTGGAATCTAGTTTCTAAAATACTAATTTTTGTAAAAAATGGACAAGTTTAGCTATATTAAACACTTAAAATTATATGACTTATTTTTTTTTTTTTTTTTGAAAAAACTTATAAGATTGTAGTCCATTTGCCCACATTTTGGATGACCAAATCTTGTTATTTTTTTTTCCTTTGGTGAAACATTAGATGTAGTTGTCTATCTTGGGATGGATTTTATTTTGTATTTTTTTTAGCAATATTTTTTTTTATGATTTTTTCCGTGAAAGTGGTTTGAAAATATTTAGAAAATGGAGCGCTTTCCGTTTGCTCGCCATAACTATATCAAAAAATATCGAAATCATTTTTTTTTTTTTAAGTGTATAGAATTTGTCCACACTTGGGATGGTATAAGTTTTATCATATTTTGATAAGCGAAACAAAAGTTACAGTCTTAAACGTAGACATGAACATTCACGGGAAAAAATGTCTTAAAGACCTATTGTTAGTAAGAAATTATAAAATGATATTTATCTTATTCTATTCACTTTAAAAACAATATTTCTACAAAGCTAAGAGTCTACCCTATGTGATGGCACCATTTTTGTGAAATGTTTTCAGTTTTTTAGCATGGTTCAAGTCTTTGGAAGAGCAGATTTGAGGTTTTTTGACCTTTTGCACTTCATAATGACCTTCCATAGCTTTGGTTGGGGAAAAAAAAAGATTTTCTGAGGCTTAGGTTCGGCAGATAGATCCGTGATCACGGTTTTTTTAACAATACCATGAGTGCTTTATAAACCGCGAGCGCACTTTATAAAGCGCGCTCGCGGTTCATAAATCATATTTACACACATCCCAATGTCTGAATTACCATGTGATTTTTACTCTCTGACCTTACCGTACGAATTACTGTGAAATTCTATCTTTTTCCAGGCACGTTTTTCTTATCACCGAAGCAAAACATCATGGGAGACAAAAACGAAGTCAAAAAAGGAAGTCATTAAGTAAAAAAACACCAAACAAATTAGAGGCCAACAAAATTGAAAATGCTGAGCGAATGCGGAAACTTCGTGAATCTAGAAGAGGTTCATCTTCAATCCCAACTATTGTAAGCAATGAAGAACTAGGTAATGTTTCTACTGTCAATGTTGAAGTTGAATTAAATACTCGTGATGAAGAAGTTTTTACTGTCAATGTTGAAGAAGAATTAAATACTCATGATGTAGAAAATGTTGAAATTGAAGGAGACAATGAAAATGTGAATAAGGAAATTCATGTTGAAACTGTAGACAAGAAAAATTTGACAAAAACACCTCCTAGGATTTTACATAAGAAACCTAATTTTTTTATTGAAATTGATGAAAACATTTTGAAACCAATGTCTGACAAACTTTCTGAATGACAAATCAGAAGAAAAGCCACTGAAATTTGGGATAATCATTTTGAAATTTTAAATGATTCCCAAAGATGTCAGTTGTTGGTTAGTTTGATGAAATTGATTAAAATGAGACCTACATTAAACACCTTAGGATTGATAACATCTAACATACGTGGTCAAACCTCTACAATTGTTGAAAACCTTCATGATGCATATCACACTGTTGGTGTCAAGAGACGCACTAGGGATAGTAATATTGTGTGTCGTGTACTTGCTACTAGTGTTGTAAGTGAATCAATAAAAAAACAACGTTTGATTACGCAAACAAGTTGAATGTTGCAAGTTAATCGAAAAACTCTAATGAAAGCAATTGAAAGACGTAATATCCTTCAATCACTCAATAATGTCGATTTTTGGGAATTTTCTGCTAGAGCACCACGTAAGGACAAAAATAATTCTGATGCTATAAGAGAAGTTATTAAATTTTGGCATGATAACACTAGAGTTTCACCTAATACAAGAGATGTTATAAACGGAGAGTTGGTTCTACTAATCGTGAACCACATCCAAAACATTTCTTAGATATGACTCAAACTCAATTTTTTCGTAAGTTTGAACAAGAGAATCTGGAAATTAAAATTAGTCAACGTTTTTTTGAAATGTTGAAACCATTCTATGTGAAAATCAACCATGCTCGCACCACTTGTTGTTGTAGGCAACATGTTGAATTTGCGATGCATTATGCTAAATTTTTACGTATTCGTTCTATTTTTCATTCTGAAACTATGTTATCTGAATGTGGTGTTCAAGTTCCACCAATATCTTCCAGGGATTTCATTCCTACTATATTTTGTGAAAAAAAGTTAGAAAATTTTTTTATAGTCAGGATTGTTTAGATGGAAGTTGTAGTACATGCGTGGATTACCTAAATTGGAAAGTTACATCCATGAGAAAATTTAAGGTACAATAGGACATAATTTAGTTGAATTTGATAAATATAAATCAGTTACATACCAGTTGAAAGATGGAAAAGATTCAAAATGGTGTGAGCTAGTTACAGAACAAATGCCCATTTTTCAATTTATGAGAAAATTTAAGGATGAAATTGTTTATGAGTATGCGAGGCATACACATAGAGCTTGATGGTTGGATGAACAATTCAAGCTATGCAAAGACACATTTCCTATTGGTACTATTGTTTCAGTGGTCGATTTTGCAGAGAATTACACATTGCAACCACAAATGGAGGTTCAATCGCAATATTACAACTCAGTACAAGTTGCCATTTTTGTGCATATAGCATTTCTACATTCTCCTGACAGTACAGAGAATGATCAAAATTTTTAAGAGAGTACCACTTTTATATCAGTGATGATCGTACTCATTCTACTGAATTTGTGCAAGGGTGTTTCCAGTTATTTTATGGAAACTTGTCTGATAGGGACATCCACTTCAAACAACATTATATATGGTTAGATAATTACACGTCTCAGTTTAAGAATGCATGAATGTTTTATTGGATGAGCAGAATGCATGTCAAGATGGGTGTGCAACATATTTGGAGTTTCACTGAGGTTGGACATGGAAAAGGAGAGCATGACAATGCAAAGGCATGTGTGAAAAGAGCTCTTGCAAGAGAAGATTTGAAGTACAAAGATGGTGCTAAATTAAAAGATGCAAAGAGCATAGTGGAATGGTGTACTGAAAACATGGCCCGAGGTTCTCAAGAAAATTTCACAGTTTGTAGATATTTTTGGTTGATAGAGGAAAAACATATTGCTAACTATGAGGATTGTATGACACTCACTAGGTCCAGTGATATGCACTCATTTTGTAGCTCAGACGCTACTTCGTGGGCCATATGGACAAGAAAGTTGACATGTTTTTGTGCATCTTGTATCGAATTTGTCATTGTTGAGTGTGATTCACAAGAATGGGTGGAAGGATGGATTTGTAGGCCTCTAACTCCGCTTCCTAGTTATCAACCTCCACAAGCATTACAACTTGTTTCTGCAGATGAAGTTACAACATCCAAGGACTTTGACAAAATTTTGATTTTGGTGCGACAAGGTATTTATGGTTATTTATTTAATTTTTGTATTGAGTTATGTCCATTGAAATTTTAATATGTAATTTAAATTTGAGTTGTTCAACCTTGGTTATTTTTTTGTAGGACATGTGTTTGTAGTAATTGTGATAGAAGACAATGAAGAAGGAATAGACTATTTCTTATGTCGTTGCATCGAGGAAAGAAAGAAGTTGACTTCTCCTATTATAGATGGCGAAGAGATTGAGTATCCTACAGGGTCAGTGGTAGTTACTAGAACTTGGCTTCGATGGTATCCATTAAAAACTCCTCTGTTTGGGTGTTTGAAGACTTTGAGACACACAGGAAAATACTCTTATATTCACATCTAGTTCTAGTGACAAATATTTAGTTGTATAGATATCGAGGAAGACCTAATAACAAGATTCTTTGGAAGGTTCGAGAGTCAGATCATGAAGCAATCTTGTCTACTATTCAGAGTAGATCCGATCCTGATGGTTCATTGGAATGAATTTACAATGCTCATGTCTGGTATATATTTAATTTCAAGTTTCAATTTATATATATATATATATATATATATATAATTTTTAGTTTAAAGATCTAGATTTAAGTTTGAATATATTTTATTTTAAATTTGTGTATTTTGTGTGTCATGTATATAGATAGTATATGGTTTTGATTTGAAACTTAAATTTCTTTGACTAACAATTTTATGTTTAGGTTAGTGGTGCCAGAAAAGCTTCCACCTTCACGTGGTTGGCATTGTTAGTAGAGAATTTTAAATTCTCGAAGCTAAGAGAAGCTTGAACATTGTTTGAAAAAATTGTAAATTTTGAAAAAGTCACTTGTAAATTTTGAAAATATTGTAAATTTTGAAAATGTTGTAAATTTTGAAAAAGTTGTAAATTTTGAAAAAGTTGTAAATTTTGAAAAAGTTGTAAATTTTGAAAATGACTCCTCTAGGTGCCACGGAGTCCGAGTAGTCACCCGTCGAAGTTGAACGATATTTTGGTCTCAGGGCTCTTAAGGGACTAAGCCCAAACGAAGTAGCCCGAAGCAACGACCCTTTCATGCACCGAAACACCACCTCCTATAGCGTTCACCTAGCCATCCGGATGTGCCGGCCGCAGCGTGTTCGGTGCCACGACCCACCGTTTGCAAAATATAGCGTTTGAAAACCTTACACTGGCTCCAACCGCACTATTTCGCGTGTTTACAAATAGTAGGATAGTGAGAGCACCGAAATGAGAAGGAAAAAAATGAGAGAGGCTATTATAGAGGGTCCGTATGTTGAGGTGTTTGGATTAGATCGAGGCCTCTCTCAGGTGCCACGAGTCCGAGTAGTCACCCGTCAAAGTTGAATGATATTTTGGTCTCAGGGCTCTTAAGGGACTACGCCCGAACGAAGTAGCCCGAAGCAACAACCCTTTCACGCACCAAAACACTACCTCCTCTAGCGTTCACCTAGCCACCCGGCGTGCCGGTGCATAGGTGGTTTGGTGCCACGACCCACCATTTGCAAAATATAGCATTTGACAACCTTACACTGGCTCCAACTACACTATTTCACGTTTGCAAACAGTAGGACAGCGAGAGCACCGAAATGAGAAGGAAAAAAATGAGAGAGGCTATTGTAGAGGGTCCGTATTCCAGGTTTTGGATTAGACGAGGCCTCTCTAGGTGCCATGGAGTCCGAGTAGTCACCCGTCAAAGTTGAATGATATTTTGGTCTCAGGGCTCTTAAGGGACTACGCTCGAACGAAGTAGTAGTTGAAGCAACGAAGGCCATACAAAAAACATGTACTTGTAATCAATATTTAGTTAGTCAAGAAAGAATAAAAATGTTATTATTTTATCTTCTATTTAGGCTAAATACATAGGATCTATAAATGTTAGCACGAAGGCCATCTATCTTCATAAGATTTTGACAAAGTTTTGTATTTAATCAAGGTAACCCATAGTCATCTTCTATGACAATTAGAGCATCATTCAAATTTGAAGGACTTTTATCTAACATCACCAGACCAAACACATATAGATTCACAGAATTTCATCAAGGAGTTGATCCATGGATAGGTCATTTATCTCATATATTGCTAGACATTGGATTATATTGCAAACATCTTGACCAAACCATTCACCGACAAAAAAATCTTATTCATTTATGATCTATTTTAAGGGTGTGGTCTATATCAACATCATCTTCTGAGGGAGCATTTTATCCATCCTTTCTTCTTTTCTCTAAATTAAAGGAGTTTTTCCCATTGGTTTTTCTCATGTTCTCTACTTTTGGAGAGTTTCATTGTAATTTGGGTAGCTCATATGGTCTTATTTCAAGGACCCTCATTTTTACCAACCTAAGCTACACTTCAGGGTGTTTTTGTGTAGGTATAGATTTTCCTTGTAATTATTTATTTCTTAGAATATTTCGTGTAGATATATCGTGACTCATCTTGCTTATATGTTCTTTGTTTCATAGGAGTTACTTGAATTTTTAGGAGTTATTTGTGTGGTGGTACTCTGAGACATGTAAAACCAATATATGATTACATACATGGCTAGTTATATCAAATGAATTGGCATTTCCTACTAGAAATAATATATAGGTTGAGTATAAGAAAGTGAAACTCATGTACAGAGGTCCAAGAATTAGAAACAAAGTGTAAAGAGATTTGTAACTAACCTGCGTAAAACTCATGTGAGGCATGCCAGTAGCCTCAGTTCCCTGAGCAGATGATGACCCACCAGGCTCCTGTGTATAAAAGAGAAAAATATTAATACATGTACAACATACACGTGAAACAAATTATAATAATAATCTAGTGCAATTAAATGATTTATTAAAAATGTAAGTTTGTACAACTTGAAACTTACGTTTGAAACACACCCGACCATAGTAGTAGCTAGCATGTCGACACCGAATGTTTCCTTCACCGCTCTTTCTATTTAAAATAAAATAAAAATTAGTTTTTACATGTATGTACATGACATACAATCAAATATATATATATATAATATCTAAATATGTGAATTAAACTATTGTACATATATATATTATTTAAATTTATTTAAAATTTACCTATGAAAGACCAATATCAATGGCTCCAGTTCCAAAAACATTCCCCAACATCTCATCTATAGAAAAAAAATCCTGTGAACCAGCAAATGATGTCTCGCCTGCAGTGCATACGGCACCACATGATCCACAGTGGTGTGGTGCACTAGAACTGGCACCTCCACCAACATCACCGGATGCAATCTAGGTGCTATGCTGGGTGAGAGTGTCAGTGAGCTCCCTCAATGCATGCAATGTATCAATCTCCACAACCTCCTTCACTGTAGGAGGGATAACTGAAGGTAGTGGGGGTTTTGGGGCATGGGGGATCCTAGGATGACCTACGCGTGCACCAGGTCTGCTCTGTGCAGAGCCACCTCCTCGACCAAAAAAGTCTGAAAAGTCAAAATAATTCGGGACCTCATTGAGTTTTAACTCACAATATAATTTCTTCAAAAATAAAGAGGAACCTCATTGTTTTGCATGGTGGATAATCAAAACCATCCACCATCAGTCCCAAAAATTGTTTTTGATTCTATCATCATGGCACCAATGGATTGGGAACCGTTTGTAAAGTAATCTGCAGGGGGGCATTGTTCTAAGGTCGGTAAATAATGCACAAATGAGGTCTTTTCCAATTTTTTTGTCTTTGACGACCGCATGGGATAGTTTATCCGCATACCACCGCCTACGATCACTTCTAAAGGTGTTCCATCTATGTTTTGGTTGGTTGGTGAAACTCGACTTCGCCAATCAATGTTTGCAATGTATTGGCTAAAGTCATGCGGGATGGATTTGTAGCATGATTTTGTCTTATAGTTTGAATTAGGTTCTCAATGACAATTTTATTTTCTTGGATTCTTCCAATGATATTATCTTGCGTTCATCTTGGCTCGGTGGGGATGAAGGAGCCACGGAGGCGAATCTATGTTTGGAGGAGGGTTTTGAGGAATGTTCGATGGTTTTGAGGAATGTTTTGATTTTGCATGATTTCGAGCTTGCCGAGCAAGCTGATAAAATAAGAAAATTGTATACATAAACAAACATTTCAAAAACCCATGAAAATGCAAAAAAAAAAAAACCTAAAATGCAAAAAAATGATTACAATCGGGACTTACCTCCTCATCTTGGTGGCATGGTTAAATCTATCGCTATCCGTAAGTTCGATGAGCAATTTTGAGATAGTATTGAAAGCGTGAGTGAAAAACGTTTTAGGAAAAGTCGCGGTTTGAAATGAAAAATGAGGAAAATAACTAGTCGTGGATCATTAAATTTTTCTCGAGTTTCTGCATAATTTATAACTGCGATAAACGCGGTTTTAGGTTCAAGGTAATTACCAACCTAGAATTCAAGAACCGCGATCGTGGTTTTACAACCATCGCGATCGCGATCACGGTACCTTTATTTCGGGTTTTATGTCCACGGAATTGTCCACCAACTTCATGCACTTACCCCTGTTCCTTTGATCCAAATTTACATATGCTAGAAAGGGGTTGGATATATATGTTAAGTGAAATGGTAGAGGATTGCTTACATTTTTAGAGTATTGAAGGGTGTATTAGTGAAGTTTTGTAACATTATTTAAGATGCTAGTGTTTAAGGGAAAAGTTCATCTAAATATGGGTGTTATTTGATTCCAAGTTTAGTATTGTAAAATTTGGATATTATGTAAATGAAATCAAACTTAATAGCTTACAAGTTGAAATTAAAGTGTGTAATTGATGATTATATAATCAAGGTTGTGTTTCTTACTTTGAAAATGTAATAAAGAAATCTATCGAACCAGTCAACTCTAGTATAAAATTCATGCATAACTATTCTTCCTATGTGAATCTTGTAACATAGAAAACTAAAACCTTAGGATGAAATTAACTATTCACACTCAATGACACATCCTAGCTTAAGTAAATGAGATCCCTATTTTGAGTTTTGTCATCGAACCTATATGCTTAGTGGCATCATCATGAACCGATGAATAGGAATGATCTGGTAGACGTCATTTAGCAACCTAATATTCAAAATACAATAATCATGAATACGAAGCGCATACACAAGGTGGTACCATGCATCACCAAAAATTTATAAGCATTAGCGATAAAAAAATTGTATAACAAGAGGAAATAAGTCAAATTTACTTCGCTTACAAGGATCGCAATTACTTAACGATCATAGGTATGCCTTGGATCACTGAAATTGATCCAAGGCATGATCGTTTGAAACGAAAGTTGCAGCACACTATAGTATGACTAAAAAATTATTAATAAGGTAACTTTCCTAGCTCCAAAAGACCGCGTCTACAAAAATAATTGGGTTCACAAAATTGAGTTTCATAACTCATCATAGGGAGCACTAAGAAGTCATTCAACAAAACAACTTGGGTAAAAGCAAGAATTGGAATCAACAATGAATGGGGTGTTACACATCCCGCATCAAAATGGAACCTCTGGAATAGGGTACGGACATCCAAAAATCATAATAGATATAGAAATTTTATCAGATTTTGTAGTTATGATCTAGTGCATGTGTATGCAAAATGTGGAAGCATGTGCTTGGATGTGAACTATTCGACTAAATTCCTAAAATGTTTTTTCATGGATGGAAATGATAGCAGGCATGTATAAAATGGGTTTGTTAAAAAGGTCATGAACCTTTCAAGAAATTCAAATCTAGGATTCACCTTTTGCAAGCATCCTCCACCCTGTACAGAAATGGAGGATTTAAAATAGGGAATCGACATCCATCACATCATAATGAAGGAGGCACATGATTTTGTGAGATTTTTTAGTTGCATGACTGATCCGGTAGATGTGTATCCAAATGTGGCAAAGGATCTGTGCAAGTGGAGCTCAAGGTGAATAGTCATCCAAATGTTTTTTCAAAATTACAAACATAGCACCAACATTTCTTAGCTTTTTCCTAATAATTTCATATGGAAGAAGAGAATACTCCCAATTGGCCTTCTGCAATGGAGGCCAAGGATCATATGAGAAATTCATTTAGGAATTATAGGAAAACATGAGGAATTCTTGCAATGGATCCAAAGCCACCCACGAAGAGTTCTTGCCAAAGATGATGTAACATACCCAAAATAACATTAGTACAAGTACAATATCATTAGACACAAAAAAAGGAATGTTAATATGATCCATGATGTAAATTACAATAAACAAATCATCATGGGGAAAGAGAACCCAAATAATTTTTACGAAGAAGTGAATGATGAGGGGCCTAGAACACAATTTTAAGGAGTTCAAGTCTATTTGGTGCATGAACAAGAAGATGTAAATAATGGCTAAGAGTTTAGTGAAAATAGAGAATGGTATGAATTACCCATTTTTTCTCTCTTATGAAAAGGTTAATGAATGAATTTGTATACCTTGGCACATGTGAGGATATCACTTCAAGTATTCATGGAGCGACCGAGCGAAAGGGCAAGAACACATGTGACCAACTCATTGATCATTCCAAATATGGTTCATCTCACCTTATCCCTCATAATTATCGTACTTTAGTTTATCTATTTTCTTAGTAGTAAATTTAAAAATATTTGGTTTATCATAAATTCGAATATATTATATAAATTGCTTTTGGCAAAATGGTAAAATGCCATCTAGTACTTATGTAACCCGAATAACACTTGGTAGTCAAGCATAAACTTAAACCATCCTTCAGACATGATTTGGAAAACTTCGTAACCATATTAGATAGTTGTGACACCTTTTATTGACAAGATGAGTTTGTTCCCTTGTAAACCCACTAGTTGTTCCATTGTAAAAGCTAGTGAATCATGATATTCATAGACCTATAAAGCAACCTTCTAAAACCCAAAAAGGGGATGTAAACTCTTGTTCGTGTTCAATGTTATGAGGATATTTTCCTCAAGCTTTAAGTTCGACCCAAATTGACCGTTTATACTCTCTTTTTCGCTCCTCTAGGATCCATGTTACCCCATTTGCGCTTTTAGGAAGTTGTTAAAATTGAAAAGTTGGGTTTCGTATCGGCCCATCATTTGAATCCTGGACAACAAAATGCTTATCCACCTTCACAAATCTCTACTATTTTTACTAGAAAATTTCCTAACCTTCAGTTTGGTGAAAAACACTCTTCTTGATAATTTGGAAAAGGAATTTTGTAGGCCTCCAGGTCATAGTTTGAGTAGGTCAAATTGGATAAATTACGACCGGTGGCTCTAGAAAACTTGTTGTCGTTTGAAAATCATTTACTAGTTCTCAATCTCGCCGACTCTAGTGAATTCTCCATATAAAGGGGAACTTGTAGGAAGTTTCTCATAACACGTTCGTCAATCAAATGTCAATTTTGGATGTGGTTTTGAGCCCTTGAGATAAATTTTGATTGTTTATAACTAGGTCAATTATGACCGATGGCCTCAAAAAAATTGGCCACCAATCATAAATTGTTCACCTATTTTGAATTCCGTTAGTTCCTATGAATTTTTGGTGTATAGGAGGACACGTAGAAACTTACCCATGTTATGTTTGTTCATCAAGACAACGTTTAAAAGTGGTTTCTTAGCCTTTGAGCCTAAATTGAAGGTTTTTACAACTAGCAGGAAAAATAAAAAAAGAAATTTGTAGGACCCTCGTTAACAAAACCCCCCATGGAAACTTGTTGACACTTGTAACTAACTGTTTGAAATTCTATCAAGTAACTTATTGTGTGAAATTGAACTTTTGGCAAAAATAGTGGTTCTCTCTCTCCCTATCTCCCTCTCTCTCCTTGGTTAAGAAATGAAATGGAATAAATATGTGTCTCTAACCCTATCCCTTAGAATGCAAATTATTATTATGTAAATGGGAAACTAAAAACGTTAATTATGTTAGATCTAGGTGGATGTCATGTCAGCGATTTATCATTGATTTCATGCTCACATGGTTTTTCAGGATACAAGAAAGATGGTGAAAAGGTGTGGTGTAATTCATTGCTTATTATTGTAATTTATTTAGGTCTTTGTAGAATGTATATATGTATAATGTATTAGCATGTCGAGAAAATTTTATATTTGAAATTTGGTAATATGTATGAGATGTTAGTTTTAGGGGTGCTTTGGGAATTATGCATTTAACTATAGGTGTTATTTTGATCCAAATTTACATATGGTAAAAAGGGGGTTGGATATATATGTTAAGTGAAATGGTAGAGGATTGTTCACATTTTGTAGAGTATTGAAGGGTGTATTAGTGAAGTTTTGTAACATTTTTAAGATGCTAGTGTTTAAGGGAAAAGTTCATCTAAATATGGGTGTTATTTGATTCCAAGTTTAGTATTGTAAAAGTTGGATATTGTGTTAAACGAAATTAAACTTAATAGCTTATAGTGAAATTATAGTGTGCAATTGATGATTAAATAATCGGTGTTGTGTTTCTTACTTTGAAAATGTAATAAAGAAATCTAATGAACCAATCAACTCTAGTATAAAATTCATGCATAACTATTCTTCCTATGTGATTCTTGTAACATAGAAAACTAAAACCTTAGGATGAACTTAACTATTCACACTCGATGACACCTCCTATCTTAAGTAAATGAGATCCCTAGTTTGAGTTTTTTCATCAGAACCTATATGCTTAGTGGCATCATCGTGAACCCGATGAATAGGAACGATGTGGTCAAACATTATCTAGAGTATGTGGTTCCCTTCTAGGTTTTGAAATCATGTATGTAGTAAGGAGAATGTGTTCTCTTAAGGTAGTACTCCTTGGGAACCAACATTAATCTTAGTGTAAAATCCTCTTGGACCGACATGCATGTTGAGTGGCGAAGACCACCAACTAACCTTGATAGTCACCCTTAAGAGTTGGGATTATAATTGATCTCAAGATACTCAATCTCTTTTATCATTGGGCTTAATGGTGTAATACTAAGGGTTAATTGTGAAACTTAGCAACTTATTAAGTTACGATTAGTTGGTGAAAATGTAACCATAAGATGATATGCTTGGAGAAAGGTGAAATTTAGATCATTCATATAATGTGTATAAACCATCTCTTGGGTTGAGGGACGAGTTTCCTAATGTGTGATCCCTAAGGTGAACCGTAATCCTCTAAACAAAGGAGTATTCCCTCTTGTTCTCCACTTTTCCTAATGTGTAATGAATGTACATTGTGAAACTAGGTGACCATGTTCTTGATGCAATTCCCTAGGATGAGAGCTAGTAGGCTCACGAGCATGCAAATGTTCCTATTAATAAATGGGTTACACAACAAATTTTAAAAAGGTAATTAAATCAAATTAAGTGAAACCATTTAAGATGAATGAAAATGATTTGAGTGGATCTAGATGTTTTAGTTACCTACACATGAGAATACTAAGTGTGAATCCCCTTTAACCCCTCTCATCTAGCACGTCAGCTTGCCGAGATGTATCGAATGTGCGTAGAGTTACAAGATGATTTTGGAGATAAGGGTGTTCAATCACTCTAGTTGTGACCTTAGTAAGGTGTGTAAAATTTATAATAAAATGTTATTATGAAAAGAACTTGAAATCTATCAACTCTTGAATCAATAAACTTTCTTTGCTTCATGAGAACCTCCTTGTTGCAACTAATATAAATGGAAAATCCAATCGAACATGCAACTTAGAAAATGAATCCTTGGGACAAACACTAAAAGGATCATGTACCAACAACTGTGGTTACATCATCCTGTGTGATGAGGGAAATAAGAAAAATTAGATGGGATTACTACAAGTGAAATGTTAAATAAAGTAAAGATAATGGATTCTAGTTATAAAATAATTGATAAGTGATTTCCAAGAAAATAAGGTCAATAACAAAACATGAATGTAATAAATATGTAAATTGGGAAAGTTTTTTCATGGATGGTGCCCATACAGGATTCATAATGTAGTTGAATCGTTATGTTGTGTCTTGCCAAAAAAAAAGAGTGGCCTTGATATGCATCACGTGTCTACATATTGCCTATGTGGGTTAGTGTTCGTGCAAGAAGATCATGTGTTGTGCATTGGCATAAGTGATCAATGCAATACAAAAAAAAATTACTCTGGTATTTTTACTGTTGTAATTGTGTGTAATTTATGGGCATTACAAAGGGATGTGTAATAATGTAAAGTTTTATGCATGACAATTAGGATATTGGACTTCCTTTACTGATGTTGACTCAAAATAGGTGTGCATATCACAATTTAAGAATTAATAAGTCAATTTTGACATGTCAAATGATAAATTACCAATTTTATGGGCTTTCTCAATAAAATTGCTTGTTAAATGGACAAAGGTAATGGTATCTATTTCTTTTTTCCAAATACTTAAAGAAAATTATTGATAAATTTCTACACATTAATAATAATTGCACTATTTTCACACTTATGAATTTCTATTTTTATCACTCTTATAAGCAATTACTCTATGTAAAAACAACCATATATTTGGTTCTAAAGATTGAAATCGAATCCTGTATTTTCAATTAGTCGAGATATCCCATACAACTATTATTGCATATAGTAAATAGATAGTGAACTCCTTTCCCCTATAATATGGAATCAATAGAAATATAGCCTATGCAGCATTTTAAGAATTAATATTACGCCTCCATGAATATAAATTAACACATTGCCTTTATTAAATCAAAAGAACTGAAAGGTTTCTCATACCTGCAACGGTGAAAATAAAAGGAATATTCATAAAGTTGGGCAAGAAAATATTTATAGAAGGACAACTAACAAACGCATTGTTCCTAAATTTTGAAATAAAAAAGTTTCTCAATATCACTTGTATTTAAGAATTCTGCAAGGAACATTTTGTTCACTATTTTTTTAATTTATTGTTAAAAAAGGTAATAGACAACTTTTATTTGAACGACTAAACAAGGCCGGAGAAGATAATACACGGCTTAAATTTGCACTCGCACTTTTAATACAAAGATAGATCTCACTAAGCCCACAATCACGGCGTCACAAGAATGAGAGGGGTTAGGAAAATGTTTAGAAAGAAATAATTGTGCTAATTCACATATAATTAGGCCTCCTCTTACTGTGCCCTGAATCCTCGCCGTTTTGCTCTTGTCTATGCAAACCATCCCTCTCCACTAGACGGGCAATTGCACTGGACAAGACTCTCTGTTGGGCTATGAGCTCTCTCACGCTTTCTGTCAGCTGCGCAATCCTGTCATTCATGTCCGCCATAGATGTACGCACCTCCGCCAAAGATGTCCGCATCTCCGCCCTGTGCTCATTCATCAGTTTCACCAGCATTTCCAACTGAGAACCCGGATCAGTCACAGAGCCAGCTTCAAGTAAAGCCTGTGGCGGCCGCTCACCGTGCTTGTTCACAATGATGGAGATCCCCATCTGCCTAAGCAATTCAGGCAGTTGGAAAGACATAGATAGCCTAGTCCCTGCACCCACAATCTTGGGTATTCGATCTTGTGGCTGCAGCCGAATCTTGTTGTGGCTTCAGGCGTCTCATCCAACCTTGCATCACCTAGACAATCAATTTCCAGACAAATCAGTTCCACGCAATATTGGTTTCACAGTTTCAGAAAAAATTATTGTGGGGAAAACGCATGCAGGCAAGGCATTAAAATTCTAACTTAGAGATCACTTTTAAAAAGATTAAATATATAATTGTGGTAAAAACTCAAACCTATAAAACATTGGATGATTTTATTATACTCACTGTTACCACCAAATTAATCATGCCATTGCCAGTGGGAGATGGAACTCGCACTGTGCCTACCCATGTGTCAATACTTCAGGAGATTATTCAATTACGATAATTATTTAGCTGTGAACTGGGGATGAATGAGGGGTAGTAGGTGAAAATCGAGTGGGAAAACGCATGCAAGCAATGCATTAAAATCCTAACTTAGAGTTCACTTTACAAATAACGTAGTTTTACTTTCCTTGTTCCCCAAATCAATTATCTCCAAATTTTTCCGTAACTACCTTGTATAACATCATTTATATCATATACAGATTTTAAATGGTTTAATTCTTCCCTATCTTCATATACATATGTTACAATATGGCTAAAAATAGTCAATTTAGTGCTTTGTAAAAAATTGTTCCATCTTGGAGTTTAGTATTATCATGAAATCAATTTAGATCCATTTTTTTATTTAGAATAATGATTACACAGATTTGGAGGGGTTGTGTGAGCTAATAAGTTGGTCGAGGGATGATCATTCACAATGACCGGAGATCGGTTTTCAAATGGTGGGCTTAGTTGTTATGGTTAAAATTTTACTAAATTGAAACTGCACATTATATTAAAAACAAGAGTTATAAGAGCGGGGGTGACCAGAAAATTCATGGTCCCACAAAAATCCATGAGGGCACCATGAAATGCCAAGAAGGAAACAACAAAAATGCCAAAAGGGCTATAAATAATGAATAACACTAACAAGAGGTGTCACAGTTGAAGTTATCCAAGGAGAAGATGTAGGACACTCAAAGCGCCCCTTCTTATCCTTAGATTTAGTGACAACTATCCAATTTTCAAGCTTTATAGCCATAATTTGGTGGGAAGCCATTAAGTCAAAACATCTTTGATCATGATCTAAATCAAAGGTTTCAGAAACATGGGACCGCTTAACACTTCCAAGCCCCTAAGGGGAGGAATCACCGACATGCAAGTCCTCTATACCATCGTGGAGGAGGGCTTGTTTTGCTTTCGTGAAATGTTAAAGGTATCCAACCTTTCAACTTAGATGGAAGAGATTTCTTGTTTTGTGTCATGGGGTGCTGTTGAGGACAAGTCTCTTTAAGGTGCCCAGTTTGATGACACAGACGAAAACAAAGGCAATGTTCTCATAGTCCAAAAGTTGCACCCACTTGAAATATTCAAAAATCAACTCCATTTTATCCATATTTTATCGGGAAGCCCTTTGTTAAGATCCACCTCAATGTAGATACATGCATAGGTGAACAACCCTTGCTTAGACTGCTCATCATCCATCTTAATGAACCTACCAAGAATATTGCCAATAGTAGCACATACTGAAAGGTGCCAAAAGGGGAGCAGAAGATTTGGGAGACGAACTCGAACCAACATTTTGGAAACTAGCATTTTCAAGGATCGAACTCTAAAAACCAAGGAGTAAGAAAAGGCCATCTCTACCCAAAACCAGGGGACTTGTTTTAAGAACTTGTGGATAGTCCTTCAAAAGAAAAAAACATACAATGAAAAAATATTTTGCACATAACTGAATCTCATAATCACTTGACCAATTGGAGTGGATCCATTTGTGAAGATTCTATCAGAGGCCGAATCCATTAAATTGACAAATAAGTGCCAAATATTTAAGGGAAGAGACAAATTTGGCAACCTTAAAAGAGAAATTTTAACAACCAAAGCGGCATCCAGATTCTCCACAATATATGGGATGGGAGCATTACTAGACAAAACAAAAATAAGCTGGAACGTCCCGAAAGGAACCTACAACACCCTATCATTTTCCATCTAAGGTAGCCACAAGAAAGGATTTTTGTGCAGCCATGGAAAGAGAAGAGCAACAAGAGAGCAATATGAGGTGGATAGGGTTTTATATATATTTTCAATATGCCTCGTTTACATTTAAGGTTAAAATTTTCAATTTTACATGCTAGAAATTTTGCATGATAACAAGGATGCAATAAATCTCAACCTTCTTAGATGTCCCATACCACCTAAGAAAAGTTATTATTGCAAGAATCCGAGGCTTGGTTTTCTATCACATGCAAATGACTATAATCATCCGTAATAGTGTCCAATTTTGTTTTTCTAGGCATGTCTCCAAAAATTTGATAATACATATAAGGTTTATAATGATGTCAATCCATTAAACAACCATCATTTATATCTTATTGATAATAAATGCATAAAATACTATGTTATTCCATAATTCTCATGACTCGTGTTAATAAAGTATTAACACATGTTTTTCATAATTACATTTAATATTTTGATTAAATTGTAATATGTGACAATGAGTAAAAATGTCATCTCTCATATTAATAATATAGTTTAAAACACTATTCCATGAGTATGATCATAAAGATTTTCCATCCATATTGGCTCTTTAATATCTTCATACAATGTTTCCATGGTTATGGTTGAATCATAATTTCATATAAATCATTGAAATATTGGTTCACATTACATGTATATATATATATATACCTTGATTACATCTATATCAATAACTATGCCCATGAGATTACATATATAGTTGATTTACACTTTACGAGTAAGCATACATCACATCAAAGATGTTCCTTTAGCCCATATGACTATTGGGCATCAATCCATCAAATTCACCCATCGATCTTGGTCCTATCCACTTGATTAAGTTATTGTTGTTTTAATACACTCAACCTTTCCTAAGTATCAGTACCTTATATATCACATAATATGTGTTATACTTTCCTTAAACTAGGTCTACTTATCCTATTTTTATAATAAGACCTAAATCTCAACATATCATTTTATATTATCTTATTCTAGTTCTCTGGCCCTTGGTTCATTGGTGAATTTCAATGGCTTGGAATGAGCCCACCAAGGATTTAGGTCTTGCTTAAGGTAAGACCTGGAGATACCTATGTAGATAGGGCTAGGATCATTCCTAGGTGACTTTGATGGATTGGATACCCCTAGTTGTGGTTGGTTAGTTGAGGAAGGATTTGATATAGATATACACTTACTCATATAGTGTAATCAGTTTCTTAAAGGCAGAGATGTCGATATCTATGTAATCATTGGTCAACCAATAAAACAAAATCCTAAACTAGTCAATAATTAAAAATAATTTTTAATTATAATTTTTTAATTTAAAATTATATATTAGTAAGAATCCCAAAAGTATATAAATGGGTATGGAATCGAGACTCCTTCCTCGCTAATTCATGGTCTTGGCCAATCGACCAAATCAACTAACTTAGCTAAGATGTTCTTAGTGTCATTTTTGAGGTGGTAAAATTTTTTATCATTTGTTGGGATCGAAACACAGATGAGCAATAAAACAAAATTAAAATAGAAATAAAAGAAGCATGCAATTACAAAATAAACCCAAGATTTAACGTGGTTCACCCAATGTGGGCTACATCCACTAGAAACAAGCCAGACTTCTTCTTTATTCAGTCCTAAGGAATACAATACAATTATCTCTCTTTTTCATATTACAAAGAGTAAATCCATGCACACACACACACACACACACACACACACACATATAGCTTGTGCACCTCTTTGTAAAAATTTTCTTCAACCATAAGCAACCTAAATATAACATACTTATAAATAAGATAAACATAAAAATAACAACTCCTATTAATAAGACAATGATATTTTTATCCATGGCCATGCATTCCTCCCAAAATCAAGGAAAAAGAAAATTGCCACTTCAACTTGTAGTTAGGCTCCACATCTTCAACAATCTCCCACTTGGAGACTAACTGCTGCAACCCACTATTACAGCTCATCCTCAGACTCTTCTCTAACTTATTTCTCTTCTTCAAGATCAATCTTGAAGACCTATCGAAGCTAAACAACCTTCCATATTCTCTTTTTTCACCACCTTTGTCAACATATTAGCAGGATTCTTGACTTGTATGGATCTTCTCCAACATCAGTTGTCCATCCTTTAAAACTGATCTAATGAAGTGATACCTGAGTTGTATATGTTTGGTTCTCGAATGGAATGTTTAGTTCTTGGTAAGATGAATTGCACTCTAGCTATCACTAAATAACCTGTAATCCTCCTATTTTTTTCCCAACTCTTCCATAAACTTCTACATCCATATCATATCCTTGCTTTCTTCTAAAGTAGCAACATACTCTACCTCTATAATAGACAAGGAAACATCTTTTGTAGTTTAAAAATCCAACTAATTGTCATGCCACCAACAATAAATACATAACATGTGGTGCTCCTACTACTATCAAAATCTCTAGCCATGTGTGCATCAACATATTCGTGTAAATAAACCTCTGACCCTCCATAGAACAACTACATGCTACTGGTCCCTCTAAAGTATCTGAGAATGCACTAGACTACATTCTAGTGCTCCTTTCCTAGATTACTCATGTATCTCCTAACAAATCCCACTTCATGGGAAATTTCTAGTCTTGTGAATACCATAGCATACATCAAACTTCCAACCACTCGAATCATATGGAAATCTTGACATATATTCAATCTCTTCATGTGTTTTAGGACATTGTTCTTTACTTAACTTGAAATTCCTGTCAATGGTGTACTTACTAATTTTTCATCCCGCATCCTAAACTTGTTGAACACCTTGTTCACATACTCTTCTTGAGAAAAAGTCAATATTATAATAATGTCTCTATTGATTCTCTGCCATTTTCGATTCTCATGCCAAGAATTTTCTTTATTCATTTATATCTACATACCACAAGCATGCCATCGACATACAACAACATGATAATATAGGTGTCACTATGTAGTCTTTTAAAATAAACATAGTGATCAAAATGACATCTAGAGTAACCTTGTTCTATCATGAACCTATCAAATCTCAAATACCACTACCTTGGAGCTTGCTTAAGGCCATACAAGCTCTTCTTCAATCTACACACCAAATTATCCTTCCCGACTTCATATCCATGTGGCTTCTCCATATATATTTCTTCCTCCAAATCACCATGAAGAAAAGTAGTTCTTTACACCTAATTGTTCAAGATCAAATCTTCCATAACAAACTTAAAACAGTTCTAATGGAAGTTTTTAACAACACGAGAGAAAATTTCATCAAATTCTATACCTTTTTCTTTTGCAAATCCCTTCACAATAAGTCTTTCTTTATATCTCTTTTTGCCACCTTATTCTTTCAACCTATAAACCCACTTGTTCTACAATGTTCTCTTTCATGTAGGAAACTGAACCAAATCCCAAGTTTAGTTGTGATCCAAGGAGTCCATCTCCTCATCCATACCCTACTCCAAACTTTTAAGTGTTTCTACCTGCATTGCTTCTTCAAAACTTTTGGTTCTCCACTATCCATCAATAAAAAATAGTAAAACTCATACAAAGATAATCGCGCAAGAGGTTTACTTACCCTAATAGAACGTCTCACAAGATTTTATGGATTTTGAGGCTTTTGTTGATTTCGATCTACAAAATCAACATTGAGTGTGTCATGATTGATGCCAACTTATTGATTTTCTAGCCCTTCTAGAAATTTTTTATCTTTTATTTCATCAAGTTCCACATACTCATATTTTTCTAGTTTCTTATCTAAAATGTAGTTGTTCCATGTAGATAACCCTTTCATTTAAAATAACATCCCTACTCCTAATGATTTTCTTTCCATCCAAACTCCATAATCGTAAATCCAAAATCATCATTTCCATACCCAATATAAGTACATTTCTTTGACTTAGGTTCTAGCTTGGTCCTATTCTCTTTATCAATGTGAACAAATGCTTCACAAACAAAAACTTTTAGAAAATAATAGTTTACCTCCTTACCGGTCTAAGCCTCCTTTGGTACTCCACCTTCCAAAACACTTAAAGGTCCTCTATTTATCAAGTAAACAAAAGTATCTATAACATCTGCCCAAAGCTGTAAGGGAAATACAACATGCAATCTCATGCTCCTTTCACACTCCATAAAAGTCCTATTCATTATTTCTGACACATCATTCTATTGTGGTGTTCTAAGAACTGTCTTCACCCTATGGATTCCATTCTATGAACAATAGTTATTAAATTCATTGTTGCAGTACTCTCCACCATTATCTGATATGAGACACTTCAACTTCAAACCTATTTCATTCTCAACCAAATCTTTCCACTTCTTAAAAGTATTAAATACATCAGATTTCTTCTTTATACAATAAACCCAAACCTTCCTAGTAGCATCATCAATAAAAGTAACATAATATTGTGAACCACCAAGAGAAGATACCTGAGCTGACCCCCACACATTCGTATGAACAAGATCTAACTTGTGCTCCTTCTTGGTTGATCCAACCTTGAGAAATCTCACACGCTTTTGTTTCCCATACACACAATGCTCACAAAATTCCAGGTCTATGTTTTTCAAATCTGAACAACTTTTCCTATGAATGTAAAATCTTCATCCCCTTCTCACTCATATGGCCAATTCTATGATTCCATAGAGTTTTGTCTATACCTATAGTAGCTAAAATAGAAGATGGATCAAGTACTAAAAGTGATAAATACAAAGTACCTACTTTCTTACATTTTGCTACCATAAAGGAAACCCTTGGTAACTTTCCAAGAATTTGTTGTAAATATAACCATAAAACCCTCATCTCCTAATTTCCCTGTGGAAATTAGATTCCTCCTCAAGCTAGGAACATGCATGACATTCTTCAACACCCAAGTTTTACCATTATGTAATTTAACATGAACACTATCTTTTCCAACAATGTTACATGGCTCATCATCACCAAGATATACCTGCCTAAAATTCCCTTGAACATAATCTTGAAATAATTATCTATAGGAGTTGAATGAAATGAAGCACAAGAATCTAAAACCCAAGATTCTGATTTACTATCTAAAGAAAGAATAAGATCTTCTTGTAACACATCACCTGCTATGTTTTCCTCTTTTCTACATTCTTTTTGATATTTCCTTGATTTTAAAGACCAACAATCTTTCTTTGCATGTTTTTCTTTTCCACAATTCCAACATACCATCCTGCTTCTAGATTTAGATATGCCCTTCTTAGACTTTCCACGGTGTCCAAGACCTTTTGCTTTTTCCTTTTGTCTTCCCCTGTTCTCTACACTCAAAGAATTACCAAATGACTCACCTGTTTTTTCTTCTCATCTCTTCACTAAGAATCACACCAATAACATCATCAAACTTTAAAGTGTTTGAACCAGAAATAGAATTACTCACAACCATAACCAAAGTATTCCAACTTTCAGGAATGAGCACAAAATCAAAAGATCCCTAACTTCATCATAAAAACTTATTCCTATAAATCTTAATTGATTATTAACCATGTTGAATTCATTTAAATGATCATTTACTAAATCACCTTTTGACATCTTCATATTAAACAAACTTTTCATGAGAAATACCTTATTGGAGGATGAGGGTTTTTCATACAATTTACCCAATTTTTCCATTAGATCTACTTGTCTTTTCCATAGAAATATTGAAAGTTGTCATAGCTTTCAAGCAAAACCATATCATTCCCAATGCCTTTCGATCAATAACATCCCATTCTTCATCTTTCATAGTTGATGGCTTCAAATCTTTCCCTTTCAATGGTAGATAAAGATCCTTCGAAATTAGGTAGTCCTCCACTTACATCTTCCATAGTTGAAAGTTTTGGCCGTTAAAATTATCAACCCTGAACTTGCTATCTTCTGCCATTGCTCCCACTCAAACAAGAAACCCTCATGTGAGATTTTTCTGCCAAAAAAATCCTGCTCTGATACCAATTGTTTAGGATCGAAACACAGATGAACAATAAAACGAAATTAAAATAGAAATAAAAGAAGCATGCAATCACAAAATAAACCCAAGATTTAATGTAGTTCACCCAATTGGGCTACATCCACCAAAAAAAGCCAACTTATTCTTTATTAAGTCCTAAAGAATACAATACAATTATCTCTCTTTTTTCATATTACGAAGAGTAAATACATGGACATATATATAACTTGTGCACCTCTTTGTAAAAAATTTCTTCAACCACAAGCAACCTAAATATAACATGCTTATAAATAAGATAAACATAAAAATAACAACTCCTTCTATTAATAAGATAATGCTATTTTTATCCATGGCCATGAATTCCTCCCAAAATAAAGGAAAAAAAAACTGCCACTTCAACTTGTAGTTAGGCTCCACATCTTCAACATCATCTCCCTTTTAGATTTTAACAAAATATTGAAGCTAAATATTAAACCCATGACCCCTCACTCCATATCATAGTGATTTGTGTATTTGACCATGTTATTAAAGCCTCTATTTCAAATGCGACCTTATAGTTTTATGGTTTTCTTAACAAAGTCTCAAGTATGAGACAAAATTAGAGTTGAGTGTTTATGTAATGTGTTCTTAAAAATATGAAGGTTCAAACAATAAAACTAGTAATTAGAAATAAAAATTCTACCATATAGCAGTATTTTGATAAAAGATGAAAAATAAAAGAGATATAAAATGAACCTAGAATTGTATTTAGTTACTTTGCCTCCTATTTTCTTAGTTTTTTTTCTCATTCCTCTACCTAAGACTAACATGTAATCTTGATTCCCTTCTCATCTTTGCATAAGCATCCCGAACCTACATGAAGTCTTTGATAATCTCCATGTGTTTTAATATTCATATCCTCCTTGTTTTATAGATTTCCTTGAGCTATTTTGGATCACATTTAGCTCATGTGTTTCTTTTCATAAATTCTTCTTCTTGATATTCTAAGTTATGAATCGTAACTCTAGTTAAGCTACACTCTATGATTTTATGAATTCCTTTGTATTTATCCATTGCTTAGGTCTCTTTGCTCATACATAGAAAAAAATATTCTTTCATGGTTCTTGATCGGTTTATGTCATTCCCATGATTTTATGACCCCAATTAATCATTTAAGTACCATGTTAATCCCTTAAAATTTGGGACAATTTTTTTTGTTAAGGTTACGACATTGGTTGCATATCACTTGGTTAATTACTTAATAATGATTTAATAATATTTTCTCAATACACAAGGTAAACCAAGAAATGAACTTAATACTCTTTGAATGAGGATTTAATGTCACTCAATAACATTTATAAAACTATCAATACTTTTCTTAAGATGACCAAAAATATTTTAAAAGAAGTAAATTATTAAAATAAAATGATATTAAAATTTTGTTCCTTGATTACATACAAGGATAATGATTAACTCCAAGTATTATCCAAATAATCATTGCAAATTTTGATTTCAAGTGTTATATTATCTTTCCACTAAGGGGTTCCACTAACAAATGTTAGGCCCCGCTTTGGTCAAACTCCTAAACATTAATTGGTGACCATTTTTGTCAGGTTGATCCATTAAAAACTTTCGGTTTATCATATTCCATTCCGAAATTTTTGAATCATGGATTGTATTTTTTAACTACAACCTATAATATTCCCGCTCAAGTAGTGCCACACAAAACCATAGGAATGTATTTAATTTTTTTGTCTATATCCTCGCAAACTTGATTTTAAACTAAATGTTACACAACGTGGAAATGGGCATTAAAGAGAACATTTGTGAAAATCAAATTGGAAAATCCCAAAGAAAAATAAAAGGAAAATTATCTAACTTGCATGTCTATGTGACTACTCTTATAGATAGTTGAATAGAAATATTATCTTCACAACTTCTTTGAAAAAACTTAATGTTAGTCATCTCATATGCCTATGCCTGCTAATTCAACCGGAAAAACTAAATTTTGAAATAGTGAACTATTTCATTTTTGAATTTCAAACATTTTCATATTAGCTCTCCCTCCATAGAAATTGTGAATTAAATTTGTCTTGCGTGACTAAGTAGATGTACAATTGAGGATCCTATTCGGTGATGGTGTGAATGGGGAGGAAACACATTCAATATTTGAATTATTTATGTTAGAAAAGAGAAATATTATGGTGCCATTGAGGGTCAACTTAGAAGCGAAGTATTCGATCAACCAAGGGTTAAATTTGATGACCATATATACTTGTCAAACAATTATTTATGTATTATATAATAAAAATTAGATATATTATCTTAGAGGGGCCATACGGGAAATCAAACCTTGAATCGAAACATGGGGAAGGTGGGTTTTAGGTCCCGAGCCTTACCGCCACACCTAACCCAAGTTCTAGGGGAGGGTAATTGTCAATATTGCATTGCGTTAATTTTTTAAAAGAGTATTATTTTATACACCACCAATTAAATATATAAAAGGATATTATATGTTTATTCAATTATTTTTAATATATATTCATGTGTATTAATATAGATTACATATAAATATGTATAAAAACAAATTAATATTTTAAATATGTAACTTGTATGGGATAGTTATTTCAAATATATTCAAGTAGTTTACAAATGCCATAAAATCACGAAAAGGTCCAAACAATTCTCAAATTTAACCCCTATTTGATCATATAAGTGTTATAAAATCATGCACCCTAGTAACACAATTGTTTATAAACTTAGGTAGTTACTCATGCTCTAATATTTTAATCTTAACATTCACACCCGTGAAAATGACACAATTACACTATCAAAGTACCTATCATACACAATCATGAGTGTGACGAGAAAACTTTATAGAAAACATGTTAGTCTTTAAATTTCTTTTACCTTGTGAGGATAAAGTTTGAAAGTTCAAAATTTTGTTGCAAAATGAGTTTCCTTAATTGTAAATCCTACATGTGCCAAACCACAAATTCAAAATTTAAAGTTCAAATTCTTTGTTTGAATGACCTAATTATTTTTAGTGTTGTCACAACACTTTTATCAAAAATATAATATGTGGCTAACCACTAATTTTGAATTTCAATATCATTATAGATTTTTGTTCTCACAATTCTTGCTAACTAAGCAACTCTCCATTTCCTTCAAGAATATTCTTCTCGTTGTACATTTCTTATTCTTCCCACCTCAAGCTCTAGATTTTCACTCCAAAACTATATAGTTCGATGTTATAATTCCTCTAATAGATCCTAGAACACAACCCGCCCAACCATATAAGATTTTATTAGCATTTTATTGATAAATTTTAAATCTTACTCAAGATAGCTAGTATAACATAGAAGTTCAACCATTAACACATTAATGATCCATTACAACCATAATACACTAAGAATCACTCGTGTTATTGAATTATCTACAACCCTTACATATTAGGCCTACATGTCTACATGGAAATATAACACAAATAAATCTTACATGGAAAGGATTGAATTCATAGTGTCTTATTAATTCCAATAGTATAAAGTCCTGATTACTATAGCCATAAATTTCATATCCATCAAACATCACTTTCCATGAGAATAAATTTTCATTGTGCACTTTGTTAGAAAATTTTGAATCTTCTCAGTATGCTTCAAAATTTTGTTTATATGTCTATTAGATCATTTGCACAATCTACAACATTTGACAAAAATTAACTTTCAATTTTTTTTATGGATCTTCATGTTATTTCCAAAGCTACAAAAGTGGCACAAGATGGGAGGATATTTAAAAAGGTTGTCAAGCTTGGATTCATACATTCCAATTGCATTTACTTAAAAAATCCAAGGTCTTTTCATTTAGTCTGCTTTTTTACATTAAAAAAATGAGTGCCATCCATGAGAAGACATCTTACTAACTGATTTCTTCAAAAATAATTAAATCTCATCCAGAAAATTGTTTTATGCATATCAAACAATGCTTGCATTCCATTAGACCGGGTTTAGTTGATATTTTTTTCCAAAAAAATGCATGATTTTAAAATATTTTTCATACATGTATATAAGCGCAATAACAACTATGATATTTAGCAAGAATTTGTTTTCAATTATTCTTGGGGGAGGGAGGTTCTAAGCTCCCATTTTAGCACATGTTGGTTGGATTTTGAAAATAAATCAATTAATTAGGTTGGACACGTATTTGTTGATTTTTAGTAATAATTTCCAAGTTATTTTCAAAATTCCCATTTTTTGCATATTCAACCATCACTTCATTCCATGAGATAACATTTTGTTGAGAATTAAATCTCAAATGATTTACATGCATTACATTTGTAATCTTCCTCATTTTATATACATGTCGTGATGGAATTGTAAAAATAATATCCACAAATAATCCACTTTTCCAATTGCATATATTGAAAGCTTCCAAATCCTTTTCAAAAACCCATTTGTGCACATCCAATGTAATCATTACATTCCACGAGACCACATTTCTATCAATCATGTAGTGCCCACATTTTATAACATCGCTGTCAACACTTCTTTACTCATAGATATGATTTGACGGGGTTTTTTATATTTTGGACATTATGTTATTTTATTTGATCTTCATGTTTATGCAAATAGTTGGACACTCCTAAATGTTAGTTATAAGATGTTGTAGAAATATGAATCGTAGGTTATTTTGAGTCTAGTTTTTTTCTAAGCTACTAAATTTTATTGAAAATGGATAAGTTTAAGTGGGTCAAAAACTAAAAGTGGGTAAACAACTAAAAACAGATGCTCCTGTTTTTGTTAAAAACATAATAGAGTGACTTTCGTGCCCCCACCATTTTTTGAGCACCATTTAGTATTTTTGAAAACCCTTTGGTAGAAAGATAGCTAGGAGCATCTAGTTTGGGCTCCATTTTTTTTTAGATTTTTATAGCGAATATTTTTTTATTTATGATTTTTCTAGTACATAAATTTTATGTTTTGAAAAATAACGGAGCTCCGACCGTGCCCCCCTAACTACCTCAAAAAATATCAAAATTAGATTTTTTTTTTTGAATATGTATAGAATTATGCCTAGTTTGGGCTAGTATAATTTTTTTAAAAATTTCAATCACCCAAAAAAAATATACACCATGAAAGATAGACATATTTACACTTCAAAAATAGCTATAAAAAGGCATAGTTAGAAAATAAATAATATGGAAACCTTATATTAGTCGAAAATTTGAAAAATTATATTTTTAGAAAGAAGAAACTCTGCTCTACGTGTCATGGTATAATTTTTTTAAAATGGATCGATTGTTTTATTTTGATTTATCATAGAGGAAGTGGCATTTTTACATTTTCTTGCAAAAACACGTTGTTTTTTGTGTTTGTATAGGTCCATGCCTCAGGCTTGGGGATCCAAACCGATCCCAAGCCTTGAGGCATGGCTTGGAAAAAGAGAAAATACAAAACACATGCATTATAATGCATGTTTTTTTTTGTTTATATATTGTGGCCCCCAACATCCCTTTCATCTCTTTCACGGGAATTCTGCAAACATTCTGTTTTGTCTACAATTTTCTCTACATTCTTGCACACATTTTTTTAGTAGTTCATTTTGTCCCCTACCCCACTAGTTGATTTTTTCTAATCATGGGTGATAAACATCGAGCTAAGGACAAGAGGAAAGTCAAGAACAAGACACCGAGCAATTGGAAGAGAAGAGAATAAAGAAATTGAAGAGAATGCAAAAACTTTGAGCAGTAGGGCAAGGTACATCCGCTATATCAAATGTAGCTAATGTATTAGAAAATGGGGATGAAATACATAATGAAAATGTAGAGAATAATGATTTTGCAATGAATAATGATTTTGCAATGAATAATGATATTGAATTGAATGATAATGTTGGTATGGATGAAGAAATTGATATGAATCCAATTGTTGAACCCTTACCTGAGAATCCAAATGTTAACCCCAAAATTTGTATGAAAACACTGAATGAAGAAAGTAACCTTGTAAACGAATCTTCACCTCTAAGAACACCTCCTTCCATTTTGCAAAGAAAACCAATTCACTTAATTGAAATTGATGAAAACATTATAAAACCAATGCCTAACAAAATGTCTGAAAGAAATGCGAGAAGAAAAGCTAGTGGAATTTGGGATAATTACTTTGAGAATTTAAATGACACACAAAGATGTCAATTATTTGTTACATTGATGAAATTAATTAAGATGAGACCTATAATGAAGACCATGGGGTTAAGAACATCTAATGTTGTTGATCAAAATGTGTCAATTGTTGAAAACATACATAAAGCATACCAAACTATAGGTGGAAAAAGACGCACCAAAGATAGTAATGCTACACGGCATGCACTTACTAATTGTATAGTAAGTGATAAAACAATTAATAAACACTTGATTAGAAAAACAAGTAGTGCTTTGAAGCTAAACAAAAAAACACTAATGAAAGCAATAGAGAGACGTAAATGTCTTGAGTCAGTCAATAACACTGACTATTGGGCTTTCTCTAGCAGACTTCCATGAAAAGACAAGAATACATCTGATATTCTAAAAGAATTAATTGTAAAATTTTGGAATGAGAACACAAGGGTGTCACCGAATAGAAGAGATACAGTAAAAAGAAGAATAGGTTCTCGTAATCATGAATCATGTGTAAAAATTTCTTAGATATGACTCAAACAGAATTGTTCTCTAAGTTTAAGAATGAAAATCCACAAATTAACATTAGCCAAAGATTCTTTGAAATGAGCAAACCCTTTTATGTGAAAATCAATCACTCACGTACCACTTGTTGTTGTAGGCATCATGTTGAATTTTCAATGCATTATGATGTTTTTTGTCAAATACGTCGTGTTTTGCATACTGACATCATGTTGCAGAGTGTGGATTAAATGTCCCACAAAAATCTTCAAGGGAATTTATTCTGACAATATTTTGTGAAAAATCAACAAGACAATTTTTTTATAACAAAGCATGTTTGGATGGAATGTGCAATGTATGCGGTGGCTTGCCAAATCTGAAAAGTTGTATCCATGAGGAGAGTACATATTCAATAGGAAAATAATTGGTTGATTTCACCAAATATAAATCGGTGGCATATCAATTAAAAGATGGAAAAGAATCTAAGAGGTGTGAGCTTGTTAGAAAACAATTACCTGTATCATAATATATGGTCAAATTCAGAGAGGAAATTTTTTATGAGTATGCAAGGCACACACATAGAGCTCGATGGTTGGATGAACAATTCAAGTTAAGAAAGGACACATTCCCACTTGGTACTATTGTTTCAGTAGTTGACTTCATAGAGAATTACACATTGCAGCCACAAATGGAGGTTCAGTCTCAATATTATAACTCAGTGCAAGTTTCTATTTTCATGCATATAACATTCATGCACTCTCCTAAAAGCACTGAGAAAGATCAAAAATATTAAGAGAGTATCATTTCTACATCAGTGATGATCGACACATTCTACAAAATATGTACAAGGGTGTTTCTAGGTGTTTTATGTGAACTTGAATGAGAGGAACATTAGTTTCGATCAACATTACATTTGGTCGACAACTGCACATCACAATTCAAGAATGCACGAATGTTTTATTGGCTAAGCAGGATGCACAAAGAAACAAATGTACAACATATCTAGAGTTTTACTAGGTAGGGCATGGAAAAGGAGAGCATGATGGTGCAGAGCATGTGTGAAAAGAGCACTTGCAAGAGAAGAGTTAAAGTTCAAGGATGGTGCTAAATTTACAGATGCAAAAACATTGTTTGATTGGTGTGTCAAGAATATGGGCCATGAATCTCAAGAGAGATCAATGGTTCATAGATATTTTTGGTTGATAGAGGAAAAACATCTGAAAACTTTGAAGATTGTATGACAGATTGCAGATCAAGTGATATGCACTCATTCCGTAGTTCAGATGCAAATGCTTGGACTATTTATACTAGGTGCATGACATGTTTTTGTATATCATGCATTGATTTTGCATGGAATGAATGTGAGTCACAATAGTGGGTGGATGAATGGACTTGTAGACCTCTAATTCCACTCGACACACATCAAGTTCCATGAGCATTACAACTTGCAGGGTCTTCAGATCAAATGACAACATCACCTGACTTTGACCAAGTCTCTGATTTAGTGCAACAAGGTACATACATATATGTACATGCCATGTTTTAGATTTATAAATTATTAAATGGTCAACTCTTAATGTATTTTTAAATTGACTGAATAGTTTTACTTTGTGATACATAGGGCACGTTTTTTGCAGTTATTGCGATGAAATTTAATGAAGAGGGAACAAACTACTTCTTGTCTCATTGTGTAGAGGGGAAAAAATTGACTTCCATAGTCATTGATGGTGAAGACCTTGAGTATCCCACTGGGTCAGTGGTAGTCACTGAACTTGGCTTCGATGATATCCTATCAAAAAATCAAACATTTGGTTGTTTGAAGACTATGAAGTACATCGAAGATACTTCACTATTCACATTTGGTCCTTGCAAAAATATTAAATTGATCAAATATCGAGGTCAGGCCATCAAACAAGAATCATGGAAGGTTCGTGAATCAGATCATGAAGCAATTCTTGCTACTATCAAGAATAGAGTTGATCCTTGTGGTTCATTGGATTGAATTTGCAAAGGTATGTTCTTCATGAATTTAATTTGAATATTTACTTAAATGATTTTGTTTAAATTTTGTATGATTTAAAATTCTATTTAATTGCTTACTAACATGTTTATGTAGGTTAGTGGTGCCAAAAAGATTCCACCTTCACATGGTTGGCACTTGTCAGTAGAGAATTTATTATTCTCAAGCCAAGTGAAGCTAAGAGAAATTAAATATTAGAAAGGAACAACAAAAAAAATTCTCATTTCACCACCTATATTGTAAAAATATCTTATTAAAATTCTCATTTCACCACCTATATTGTATGAACCACCTATATTATTCAGGTGATTGGCAATGGACAACCTTACACTGACTCAGACTACAGTATTTCACGCATTTACAAATAGTAGGACAATGAGAGAACCAAATGGAGATGGAGAAAACCATGAGAGAGGATTTCATAGAGGCCCCGACATGGAGGTATCGATCTAACGATACATCTCTAGGTGCCACGAGTCCGAGAAATCACCCATCAAATATAGCGTGTTTTGGCCTCAGGGCTCTTAAGGGACTACGCCTGATGAGGTAGCCCAAAAGCACGGGTAGCATAGGGAACCAAAAAAAGCCTCCACTAGCATTCACCTGGCCACCCCGATGTGTTGGCATAGTTGGTTTGGTCCCATGAGCTTCCGTTTGCAAACTATAAAGTCTAATAGCATACATATACACCGACTCAGACTCACAATTTCATTGTTTTACAAACAATAGGACAATGAGAGAACCAAATGGAGATGGAGAAAACCATGAGAGGATTTCATAGAGGGCCTACATGGAGGTCTCGGATCTAACAAGACATCTCTAGGTGCCACAGAGTCCGAGAAATCACCCATCGAAGATATAACATGTGTTTTTTGGCCTCAGGGCTCTTAAGGGACTACGCCCGATGAGGTAGCCCAAAAGCACGGGTAGCATAGGGAACCAAAAAAATCCTCCACTAGCATTCACCTAGCCACCTCGATGTGTTGGCGTAGTTGGTTTGGTCCCATGAGCTTCCATTTGCAAACTATAGCGTCTGACACCTACACTGACTCAAATTACAGTATTTTGTGTTTTTACAAACAATAGGACAACGAGAGAACCAAATGGAGATGGAGAAAACCATGAGAGATTTTGTAGAGGGGCCTCGACATGGAGGTCTCAGATCTAACGAGATGTCTCTAGGTGCCACGGAGTCCGAGAAATCACCGTCGAAGATATAGTGTGTTTTGGCCTCAGGGCTCTTAAGGGACTACGCCCGACGAGGTAGCCCAAAGCACGGGGAGCAGTAGGAACCAAAAAAATCCTCCACTAGTGTTCACCTGGCCACCCCGATGTGTTGGTGTAGTTGGTTTGGTCCCACGAGCTTCCATTTGCAAACTATAGCATCTGATAGCCCTACACTAACTTAGACTACACATATTTCACACATTTACAAACAATAGGACAACGAGAGAACCAAATGGAGATGGAGAAAACCATGAGAGGATTTTGTAGAGGGCCCCGACATGGAGGTTTTAGATCTATGAGACATCTCTAGGTGCCACGAGAGTCCGAGAAATCACCCATCAAATATATAGCGTGTTTTGGCCTCAGGGCTCTTAAGAGACTACGCCCAAATGAGGTAGCCCGAAAGCACGGGAGCATAGGGAACCAAAGGAAAAAAAAATCCTCCACTAGTATTCACCTAGCCACCCCATGTGTTGGCATAGTTGGTTTTGTCCCACAAGCTACCATTTGCAAAATACAACATCTAGCAGCCTTACACTGACTCAAGACTACACTATTTCACGTGTTTGCAAACAATAGGACAACGAGAGAACCAAATGGATATGGATAAAAAATAGATATTTTGTAGAGGGCCCCAACATGGAGGTCTCAGATCTGATGAGACATCTCTAGGTGCCACGGAGTCCGAGAAATCACCCATCAAAGATATAGTGTGTTTTGGCCTCAGGGCTCTTAAGGACTACGCCCGAATGAGGTAGCTAAAAGCACGGGTAGCATAGGGAACCAAAAAAATCCTCCACTAGCATTCACCAGCCATTTGGACATGTTGGCCTAGATGGTTTGGTCCCACAAGCTACCGTTTGCAAAATACAACATCTAGCAGCCTTACACTGACTCAGACTACACTATTTCGAGCATTTGTAAACAATAGGACAACGAGAGAACCGAATGGAGATGGAGAAAACCATGAGAGGATTTCATAGAGGCTTCAACATGGAGGTTTGGATCTGATGAGACATCTCTAGGTGCCACGGAGTCCGAGAAATCACCCATCGAAGATATAGCGTGTTTTGGCCTCAAGGGCTCTTAAGGGACTACGCCCGAGACGAGGTAGCCCAAAAGCACGGAGAAGTTAGGGAACCAAAAAAATCCTCCACTAGCATTCACCAGCCATTTAGATGTGTTGGCCCAGATGATGGTTTGGTCCCACAAGCTACCATTTGCAAAATACAACATCTAGCAGCCTTACACTGACTTAGACTACACTATTTCACGCGTTTACAAACAATAGGACAACGAGAGAACCGAATGGAGATGGAGAAAACCATGAGAGGATTTTGTAGAGGGCTTCAACATGGAGGTTTTAGATCTAACGAGACATCTCTAGGTGCCATGGAGTCCGAGAAATCACATGTCAAAGATATAAGGTGTTTTGGTCTCAGGGCTCTTAAGAGACTACGCCCAAACAAGGTAGCCCGAAAGCACGGGAGCGTAGGGAACCAAAAAAAAGCCTCCACTAGCATTCACCAGGCCATTTGGACGTGTTGGCATAGATGGTTTGGTCCCACAAGCTACCATTTGCAAAATACAACATCTAGCAGCCTTACACTAACTTAGACTACACTATTTCATGCGTTTGCAAACAATAGGACAACGAGAGAACCGAATGGAGATGGAGAAAACCGCGAGAGGATTTCGTAGAGGGCCTCGACATGGAGGTCTCGATCTGACGAGACATCTCTAGGTGCCACAAGAGTCCGAGAAATCACCCGTCGAAGATATAGCATGTTTTGGCCTTAGGGCTCTTAAGGGACTACGCCTGACGAGGTAGCCCAAAAGCACGGGTGGAGGAAACCACCAATGTTCAATGATTTTTCCATAGGATGTAACTATGTAGACTATGAACTTAGTTTTTTTGGGGAGACCACCAATGTTCCAACTATTCATTTTGAAAGAATGAATATCTTCAATCAAACAGAATGAAGAGCCTGAATTTTTTTGGACATTACAAAAGGTTGTTTGTGCCCAAAAAGAAGTCAAGGCCATATAAATTTTTAGTCTTCAACTTTAGATGACAATGAACATCGTGAAGAAAAACAATTAGGTGAAGATGTCACTATGATTCAAGAAGAAATGCCTCCTGAAAGTCATAAAGAGTCAATTTGATTACCCAAAAACATTTGGAAGAACTTAAAGAGAAGATACGAGCGAAGAAAAGGAAAAATGGGAAGCATGGAAGGATCACAACTTAACTAGAATGGAAGATCTATGTGATGTTGTCGATAGAATCATGGATAATCTTAAGGACAACATGCCAAGTTGATTATTTTTATTAATCCCAGCTGCTTCAACTTCACAAATCAAACTAGGTAGTTCCAAAAGTAGCATACTGGCAAGAAAAACTGCAATGAAGTATTGATAATTGAGCCTGAAACTCATTTAGAATTGTAATTTATTTTTTGATTGAGCATTCACCCATAGTTTCTTTTTTGAAGGAAGAAATTCATTTTATATGTGAGAAATAGAATGCTGATTTAGTCTATTACTCTGACTATTTAGGTTAGATTTTGTAGTCGTTCAATGAAATTTTGAAGCTCTTCAGTACTAACATGGAAAAATTGTCAGGGCCCTATGAAATCCTCTCACTGGTTTTATCCATATCCATCTGGTTCTCTCATTGTCCTATTGTTTGCAAACACACAAAATAGTGCAGTCTAAGTCAGTGTAAGGTTGTCAGATGCTATATTTTGTAAATGGTAGCTCGTGGGACAAAACCATCTGGGCCAACACGTTTGGATTGCTTGGTGAACGCTAGTGGAGTCTTTGTTTTGGTTCCCTATGCTCCCGTGCTTTGGGCTACCTCATCCGGGTAGTCCCTTAAGAGCCCTGAGGCCCAAACACACTATATCTTCGATGGGTGATTTCTCAAACTCCGTGGCACCTAGAGACATCTCGTTAGATCCGAGACCTCCATGTTGGGTCCCTTTACGAAATTCTCTCACGGTTTTATCCATCTCCATTCGGTTCTCTCGTTGTTCTATTGTTTGCAAAGGCATAAAATACTAGTGTGAGTCAGTGTAGGGCTGCCAGATGCTATAGTTTACAAATGGAAGCTCATGGGACCAAACCAACTAACACAAACATGTTAGAGTGTCCGGATGAATGCTAGTGGAGGATTTTTTTTGGTTCCCTACGCTCCCCGTGCTTTCGGCTACCTCGTTCGGGCATAGTCTCTTAAGAGCCCTAAGACCAAAACATGTTATATCTTCGACATGTGATTTATTGGAGTTGTCTCGTCAGATCCAAAACCTCCATGTTAAAACCCTCTACAAAATCCTCTTGTGGTTTTCTCCATCTTCATTCGGTTCTCTCATTATCCTATTGTTTGCAAGTGCGTGAAATATTGCAGTCTAGGTCAATGTACAACTAAAATCGCTGATGCTATAGTTTGCAAACGGAAGCTCTTGGGACTGAAAATACTATGCCAACATGTCGGGGTGGTTAGGTAAATGCTAGTGGAGGCTTTTTTTGTTCCTTATGCTCACCATGCTTTTGGGCTACCTCATCCGGCGTAGTCCCTTAAGAGCCATGAGGCCAAAAAATGCTATATATTCGACGGTGATTTCTCGAACTCCACGACACATAGAAAAGTCTCGTAAAATCAGATACCTCCACATTAGGGCCCTATATAAAATCCTCTCATGGTTTTCTCTATCTCCATTTGGTTCTCTCGTTGTCCTATTGTTTGTAAACACACAAAATATTACAGTCTGAGTTAGTGTAGGGCTGTCAGATGCTATAGTTTGCAAACGGAAGCTTGTGGGACTAAACCAACTACACCAACACGTTGAGGTGGCTAGGTGAATGCTAGTGGAGGATTTGTTTTGGTTCCCTATGCTCCCCATGCTTTCGGGCTACCTCGTCCGGGCGTAGTCCCTTAAGATCCCTGAGGCCAAAACACACCATATCTTCATGGGTGAGGACTCCATGGCACCTAGAGATGTATTGTCGAGATCAAAGACCTATATGTCGTGGCCCTATGAAAATCCCATCACGGTTTTCTCCATCTCCATTCGGTTCTCTCGTTGTCCTATTGTTTGCAAACGCGTGAAATACTGCAGTCTGAGTCAGTGTACGGGCTTCCAGACACTATAGTTTACAAACGAAGCTCGTGGGACCAAACCAACTACACCAACATGTTAGGGTGGCCAATTGAATGCTAGTGGAGTCTTCATTTTGGTTCCCTATGCTCCCCGTGCTTTCGGGCTACCTCGTCTGGGCGTAGTCCCTTAAGAGCCCTGAGACCCAAACATGTTATATCTTTGACGGGTGATTTCTCGGACTCGTGACACCTAGAGACATCTCGTCATATCTGATACCTCCATGTTGGATCCCTCTATGAAATTATCTCACGGTTTTCCATCTCCATTCGGTTCTCTCGTCCTATTGTTTGCAAAGGCACGAAATACTATAGTCTGAGTCAGTGTAGGGTTATTAGACACTATAGTTTACAAACAGAAGCTCATGGGACCAAACCAACTACACCAAAATTAGGGTGTCTTGATGAATGCTAGTGGAGGATTTTTTTGGTTCCCTACACTCCACATGCTTTCGGCTACCTCGTTCGGCGTAGTCTCTTAAGATCCCTGAGACGAAAACATGTTATATCTTCGACATGTGATTTCTTAGACTCCATGGCACCTAGAGATGTCTCATCATATCCAAAACATCCATGTTGAAAACCTCTACAAAATCCTCTCATAGTTTTCTCCATCTTCATTCGGTTCTCTCGTTGTCCTATTGTTTGCAAACGCATGAAATGTTGTAGTCTAAGTCAATGTAAGGTTGCCAAACACTATAGTTTGCAAACAAAATCTCGTGGGACCGAAACTAACTATGCCAACAGTGGGGTGGCCAAGAAAATGCTAGTGGAGGTGTTTTTTATATTCCCTACGCTCCCCGTGCTTTCGGGCTACCTCGTCTCGGGCGTAGTCCCTTAAGAGCCCTAAGGCCAAAACACGCTATATCTTCACGGGTGATTTCTCAGACTCCCTAGAACCTAGATATGTCTCATCAGATCTGAGACCTCCATGTTGGGGCCATCTATAAAATCCTCTCATAGTTTTCTTCATGTCCATTTGGTTCTCTCATTGTCCTATTGTTTGTAAACATGCAAAATATTACATTCTCGAGTTAATGTAGGGATTTCAGACACTATAGTTTACAAATAGAAGCTCGTGGGATCAAACCAACTACTCCAACACGTTGAGGTGACCAAGTGAATGCTAGTGGAGGATTTTTTTTGGTTCTCTATGCTCCCCATGCTTTCAGGCTACCTCGTCCGAGCATAGTCCCTTAAGAGCCCTAAGGCCAAAACACACTATATCTTCGATGGGTGAGGACTCCATGGCACCTAGAGACGTCTCGCCAAATTCGAGAACTATATGTCGGGGCCCTCTATGAAATTCTCTCGTGGTTTTCTCCATCTCCATTTAGTTCTCTCATTGTCCTACTATTTGCAAACGCGTGAAATATTACAGTCTATATCAATTACAGTACGGCTATCGGATGCTATAGTTTGCAAACAGAAGCTCGTGGGACCAAACCAACTACGCAACACATCGAGGTGGCTAGTTGAACACTAGTGGAGGCTTTGTTTTGGTTCCCTATGCTACATGTGCTTTCAGATTACCTCGTCTAGGCATAGTCCCTTAAGATCCCTAAGGCCAAAAAAATGCTATATCTTCGACGGTGATTTCTCGAACTCCATGGCACCTAGAGATGTCTCCTTAGATCTTGAGACCTCCATGTCGGGGTTCTCTACGAAAGCCTCTTATGGTTTTCTCCATCTCCATTCGGTTCTCTCTCTATGTTATTATTTGTAAACACACGAAATATTGTAGTGCGAGTCAATGTACGGCTTCTAGATGCTATAGTTTGCAAAGGGAAGCTCGTGGGACTGAACCAACTACACCAACACATCAAGGTGTCCAGTGAATGCTAGTGTAGGATTTTTCTTGTTCCCTATGCTATCCATGCTTTTGGGCTACCTCATCCGGGTATAGTCCCTTAAGATCCTTGAGTCTAAAACATGATATATCTTCGATGGGTGATTTCTCGGACTCCATGGGCACTTAGAGATGTCTCATCGATTTTTTTGAATTTTTACCCTCCGGAAAAAAATTTGACAAATGACCTAAGGACCCGCTTCCGTGAACAATGAAAGGAAAATCAAAATTCAATGCATCAAGTTCTATTTTGATGGCCTGTGTTGATAGATAATAGCTCATATTCAATATTAGCTATGTACTTAAGTGAGTGCTAAGTTTTATTATAGTTTATTTGAGCTAAAAAGGTGAGCTATGTCTAAGGATCCTAACACCAGATTAACTTGATGTGCAAGTGGTTGGATGGATTTGCAAGGCCAAAGCATGCCAATTGAAAAGCGTATCTTAGGTCAAAGCAACTCGGACCATCGAGTTGAAACCATGAGCTCATTGAATCAAGCTAGTCAAGAATAGTTTGAGCAACAACAAAGAATCAATGAAAAATCTGGTGAGCTTTCTTGTAGGAAACCAAGTCAGGATCTATGGGGTTCTTATAGGAGCTCAACATTTAGGAGAGCTCACTTGTACTACTTGCGTATTCGAGCACGAAATAAGTGATTTGGAGTAGTCGTGCGATTAAATCTCGGTGCATGGTACAACATGAGGTGAGACCGTGAAGTTGAGCTATAGGAAAAAATAGGTAAAGGGCTCAAGCTCGCAAAGTGGTGCGGGGGAATAGGGTGGATTTGGCACAAGGTAAACCTGTTCTGCATCATTTTGAATGAAAAGAAAGCTTGAGTCGAGCCAATACCAATATCGGGAGAAAGTAAAAGCTTGCCAAACCCATGTGATGAGAGTGATGGAGCTCATCGGTTTGGAGCTTGGAAAAGAACTCGGTGGTGTAAGGAACTCAGCAGACGTAGCTCGTTTGTTTAGGAGTTACATGGCTCAGAAGAAGAGAATGATAGCCGGTGTAACTCGGTATGGTGGAGGGTTAGAGGAGCTCATCTCGGCAGCCGAGCCATGATCAAGATAGAGACAAAGGTGCATTGGTTCAAACTCGACATTGGCACGAGATGAGATTTCTCTGACTTCTAATCAGGTGATTGTGGGATGACATGGGTTTGGAAGACTGAGTTTAAAAACAACTCATCAGATCGAGCCAAAGGAGAATCAAGTTATCATAGAACCTATTAGACGAGCTTGACACAAAAGCTAACTACATGATACACAACTTAAATTAGGGCATTAATTTTAGTTTGAATCCATCGAGGATCACAGAAGAAATGAATCAGATCGGGATTGATTGATTCAAGTGTATGCCATGAGCCACGTTGGTGAAGGGTGTTGGGAGGATCCTCGAATCGATGGATTGACTCGAAATAAAATTTTGAGGATACATTGAGCCTAGGAATCATTAACTGAAATCAAATTGTTCCAAAGTCCAAAATTGGTTGGGTCACGTTTTTGGAGTTTTTGCTTCGGAGTTTTCTATTTCAAGGTTCAAAGTTTTTTGGGTCAGAAACATTGAGGGAGCTAAATTTCTCTAAATTCCAAAACTCGAAACTCGAAATTTAGAGTTTCGGTTTTTAGAATTCGGAGAAATTAGAGTTTAGAGATTTTGGGGTGTTGGATCTCCGCGAGAGTTGTGGTCGATCCGGGTCAATCGGGCGAGTCGTGCACCAAGTTGTGGGGAGGTGCGAGTCTATCTTCGACTCAGGAGGAGGTATGAGTCCGACGCTAAGGGATGGGATCGGGTTGCATGCCGAGTTCATGGGATGGTGAGGCAGAGTAGTGGACCGAGTCATTAGAGCAGCAGAGTGCAAATCAACCACCGAGTTGATAGGGAGATATGTCTCATAGAAACTAAACTCACAGAAAGCTCTCGAGTTCATGACTATGGTTTAGGAAAATGAGCAGTTGCATCCGCGAAGGAAGGAGCTCGGCCATCCAGGAGCTCTTGGAGTTTGATCACTCAATCCAGTAAGCTCATTTTGTGAGCTCATCGGAGGGAAAATGTAGCATCGGTGCATGATGAAGCCTAGCGAGGTGAACTCGTTTCCAGTAAAGGGAGGAGCTTGCCAATTTAGGGATTGTGCACTCGACAGAGAGCTCGTCAAAATATGAGCTCAGTTTAGGGTTTGTTGAAACATTTTGGTGTGAGCCCACAAATAACATAGGTCGAACAGTCGGGGAAAACTCGTGTGGAAGGAAATGATTCAATAAGATGGTTGGTCTTGGGTGCCTCGGTCAGTAAGATAGAGCTCATCTCATATCGGAGTGATGGCACCAGTGCTGAAATGAAGCTCCCATGGTCAATGGTCGAGTGATGCATATTGGAGTTGAGGCACAAATGAGCTCATAGAAAAGGTGTTCAATACCTACATATCTCATCGGTTTGACGCGATGGCGGTGGAGCTCTTTTTTTTTGTGATGGAGGGATTCGGTGTGGGCTAACTCAGCTTAGTCAGAGCTCGACATGTATTCAATTAGTGTCGAGTCATGACTAGAGCTCGGTAGCGAAATGAAAAGAACCCAGATAGAGGCTCGGTTGTGTCGAGAGTTGTATTGATGAACTCAAAGTGGAAGTGAGATTAGCTCGGTGGTGGTATAGATGGTGGAGCTCGATCCAACTCGGTGAGTTGGCTCGATGAAGCCAACCACCGAGTTGGACTTTTTTAGTCTTTTCTTCAAACCGGTCCAAGGGGGACCCACCAATTCTTTTAAAATTAAATTAATATTTTTATTCAAATATTTTAAATAATAATATTTATTATTATTATTTATTTAATATTATTTTAATTAATTATGAAGACTATGTCAATAGGCATTAATTGCACATGATGGAGCCTTTTCAGATAGTTCAACTAAATGTAATAAATGATACATCATGTACCTTCCTTTTAGGAAGGGAAATTATGATCCTTCTCTCCTCTCTCTCATTTTCTTCTATAAATGTAAATTGGAAATTCATTCCAAGGGTTCCAATAAGTGGATTCCAATAGGTCCCACAAGTTGGAGGATTAGACACTTTCCAAGCTTCCCCTTCTTTTCACAATTTGTGAATTTGCAGGCTCTCAAGCCTTTCTCCTCGAGTTGTAATGGCAGCTTATGCCCTTTTCACCTGATGTAATGTTACACTGTGCAAGTGCTTGAAGTAATGAGAATTATGTTTTGTGATCAAATTATGTCCTTTCATGATTCTATTGCTTCTATTTGCCTCTCTCATGTTTTCAGGTGCATAGTGCAAGTTCTAGTTTCCACTATAGGTTCATGAAGTCTGTGCTTATCAAGTGGTGAAATATTGCATGCAGTTGAGTTGTGGTGCTTGTTCACCCTTCTCAAGTTCATCCTTTTTCACTGGGAGACTGGTAGTTTGTTGTCTGATCAAGTTTAACAGAGGAACATCTGCCCTAGTTTGTGGTATCTTGTGCCCTTTCTAGTTGCAATAGGTGAAGGTGATCAGTGATGTAAGCATCCCTCCCACATTAACCCTTCCAGATGTTAAATATCCCTTAATTCAGTGCATCACCACTTCTAGTTTAGGTTTCATTTCCTTGCAATCTCTTTCCCTAATCCCATGAAATGTTAGCATAGGACTAGTTAGCCATTTTTCTTGCATTAGAAGTAGTGTTGTGTTTAGTTTAGGAAGAGGAATCTAGCCTTCTCTGGAGGTTCACCTCAAGCAAGTCCCATAGCTCGAGAAGTGATCCTATATGTCCCAATCACATCAAATGTCGTGATTCATTTCAGGCCATTCAGGGGGTGTAGTGATTTGGAGACAACAAGATCTAAGACCTCCATATCGGGTCCCTCTACGAAAGCCTCTTGCAGTTTTCTCCATCTCCATTCAGTTCTCTCGTTGTCCTATTATTTGTAAATATGTGAAATATTGCAGTCTGAGTCAGTGTAGGGCTCCCAGATGGTATAGTTTGCAAAAGGAAGGTCATGGGACCAAACCAACTACACCAACACATTGGGGTGTCCAGGTAAACACTTGTGGAGGATTTGTTTTGGTTCCTTATGCTACCCGTGCTTTGGGCTACCTCGTCTCGGGCGTAGTCCCTTAAGATCCTTGAGGCCAAAACACGCTATATCTTTGACAGGTGATTTCTCAGACTCTATGGCACCTAGAGATGTCTTGTCAGATCTAAGACCTCCATGTCAGGGCCCTCTACGAAATTGTCTCACGGTTTCATCCATCTCTATTCGGTTCTCTTGTTGTCATATTGTTTGCAAACATGTGAAATACTACAGTTTGAGTCGGTGTCACGACTTGCCGATGCTATAGTTTGCAAACAAAAGATCATGGGACCAATGCAAATATGACAAGATGTTGGAGTACACAGGTGAACACTAGTGGAAATTTTTTTTTGGTTCCCTAAACTAGTCGTGCTTTTGAGCTACCTCATTCGGGCGTATTCTCTTAAGAGCCCTAAGGCCAAAACACACTATATCTTCGACATGTGATTTCTTGGACTCCATGGCACCTAGAGATGTCTCATTAGATCCAAGACCTCCATGTTGAATCCCTCTATGAAATTATCTCCCGGTTTTCTCCATCTCCATTCGGTTCTCTCGCTGTCCTATTGTTTGCAAACACATAAAATATTATAGTCTAAGTCGGTGTGTGTAGGGCTCCTAAGCCGTAGTTCGCAAATGGAATCTCCTGGGACCAAAAAAACTACGTCAACACGTCGGGGTGGCCAAGTGAACACTAGTGGAGGATTTTTTTGGTTCCCTACGCTACCCATGCTTTCGGGCTACCTCGTCCGGTGTAGTCCCTTAAGAGCCCTAAGGCCAAAACATGCTATATCTTCGACGGGTGATTTCTCGGACTCCATGGAACCTAGAAATGTATCATCAGATCTGATACCTCCATGTTAGGTCCCTCTACTACATCTTATCATGGTTTTATCCATCTCATTTCGGTTCTCTTGATATCCTATTGTTTGGAAACAAACGAAATAGTGTAGTATGAGTTAGTGTAAAGGTAAGGTTAGATGTTGTATTTTATAAATGGTAGCTTGCGGGACCAAACCAACTACGCCAACACATTGAGGTGGCCAGTTAATGCTATTAGAGGATTTTTTGGTTCCTATGCTCCCCGTGCTTTTAGGCTACCTCGTTTGGGCGTAGTCTCTTAAGAGCTCTGAGACCAAAACATGTTATATCATCGACATGTGATTTCTTGGACTTTGTGGCACCTAGAGATGTCTCGTCATATCCAAAACTTCCATGTTGAATCCCTCTACAAAATCCTCTCCTAGATTTCTCCAACTCCATTCGGTTCTCTCGTTATCCTATTATTTCAAACACGCGAAATATTGTAGTCCGAGTCAATGTAGGGCTCCAGACACTATAGTTTTTGCAAACGGAAGCTCATGGGACCAAACCAACTACACCAACATGTCGGGGTGGCTAAGTGAATGCTATTGGAGGATTTTTTTTTGTTCCCTACGCTACTTGTGCTTTCAGGCTACCTCGTCCAGGGCGTAGTCCCTTAAGATCCCTAAATGACTAGATTGGCTTAAGAATGAATTTGATAGGGGTATGTCTAAGAACACACGAGAGTTATCAATCACCTAGTAAATATTTCTTGTTTAGTTTTGGATGGGAGTCAGCTAGCCTACGGCTTAGTGACCTTCCATTCATTGATAATTTATGCTATGATAAACCCATGGATGCTTTCAAAAGCACCTTCAAAAGGATAGGGGTAGTCATCAAGCCTAGTGAAGGGTGTGATGTGATTTCCAAATAACTTGAAATTCCTATAGATTTAAAGGTAATAACATGAATTGGACAGGATTAGACAATCAAGAATCATTGAGTGTCTGAATTAGAATGTCATTGCATTTGGAGACATTCTCAAGCATTGGAGTAATGCATATGGAGAGACATTCTCAAAATATCAATAGATGAAAGGAATCAAATTGTGATGACTCTTGGGTTTTTAATAGGGGATAAGACTAAGAAGCATAGAAGAATGTACTAAGTGTATGATAAGATAGAACCCGTATAAAGAGACCATGAGCAAGAAGAAGTGCAAGTAAGGTAAATACACATATACACATTGATAAATTGAATGAATAATTACTTAGATTAGGTAACTCTTATTATACATTATATAAATATTGATTTCCAAATTTTGATGCATATTAAACATTTAAAATGCTAGTACATGTACATCACCAATAAATGAAAAAATAATCCATAATGTCTTAAATATTTTTAAGTACACATCATAATAGTTTTATGCAAAAATAATCTTAGAAATGTAAGGTCTCATACAAAATTATGAAGTTCCAAATAGTATTTTAATGTTCATAATAAATACAAAATTCCCAAATAGGTCATATACGATCAAGTTCAAAGGCTATATAGGTGTACATACAATGCCATGCACATAAGCATACAAAAACAATGTCATGTAAGACATATATATTTCCTACTCATCAAAATCTATCCCTCTCTTTGGCCTTTCTCGAAGAAGGCCCTCCCTTAGACGAAGATGGAGATCTATGAGATGAATTTGGATCATCCAAGCCCATGCTTCAAGTCCTCTTCTGCTAAATACTCACCTATAGATGAGCCTATAAATGAAAACAATGTTTTTTTTTCAAAACTTAATTTATATATGTTTTCAACATGTATTTAAGACCATGCTAGAATGAAAGTATTTACATAAATACACAAACTTACCACAAGTTTTCGATCACACCAAATTTACATCTCATGCTCAGATGAGTCATCGGGAGCTCCTGCAGTATGAATGGGGGTATGAAGACGAAGAGATGGGGATTTCATGTCCTCGAAGTAAAAATGAATGATGTTGAAGTTCCCTACATACATATAAGATCAAAAAATCTAACATCAGAATTAGTGAAAATAGAACTAAGTACATGTATGTACATAATGAAAATATTTTAACTAATTTTATCAATATAGAACTATTGTTTTTACCCCGCCATGCCTGTGAATCAAATGAACAGGGTTATTACCTATCACGAGGTAACTCCTGCATATACACAATGAAGGACATTATTAACATAATTTAATAATTCTACAATGAAAGATATTACTAACATGTAATTTAACATGATATGAATTACACAAGAAATTTAACAAAATTTACGTGTTGTTTGAATACCTCAATGAGTTGCTACGCAGATGAAATCACAGCGGCAACACCTTTATCTACTTGTCACATAGATGGTGAGGTGTCTAGTGAAGTCAACATCTTTATCAAACATGTATATCATGTAATTTAGATGGACATACAAGAATGTACATATATTTGACTTCAAAACTAATATTTATATATATACATGCATATATATATATATATATACACACACACACACACACACACACACATGTATGTGAAAATTTTACATAATTAAAATTCTAAATTACCTCTGTGAATGTATGTGTACACATGGTGCTCACCGCTTGTGGTTGGGATGAAGATGCACCTCCCACGCACTGTAATATCAATGCATATACATGTAAAAATACAATTATTTCAAAAATTTAACATATATAAGTAAATCAAGTACTCCAAAATTTTTATAACACACATAACAAAACATAACAAATTTACATGCAAAGGTGATGCCAATGAATGTAATCCAAATGTCTCACTCAAAAGGACATCTGACGTAGTGACATTATCATGTGCACCCCTAGCACCAGAGCACCAAAATCAGTACGCATGAAAGTATTGTCCTCCTCGAGCCCCAAACATATGCTACCACATGACAAGAAAAGATGTGGCCTCATGCTAGTACTCCCTAAGGGAATACTTTGTGTACTGCGCAAGCATTTGGCTCAGAAATCTCCCTCGTATGTCAAACAAGGGCTATGGCTAGCCCCTAAAGTGCATGGAGTGTATCAATCTCTACTATCTCCTTCACTGCTTGAGGGAAAATCTCAGGGTGAGGGGGATTTTGTGTGGGGAATCTACCTTTTGAATAGGTGCACGTTGTGCACCTAGTCGATCATGTGCGAGATCCTTTCCTCAGCCCTGAAATATCTGAAATCAAAATAATTTGGGATCTCGTTGAGGATAAATTCACATAGAGTTTCCTCGAAAGTATAGTGGCACCTCGTTGTTATTACAAGGTGGAAAATCAAACACTATCCACCATCGGTCCCAAAAATATTTTTAATCAAATTATTATTGCACCAATGGATGGGAAATCGTTTTACATGACAACATAACAGAAAAATAGTGTGGGGGTCCGTGAATAAGGCGCATATGAGGTCTTTTGAAATTTCTTTTTTCTTTACATCCACATATGACAATTTGTTAGAATAATAAACCCTAGGACCCTCTTTGTAACTTGTCTAACAATCAATTTTCCATGTTTTCACATCAACTTGAACAAGTAATGCCTCTAATGTGTTTACAAGAGAGGCGCGGTGGGGTTTGTAGATTGTGAATCCCTCATTGTTTTGATTAAATCCTCAATTTCAATTTTGTTTTCAACTATGTGGGCTGCTAAATCTTCTTGACTACCCGGGGATGTTGAGCAATTGTGGGAGTGTCGGGAGGGATGACAGAATAATAGGGTTTGGTTGTGGTTGATTCCCTTGACCTCTAACTATAACAATAAAAAATATGTATTCAATTCAAATTTTAATCTATAATTATCATATTTCAATGCAATTTTGAGAAAAGAATTGTGCTTACCTCTTCTCCATGGTGCCATCGTCAATTCAGATCTTCCCAGTGATCTAGAAACAATCCTTTGAGCTTGAGATCTAGCTGAATGAAAAAATGCGAGGGCACGATTAAGCTCTAAAACTCACATTTGAGGGAGATAAAATGATAGAGGCTCGGGCCTCTTTTTTTCTTTATAGTAGGCATAATGCATACGTGTTATGCCTTAGTAAATCCAAAACCTGAAAATTTAAAATGTAATCATGTTATAATAGAACACGTACGCATTTTTCTTTTTTGGTTTTTCCACTTTTGGGCCCCAACATCGCGCACTTACCCATTTCATGTAAATTTAATAGTTATTAGGTTGTTTATTTTGTTAAGTAAACTAGGTTGGGGGACTTAATGGTCCCCACTTGCATTAAGTTTTGTATTTGTGTAAGTGTATGTTAATTAAAGAGGATTGGGGTCACATGAGCACCCTTGAGTGGGCCTCACATCCTCTACACTTGTGCTCAAATGTGCCAAAACCGAAATTAGGGTATTTTTGGCATTTTAAGTGACCCCTTTTAGTTTTGGGAGTTCACTTAGCATGAAAAAATTAATTTGACACTACCTATTAGGTAGGGGCTTAATTTCAAGGCATAGAGGGAGTTTCCCTCCCATTTAGCCTTTCCTTTGTCCACCTTTTTCACCATCCATGTAAGATGGATTTGAATGTGTGCATTGTGAAAATTTGCACAAACTTGTCTCATTTTCTTTTTGGGTAATTTGGGAGAAGGGTGTTTAAATGTGAGTTTATATTTTCTTCTTTTTTTTTTGGGAATCTTGACTTGGAGGGAAGAGAGGGGTGACACATGTCACCCCCTCATTGGTGAGGAAATTTATTTATTTTCTTCAAATACTCCCTCATGGGGAGAAAAGAACTTTTTAAAACATTTTTCTTGGTGCTTGGAGGCTTTTGAAGTTAGATTTTTGTCTGACAAGGAATTGAAAAAAGCTTAGAGTTTTAGAGAGGTTGTGGAGGTAGGCTCTTTGATCTCACTCTATGTCATCTTGCATGTTAGATCTTAAATTTTCTTATAGTTGAAATTTTTGTTTTGTTACTTGTGTTGTATATTGCTTGGGTATGTTATTTATTATTTTCTCCATCCATCATATGGCTTGATGGATTTTGGAGTTTTATTGGGGAAGAGGGAGGGATTTTGCCTCTTAAACCTCATGGCTTGATGGGTAAGCCATGTTGGTTATTTTTTTATTCCCATCATATAGTTTGAGGTGGGAAGGTGGTTCATATGGTTTGAACCCCTTCCCCATCCTTGGAGAGGAAACCCAATGGATTTGAAAATCATCCCAAGGAGGATTTTAGGCGAATGGGTGGAGCAATAAGGAGGGATTGTTGTCTTGGAGGGATAAGGAGGTTTTGAAGAACCTGTAAGTGTGCATCCTATGGTTGTACCACACTCTTTGGAACTTTGGGATTTCTCATCTACTTTTCCCCATTGTTGAGTATGAATATGGTTTTCTCCTCTTTTCTTTTTTTTGGTAAATGTTATTTTTCTTTAGTGTATGAGTTAGTCTTGTATGTGATATACTTGTGTGTATTTTCTCCCTTATTCTTGTGCACATTTGTGGAAGCTAGCTCTCTCTCCCATGGGCTTGGGGGAGGCTAGCATGTCTTCCAACCTTTGGAAAGGCATGTAATGATGCCTATAGGTTGGGTGGTAAAACAAGTATTTCTCTATGTGTTGGATTCTTTGATGAAGAGCACAAGATTGGAGCTCAAGTTTGGAAGATGGTTGGAGTTTCTTGATATCTTGGCTTCTCATTGTTTTCTTCAAATTTTGTGAACACTACTCTCATTGTAATCATGTGAATATGGCTTTGTTGGATGTTCTATGTTCTTGTAAAGTTTCCATTTTGTGATTGGGATTACCTTGTAAACTAGTGTCACATTAGTATGTGTAATCTTCCTTCAATCTTGGAAAGAAGTCTTGTAATGTTGTTCCTTGTGTATCTTAAGTATTTTGGAAATATGTTGTATTTGAGAGCTTAAGATTCATTGTAATGTAAACCATTCTTGCATGAAGAAAGTTGTAAGAACCTTGTAACTTGGAAAGTAATGCAAGTATTTTTATAAGAGTCCTTCCTTGTTAAAGATATATTTTTAGGTTGAAACCTTCCTTTGAAAAAAAAGAATTGATTGCTATATGAAGTTGTTAAAAAAATTAATGCTACTCTTATATTTCTTGTTAGTATGGTAAATGATTAAGGAGAAAATGTGATATTTTTAGTGGGATCTCCTTCTTGTTAGAAATCTGAAGTATTTATTTTGCTATTGCATTGGAAAATAAATCTAGTTGTAACATGGTGCTTGAGGTTTGATATTGAATGGAATAATACCTTTCATGTAATATATCTCCTTCATGTAAATTTTGTAACATTATTGAATGGAATGAAATTAGTTTTGCTTCCTTTCCATGTGAAATTTAACGAATTTATTTTATTAGGAAATCAAATGTGAATATGTCTCCTTACTTATTTTAAAATATGTTCCAAGCCCTTTCTTCTTATTTGAAATACTTTTCTACATTCCTTTTTATCACATAAATAAGTAAATCATTTTAATATAGATATATTAAAATTTATGAAGTTTCATACTTCACAAAGATAATGTAAAACATAAGTCCTCTTTTATAGCTTGTCATTATTTTTAAAATAGAATATAATATAAATATATTAAAATATATTTAATATAATTTATATTTATATATATATATATATATATATATATAGAATAAAATATCAAATAACAAAAAAATTATTAATCTATTCGTTGTTATGTTTGTATTAAATAGGCCACACCACCACCCCTTCCCCCAACTTCCAACTCCCCACACACCCTTCCCATCTCCCAAACCCCAACCCCTTACTCCACGCAATCCCCACACCTCCTCCGTAACCTCCTCCTCTCCATTACCAGCCACCTTACCTTCAAACCCGCAGTTTTATACAATCTTACGCCCTTCGTTTATTAAATCTTTACAGATTTTATTCTGAGATCTCTTCATTTTCGAATTACATTATATATACATATATATATATATATATATATATATATATATATAGGTAGAGTAGATTTTCCTTCATTTAAAAAAAAAAAATGACATAAACCCAACAAGAAAAAAAAAAAAATAATGATAATATTTAATGTAAGCCCATGAATCTAAAAACTTCCATGGCTCCTCCTCAACCTGCACAAAGAAGAAACAAAATGAATCAAATGAAAAAGAAAAGAAAGGAAAAGAAACCATAAAGATGGATTAGGGAATTTCTAGGGCAACATTAAAACAAAGGGCCAAGATTAGTTTGATCCTAGGGTCCACATTAAATCCTACACAACTTTTAAGTCATGGGATTTTGTGGGATTAGGAAATAAAATAAAAGAAGGGTGTGTGGGGGTTAATTAAATTAAAAGGTGGTGTAGACTTTCTAATGTGACCCTAGAAAATGTTTAGTAGGGTAACCATGATAAGAAATAAATAATTAATTTGGGAATTAGACAAGTAGTTAATTAATTGGGTAAATCAAATGGGTATAAAATAATTAATAATGAGAATCGAGATAAGTATAGTATTAATATTTACTTTTGTTTTAAAAATAATTACCCAAATTTTTAACTACCTTTTTGGTGTGGTTTTCTATGTCCCAAGGGGCATTACATTTGGTATCAGAGTGATGGTTTGCACACATGGATGCTCTCTGGGTAGAATATTTAATTGGTTATTAATGTTTTAATAACATTAAACAAAAACAATTAAAACATTTTTGTAACCTTTTACAACTTAATAATCCATTTTCTTACTTCATACACAGGATGGAACCTACGAGACATCGATCCATTAGGGACTTGGGACATAGATCACCTACACACCGAGCTACATGGTGCACTGAGTTCATACCTAAGATTTTAGAGAATATTCAACATCTCATTGGTGTTATGCAACAACACCTTCCACCACTGCAGGAGGCAAGAGAGGAGGATGTCCAGTCAGGAGACAAGGAGCCGATAGGTGAGGACACACACTCGGTACCACCAAAGCACGATACCCTAAGGTGGGAGAGGTCGCGTATCCCTTCCATTCACCATGAGAGGGTGGCCTCACACCATCGTATTTGTTCACACATCGTTTAGGGACCATTTGGGGATAGAAGACCCCATTCACATGTTGTACTACAATGTCAGGATCATGATATAGGAAGCATGATTAGAGACCTCCTTTGCTTGAAGCCACCTACTACACCAACACTAGGGATGGCTTTGGGGCCAAGTCATGGCTCCTCAGCCTTGATAGCTACTTTGGATTACATTCTTATGAGAGCAATGTCAAATCAAAGTTCACCATATACCTCCTCCGAGACGCAACAGGTGTTTGGTGGAGGAATGAGGAGTGGAAGCTCCTTTTGACTTGAGATACAATGACCTGGGATCTTATTCGAGGAGCGTTTTAGGTCTCATTATATGTCAGAGCATTTCATGCAGAAGAGGATTGATGATTTTAATGACTTATGATAGGGCTCTGACATAGTGGCATAGTATGAGAGTAGGGTTGGGGATCTTGGACCACCTGCAGGTTAATAGGTTTATTCGGGCAACTAAATGAATGTTGTTAGGATGTTGTTTCCTCCCACACTTGAGAAGGTCATTGAGAAGGCCTACTTAGCTAAGGAGAACAATACCAGTCACAGAACACTAACATAAGAACAAGAGAAAATTTCGGGATAGGATGCGGGTATTTTAGAGTTATAGGTCATGGGGTGCAAGACCATCCCCTAGAGGAGGATTCTAGCCTCCTCTAGTAGTATCAAGGGATCCACATCATCCATAATATTAGACACGGTATCAAGGTCACCAAAAACAGAGGGATAGAAAGACTCGGAGCTTACGGAGAGGTGGTGCTAGAGGAGGTTTTGGTAGAGCAAGGGATAGGAGACAGGTTACTTAGCAAGCACAACCAGTCACACGCAATGCTCTTCTAGAGTTGGGATGGCATGATCAGTTCACCAGAGTATTGGAGGGACCCCATATCATAGAGGTACATGAGGATTTTTTATTTGTGGGTCCCCTGATTACTATGTGCATATGTGTCCACACAAAACCACTACAATGGATATGCAGAGAGCCCCTAGATCTGAGTAATCAGTGGGTGATGTAGTACTTTCCCATCATGTATATGTAGTGGTTGATAACCACTAGGATAAACATCAAGCCACGAGTTATTGAGATGATAGGTACTATAAAGGGTATTTGTCTCAGTACTCTTTGATTCAGGTGTTTCATATTCTTTTATATATCTTTCTGTAGTGGACTAGTGTGGGCTAGTGGTGGCTAGGCAACCAGATAGTTGGTAGGTTGAGTTGGCCTCTAGAGCCAAACTCGGTGTGGAATCGTATGCGAGAGAGTTGCTTACTCTATTTGGGAGTCTTCTCTACTACAATTGACCTTAGTGTTATACCTATAGGATCCTATCAGGTTGTTTTAGGTATGGATTGGCTCGAGGCTCATCGAGGCTAAGGTGGATTATAGGAACAAGGTCATTGAGTGTAAGGATGATCTTGGGAGCATAGTTATGATTTCGAGATGCATAGGCCTATCTCTTTTCTCATGATCTCGGATAAGAAACTCAAGTAAAGTATGTGTAAAGGTTGTTAGTTATTTTCTATCACAACCAGTGATTGATCGAGAGAGAACTCCAGAGCATTCGCCCTAGATGATCATTTTGTTTTGAGGAGTATGCGAGATGTGTTTCTAGGCAAGCTTCCAAGTTTACCAACCCATCGAGAGGTGGATTTCACCATTGATTTAGTTCTAGGATCAACACCGGTTTCTAGGGCACCATATCGATGACAACTCTAGAGATTCATGAGCTCAAGATAAAGTCGGAGGAGTTGTTGGAGAAGTATCTCATTTTCCCTAGTGTATCTCTTTGGGGAGTGCTAGTCATATTTGTGAAGAATAAGGACAGGTTGTCTCGGGATTTATGTAGACTTGAGACAACTCAAAAAGTCATCATAAATAACTATTATCCTCTCCCTAGGATTGATGAATTGTTTTATTAGATGTAGGGAGTGAGTGTGTTCTCCAAAATTGATCTCAAGTCGAGTTATCATCGATTGCACATATCGATGCTGACATTCATAAGACATCTTTCCACACACATTATGTTCATTATGAGTTCATGGTTGTCCCTTTGAGTTTGAAAAATGCCCCATTGTCTTCACGAGCCTCATGAATGGAGTATTCAGGTCCTTCCTAGACTACTTTGTCTTAGTGTTCCTAGATGATATATTGATTTACCCTCATTTTGAGGAGGAACACAAAGATAATTTAGGACAGGTACTACAGGTTTTGAGAGAGAAGAATTTGTTTGGGAATTTGAAAAAATACAACTTCTTTAAGATAGAGATTCAATACTTGTGTCACATCATATCAGGAGAGGGTATCTTAGTAGATCCCTCTAAGATACAGGCTATTATTGATTGGCCAATGCAAACATCAGTTACTGAGATGAGGAGTTTAATGGGATTAGTAGGATACTACCACCAATTTATATAAGACATTTCTAGGATTGCTCACCCTATTACTTCCCTTTAAAGAAAAGGGAAGAAGTTTTATTGGTTAAAGAACTATGAGAAGCCCTTCCAGTTGCTTAAGGAAAGAAAAACCATGATGCCTATTTTAGTAGTTCCGACCCAACATAGGATTTTTTGTTTTTAATGATGCTTCACTAGAGGTTCTTGATGGGTGTCATTATTCCCTTCATTTAATCAACCTATTGTTGATGTCATAATCAAACCAGGGGTGTGTCTAAAGTTATATGCAACAAGAGTAATCTTAATGGTCTAGTAGTTGACTGTAATTGTTTTTGTATTTTCTGGGGGATCTTTTCAATGTCTTAAGGACTTCTTGGTAAAAACCTTATTTAAATCATACTATGAAAACTTTGCTGAAAGGAAACACACTGAAGCTTTGTTGAAAGAAAACACACTTTGAAGAATGGAAATAAACACACTTGCTTTTGGAAATAAACACACTTGCTTCAAAGTAAACACACTTGATTTTAGAAATAAACATACACAACTTAGAATGCCTAAAAATGGTTGCAAGAAAAATAAGAATATATCTAGACACCTACGTAGGAACAAGTATACAACGAGTTTAACTAAAAGAATTAAAAACAATACAAATTAAAAAATCTAAACTATTTGCTTAGGAAATATAAATACCAAATAGATGAATATCCTGGTCCTTGGGGGAGTGGGCCCTTGCTCCTCCTTGAATCAAGATTTAATAACTTAGAATTCTCTCAAACAGGAATGGCTATTTATTGATAAAACATTCGGTGTTACAAAACCTACCAGATTTGTGTACATAGTCTATATCTATCTTCTCTGTTCTATCTCTCTATTTTCATATATGTTTATCTACTACGCATGTATACTTATATATACATTTACAATCATAGATGTCTCTACGATTTTGATGAAACTGAATCGTGCCCAAAATATATGCTTGACTCGATTGTGGTGATCGGACAAGCGTAAGATAACTATCCCTAGATCTATGTTTAGAAATCTTCTCTTCCTTTCCTAATTGAAAGGGTCGTTGATGCAAAATCTTCGGATGTTTTTAGAATAGATAAATTCCCATAGGTTCCAAAACTTCGAGAAGTTCCAGAACCATAGGAAATTGTTAAGGATCAAAACTATGAGATTTCCAAAGCTATACCTAGGAGTTCCAAACTAAGTCTGAAAATTCGGAACTAAATCTTTGGAGTTACGGAACTAGATGAAGACTGTGTAATGGAGTTTTGGAACTAGCTTGGAAGTTCTAGAACTAAGCTATATTGGAACAGATGCTATTGAAAACATGTTGAACACGACATAATTCATTCCTTTGACTGATTATACCTACCTTATTACAAAACTAAATTTCAAACACACACTTCATCGAGAATTTCAGAGATTTTAAACGTTAGAATCACAATCAATAAAAAGACAGAAAATTACATCCTAACTCATATCGGATCAAATAAAATTCACAAAATGTAATCAAACTTAATAAAAAGGATAGTAAGATGAGATCATATATTATACATTTAACATGCATTTTCTGCCTCATCATTTCCCCAAACTTACTTGTTTGTAATTCCCTTTATAAACTTCATTCTTCAAAATCGGGTTTATATGTTCTGCATTCCATTTGATTTCTCGATAAAATGGCTGAAACTAGATCTTCCAATGCTTAAACTTAGAGGTATTGTACCCTGCTCCTGCTTCTATTTTCCTCTCCCACTCTTCAAATTCAGTAGGATCTTGAGGTTCTCTGTTTTTCCAAGGAGACATGGGGGTGAGAAGTAGAGGGGGCCTTGTTCACATTCCCATCCATATTTTCCCATAGGTCTCATTGATCTGAGGAATTATTGTGCATAATGCTTTTTCTCTTTCTAAACTCTAGATCAGATTTGTAGGGGATATTACTTCCCTTCTTCTTAAGAAACAGAAGAAGTTCCCACCTTTTCAAGCATCCTTCATAAATATCTTCAAACTTATCCTCCTCATAGGAGGTAAATGCATCAATACTCTTTTGTAGAATGGAAAAATAATGTGTCTTGAATCGCTCATCAAAGGCATGAGTTCTAAAATGTATAAGGAAGGCAGAAGGTTTACCATAGTGATCTCTCATACGAGAGACTAGTTGAGCTAGCTTTCAATAAAAAAATCATATTCCATTTCCTTCTATTCAATTTGGTTTTGCAAAATAGAGACAAATGCATTAGGATGACTTTCCCCACATATAAATTGATCATAAATCCCGTGTTTTTATCTAGCATCGATTATAAAGATAAAATTCACATAGAAGATTTTTCTACTCAAGACTGGCTAAAGAATAAGCTGTCATGAATTCAAATTCATATTTTAGTTCATGTGGAAGTCCACATGCAATCCTTGACAGCTGCCAGTGAATGAATTGTTCTTATAAAAATACACTATATGCAGGAGAGGGCCTCCTGCAGAAAGCAATTTTTCACTCATAATGCAGACCATATGTATTTTTGCAAGACATTTATATTTATTTCCTTCTTCCTTTTAAAACTTTTATTCCCACTCTTTTCTTTCCTTCTTTTCTTCTTCCATCTTGGTCTTCAAATATTGATTTGATGTTTTAGCTTCTCTGAGTTCCCTGCAAGTGTCATTCCATATTTTTTTGAGTGGAAAATAAGTTAACTCAGTTTGTGCAAAGACTCTGGACACAAAATTCTATTTTTTGGAAGTTTGACGGTCTTCCTCTTTCTCTATCGGCTATTTTTAAGTACTAATAACTCCTCGGTCCTAACCGCAAGTGAGTTGTTGGCTCTCCAATGAGCCTTTCCCTTTGTTCTAATTTGAGTTTTAGGAAATCCAATTCCTCATCCTTTTCTTTGATAATGATCTCTTCTCTAGACATGAACATAGCCTGTTTAACCTAATGTCTTTCTTCTTCCTCTGAAATTACTTGGGGAGTTGAGAATTCTTCTTCTATCAAAGGAAATTTACCTTTTTCTCTAGGATGCCAACTCTTCTTCTTCATGTGACAATGTTGATGGTTTAGCCAATTCTTGAAAATCCTGCTCCTCAATTCTCTCATCTCCTTTGTCCATCTCAACTTGGCTTGGTTCAGGAGGAGTCATGGCCATGCTGCCCAAAATATCAGTAGCTTCCTTTTCCATATTTTTCTATTCACTCCTTCCCTCTAGGGTTTCCCTTGACCTCTTGTGAATTTTCCTTCTTTGGGTAATTTCATTATGCCCAAAGAAGGTGGATTTCTTCTAGAGATTCTTCTTACTTTCGTTTCTTGATCATGCATGGGTGAGCTATCATCGTCGAGAGAGATATTAGCTCCCTGTAGCTCTTAGTGCAGAAGAAGGAATTTCCTTCAAACGCATAGAAGGCTTTCTTGTTTTGATATTTCTCACAAACCTTCTTCTTTTTGGTATATTCTTTCTTTCCAATTCCTTCTGTTCTTCTGCAGGGCATCTATTTCCAAATTAGTTGAAGGAGAAAATGTAGTGGTATTTTCCTTTTGATAATATTAGGGTCTTTTTAACTTTCCAAGAAATGTTTCCCAATTTTTTCTCAATTTTTCTTTGATGAGAAAATGGTCTTTGGCATACTAAATGAATTAGCCCGTGATGCCCGATTATCCCAACACCCCAGAGAATATTTTTGAGCCATGGTTTGGATAGTATTAAACAGAAACTTGGAAGGTTTATTATGTACTCTAGTTTTTGGCTCCATATTTCGATATATGAGCATTTTTAGGACTTCTTTTCCTATAGACCCAAATTGACCATCACGGGTTAAACACTTCACTATCTAAAATGCTACCCTCACAAAGGGTTTGGGAAAAATGGCCGTTCTTACCCCTTTTATGATTTTGTTTGTATTGTAAATGTATTAGGGTTCGGTTTCTCCTTCTTGTAGTAGGGTTTCAACCGAGTTCTTTCAAGGTCCCTTTAGAAGGATGTGGAACATGCACAATTGGCGTTCAGGACACATTACTTATTGTATTCATAGAAAAAGAAATAAAAATATTTCTCACCTTTGTCCTAGATTGCTCTAGGTTTATGAAGATTTCTCTTACTAATTTGTCATTATACTTTGAAAACTTCTTTAGGAAATCTAGCCATCTTGCATGCTCAAAGATAGATGCCACTTCTTCATCCGTGAGCAGCTGGGAATCATCCTCTAGTTCTAATTTCTTTTTAATCCCCATATCGACTTGAGTTCTGTTTCCTTTGATTTTGTGTAAATCGGTTGCAGGCCTTCTTGCTTAGCTACTGAAACTGACAATTTTATCTGATGGAACCTCTATTCTTAGCTGTGGAACCTTTGTTCTTAGTTGTGGAACCTCTGTTCTTTGTTGTGGAACACAAGCTTAATTCGTTGCTTCTCCCTCAAAATCTCTCTACAACTTATTTCACTTGATTTTGCACTAATGATTACTCATGATAACTATGCCGCCACTTATTCCATCCAAATCATCTCATGATTACTCACTTGTAATCATAATGTATAAATAGATGACTCATCATACCAAAGTTTAAATCAAGTCAAATCACACATGCAAACTTTTAATTTAACCCTAAATAAGTTAAAAGATATAATTACCGTCCTTGATGATGTAATCCTTTTGTTATGATGACTCATCATTCCTACAAGTGGAACAAAACATGGTTAGATAAGATAGTTGGAATTCAAAAGAATTGTTTTTATTTGAATTAGCCAAAAGAAGAGGTCAACCGCCATTGCTGGTTTTCAATTGACCTTTGAGAGAATTTTTTTATTTTTTTGAGAAGAAAACACCATTTAGTGGTTTTCATCTTCTTCCCTTTATTCTAGATCTATCATCTAGTTATTTGATCATTTTGGAAGAACTAGGTTCTTTCATATGATCAAATTCTTTGTTTGCTTCAATCTTCCTCAAGAATTCATCCTTAGTGGGAGGCTTCTTGTAGAGTTTTGTATGTCTATCGACTTGTTATTCGGTTGCCATCAATGGGAAGTAACTGAATAGAACCATTGTAAAATATATGCTCAATTTGATAGGGTCCCAACCATATGGTTCTCAATTTTCCCTTGAATTGTTGGTATTTAGAATCAAACAACAATGCCTAGTCTCCTACTTTGAATTGTCTTTTCTTGATATGTGTGTCATGACATTACTTCCTCGATATTGAATTATCTCTATCTACTAAAGTGCTTCCATCCTCAATTCATCCAATTCATTGAGTGGAAGGATTTTTCTTTTTGAGCTACATCCAACTCAATACCCACCTTAACTGTTGTCCTCATATGCAAGTTCAAAATCAATGGGAAACAAGGGATTTTCCCATAGAATAACTCATATGGTGAAAACCCTATTGTAGTTTTCCAAGTTGTATTATAACCCCGTAGATAGCTTCAGGTAGTCTCTTTACCCAATATTTTCTCCCAAACTTCAACTTTTTAGTAAGGATGTTTTCCAATTCTTTGTTTGTTACTTCAGCTTGTACATTTGACTATGGTTGATAAGGAGATGAATTCCTATGATTGATTTGTAATACATTGTGAAAGCTTGGAACATATTAGACATAAATTGTGGTCCCCGATATGAATCTATGCTCCTTGGTGCTCCAAACTTTACTATAATTATGTTCCAAAGGAAATTAGTAACTCCTTCGATGGCATTTGTCAACCTGCTTGCACTTCGCCCACTTTGTCTTTACATAGTCATACACACAATAATATATTCCTTTCCTTGTGAAGGAGGATTAAAGGACCAACAAAATTCAATCACCATCTCTCAAATGGTTTAATCACTTCTTGAGTTTGAAGAGGCATTTCATTGGTGAAAGTTGGTTGTCCCATCCTTTGACAAGGATCACACCACTTGATATATCTCTTCACATCCTTGTATAGAGATGGCCAAAAATAACCAGTGCTAAGTATCTTATGAGTTGTTCTTTTCACTTGAATAGTGTCCTCCACTTGGTTCATCATGACATTCTCTGAGGATGTCAAATATTTCTTATTCTCTTACACACTCGCATAAAACAAAAACATGACCATATTTAAATAGCATTCCATTTAACCATTTGAATTGTGCACTAGTTTTTATTAACTTCTTTATTTGTTTCTTAGTGAAATAAGGAGGAAACTTCCTGTAGCAAGATAATTTTCCATATCAACAAACCACGATGTACTTTCTAAAATAGCAAATAGTTGTTCATCTAGAAATTTATCCTTGACTGGATCTTTCTCCTTGTAGTGGTTAGTCTTGAAAAAAAAATCAGCTATAACATTAGATTTACCTAGATTGTCCACAATGGTAATATCAAATTCTTGCAAAAGTAATAACCATCTAATTATTCTTCCTCCAACCACTAATTTGTTCATTAAATATTTAATTTCTAAATGATCTGTATGTACAAATATCTTGTACCTTGTAATGTAATGTTTGAATTTATTGATTACATAAATCACAACAAGAAATTCTTTTTAGTGGTGGTGTAATTCTTTTTAATGGGAGTAACATTCTTACTAAGATAATAAATAGCATACATTTTTCCTTCTTCATATTTCGTCCCAAAACTACACCAATGGAATTATGTGAGGCATCTGTTTGGATATGAAATGGATTTTCCCAATTAGGTCCTCTCAATATTGGGGCAATGATTAATTTTTCTTTAATTTCTTCAAAAGCATGCTGATAATTTTCATCCCAAAGAAATTCATAGTCCTTGGTTAGAAAATTAATCATGGGGGCAACAATTTTACTGAAATATTTTATAAAGTGCCTATAGTACCCAGCATGCCCTAGAAATGATTTGATATTTGTGGGGGTCTGAGGAATAGGTAAATCTAAAATGATCCTAATTTTGTTTTGATCCACCTGAATTCCTCTTTTTGAAATATGGTGTCCTAATACAATCCCCTCATCCACCATCATCAAACATTTTTCATCACTAAGAGACAGGTTGTGTTATTCACATCTTGTTAACACTTTGTCTAGATTTCTCAAAGCATCTTCAAATGTATCTCCATGTACAGTGAATTCATCCATATATACCTCAACATAATCATTTGTTAGATCAGCAAGGATTGTAAGTACAATTCTCTAGAAAGTTGTAGGAGCATTGCATAAACCAAATGGTAACACCCTATAGCAAAAGGTACCCCATGGACGTGTAAATGTAGTTTTGTCTTGATCTTCAATAACAACTCTGATTTGATTGTATCCACTAAAACCATCCAAGAAGGAAAATTCTTGTTTACACTGAAAGGTTGTTTAGGACTTGATCTATGAATGGTAAGGGAAAATAATCTCTCAGTGTGGCTTTGTTTAGTTCCCTATAGTAAACACATATTCTCCATTTTTTGTTCTTCTTAGGAACAATTACAAGAGGATATACCCACTGACTATCTAAGATAGGGTAGATAAAACCTACTTGTAATAGTTTTTCCATTTCTTGTTTGACTATATCCCTTAAGGCTGGGTTAATCCTTCTCTGAGGTTGCCTAACTAGTTTAACATTTTTAGTATAGATGTGATGAGTGCAGATACTTGGGTGAATTCCCTTCATGTCTTTGTAATCTAGAGAAAAATCTTTAGTATGATTTTTTAGAACATCAAACAATTTAGCTTCTTCATTATCCTTCAACTATATGTTAATGTTAAAAGTTTTACCTAGTTGAATCTCAACATGCTTGGTCCCAATGTGTGATGAACTGATTTTTTGAAAGGGTTCCATTAAATTATTTAGTGGACATACATGTGGTAACAACATATGATATGTAGCAACATCTCCAAAATTTCCTTGAGACAAAATACTAGGAAAAGGACAATAATGAGAATCATGATACTTATCTATTTGTAGATCAAACTCTTCATCATTGCTACTTTCCATAAATTCTTCACCACTCCCTGATGTATTTGAAACTGAAGCTACTGATTCTTCCTCTCCCCACGAGAAATCTCGTTCCTTCAAAGTGAAATTATTTCCAATCATAGAGAACTGTTGTTGTCATGGTTTCAGAACTAAATGTGGTGGTTCCGAACTAAAGTCATAGATTTCGAACTAAGTTCACGGTTCTAGAACTAAGTTCGTGGATTCCAAAACTATTTCTAATTGAAATGAGGACATCTTGTGCTCATCCAATGGTGGATTAATCATCTCTTCTACTTCTCTTACATGATCCTGTAATGTGATCATAGCCAAAGAAGACAAATTTTACTTATTAGTATCAGGAGAATCAACCCACAATTGTTCTTGATTGTCAGTAAAAGGTCATGTAGAAGGATATAAAGAAATTTTCTTAGAGTTCTTACCATTCGAGATTGTCATATCACTTGACCTACAATCAATTAAGAAAACAATGTAGCTAGCCATGGTCTACCCAAAATAATGGGATAGCCCAATGTTTTACCTTTTGGCCGTGTATTATAAGGAAGTCAACTAGATATTCCCATGACTCTACCATAACCGTCACGTATTCAATAATCCCTTCTAGTTTTTCTGGAGATAGATGGTCTGCCATCTACAATATGGCATTAGTAGGTTGTATACTCATTAATGGTAATGTTTTCAAAGTGTCCACCAGCTCCCAAATCTACCAAATCATCATGTATATCCATATTTCCTATAGAGATAGAAATAATAGGACTTCCAGGATCTCCATATTTGGGAAGTAAAATTTTTCCTGCTAATAAATCAGCAAGTTTCCCATCTACTTTGATAGTCTTGGGGTATTGTTTCTTCCTTCCAGGCTTTTTCAAACATAAAATTTTGATTAATTTGTTCAATTCTGGAATGTCCTTAATTTCTTGTAATAATGGTATTTCAATATTCAATTTCCTTAGTTCTTGTACCAATTTAGACTCCTTGGTTTCTATAGCTTCTTTAAATCTCTCTGGAAATGGAGTCTCAGTAGTGTCGCTATCTGGCTCCTTTTATTTTCTTTTTATATCCTCTTTTGGAACAACAATACTAGGGGTTTCATTTTCTTCTGTCATTTTAGTGATTATAATAGGTGGATTGCTAATTATTTTCCCATGATCTAGTTTGAATATCCTTACAATCCATGGCATGTAAATCAACTGATTTTTCTAGTTCTGTTCCATAAACATGAGTTGTTTGTTTGTTTCTTGGGTTTGCTTTCTTTTGGTTGTCTTTGGTATTTGCATTTGGACTATATTCTCGGTTTGTGAATTATGTGGGGGATCCCATGATGGTTTGTTGATTCTATTTGGATATGTTCTTCCTTGAGCATAATTACTAGGATTCTATGTAGGTGTGACAAATCCTAAGGATTTCCTTGACCATCCCATGGTTGTTAATGTCCTTGATCATACTAAGTTTGATTTTTCCAATCTTGAGGGTTTCAAGTTGGTTGAGGTACCCAAAGTGGTTGTCCCAAATTTTGTGGTACTATTTGAGCAGCCCATGGCATTGTCTAGGGATTAGGAATTGCCCTTGGTTAGTTTGTATATGAAAAAAATTCAATTATTCTATTGTGGATGATGTACTGGTTTGTTTAACCTAATTCTTTATGACTGGAAGTAGAGAACAAGCATCGAGTATCATGTTGTTTAGATTCATAGATAAGACACATTTCTATTTTATCCAAAGGATAGTCTCTTATGCATGCTTCTTCTGCATCTAGGACAATACATAGCCAATGGTTCAGTTTTGGAATTTACTTTAGCTTGTAATCCATCCATAGAAGAGGTTAATTGAACTAAAATGTATGTTTTAAATATTGATAACTCACGCATTAGTTTGTTCATATCCGGATTTAGAGTTTTCACCGATTTTCCTTTCCTAGGTCCACCCTTGTTCGGAATAACTTCTGCAAATCTCCTTAATTTCATTCATCCTTAATCGATCAATGTCTCCACCTCCTATCAAGTTAAGGGATTCCCTAGTTTCTTCATCTAAACCATTAAGAAAAATGGTTTTAATTAACTCCTCTTGAAGTACAAATCCACAGATTTTGCTCACTAAGAGGAATCTATCTAAATAGTCTTCTATATTTTCATCTTCCTCCTGCTTGATTTTGAAAATTCTTTCTTCCTATTTCTCCCTCTACAATAATCCCTGGTATTTGTCTAGGAAGGTAGTCTACATTTGTGCCCAAGTGGTAATAGAGTTAGATGGTAATCCCATGAACCACCTCATTACTTCATCCTTTAGAGTGGATGGAAACAACTTGAGTTTTTATCATCTGTTTTGTAGTCATAGGTCGACATAGTACCTTGAACTCAAACAAAATTGGTCAGGGTCTTTAGATGACATCACTCTAAATGTGGGTAAATGTGCGGGTGAGATATTTTTCATTGGTGTATCAGCATCACCCAATTGGATTGGATAAGTAAAGGTCCTCTCAGGTTCTCTTTCAACTTCTCGTGCCATTTTTAAAATATTTTCTGAATTTTTCTCCCAATCAAGGTGGTATGTGGTATGCCTTGGGAAGGTGAAAAATTAGGAGTAGGAGGTTGACTAATTAATTGAGAATCAAAACTTGCCCTAAATGGATCTTGAGTAATAAGCCTTTCCCTAAAAGTTCTACTTCCTTCAAGTGACACATCTAAGAATTCCAAAGGTGGCAATTTCATTTCTTGTATAACAGGGGATGATGGTGCCTCCAATTCTTGGTAAATTTCCTTATTTGGACTAGAGGATGTTATGAATTCTTTTGAATATGTTCTTGGGAAGAATATACCCTTTGAGTCTCTTGGTCTACTCATATATTTAATGATATAGTAGGGAAGATTCTTCAACTACTAGATGTATGATTATTTATCTTGCTAACACTTAATTAGAAAATTACAACTAGTGTGTCCCCTAAAACGGTGCCAAAAATGATGGTTTTCATTATTCCCTTCATTTAATCAACTTCTTGTTGATGTCATATTCAAACTAGGGGTGTGTCTAAAGCTATATGCAACAAGAGTAATCCTATTGGTCTAATATTTGACTGTAGTTGTTTTTGTATTTTACGGAGATATTTTCAATGTCTTAAGGACTTATTGGTAAAAACCTTATTTAAATCATACTATGAAAACTTTACTGAAAGGAAACACACTGAAAGCTTTGCTGAAAGAAAAAACACTTTGCAGAATGGAAATAAAAGCACTTACTTTTGGAAATAAACACACTTGCTTCTTAAAGTAGACACACTTTCTTTTGGAAATAAACACACACAACTTAGAATGCTTAAAAATGGTTGCAAGAAAATTAAGAATCTATCTAGACACATGTAGGAACAAGTATACAACATATTTTAAGTAGAAGAATTAAAAGCAATATAGAATTAATAGATCTAAACTATTTGCTTAGGAAATACCAAATAGATGAATATCGTGGTCCTTGGGGAGAGGTCCCTTGCTCCTCCTTAAATTAGGATTAAACAAATTAGAATTCTCTAAAACAAAAATGGCTATTTATTGATAAAACATTCGGTATTACAAAATGTACTCGATCTCAGACTTAGTCTATATCTATCTTCTTTATTCTATCTCTTTATTTTCATATATGTTTATCTACTACAAGTCTACTTATATATACATTTACTATCATGGTTATCTCTACAATTTTTATGAAACCATATTGTGTCCAAAATAGATGCTTGACTCGGATTGTGGCTGATCGACAACTATAAAATAACTATCCACTGGATCTGCATTCATAAATCTTCTCATCCTTTCTTGATTGCAAGGCTCGTTGATGAAAAATATCTAGATGTTGTTAGAATAGATAAAATCCCATCGCCAGTTTGAACTTCGAGAAGTTCCAGAACCATAGGAAATCGTTGAGGATCAAAACCGTGAGAGTTTCGGAGCTATACCCAGGAGTTCTGGAACTAAGTCTGAAAATTCCGGAACTAAATACTGGAGTTCCGGAACTAAGTCCAAATGTTCCAGAACTAGATGACGACTTTGTAATGGAGTTCCGAACTAGCTTGGAAGTTTCGAACTAAGTTGTATTGGAGCAGATGCTACTAAAACATGCCAAACGCTACATACTTCATTCCTTCGATCGATTAGACCTACTTTATTACAAAACTAAATTTCAAATACACACTTCATCGAAATTTTAAAGATTTTAAACGTTAGAATAAAAATCAATCAAAAGACATAAAATTACATCCTAACTCATATTAGATCAAATAAAATTCATAAAATGCAATCAAACTTTATAAAAAGAAGAGTAAGATGAGATCATATTTTATACATTTAACGGGCATATTCTAGCCTCATTAATTCTTGGAGTAGTTCTTATGTAGGAGCATCAACTTATTGCCTTTGAGTCACATAAGATCAAATATTATGAGCTTAACTATCCTACTCATGACTTAGAGATTGTAGTAATTGTTCATGATCTTGTGCGTTGTTGTTATTTTGTTTTGGGTAGGCCATTCATTTTGAGGAAAATCACCATACCTTGCAACATATCTTCTCACAAATTTGAACCTCAATGCTCACCAATGATGTTGGATGGAGTTTCTTTGTTAGTACGACATGGAGGTGTAGTATATCAAAGGAAAGGAAAACATTGTTGTAGATGCACTTAGTAGATGACATCATGTACTTGCATCCTTGATCTGTGATCGAATTGAGAGCGGGATCCTTTAGCATCTTCTAGAGGAAAGGTTTTAAGAGGGTGCTGATGATGTTTGAGTTACATGGTTCATTATAGGGTATATTTTTAGGGTGCATTTTAGAGGAAGATGATTTTCTTTGTTCCTTAGGTGAATCTATGTGCCTAAGTCGGGTGAGGTGAGCTATGTAGCTTCATCCTTATAGAGGATCATCGAGCCCCATATGTAGCACATCCACAAGTGAAAATAATGCACACCGATCTAAGGGAGTTATATTATTGGTCTTGTCTTTGATGGGACATAACAGATTTTGTAGCACATTTCCTTGAATTCCGGAGGGTCAAGAAAAATCATTCTCATCCCGCAGGAATTTTACACCCTCATGAAATTTCGAGTGGAAATGGGAGGTGATCTCCATGGATTTCATAGTAGGAATCTCTATGTCTTCTTATCATCATGATGCCATTATGGTCATTTGTGGATAAGATGAGAAAAGTTGCACATTTCTCACAAACTAAGGTCACCTATAATGCACGTGCCATTGCCAAAGTATGAGTACATTGTTAGATTGCATGGGATTTTGAAGACCATCATCAATGACAGGGATACCATTTACACATCAATTTTCGGACTTCCTTTCAAACCGCTTTGGGTACACGATAAATTTCAGCTTAGCATATCATCCAAAGACATATGGATAGATAGAGAGGGTTAATCGGTGCTATAGGACATGTTTAGGAGGTATGTGATGGACCAACAAAAGAAGTGGGAATATTATCTACATTTAGTTGAGTTTGCATACAACAAAAACTATCATAGTTCTATTGGTATGGATCCCTACTAGGATTTGTATGGTTGACCTTGCAAGACACCTCTGATTTGGGATTAACTAGATGATAGGATTATTTTAGGAACGAGTTACCTACATGACTTAGAGTAGTAGTTTGTTATGATTAGGAAACATCTTGAGCGAGGCTAGAGCACACCGGAAGGCATATGTAGACACAAAGAGGACTAATCGTCACTTCTCAGTGGGTGAAAAAGTCTTCTTGAGAGTTCTTCCACGTAAGAGCCCAATCTGCTTATGGAAAGGGTTCCAAGCTATCACCTTGTTTTCTAGAGCCATTTGATATTTTGGAGGTCATTAGTCTAGTTGCCTATTGCCTAGCTTTTCCACCATGCCTTGCACAAGCCCACGATGTATTTCATGTTTCTGTACTATGTATATATGTACCTGATATCTCTCATGTTTTGTATTGGTTGCCATTACATGTAGAGAATGGAGGATAATGGAGGCTAGAGCCTGTACGTATATTGGAGCACTAGAGGTTGGCCATTTAGGGTCAAGACTTGGACTAGGTTAGGGTGCAGTGAGATAGATATGATGAAAGAACGGCTACCTATGAGGGTGTTACACCATTGAGGGCTAGATATCCCTATCTCTTTCAGTGACTTCCAGGAGGAAGTCTAATTTTAGGAGAGGGGGATGTAGTGCCCAAATTTTATAGCCTCAATTATCTACTGACTTCTTTACTCATAGATATGATTTGACAAGGATTTGATATATTTTGGACATTATGTTATGTTATTTGATCTTCATGGACATGTATGGTGATTTGGGCGCATAGCACCAATTTAGCTTTGATTAGTATGTTGGTACATTTTATTTGATGTTGTGGATACTAACATATTGCTATGTTATTTGGGCCTAATTGATATATGATGGATACATAGTTTAGTCGCATGTCTTGATGATATAGATTATTTGATTATTGATGAGAACACATGATAACGTGGATGTATTTATTTATATGCATTGCAATGGTTAACACATGATGAATTATGTGAAATTGTGCATGTTTCTCATTTACGATTCCATGTTGATGTTGTGATATCATATATTTCATGTTTAGACTTGATCGTTTATTGAGTAGTTGGATTACACTTGTATTGGGTAGATATGTTTAATGTGTGCATTGAGTGTGTAGTTTACGGATATACGGAGAGTGTGGGTTTCAGGATGGCTATGAAAATTGTGCACAAGCGGCCCATGGGGCTAAGTCCTAACCATGTTAGTTGTATGAGGCCTTATTGTTTGATTTTATTATTTGGGCACCATGAGTGACCCTTATTTGTAATGTTGTATTTCATGTAAAATTAATTGTGATTATGTTGTTTATTTTGTTAAGTAAACTAGGTTGGGGGACTTAATGGTCCCCACTTGCATTAAATTTTGTATTTGTGTAAGTGTGTGTTAATTAGAGAGGATTAGGGTCACATGAGTACCCTTGAGTGGGCCCCACATCCTCTACACTTGTACCCAAATGTGCCAAACCTGAAATTGGGCTATTTATGGCATTTTAAGTGACCCATTTTAGTTTTGGGAGTTCACTTAGCATGAAAATAAGCCCTTGGACCCTACCTATTAGGTAGAGGGCTTAATTTCAAGGCATAGAGGGATTTTCCTCCCATTTAGCATCTCTTTTGTCACCATCCATGTAAGATGGATTGGAATGTGTGTGTTGTGAAAAGTTGCACAAACTTGTCTCATTTTCTTTTTGGGTGATTTGGGAGAAGGGTGATTAAATTAGAGTTTATCTTTTCTTTATTTTTTTGGGGAATCTTGATTTGGAGGGAAGAGAGGGGTGACACATGTCACCCCCTCATTTGTGAGGAAATTTATTTATTTTCTTCAAATACTCCCTCATGGGGGAGAAAGAGAATTGTGTTTTTGCTTTTCTTGGTGCTTGGAGGCTTTTAAAGTTAGATATTTTCTTGGACAAGGAATTGGGAAAAGCTTAGAGTTTTGGAGAGCTTGTGGAGGTAGGCTCTTTGATCTCACTCTATGTTATCTTGCATGTTAGATCTTAAATTTACTTATGGTTGAAATTTTTGTTTTGTTTCTTGTGTTGTATATTGCTTGGGTATGTTATTTATTATTTTTTCCATCCATCATATGGCTTCATAGATTCTAGAATTTTATTAGGGAAGAGGGAGGGATTTTCCCTCTTAAAACTCATGGCTTGATGGGTAAGACATGTTTGTTATTTTTTTCCCATCATATGGTTTGAGATGGGGAAGGTGGTTCATATGGTTTGAACCCCCTTCCCCATCCTTGAGAGGAAACCCAATGGGTTTGAAAATCCTCCCAAGGAGGATTTTAGGTGGATGGGTGGAGTAATAAAGAGGGATTGTTTTCGTGGAGGGATAAGGAGGTTTTTGATGAACTGTAAGTGTGCATCCTATGGTTGGCACTTTTGGTTCTCTCATCTACACTTCCCATTGTTGAGGATGAATAAGGTTTTCTCTTCTTTTCTTTTGTTTGGTAAATGTTTTGTTTCTTTAGTGTATGAGTTAGCCTTGTACATGATATACATATGTGTATTTTCTCCCTTATTATTGTGCACATTTGTGGAAGCTATCTCTCTCTCCCATGGGCTTGGGGGATGCTAGAATGTATTCCAACCTTTAGAAAGGCATATAATGATGTGTATTCACTAGTTTTCTCACAGGAAATAAAATGAACCATATTAGAGAACCTATCAACAACCAAAAAAACTGATTCATTACCTCGTTGTGTTTTTGGTAATCCCAAAATAAAATCTATACTCAAATCTATCCATGGTCCTTTAGGGAACAAGCAACGACATATACATCCATGCATTGTGTTCATGGCCTTTCGATATTTGGAAAATTTTGCACCTTTCCACATATCTTACATCTCTTTTCATCTTTGGCCAATAGTATTTCTCTTCCTAAAATGATAGTCTCATCCTTACCAAAGTGCTAAGCCAATCATATGTTATGCAACTCTTTCACTATATTCTCTCTCATAGTCCCAACTAGAATACATAGTTGTCATCCCTTAAATAGATAGCCATCCTGTAAAAGGTACTCATCCTAGACATCACCTTCATCATTTGACAATGGACTACATAACTGTTCAACAATATTCTTGAAATCAGCTTTAGAAGAATACAAATCCTTTATTGCTTCAAAACCAACCACCTTGTTATCCATAGTTGTAAATAGAGTCACATGCCTACTCAATGCATCCTCAAACTTGGTTCTATTTTCTTGATTTTTTCTTTAGAAAAAAATATAACCCCCGCAAAAATGATATCCAGTTTGCATGCCTATTATTCAATTTTTTTGTGTATTCACATACTTCAGGGCTATGTGGTTTGTAAATAACACATACTCCTTAAGCACTAAGTAATGCCTCCAATTCCTCAATGCTTGTATAATTACATAAAACTCCACATCATAAGTAGAGTATTTCTTTCTTACCTCATTTAGTTTATCACTTAAAAAAGCTATTGGCTTCTTGCCTTGACTTAGGACAACACCAATACCCACATGTAAGTGTCACAATCAACCTCAAACACTTTATCAAAATGGGAGTGCCAAAATAGGTGCTTATGTCACCTTCTTCTTCTTTAAGAACTTAAAGCTATCCTCAGCTTCATCTGTCCACAAAAACTCCCTCCCTTTTGAGCAATCTATTATAGGTGCTACAATACTGCTAATTTTTTTAATAAACTTTGTATAAAATGTTGCTAAACCATGAAATATTCTTACCTCTATTATACTCCGTAGAGTAGGCCATTCAATAATTACCTTTATATTTTATGATTCCATTTGTACCCCTTTTGCTGAAATAATAAAACCCAAAAATACCAAACTCTCTTGCATAAACATGCACTTATTCAAATTTGCATAGAGCTTCTCTTTCCTTAACACTTCAAATATCACCCTCAGATGCCTCAAATGTTCTTCTTTAGTTTTATTGAAAATCAATATATCATCAAAATAAACCACAAAAAACTTACCATTATACTCCCGTAACACGGTATCCATCAGCCTCATAAAAGTGATAGGTACATTAGATACCCCGAATGGAATCACTAACCACTCATATAATCCATTTATTTTCTTAAATGATGTTTTTGACTTGTCTCCTTCTTTGATCTGAATATGATGGTAACCACTTCGAAGATTAATCTTGGTGAAATACCTAGATCCAACAAGGACATCCATCATATCATCAAGGTGAGGTATTGGGAACCTATAATTGATTGTAATTTTGTTGATTGCTGTACTATTTTTTTAATTTATCATTATTCCATACTTCTTTGGAGTTAATAAGGTTGGAGTTACGAGATGCACTCATGCTCTCCTTACTACCCCTTTCTTACGAATTCGACACTTGCTTATTCAATTTTGCTACAATGTCAGTCTCATTCTATAGGCCACTTGATTTGGGAGTGAAGACCTTGGGATCAAATATGGTGCTAAATATCTCTTTTGAGTGATAACCCATCTCATAGCTCATCGGAATAACATCGAAAATTCTTCAATTAATTTTGTTGGCTCTCTTTATTTTTTCCGTTATAGGTTCATCCTTATTTGTGACCAACATATAGAAAACCCTAGTTTCCTTTGCCTCCTTCACAAATTATTTTGTAGAGAGCATATTTTTGTGCCATCCTTCCAAAAAGTATACATATTCCTCCCCATCATGAATAACTTTTCTATCAAATTTCCATGGTCTACCTAACAACATATGACATGCATCCATAGGAATAACATCACATCAAATCTCATCCTTATAAATTTTCCCGATAGAAAAACTTATTAAACATCTATTATCAATAGTAACTTCATTACCCTTCTTAAACCATGCAATACGGTAAGGGTTAGGGTTCTTCTCACAATGAAAACCTAGTTTCTCAACCATCTCATTTGAAACAATGTTCTTACAATTACCACCATCAATAATAACATTACATACCTTTCCTCCCGAAGTGTATCTGGTTATGAAAATATTTGTATGTAGCCATGAATCCCATTTGATATCCTTTCTTGGAGAAATTATTGTCCTTTTAATCATCATATTTTCTCCCACATCTTGTGGAATTTCTAGGTCATGTTCTTATTCTTGTTCAAATTTGGAAAGATTTCCTCTTAGAGGGTTTACTTGCCTCTTGTCATGTGTATAATAATGTGGGCATTCAAATTCCATATGCCCCTCTTCACCACATCTGTAACAAAAAAATGGTCTTTGTGGAGCCTCCCATCCTCTACCACTAGTATATCCTCTCGCCTCTAGGAAATCCTCTACCTCTTTACTGATTTGGGGAATCTTTTCTTGTATATTTTTATTTTCCACTCTATGAGGTCGTTTCTCCTCTTCCTTGAATGAAACCGGGTCATCCCTAAAAGAAGGATGAGGCCCCTATTCATCCATGTGATCTCCTAAAAATTTGACAGCTTTTTTCTTTGTCCTTTAAAGCGAGTTGATTGGCATCCTCCATGCTCTTAGTCTTGTGCATACTTATCTATCTTGAATATAAAATTTTAATCCATTTATGTATACCTTGTAGCCATTTATTCTTTAGTTTCTTCATGATCTACACAAATGGACAACTTGTAGAACTCATCTGCGTATTCTTGCATGGCTTATAAGTTATGTCTCGAGATTCAAACCTCTTGTAAAGGGTTTGTGCATAATCCACAGGAGAAATTTTTCTTTTAACATCTTCTCCATATTACTCTAGGTCCTAATCCTTTCTTTTCCTCTTCTTTACCACTCTTTTTGTAGGTGATCCCACCATACCATAGCATGAAATTTTAATTTCGTGCATGTAAATTTTACCTTCTTTACCTCGACATAGCCTTCAAACTAAAACAATTTCCCATACTAGTCAAAGAGTCTATCATCTCTTTTAGGTTTTAGGCCACCTCCATACTCTGAAACATCAAATCTTATCCCATCATTATTTCCTTCTAATCCTCATAGCATCCTTTCTTAAAAAGCTAAGGGTGGTCCTTGTGTTTTCTCCCCTTCAAAATATTCATCATCATCTCAGGTCATCTCAACCTTGATTTCCTCTTTTGGCTATAATTGCAGCAAGCAAAACAAGTTACTTCTGTAGATTGTTCATGTTTCTATTCATCTGGTAAATATTGCCTCCTCTACCTCTTCCTCTTCCTACCATTGTTTTTTTCTATCAAGACTCGAACTTGCTCGATACTTTAGATAATGTAGCCAAATTATAAACAAACTCAGTGCACTGCAAATATTTTGAACTCATTTTTCTTCATTATTCAATCATGGATTACAATGCTTCATAAATATGAAAACAACTCATAACTCGGGTTTCAAATCAAACTATAACTAACTTTGACTCAATCTACTCTAGATGGTGAAGTTTACTATTTTTAGCAAGTTACAAGAACTTGTTATTCTTAGTAAGTTCACATGCTTATTCGTATGGGCACAAAAATTTCCAAGCATCTTTTAAATGCCTTAATTAGAGGAATTTCCAAATTTCTAACCTACCATACATTCAAGAGAATATAATTAACTAATGCCCTAAAATAGGAAAAAAACAAACTACAACTTAAATCCTAACTTTTCGCCCATAGATGGCATATTTTGGGCCCAAAATGTGCCAAAATATGCTCTAACTAGCAGGCATGTTGACCAGTGTGTTTGTCTCATTGAAACAAGTGGTTTAAATAAAAAAATACAGCAGAACATAAGTTATGACCTTTTCAAGTTCCCCGCTAAAACTAGTGCATCAAGTTTTGAATATGTTAATGAAAGAGGTCACAAATCTAGCCTTTTCCTTAAAGTTGTATTTTTTGCTCCCACTAGATATGTTATATCAAGAATGACGTGATAAAATGCAAATGGATGTAAATTGATATTTAGAATTGTGGGAGGGCCATGAACACAATTTGGAAGAAATATCAATATGGAGGACTAATTTGAGCTTTATATTTTGACACAATGATTCCCAAAACTTCAAAACAAAGGAGCAATGAAGAAGTAGGTGATCAATATTTTCTTTAGAATTAATGCATAGAGAGCACACCGTGGAACCATGCAGCCCCAATTTGTGAGTCTCGTTGTTTCATTTTTATGAATATGCTCTGATTTTCCCACCAATGTTTTATCTCTGTTAACATGGGTTTCCAATACCATGGTGGTGAAATTTCCCTTGACATTTGCTTAGCAAAAGGAACATGGTCCTAGACACCAAAATGTTAACCATAAACCCTAATGTTGATGTGATGGTTAAGTAGTTCGCCCCTTCATTAAGGATGTAGCGGGAGTGAAATCTAGATTATAAAGTAAAGCATAAAGAAATCAAATAACATAATATACATTCTCATTGTGTCAAACATCTTTCTCTATTCGTTCAATATAAATAGTACATATGCCTTTTACATCCATCGACACACTCTTATTACATCATTCATTCATTCTTTCTCTTATCTACCCCCTCTATTCATCTCGATATCATTATTTTTATCTTCACACTCTAGCCATTACATTCAAGTGTAATATGTATCTTGTTATGCTAATTATCCAAAAGTCACTTGTTTTGATGAGGAATCTACCACTTGGTCTCTACTCTTTTTTTTTCTTCCTGCAGCCTTTCTTCGGTAGGCTTCGTGGTTTTTCATAGTCTTCATGGATTTTATAGTGTTATGATGGTTTTGTAATATTTTACGGATTCTTCTTTATTTCTTCCTTAGTATCTAAAATCGATGAAGAACCCTGTCAAAATTATGTTTTTCTATCATGATTGAATTGTAGACTGTGGTCATTTTGTATTCCCTATATTTGGCTTGTACCTAGATTATATCATCATCTTCAGAAATAATTGAATACTTATATGATTGAGATCAATCTTCATTTGCGTTTTTTCGGGCTTGGGGAAGGGGATATCCATTATATATTTTCGGTGTATTTGTAACCATTTTCTATATCAATGTATATTAGTTTACCATTACTTTCCAAAATTTCCTTTAAAAGTATTACAAGTTAAGTTTTAGAAGAGCTTACACTTACATGTCTCTATTAGAGCATTGGGTCACTAGGAGATGCAAGAATACAATTTACAACAATAGGATTTGCCAATATTTTGGTCCATAAATGTGTTTTAGTCAAGTGATCTTCTTCTTATCCCTTTTTTGATCCATACAAAACAATTTTCACATAAAGTTCTACTAACCATATGATGGTTAATGCACGATGATATCTTCTTGAAGGTAAGTAGATCTCTAACCATCATTTTACTTTATCTAAATTCATGTTTTTCTTTATTTATGATTGATGTATCATGTTCTAAACTATGGTAGAGTAGCATATTCTTGTTTAAATTACAATATTCTTATTATCAAGCATTTTTATATCTACCTCTTGGTTTAAAACCCTATCTTAAATATTTACATGTACATGTGTCCTTATTTATTCCTACAACATTATGATCCAATAAGACCTTGTCCCCTAACCTATGCATAGGCTTAAAAACCGCATGCCTTTAGTTGAGTTTGGGTTATTGTAGTGTATATCCAAGACTAATATGTTACTTAATATACTCTATCTTCACTTGTATGTTTGCCTTGAATTGGTCTTATATCTATATCCTAATCTATATCATTAAGAAGAGAAAAGATAATTTTATTTAGTCCATTTTTGTATTGGTCACCCATGATATGATTTCTACGCTTTGTGTGAACTTGCATTGTTTGTAGCTTCTTAGGGATTAGCTCTAGATTCTTTATGATATCATCATTATTTTATTGTTTATTTCATTTTCTTTAATATTTATCCTTATCTATTGTGTATGATATTAGTTGCATATTTTTATTTACATGTTCTATATTTAATGCCATCAAAATTTATTAGTTCTAAGAGTATTACAAGAAATCCTAGGTTTAAATTGCAATATGATTGATCTTGTTGATATTACCTTAATTAAATTAGCAACCACCAATTTCTAACACTCATCCAATTGATAGATATATTGGTGTGGTCACAATTGCTTCATCAAAGGAATCTCCTCTAATTTTATTTTACAAAAGAAAATTTACAAACAATGGATATTGCTGAATGTACCAATATCGGTACTAACTCTTCATAAGTACCCAATTACTATTATATTTCATGAGATCTATAAAATAAATTGATATAGTAAAAATACAGATTAAAAATTCACCCTATTTTACCCCTACCAAACTTTTATCTTCACCACCAAAAAAGTTATATAAAAATCAACATATAAGAAGAGAAGAACTACATTATATTAAAATCAAGGAAATTAAAAACATGTTTCGACACAAGAATACAATTTACAAATTCACAAAATTTTGGTTTCAAATGTCAAAATAGACAAATGTTTTAAATGGCATCATGATTATGAATATGAGTGACATGTCATTTGGTAATACTTATAGTCAAAATTTTGTAATTACTATAGCAAGAACAAGGAAATTCTACCAAATCAAGCATTGTAAATCAATAAATTTTTAATTTTTACTTTAGAAAAATAAAATATACAATGCATAAAGTTTAGAATTTGAGAAATGTTAAAGAGATAGATGTTTCTTGATAAAAATGTTGTTCACTTTCAAATATGAAATTGCATATACGTTTAATCTGAAGGAGGACATGATCTAATCTCATTTGGGGGTGATGAGAGTGTACTCAAATCTAAGTTTAGGAGACTCTTAAGTGGGATAGAAATATCTTATTTCAATTCTTGTAAACTCAAATTAATTTTTTTATGAAGAAAAAAATAATTGAATATAGAAAACATTAGGGTGAAAGAAAAGTTTAGATTTATCTACAAAAGTTTTATACAAAATTTGTTAATAATAAGATTTTATAATCTATACATGATCTTGTCTTCCTTCCACAAAACACAAGTGGTGATTAGTTATTTATAATAGCTTGCACACATGTATCTAATAAAATATTGTCAATGTCGAGAAAGAAAAGTGCTAGAGGGCATCTTATCCCACTATGCACACATGGTAGTCAAGTAAAGTTAACTGCATTCTTCATGTGTTTTTTTGCTTTTATTTTAGTGTACATTAAAATGTTAAAATACAAATAGAGTGCTTTTGAATATAATAATAAAAATGCTCTACATGAAATGTCAAACTCGGAAGGATCTTGGCAAGAGTCTCTAGACATTCACAAAATTAGCTCAAAGTGTATATACAAACACGTTCGAGTGTACTTGTAGCACACATAAAATATTACACTTTTGTGAAACATATGTGTAGGGTATGTGCCATTTCTTAGTTGTAACGTACATGTAAAACTAGTAGTTATTTCTATGTTTGATTGAGGAGTATCCCTTCCATTTACTATTGTACTTCCGTTCTTCATCATGAGAATGAAAACCAACACTTATTTACTTTATCCCTTTGTTTTTACCAACCTTCAACTTATTTGTGGGTTTTAATTTATTATGAAAAGCTAAACATGACTCCATTTAAGGGAGAAACATTGCATAACTTGTTTAAAAGTTAAAAGAAATTTTGAATAAAATGCTCTTTAAATCAAAAACACTTAAATCCATAAATTCCTTGAAAAACAAATAAAATTATTTCCTTCCAAACTGGATATACGAGGCCAACATGTAATGGTTGAAAACTCTAACCAATGACAAATTAGTGAAGGATTAGTGGGGCCATTGGGTCGAGACTCAAATTCCACGTAGGCGAGGCTCTGTGAACACACCGCGACTTGAATTCGTTCAATGGTTTTCATCTTATTTGTAGACCAATGTCTAAGCTTCACTCAATATGCACCTCAATCATGTCGGACAAAGCATCATGACTTTGTCCATTTCAAAATGGACGGTCATGATGCATTGACCAACATTGATGAGCTACATATTGAGCGAAGGGCGAGTGTCATTCCTATGACATGGCAAGGTACATCCAACCATTGGGTAATTCTTCTCTACGAAATATTTTATGTACATGACACGATATTTCTTCTCACTGGTGGAGTGATTTTAAAGGGTAGTTGCTTCGACTTCCCACACAAAAGTCCACTTGTGACATGTCTTCCACCTTGTATTCGCTCCCTCCCAAAAAAATTGTTGTTGCAAAATCATATCACCCTCGAATGTCTTGAGTTTGAAATGGGGCATTTGGTGTGATTGCATAACATTGGACCATCTCTCAAGCTGTGGGACTTGCGGACTTGAGATGGACCTCCAAAGAAGGTTGGTTCCTACTTCCTAAACTACCTACCACAAGCTACTCTAGTGCAGGAAAAACTAATCTATCCTAATCTAACCATTCCAAGGAGAAAAGAGAGAGAGAGAGAGAGTAAAAGAGAGCCTACACTAAGTAGTGATACACCAAAAAAGGAAGTGGTTGATCACAAATCCAAACTTCTTGAAGTGGAGAGAGGTGAGAAAAGGAGAGGGTGGACAAGATGCACCATAGACCAGAGATGAAGTTCACACGGAACACCACTTCAAAACCCATTAAACACAACTCCCATAACCTGCAATAAACATCAGAGTATGCACAATATACCTTGCAATGATGAGAGGCAAGAAGAGACAACAAAATAAGAAAGGATGGACAAAAGCATCATGAAACATATTTTATTGCTCCAAAAGTTCACACAGTACATCATCAGTGGGAAAGAGGAAAGAAAATTCCATTACAGAGCCATGAGAGGAGGCTTAGACTCCACATTCTACCCTAAGGAAGAAAGAGAGAGGGGGGAGGAGAGAAACAATGACCAACCTTTTGAAAATGCCCTCCTTTACAATATATAGAAAGAATAAGAGAGAAAGGAGGGAAGAATTCAAACTCTGCTCCAACCACCCCTTTGGAAGAGCATTGAATCCACCTACCATAATGAAGAGTCTCACTGCAACACCCATGCCCTATCGTCATTGTCCCTTACTTGGGAAAGAAAAAGAATCCCATTCTTCATCATGGCGGTAGGTGGGAGACTTGACAGCCTTAAAAATGGTGGACCAAATCATTAATGGTGGGTGAGAAGCCAAGGTTGAGATCTTTCCAAAATCCTTTCCCACTCAAAATTGAACTCCCAATTCAAAGATATGGCTCAAGGTCGGGGTCAAGTGTTTAACGTAGCTCTCAATATTTAAAAGAGTCTATCCATACAGGGTCCACATGGAAGCCTCGCATGTTGAAGATCTAGCCCCTTCTTTTCACTCTTGAAATTACGCTAGATTGACATGTGGCGGCTTCGCCGGCTCCTCGATAGTTTCTTCTATATTCTCGCCTTAGTTCCTCCTGATTGGAGACACTATGCCCGACCCAAGACATGGAGGCTTCACACTCATTTGGAAACTACCCCTAGATTTTACCTTTGAATTTATGTGGATGAGACACATGGAGGCATCTACAGGCTTTTGGATTTTTCAATGGCCAACCTTACTTTTTTCGTAGACTTTGATCACTAGGTGGGGTTGGCGCTCATTTGCAGACTTCCTTTTGGCCACCCTTTAAAATTGTGTTGATGAGGCACATGGCACCTTCCATGGCTCTGCCTTTTTCTTTGTGCTTTGGCCAAGTCCCTTTTTTTTTTAGGGGTTATATGTCTAACCCTAGACACGTGGAGGCTCAACGCACATTTGGGAACCCGCTCCGAATTTTACTTTTGAAGTTGTGTCATGCTCACATGTGGCTCCTTCCACTGGCATGCCTCTGTTTAGACTTTTTAAATGACCACTTCTTCCTTTTTGGGCTCTGGGCATGTGGAGGGCCAACACTTGTTTGAGTCTCTACTTAAGGTTGTGCCTGTGAATTTGTGTTGATGAGACACATGGCATTGTCCACCAGTTCTTTTATACTTAACCGGTTTGACATGTGAGGCTTTGCTTTTACCATTTGAATTTTGTTGGACCCTAGACACATGGAGAGTTGGCACTCATTTGAGTTCCACTTTGGGTTGCACCCTTTGAATTTTTTATGATGACACATGGAGGCTTGGCACTTGTTTGGGTCTCTTCTTCTAGATTTTAACTTTGAATTTGTGCCAAAGAGACACGTGGAGGCTTCCACCGACCCTCTTATACTTGGTCGATTTGGGCCCGCTTTGTCCCATTTTTTTACTCTAACCATGTGGTGATCTGCGCTTGTTTGGGGAACCACCTTGAGTTGATCTTTGAAGTTGAGCTAAGTTGACATGTGGAACCTTCCGCTGGCTCTGCCCCATTTTAACTTTTCAACTATCGACTCTGTCCCTTTTCGAACATGGGACACGTGGAAGCTTGGCACTTGTTTGGGGTCTCTTTTGGGCCCACACCTTTGAAATTACACCAATGAGGCATGTGATATCCTCCAGGAGTCTGTGACTTTACCTTTGGTGAAAAGACTCCGCGGGCTTCGCGGGATTGCACTTGAAAACTATGCCATTTTGTGAAAAGTGTAAAAGTTTCAAAATGCCCCGCAGACTGGCCAAATTTGCACTTATTTGGAAAAAATTTTCCATGGCTACCCATGGGAAAAATTATCCCTAGGCCCATTGGCACGCAGCTTTGCATTTTGCAAAAACACATCTCCAGGCCCGTCGGCCCATTTCATTTTCCACTTAGCAAAAAAATCCTTCCCGGCTCGCAGCCTGCAATTATAATTTGCCCTTTGAAAAAAGTGAAAAAATGTCAAAATATCTCCCGCCGCCCTACTAGTCCACAATTTTACCATTTGGAAAAAATTCTTCCCTAGGCCCGCCACTGCTTTTGGCAAAAACCCTTCCCAAGCCCATGGCCATGTATTTGAAAATATGAAGAGTTAGAAGGACTTCTTTACATTTTCGGTAAGGGGGAAAAATTTCCTATCGATGGAAATGCATTTAGGGGACCTTAAGTGCTTAAAATATATAAAATTTCAGATCGAAGCACAAAAGGGGGAAAATGGTGTTAGTTGACCAAAAATAAGTGTGAGCTTATTTGGTCAACAATTTGGTGACTCATGGGGATCACCTGCCTATGCTAGGTGAAATGATCAATTGCCTTGAAGCATCCATTGGGCATGGAGTTTCCTTATAAACACAAATCTGATCTAAACTTTGAAAATCTAATCCCTGAGCCACTTGGAACACCACTTTGGGCTTTACTAGAGCTGATCTCACCAAATGCTACTTCCAATGTCTGTGCATGAGAAACAAAACACCACAACACACTATGTACAAAAATGGAAATCATACACACCCCAAGTGGGATATGCAGAGTGTGCACAAGCACTTCTTATTCAGAAAAAAAATCTACTCCTACTCTACACTAACCGAGAGCAAAAGGGAACTCAAACAAATCCTACAACTAGGCAGGAGAAGTAGCTTCCCTTTCTCAAAAAGGGCAGCCATGCAAATGATTTGACACTAAATATGGTTGCTTGTATGAGTGAAAAAAAACAAGAGGTCGATCCTCCACCCATATCATCAAGGTATCAACATCAATCAAAAAATACCTCCTCAAGTTGATTGGCATTAGACTCCTAGGAGGTGTTGATGGTGACCCTTGGTGCTTTGATACTCATCCTCATGCCCTAAAGTGGGCATGACTTGTTTTGGCTTCTCCCTTGGCTCCAATGAAGCCAAGTACCTGATTGGGCATGGTCTAATCCTTTGGATGTTCCCATTTTCTAAACTTCACTCCAAGAATGGAGTCTTCTTGTTGACCTTCTAGGTGGATGGTGTGGAAGAGATGATGACATCCTCTTGCTCCTTCCCTTCCTTCTCCTATGAAGAACATGGAAGATTCATATCTTCCAACCTTGGTTCTAGAGGGCTGTTATGAAGTGCAGGTGTTGTACTTGAATGCTCTCCTTCATGGCAATAGGCTCATGTGCTTGGAAGGTGGATGATGGAGGAGAAATGATGTTATCTCCTCAGATCCTCTCCATCAAAGTAATCTTCAAGTTTGACAAATAATCTGCCTCCTTGTTTTCCCACTACATGTGCTCGACCTCCTCCATGGTGTCCTCTAATCTGCATAACTTTCTCACCATGGTTCCCTTCATCCTCAAACATGAAGTTTGAAAGATCAAACTCTTCTTCAACATTAGAGCTCAAAGGGGATGAAGTGGGAGGAAGAACTAAAGGTTCTTCTGTGGCCTGTCTCTCTGCACTTCTGGAACCATATGGTCCTCCTCCATCATGGGTTCATTAATCAAATCAGGCCCTTCAAATGAAAGCAAAAAATCTTCAATAATGCTTTCTTCACTAAGTGGCCTCAACTCTGATTTGATCTCTCCCAGTTTCTCCTCTTCAATGGGACTTGGAGCTGGTTGTTCTTCCTCCTTAACTGGTTGTGCAGCTTGGATTAGATCAGCATCCTCTTCAGACAAAGTGCCATTATGGACACTTTGCATTCAGAGAAACAGATTGTTGATCTTCTCCTTCTTGTTCTTGTTCTTCTTTTGCTACAAACTCAGCCTCATCCACCACAAACTCTCTTCACCTTAACCTCCTCTATTGGCTTAACCATCAAGGGGATATTTGTAAACCAAATCTAGCATCCCAACTCTTTATATTTTCTATCATTTCTTCTCTATTGGGTTCCTCTTCTTGTTTTTCTCCTTGACTGGTCTTTGGAATCTCTTCCCCACATGGAATTGGGAAGGCAAGAGGAGGAGTGGATGGGGTTTCAACCAAGCTTTGCAATTGTTTGTGGTGGAGAGGGAAGTGGAACTTCTTGTTTGTTTGGAGGGGATGACTACTTGGAAGGGAAAAGGGAAGAGGAATTGAGGTGGGATGGAAGACTAGGGGATGGAGAAGGGAATCAACACTTGGGGCAGAAGATGGGGAGCTAGACTCATGACACTACTTGATGATAATACTTGATTGAGGAAGAGGAAAAGAAAAGCTAGGAGGTGGTGGACTTACCCATTGACAAGGTTGTCTTGTGTCCAACTCATAAGCCTCAATCTCCTCAGTCCATTGCACAAGTTGGGGCAGCATTTCAACCATGAAGTCAAGCTTCTCCTATGGGCTGTAATGTCTTGGAAAAGGGCCTCCCCATGGACAAGGTTCCCTATAACCAATCTTGAATGCCTTCATCTGTGTTGTAGCCCTGGAATGCACCATGCTAGCCTCCATTCTTTGGATCTTCTCCAACAAACCAACATTCTCCACATAACCATCACCATCGAATGCACACCCTTTCTCTTGATAAGCTCCTTGGCCAAAATGGTTTTGACACTGCTCATATGGGTAAGCATAATGGTTCTGGATCTAATCATAATGCTGATCTTGGAGGAGTTGGGAAATACATTGGAGGTGAGACTACACCATGTGGTTATTGCAAGTGTGAGTTCCAAGATGGGAATGAAGTCATGATTGCATAACTTCATGGGATGGAAGAAGATGAAAGAGATGGAAGAAAAATGGATGAAAATGGATGGGAGAAGGTCTGCAAACTTCGAGATGGGTTTTTGACTAGATGGAGTCATCATATGTGTTTTGCATGTGCCTCAAAAAAGGATGAATCTTAACAGTTAACACCAAACTACTAAGATGAAGTGGTAAGGTGCTTCTTTGTCCCACTGGGCATGCCAAAAAACTATTGTGTGGTCACACGTGCACAATGGCTTAAGATTTTTTTTGATAATGACACGCCTCATAAAGATGGGAAAATATAACCTCGGTGTCCCACAGTCATGCATGCCAAAACCATTGTTGCAAAATCACAACACCCCAAATGGCCTCGAGTTTGAAGTGGGGCATTTGGTGTGATTACACAACATTGGACCATCTCTCAAGCTGTGGGACTTTTGACTTGAGATGGACCTCTAGAGAAGGCTGGTTCCTTCTTCCTAAACTACCTACCATAAGCTACTCTAGTGCAGGAAAAACTAATCTATCCTAATATAACCATTCCAAGGAGACATGGAGAGAGAGAGAGAGAGAGAGAGAAAGAGAGCCTACACTAAGTGGTGATACACTAGAAAAGGAAGTGGCTGATCAAAAATCCAAACTTCCTAAAGTGGAAAGAGGTGAGCAAAGGAAAGGGTGGACAAGATGCACCACAGACCAGAGATGAAGTTCACACGGAAAACAACTTCAAAACCCATTAAACACAATTCCCAAACTTGCAATAAACATCAGATTATGCACAATATACCCTACAATGATGATGAGGAAGAAGAGACAACAAAAAAATCAAGGATGGACAAAATGCATCACAAAACATATTTTATTGCTCCAAAATTTTACACTTTACATCATCAGTGGGAAAGAGGTAAGAAAATTCCATTATAGAGCCATGAGAGGAGGCTTAGACTCCACATTCTTCCCTAGAAAAGAAAGAGAGAGGGGGGCAAGGAGAGAAACAATGACCAACCTTTTGAAAATGCCCCTCCTTTACAATATATAGAAAGAATAAGAGAAAAGGAGGGAAGAATTCAAACTCTGCTCCAACCACCCTTGGAAGAGCATTGAATCCACCTACCACAATGAAGAGTTTGCTACAACACCCATGCCCTCGTTGTTGTCCCTTACTAGGAAAGAAAGAAGCCCATTCTTCATCATGGCGGAAGATTGGAGACTTGATAGCCTTGAAAATGGTAGACCAAATCATTAATGGTGGCAGGTGAGAAGCCGATGTTGAGAGCTTTCCGAAACGTCCTTTCCGCTCAAAATCAAGCTCTTAGTCGAAAGATATGGCCGTCTTTTCGGGGTTATGCGTTTTTAGTGGGCTCTCAATATTTAAAAGATTCTATCCATATAGGGTCCACGTGGAAACCCCGTGCGTGTTGAAGATCCAGCCCCCTCTTTTCAATCTTAAAGTTGAATCAAATTGACACGTGGTGCTTTTGTAGGCTTGCGATGGTTTCCTTTGTGTTACGCCTTAGTTCCTCCTATTGGTGGAGACCACTATGCCCACCCAAGACACATGGAGGCCTCGTGTTCATTTAAAACTTTCCCCATATTTTACCTTTGAAGTTGCATGAGATGAGACACGTGGAGGCCTCCACGGGCTTTTGGAATTTTCAACGACCGACCTTACTTTTTCAGACTTTGACCACATGGTGGGTTGGCACTTGTTTGGGGACTACCTTTTGGGCTCGCGCCTTTAAAATTGTGCACCGGTGAGGCACATGGCACCTTCCACGGCTCTACCCTATTTCTTTATGTTTTGGCTAAGTCCCTTTTTTGGCGGGGTCATATGTTTGACCTTGGACATGTGGGGCTCAACGCACATTTGGGAACTCGCTCCAATTTTACTTTTGAAGCTGCGCACCATGCAAGCACGTGGCTCCTTCCGATGTCCTACCTCTCGTTTAGTATTTTCAATGACCACTTTTCCTTTTTGGGATTTGAGCACATGGAGATCCAAAGCACCCACTTTTGCTTGTCCGAGTCTCTACTTTGGGTCACGCCTTTGAATTTGCGCTAATGAGACATGTGGCGCCGTCCACCGGTTCTTTTATACTTAGCCGAATCGGGCTCTGCTGCCCATTTGACTTTTGTTAGACCCTAGACATGTGGAGAGTTGGCGCTCATTTGAGTCTCTACTTTGGGTCACGCCCTTTGAATTTGCACTAATGAGACACACAGAGGCTTGGCGCTTGTTTGGCTCTCTACTTGAGGATTTTAACTTTGAAGTTACGCCAAAGACACACATGGAGGCTTCCGCCGACCCTCTTATACTTAGTTGATTTGGGCCCGCTCTATCCCTTTTTGAACTTTGACCACATGGTGAGCCTGCGCTTGTTTGGGGAACCGCCTTCGGAGTTAATCTTTGAAATTGTGTCGAGCCGACACGTGGCACGTTCCACCGGATCTGCCCCATTTTTACTTTTCAACTGTCAACTCTATCCCTTTTCAGACACTGGGACACATGGAAGCTTGGTGCTTGTTTGGGGTCTCTGTTTTGGGCTGCGCCTTTGAAATTGCACGATTGAGGCATATGGCACCCTACGGGTCTCATGACTTTACCTTTGGCAAAAGACTCCACGAGCTCATAGGTCTACACTTGAAAACTGCGCCATTTTGCGAAAAGTGCAAAAGTTCCAAAATGCCCCATAGACCCACCGACCCAAATTTACACTTGGGCAAAATTTCTTGCTGCCTCACGAGACCCTGCTTTTGGCAAAAGAAATCATCCCTGGCCCACCGGCCCGCATTTTCCACATTTGGTGAAAAGACATCTCCGGGCCCGCCGGCCCATTTTCCACTTAGCAAAAGAAATCCTTTGCGGGCTCGTAATTATAACTTGTGCCCCTTTGTGAAAAGTGCAAAAATGTCAAAATATCTACCATTGCCCCGCCGGTTTGCAATTTTCCCATTTGGCAAAAAGTCTTCCCTAGGCCCATCGCCCGCTTTTGGCAAAAATCCTTCCTAGGCCCATCGGCCTGTAACTTGAAAATTATGAAGAGTTAGAAGGGCTTCTTTACATTTTCGGAAAGGGGAAGAAATTTCCTATCTTATGGAAATGCATTCAAGGGACCTTAAGAGCTTACAATATATAAAAATTCAGATCAAAGCACAAAAAGGAGAAATGGTGTTAGTTGACTAAAAATAAGTGTGAGCTTATTTGGTCAACAACTTCTACACAAGTAGTGTTATTTCTGAAATGTAAAAACTAATCGGTAAAAATATGGATAAACCATGTGTAGACTAGAACATATGAAATTAGATAGAAAGATTTGAACCACATATTTGTCGAAAAGAAAGGGACAGGTTCAAGGACATACAACAAAAGTGTAGCTTAGTAAAATATGTACCAAAACATTCGATCAACCACATTGATGTCTTGGGTGGAGAGGTAGGCCCGTGCTAGGGGGAAAAGTGGATGCATTCATTGTCTCCTTCACCACCACCTATAGATAGGAAAGCTTGCAAATTTTTATAATTTCTCATGATGAACTACCATTGTTGACCGCGCTCTCCAAAGACATCTTGGACAACCATGAACATGAATGAATTCTTAACCAAATACAATGAAAGTAAAAATTAGAGAGAAAATATAGATTATGTTGCGTTGTACCTAGAGAATAGAGACCATCCATAGGTTGACTATTGTAGTGGTGTCACTACTCACCTCAACACAAAATATTCCATCACCCACGTTGATGTCTTATGTGGAGAGGTGGGCTATGAGGGAGCAATATGAAGTGGAGATGCAATCTCACAAGATAACATGAGGACTTAAGAAAGATCTATGGTATGTTGCGAGATGGGGACACCAATGGAAATGATGTAGCAATTTCAATATCCAAAAAGAACGTTAGAGATTTTGGGAGCATTCTCAATGCCCGGACTAAATGGGATACGCCTCAAGCTGTTATGCTTGGCGTCTACATTACATAGAGTAATTGTGGTCATTGATGAAAATGTGTGCATGGAGCGAGTGAAGTTATTAATGCACTTTTAACAAGGGTGCTCATTCCACCAAATAGTCTTTACATTCAATGGCTTAAAATTTTCCATGCATCAACAAATAAGGCAAAAAGGAAGCAAACCATCAAACTTCTCATAGGTGTGAGAGGAAACGAACCTTTGGATAAGTTGAGTTCATGTATATCCGCATAATTAACGTGTAGACGTCCTATCGAAAGTTTCTATCGAATAAAACTTACGATATTACAGCTAATCTTGTTTATTTATGCCTTTTAAAACACTTAATTGTGTCGCACTCGGGACTCGGGAGACCTTGAACGTGGAAACAAATAATGATCGTGAGCACTTTTTAAATTTGTTTGTGATCATAAAAACTCACACTATCACGTCTTCAGTCATTTATCATTTTGTTTTTCATATAATATTTTTGTGCTTGAAAGAATGCCTCCGGAATCCCGGAAATGACGAGCTGAACCGGTTTTTATAGTAAGAGAATTCCCACAAAATCCACCCCTAAGATATACATCTATTTAATATGGCAAAAGGTTGATCCAATTCATACTCAGAAACGATAGAAAACTGATCCAATTAATATAGCAACAGGTTGATATACATCTATTTGACTCTGACAAATTGAATGGACTGAACTTGCGAGATCTATAAAAGTCTTCCTCCATTAAAATTAATCTGCACGCGCCTCACGCATTGGAGAGAGATTCGATTTATTTGTCCTCAATTTCCAAAAACTGATATAAAAGCAACACTAGTCAAAGAGCGAGGCACAAGGAGACGCTTCAAAATGGCATTTTCTGGAATAATTGAAGCAATTTCAGGGCGACACCCTAATGCTGCTACACCAGCTATAATAGAGTTCGCCGCCATTCTCATTGTTTTTCACCTTTTCTATGTATTTAAGTAAAAATATACATCAAGATTGCCTGGCCTGTCATAGGAAATCTACATCAGTTCGGAAAGCTTCCCCACCGTCACAAAGAGATCTCGTTTAGAAGTATGGTCCCGTTATGTACTTAAAGATTCGGTTGTTTTCCTACCGTAGTGGTCTCATCTGGTGTGATGGCAAAAGAGTTCCTGACAACTCATGATTTGGCTTTTGCCAGCAGATCGAAAACTGCTGGTGGAAAACACCTGTGTTATTATTATAAGGACCTTGGCCTCAGTCCTTATGGCCCTTATTGGAGACATGTCAGAAAAATATGCGTGACGCAATTGTTAATCGTCAAAAGATTGGAATCTTTCAGATGTATACGAGAGGAAGAGGTTTCTGTAGTCGTGCGTGGTATTTGGGAGAAGAGCGAGCAGGGCACAGTTGCCGTCAATGTTAGCAATGCAATCCAATCTCTTACATCGGCTATCATGTGGCGACTCCTGGCCGGTACCAAATATGATGCTGTTGGTGATATCAAGAGCGAAGAATTAAGAGATATGGCGGAGGAGGTTTTCGCTACTTTAATGGCTCCTAACACTGTAGACTATATTCCTTATCTGGACTGGCTTGATCTGCAAGGCATCAACACGCGGATGAAGAAGGCGCATCTCTTCTTTGACAGAGTTGTTCAGAAAGTTATAGACGACTATGTTAATGTCAAGCGGAAGCAGACGTCAAATGTTAAGGCTTCATTGATGTGCTCCTTGAGATGTCTGAGAATGATACTGTGAACATCAAAGCAATAATTTTTCTACACTACTTTCTCAAATTATATTTTTGTATGTTTCTTTTATTTTGGTTTGAAAATCATGGTTTACATAGATGTTGGCATCTCTGCCCATGATAAACTGGAGATTACATATGGTTGATTTACACTTTATGAGTAAGTGTATATTTATATCGAAGATTTCTTTTAGCTAAGCAGTCATGATTAGGGGCATCCAACCCATCAAAGTCACTCAACAATCATAGTCTTACCCGGTTCGCTCTATCCAAAGGCCCTTGGTCATTTGATGAAGTTGGAATGAACCCACCAGGAATCAAGTCTTGTTGAGGGGTGGAAATACTTTTGTATGTGTTGTAATAACCACCTCATATATTCTAATCAATTAGATTTATTTATTTTTTCATTTTCTTCTGCAGGACATGTTCATTGCTGGAATAGAGACAACAGCTACGTCTTTGGATTGGACTGCCTGCAGTGTGTTGTTAATGAGAGTTCGAGATTATATCCGACGGTTCCATTGATGTTCCCACACAAATCTACGCAAGTCTGTGATGTGCAAGGATTCGGCATACCGCAGAAAACAAGGCTGATGGTGAACTCTTGGGCAATAGGAAGAGATCCGGCTGTATGGGATGATCCCACGACATTTAAGCCTGAAAGATTCGTAGGCAAAGATATTGATATCAAAGGGCGAGACTTCAACGTTCTTCCGTTTGGGGCGGGAAGAAGGGGATGCCCAGGGGCCCAAATGGCAGTTGGGATTATGGAGCTCATGTTGGCGCAGCTTATGCACTGCTTTGAGTGGAGAGTGGAGGGCGATCCATCCCATTTGGATATGACCGAAGTCTTTAGATCAACTTTGAATAGAAAAGAACATCTTTTCGCTATTCCTACATTAAAAATCCCCAATGTCCTCTAAAGCATTGTTTTTCATAGCCTAATGGGGTGGGATTGGGAACTGTCCCAAAGGTGCCTTTTTCCATCACTTTTTATTTTTTTCAGGCAGGGATGGTTTGTACTCCGGCGATAATAAATGTGATTTCCTTGTTTGTCTGGTTGTCCATGGATGGATTGCTTAAAAACCTCTCTAGCTTTTGACCTTTTAACTTTGACCTTACGAAATCTTGATAAATATTATTAAAAAACTTTGGAGTGGGTGAGACATGTTTACTTTGTTGTTCTTAATGTTTTTATTTATCATCATATTGACAATTATAGATATTATCTATGGTGGAGAGTGTTATAACAGAAGAAAATTCCTCTACAACTTATTAGAGAGACTTTTTATCTATATGTTCTAAATATTAATGTGTTATTTGTAAAAGCTACCTCAACTCTTAGTGTTATACTTTTCCTTCATGACCTTGTATCTCATAACCTTCTCGGCTGATTTACATAAACTTCCTCTTCAAGGAATCCATTTAAGAATGCTGATTTAACATCCATCTCGATAAATAGGCCATTTGTTTTGAGCTGCAATTGCTAAAACCATTCTTACCGTGTCCAAACATGCTACTTGGTGCAAATATTTTGTAGAAAATATGCAGTCTTAATACAACAAACAACATAAAAGAAATAAACATAATACTTAAATAACTTGTATAAACAGATGAATATTCGAACCAGCACTACATGTGTAATCTCCATTAATAAAAGCTTCATCATACTCGAGCTTCAGTCTTTACAATCAAGCTGTGCGTGCAACTGTGTGCTTTCAATGCACATCCTTCCTTGCTTGTGTAGATTTCACACCTTTGTGTGTGCATACAAAGCAATTACAATTGTTGTTATTTAAATAGAATAACTCACCCACTAACAGACTCTTCAACCGAGTATTCTAAATCTAAACTCATGCTTTAAAATAGTTGCATGCTATGCATGAATTAAAACAAATTTATTTGAATTAAATCTAATGATAAAAATAAGATAAAGCTAACTTAACTAAAGAAAACTAAAACAAGACTAAAGCTAAAATTAGCTTTCCTAAAAAGCTACGGTTGGAATTAAATATGCAACACATGCATATTTCCAACACTCCCCCTTAATTTCAAATCAGCTTTCACTCTTCTAGAGCCGTGTTTGCTTTTTCGATCTGCCATGTGCGGGATCACAAACTCCCAAACAACCTCTCAAATATTCAAAAATTCTTTTGCTAAAGCCTCTGTAAAAATGTCTGCAAACTGATCTTCAGATCTACAAAATTCAAGATGAATTTCCTTGTTGTTTACCAGCTCCCTGATGAAATGATACCTCGTATCAATATGCTTGCTCCTCTTATGAAAAACATGATTTTTGGACAACGCTATGGCTGAGTTGTTGTCACAAAAATCTGTATAGCTTCCTCTTGTTTCTGTTGTAAATCTGTCAACACTCTTCTCATCCAAACAACTTGACATGCTGCTCCTGTTCTTTACTACATACTCTACTTCTACTGAAGATAACGTGACAATGGGTCATTCTTTGATGCCCATGAAACCACTCATGTTCCAAAGTGAAAAGTATAGCCGGATGTGCTTTTCCAATCATCTATACTTCTAGCACTATCACTATCTGTATAACCAATGAGTTTGAACTCATCTGAACTTGAATAAAGAATTCCATGATTCCTTGTTCCATGTACATACCTCAAAATTCTTTTCCAGCTTGCCAATGTGAATCTTTTGGAGATTCCATGAACCTTGATATGAGGCTCACACCATACATGATATCAGGCCTTGTGGCCGTCAAATACATAAGACTTCTAACCAACTTTTTAAACAATGTTGGATCCACAAATGATCCTTCATCCTCTTTGCTCAACTTCAAACCTACTGCAACTAGTGTTGGTGTTGGCTTACAATTCAACATGTTAAACCTTTTCAAAACGTCACTTGCATACTTTGCTTGTGAGATAAAAACTTCACCTTCTGATTGTTGAACTTCAATACCCAAAAAGTAATGCATAAGACCAAGATCTGTCATCTCAAACTCCTTCTTCATGGCTGATTTGAATGACTCTATAGATAGATTTCCAGTAATGATCAAATCATCTACATATAAACAAACAATTAAAATCTTACCTTGCTCATTTATCTTGGTGTATAAGGTAGGCTCACTTCTGCTCCTACTGAAACCATTCTCAATCAAATAAGAATCTATTCTGTCGTACTGTACAAGCTCTAGGTGCTTGCTTGAGACCATAGAGCGCTTTCTTCAATTTGTATACTTTTCCTTCATGACCTTCAATCTCATAACCTTCTGGCTGATTTACATAAACTTCCTCTTCAAGGAATCCATTTAAGAATGCTGATTTAACATCCATATGATAAATAGGCCATTTGTTTTGAGCTGCAATTGCTAAAACCATTCTTACCGTGTCCAAACGTGCTACTAGTGCAAATGTTTCGTTGTAGTCAACTCCATATTGTTGCGTAAAACCTCTTGCACAACCAGCCTTGCTTTGTTCTTCGTATTTTTCCATCAGCATTGTATTTTGTCTTATAGACCCACTTGACTCCTATCACGTCCTTTCCTTTTGGAAGATCCATCAGCTCCCATGTTTGATTCTTCTCTATAGCATCGATCTCATCATCCATGGCTTTTCCCAAACTTTATTCTTTATAGCCTCTTCAAAATATACTGGATCTGTAGCTTGAGAAAATAATGCAAAAATTGAAAATGAATTAGTTATATCAACATTATAAATCTCACTTAGACTTCTTGTTTTCTGCTGCGTAGGAGTATTTGATGTAGGACTGCTTTTGGTGATGGAGTAGCTTCTGGTGTTCCCTATGGTGTCTCTTGCATGGTTGAAGATGGCTGAAATATTGGTGACCTCCTGACTGTAGATGGAGGTGTATCTTGTCCTACAACTTGTGGTGCATGTCCAAGATTTGTAGATACAGTACCTTGTTGCTCTAAAGTTTCATCTGTCATATCATCATGCATGGAATAGCTGTTGCTATACTCACTTTGTTTTCTCTATACTTCCATCCCATGCTTCATTCTCAATAAACTATACATCCTGCAGATCACAACCATTCCAGTTGACTGGATTTGACAACTTGTATGCTTTTGTATTCTCTGAATACCCAACAAAAATATACGTTTCTTCTTTGTTATCTAACTTCTTCCTTAGCTCATCAGGTACATGTGCATATGCTACACAACCAAAAAATCTGAAATGTGAAACACTGTGTTTCCTATTAGTCCATGCTTGTTGAGGAACCATGTTCCTAACAAGTTTCGTTGGACACTTGTTCAAAATATAAACAGAAGTTGCTACTGCTTTTCCCAATACTCATTTGGAAGATGTTTTTCCTTCAACATGCTTCTCGCCATCTCCATGATGGTTCTATTTTTCCTCTCTGCCACACCGTTCTGTTGTGGTGTATACCTGGTAGTAAATTGTGTGTGTATACCATGATATCTACAAAAATTCATAAACTCATTAGAAACATACTCACTTCCTCTGTCCGTTCTGAGAACTTTGATGTAGTATCCACTTTGCTTCTCCACTAATGCCTTGAATTGTTGAAATGTATCAAAGGCATTTGATTTATTTCTCAAAAAATAAACCCATGTCTTCCTTGTGTAATCATCAATGAATGTCATAAAATAAATACAACCTCTAATAGAAGCTATCTACATAGGTCCACATAAATCAAATGTACAATCGCAAGTGGTGCACTTGCTCTTGTTTTTTTACCAACTGGAAATGAATCTCTGTGTTGCTTTCCCAAAATACAACCTTCACATACCCTTTCTGGTTTCTGAATCAATGAAAAACCTTTAACCATATTTTTTCTATGTAATAAATTCAAACCTCCAAAATTCAAATGTCCATACCTTAGATGCCAAAGCCATGTTTCATCCTTCATGACTGAATGAAAAGTTGATTGTGTTCCTTCAACGCATAGGACTCAACTATATTTACGCAGGAATCAACGCAGGACTCGCTTGCTGTAGCGCAGACTTGATTTTCATTGGCGCAGGACTCAACAAAAGACTGATTTGGCTTAACGCATGACTTTGCTGCAAACTGAGCTGCTAATTTTGCTGCAAACAGATCTAATTTCTTCTTTTTTCCAGGTTTCAAAATCAATGGAAACATCCTATTGCTACTCATCTTCACTTTTGCAATCAACTGAGTGTTAGGAGCTTTTCCACAATCACACACTCATTGTCTTCCATATAGACTCGGTATCCTTTCTATACCAGTTGTCCAATACTCATAAGGTTATGTTTCAAACCTACAACATAGTAAACATCTTGCATACTTGTTTGCTCCCCCTGTCTTGTTAGAATACTAACTGTGCCTTTTCCTTTCACAGACACAATATTGTTATTTCCAAGAGTTACATCACTCTTAACTGAATCATCCAAACTAGAAAACAAATCCAGATTACCTGTCATGTGATTACTGCAACCTGGATCCAAATACCATACATCACATGGACTCTCTTTTGACAAATTACATTCAATAGGGGATAAAGAAGGTATTTCTTTGCAATCCTTGTGCATGCAATAAACATAGGTTTAGAAATAGAACTTCTAACTTGATTTTGATTTTGTCTCTCCTGATCATATTGTTTTTCTTGCAATCATAAGCATAGTGCCCATACTTCTTGTAATAATGACACTGAACATGAGACTTATCTTGTCTCTAACCATAACTCTATTCTTTATTTTGTCCTCTTCCACCCGATTTTGATGAACCGCTGCCACGTCCTCTAGATGGACTTCTTCCTCTGCCTCTTAGGCTGAAACTTCCTCTTCTTTTGCCACGACTACCTGTTGTCTGAGATGCAAAATCCTGATCTACACTTGCATGTGATCTATTCATCCTCTGTTCATGATTGATTAGTGATGCATGCAACTCATCAATAGAAAAATGACTCAGATCCTTAGTTTCTTCAATAGAAACAACTAAAGGATCAAATTTCGTAGGCAAACTTCTAAGAATTTTTCAATAATCCTTCTATCCTCAAGAGTCTCACCATGGGATTTGATTTGATTGACTAAGCCAACTACATAAGTAAAAATGATTCTACTGAGAATCTGAATCTTTCATTGCTAAATTCTCAAAATCTCTATGAAGTAACTCTAGCTTGGCGTTTTTACTTTCTCCTTACCTTGATATGTAACTTGTAAAGTATCCCATACAGTGATCTTTTTGACTTGGTATTTCTTTGCCACTCTTGGAAGAATGCTTTCATGCATTTCCTAATGAATATAGAAAAGATATTTTCCGTCTTTCTTTTGTAACTCCTTCAAAGTATCTTTCTCTCGCTTGAAAAGTGCAGATATATATGGTCTGCACTTTGTGGGCTCTGTGTACCCATCTTCAATGATCTCCCATACATCTTGAGATCTGAATAGCACCTTCATGGTCAACGACCGGTATTTGTAATTCTTTCCATTAAATTGTGGCATCTACATGCTGGATGTAGAAGCCATAGCTTGCTACCAATTTAATAAGTTGCTGGAATAACCTCGCTCTGATACCAATTTGTAGAAAATATACATTCTTATACAAGAAACAACATAAAATAAATAAATAGAATACTTAAATAAATTGTATAAACAGATAAATATTTGAACCAGCACCGATGTAATAATCTCCCATTAATAAAATCTTCATCATACTCGAGCTTCACTCTTTACAATCAAGTTGTGCATGCAGCTGTGTGCTTTCAATACACATCCTTCCTTGCTTGTGCAGATTTCACACCTTTGTGTGTGCATACAAAGCAATTACAATTGTTTTATTTAAATAAATAACTCACCCACTAATAGCTCTTCAACCGAGTATTCTAAATCTAAACTCATGCTTTAAAATAGTTGCATGCTATGCATGAATTAAAACAAATTTATTTGAATTAAATCTAATGATAAAAATAAGATAAAACTAACTTAACTAAAACAAACTAAAACAAGACTAAAGCTAAAATTAGCTTTCCTAAAAGATACGGTTGGAATTAAATATGCAATACATGCATATTTCCAACAACAAAGATATTGATATCCAAGGGCGAGACTTCAACGTTCTTCCCTTTGGGGCGGGAAGAAGGAGATGCCCGGGGGCCCAAATGGCGGTTGGGATTATGGAGCTCATGTTGGCACAACTTATGCATTGCTTTGAGTGGAGAGTGGAGGGCGATCCATCCCATTTGGATATCACCAAAGTCTTTAGATCAAGTTTGAATATAAAAGAACATCTTTTAGCTCTTCCTACATAAAAATCGCCAATGTCCTCTAAAGCATTGTTTTTCATAGCCTAATGGGGTGGGATTGGGAACTGTCCCAAAGGTGCCTTTTTCCATCACTTTTTGTCTTTTCAAGCAGGATGGTTTGTACTCGGCGATAATAAATGTGATTTCCTTGTTTTTCCAGTTGTCCATGGATGGATTGCTTAAAAACCTCTCTAGCGTTTGACCTTTTAACTTTGACATTACGAAATCTTGATAAATATTATTAAAAAAATTTGGAGTGGGTGAGACATGTTTACTTTGTTGTTACAATGTTTTTATTTATCATCATATTGACAATTATAGATATTATCTATGGTGGAGAGTGTTATAACGGAAGAAAATTCCTCTATAACTTATTAGAGAGACTTTTTATCCGTATGTTCTAAATATTAATGTGTTATTTGTAAAAGCTACCTCAACTCTTATTGTGTGTATGAATAAAATATTTTAATAATGTCTAATTATACTAAATATTTTATGGGCTTAATAATTGGAATATTGTTGGCTTTGATTAATCCAACCACTCTTTTAAGATTTATGTAAAACTTCTAATTCTTTTTAAGGTTGTATCTTTTCTATAGATCTTGATTATAAAAAAACTAAAAAGCAATCTCTAACTTTGTTTCCTAAAAAAAATATTAGATTGTTTCATTGAGGTTATAATTGCTACCAATGTCTATATAGACTACGAGACTTCATGATGTAGTGTCATTTTGTCTCTATACTAACCCTTGTCATAAGAAAAACAAGTTTTCGCATCCAATGATCAAATTTAAGGGCTCTTGATTTCAAGTGAAAGGGTATATATTCATCTAACCCTTCCATGATGAAAATTTATAGGAAATATTTACACTTAAATCAACAATAATAAATTATACACACACACACACACACATAATGTTCTTTTTCTAAATTTTAGAGAACTTAATTTATAAAAGAGGTTTGAATTCTTGAGAAGGAATTACCATAATACATCAAACTTATTTTTCATGAAATGGGTGTGGATATTTTCACACTAGTCATGAGATGCCATGAGTATTATAGTTAACTACAAAACCCATATTTCCTACCATTCAATATAATTGTAGATTATGTCTTTTATTCAAAAAAAACTTACTATGATTACATAGATTAATATTAAAAATTATAAGATATAATTGAAGTCTATCAAATCCTAGTAACTCCTCCACTTCCTAATTACAATTTAATATCACGAAATAAAATTAAAATAAAACCTTACACAAACACGACTAAGTAAAATCACACATCTAACATAAATAAACAATCTCAAGATATCAAGATCAACACAATAAAATAAGAAAATTCTAGGTGAGTATAGCCTTAAAAATTCTACCATTCACACTATCATTATTTAATGTAATGTAGCTAAATACATATTACTTACTATTATGTATCGAGTAACATGACTAAAAGTAATTCATATATCAATGATTTAATCTAAATTGAATTAAATATTATTTTAAAGTAACTTACTATAACAAATGATATTATGATAAATATATACAATACACACAAGTAATACACATTTGATGATGTAAAACCCTAAGAAAATGAGAGAAGAAGATGACTTAGTAGATTCTATGTGATCTCGAGAGTGATCGAATGTATGAATGCTAGATCTAGATAGAAATAATGTCGCGAGGGCTCGATGAGTGTTTGAGAACTCAGGACTGTGTTGGACAGGAGCGCCCGCAAGAGGACAAGAATTTCCCAAGCGCTAGTGAGTAATCTAAGTGCTTGCGTTTGTCCAGATGCTTAGAATCTTACCTTTCATGGGTCGAATGTCCTTTCTATTGTTCACTATTTGTCACTCTAATTTCTTCATTAGGATTCGATTGTGCATGTAACCCGTAAATTAGATGACTAGTTGTGCATGCCTGTTGGAACCCTAAAAGTAACTAAGTACCTAAGACACGAAGCCTTGTGGTGTGAAGCCTTGTAGGCACGAAGGAACATGAAAAATTAATTCTTGGAGAGGCGTGAAGGATCACACCAAGGCCAAATAGAGTCGAAACTTAGTAAGTTTTGGACAACAAGAAAAGATGTGCATAGGGAGCGAATGAAAAAGTGACCAGATATAGATCCGGATAAGCTATGGAGACTTGAGAATCAAGGAAAGGATAATGTAGGGCATCAATATGGTTATTATGAAAGGATAAGGAGTCGAGGTTGTTAAGGATTAGACGACACATGCATTCTAGAAGGAACTTGATTTAAGGAAACACATGATGACACTTGGCATATTCCTAGGTAGTGGTAGAGTAATGATGAAAGGATTCCATCAAGTCTTCACATGTTATGATGAGTGGTTAAGATGGAAGGAGAATTATTATTCTATGGGTATGATGGTCTTTGCAAGAAAAGAAAAATATATTTAAGGATAGGTAGGGAATAGGATATTTTTGTGGGAAATATATGTAATGTCGAGCTTTGTGATGTAAAATAAGCTCTGCTAGTGTGAACATTCAAAAACAATGGAACCCTCTTGATGAAATATTAGCTACCATATTTTGGATTATGAATATAATGAAGTGATTCTGAAACACTCATGTGATGGATCTTGATTTGTGTATTTTTCCTTTATGTTCATGTGTGTGTTATGGGTTTTCTTGATGATGCTCATGGGTTGATTCTACTTTCCTTTAGTTGATCATGTTAATCTATGCTTGGAATGCATTAGGCTAGGAGTTAGTGCTTACATCTTAAATTCCATGAATGAATGCACTTGTTTCTGGTTATATTACATCCTCGTGTTAAGAAGGAACATTCTCATGAAGCTCACATAAAGGAGGGACTTCGCACTTGTGCGTGCTTCAGTGAGCTTCCAGGATAAAAATGGATGATATGGCTGGCATGCTTGGGATTGGTTGTTGAAACAGCGGTGATAATAGAGACTACATTTTAGTTTTGTTGTTGAGACCTCTTTTCGAAGTTATTTTTTGAAATGGTGTGTGATGACAAAACGATTCACCTTGGATAGTTTTGAAGTATGGCTTAAAAGCATGAGGATGAGTTTTCTCAGAGATTTAATATTGGACCTGAGTTTGATGCACATAAATGGGTAGAAGAACATCTATATCATGAGTTGTATGAGACCTTATTTTTTGTTTTCCAGTGGATTTGTATGAATGGATTTTGGCATATGCATCTAGATCAAGATGGTACTATAAACCCACATATATGGACCCAAGATGAGTATTAAAGGCTACATGATGTTGATCTGACTTGGACACGTGTTGTTGATCATTGGTGGAGTAGAGTGTTGACAAGTTACACCTTGGAGTACATGATTTCTACGTATTCATGTCCAGAGATTGTTGAGTTTGAGTTTTTGAGAGAGCCAAGAGGATCGTTCTTGTGTGTATCCCTTTAGCTATAAAGATCCTGATCATTACACTAATTTTGGAAGCATTTCCTATGGCCAGATAAGCTTCTTTTGAGCACTAGGCAAGGAAGCTAGGGTGGAGGAAGATGGCGGACCTTGTGGCTGAAAAGGAGAGGGAAGAGAGATGACTCAAGTATAATGAATCTTGTGAGAGGGAGTTAGATAGACAACGTGAAGTTACATGAGTGATGGATTTATGGAGGTAGACATTATGGGAAGGAATTGAGGTTCACGCAGAGGATGTAGAGCCTGAGTAGTATGTGCTACCCCATCTTGGAAAGCATGGAAGAGAAACCCCCTCGGCTTCTAGAGAAGGCTCATGTTATATGAAGAAAGGAGAGGAGTCATTGGCGCGCATCTAAATCCACCTGGTGACCAACCCCTAGCACTTAGTTTTCCAAATCTAGAGATAAGTATTACTAACCTAGTTGGTATTAGTGGAAGTGACCAATCAGCACCTAGGAGGTATAACTTTTCATTTGGCACATCTATGGCTACACAATAATTTCCTGTGTTTAGAGGTATATTGTCTAGAATGACATTTGGGCAAGGTACAGTACACAAAGCTTGGGTATCACATCTAGAAGTGGCATGGGACACACATCTGGTAGTGGTGTAATATCACAGATTATTGGCGAGTAGTTCAATGTGACATTAGGGACGTAAGGTGTGACCACTTCATGACCTTTACCAACTACAAGAGGTGGATATGGTGGAATAGTAACTAGTGGACCTGGTGGACTGGACGGATCTAGGAGGATCTAGTGGGTCTAGAGGAATATGCATTGGTGGATCTAGTGAATCTAGTGGTGGAGGCAACACCAGAGGGAATAAAGCTTCCGGATTAGGCGGGGCCTCAACCACCTTAGCAAGTATTTTTTAAAATTTCTTTACATCTACTAGATTACAAAGGTGTTGAGGATGCTACAGAGCATGTACACAAATGTGAGCTATTATGGCGCATGAAGGGGATCACTACCCCATAATGGAAGGAAAGTTAGTTTACAACAACATTGCAAGGACGCACATAGTTGGTACCAGAAGTATGACCCCACCATATAATAGTAGATTACACCACATTGTGTAATGCCTTCTTAGCTGAATTTCATATTCCTGAGTTTGAACAAAAGAGCATTAGCGCGCTAAAGGAAATTCAACAAGGTATGGAAAAGAGTGTGCAGGAGTATGATGCACATTTTAAAACTCTCTTATCAAAATATCTTATGATATTCATCCTTCTAAACATGATCAATGGTTTTTGGAGGATTAATATCATCTTTTAGGAGAGTGATTTTGCATAAGAATTTAACAGACCAACGTGAGGCCTTGGAGGTTTTCGTGTGTGTCGAGGCTATAGGAAGCATGAATGATGGGGTTAGTCCTTTTCTTGAAGCTCAAATTGCTACAATGGAAAAGAAATTAGAGAAGCTATCTACGAACGCAGCCCATGAGACTCGCAGATGACCTATGGTGCATGATTATGAGGTAGATGAGCATACAAAGGACAGTTGACCTCGGAGATCGGTATGTGCCATGACGACGGTAAACTATGAAATTTTCCATGAAGATCATGATGCAAGTAGGTGCCCACTACTGCAACATGTGATCCATAAGAATGTGTCTTGTTATTGCAAGATTTTCACCTCCACTACTCATGACACCAAGGATTGTAGATTGATTGATTAGATAACTACATGATGCCATTGATATTGGTGTGCACTAGACCAACATTGTATAAACAATTCCAAGGATGATGGTCATCACTATGAAGGGCACGTAGATGGAGGAGCCTGTGGAATAATATTCCATGGAGTATTTCAAGGTCAACGCAACAGAGGTGGAAAATGTGAGTTCCCATCATGGACTTGGTACAACTGTGGGTCTACATAGCACTATAATCATGAATATCCTGATCTATTACGATTCTCTTGGTGTGGAAAGAAGCACAAGTATGAGTATTGCATAAAGTTATTTGAACACATGAGTCCAACAAAATCGAAAGGATAAAGGCATAGGAATGGTAAGCATGAAGATGACCTACTCACAATTGATGCCAATGGTGGCACGTGAGTCAGAGTTAGAACATGTACTAGTGACAAAGTGAGATGAGGCTGCACACACCAGGGAGATACCAAAGCAAAGGTCATTGGTTACTAGAAAAGAGGTGGTGCATGGGAAGTATCCAAACCCTACTCATTAGAAAGAGTTTTATCAAGAGACTATGGATGTAATTCAAGCCTACAAGTAGAGATCTAGTGCCTAAAGGATAACTCACGGCAGTTAGAGCAAAGGGAGAGCACTACTAAGGATCCACAGGGAAGATATGGATGAAGTGAAGGAGGTATGCAAAATGTTGAGGCAAAGATAATATCAATCCCTTTTCTATGGGAAAGGTTACAGGAAGAAAGTATCATGCGCCGGAGGAGAGCGCGAGTGACAGGTCTTGCATGCTAACCTTCCCCCTCACACCATTGATTATGATAAGGAGATTACCTTGAATGCAGTAGTTGACGGATGGATCCTAAGCAATATTCTGATAGATACGAGTGTGGAAGTTAATGTTCTTACCTGGACACCTGGAAATCAAATGGGAAGGCCCCCATTACAACCATCTTCAAATGTGTTGTATATGGCTAACAAGACAAAGGCGATGCCCATTGGTGTCTTGAAGGACATTGTTATCACTATCCAAGGGTGAAATTCACTGGAGACTTTGAGGTCTTGGTGCTAGCTGAGGCGGAAAAATTTCCAATGTTACTTGGGCCCCTGGTGTTATAAGAACAATGTTGACCTATGGTTCAATAAGGGGTACATAAGTTTTGAGAACAAGGAAGAACAAGTTATTATCCCTTTAACTGATGGGAAGTCAACACCCTATACTGAGCCCTTAGGAGAATAATTCCTCGATAGAATCTATGTGCGCACTATCAGGGACCCTGAGGTGATTAATCCTACAAAAGGAGTTATTCAGTTCGAAGATGCTCAATCTATGAGTGATACCACTAGTGTAACATGTGACAATTGGGCACATGGAATTATGAGTTAATTCAGCTGAAATTGAGGGGCTCCATTACAAGAGTGAAAATGGCACACCCACTGGCACACCCTACACTTAGGCACCTCAATGAGAGAGAAAAGAAGGAATATGCTTGCCTACACTTTACCAATCTTCTACACTTGGGATGGAAACCATGGATGAGGATTGACTTTCTATTAGATTCTTCAAGAGTAATTCCAACTAAACTTTGTGTCTATGATGGGAAAGGATCTGCCTTATATCATGTTTTCCTATGATCCATGGAAGCTCAATGGAGATGTGAGATTTCGAATTAATCAAATATAATTTGAAGGAATTATCCATTTCAAAATCCAAAAATAATCTAATCCTCATCACATGGGACCACAACAATTAAAAATGGTGGATGGTGCATTCAAAAACCCATCTTCTAGGGTGGACCCCACTCAGGTGAGGATTCCACTTTATAATTCATTAGATTCTTCAACCTAATCTTGAGTAATGCCCACATTTTCAAACCACTAAACTTTGTGTTACTTATGATGGGAAAGGATCCCTTCCTCTAAACACATGGAGAATAAGCTCATGTCTAGGAGTGTGAGAGGATTTGGATAGAAGGCCAAAAGTCTTTACCTCCTTCCCATCCAAAGTCATGCAAAGTAAGAGGATGCACAAGTTTGCTATTCCACACTATCACAAAATCAGGGCTCAATCCATATGCCCATTCGAGGTTTGCATGGTATGTTCATTTTGGATTACTTCATTAGTAGTGATTTTTCATAGCTTACAGAATTACACATTCAGATAAGGAGGGGAGTTAATAGATGACTTGATTCAAACCTTTGAATATCAAATTGCTAAGCCATTGGTGAATGAGGTGTTATAGGTTGTTAAGCACCTAACTATGGGAGATAGTGTCATGGAAAAGGATAGAATACTAGAATTATTGGGTGAACCTAGCTTAGAAGCATGCTCTGATGAGGGAGAATCAGAGGAGATACATCTTGAGTGCGTTTGCATGGAGAAAGAGAAGGGAAAGTTGTTCTATGTGATAGATGGTGAGGAAGTGGAGAACTTGGATGTTAACCATACTATGGGTATGCACGAGGTAATGGATAGTGCTGATGAGCAAGCGTGCACCTACCATGAACCTCTCAAAACAAATAAGGTTAACATTGGCTCAAAAACGGAACCTAAGGAGGCTACTATTGGGGACTATTGGTCAAAAAGGAGGTTTCAAATATCATTGATCTATTGTGAGTTTCAGGATTTATTTCCACATGGGTACCATGAGCTTAAGGGATTTCACCACTCTTTAGGAGAGATGCGATCAAACTAAAGGAGGAAATGTCACAATTCAAAAGAGACCTTATTGAATGAATCCAAATCTACGCATCTGGGTCAAGGAAGAGATACACAAGATGATTGCTTTCAGGTATCATTGAAGCCGTTGACAAATCGAATGGATAATTTATTTTCATTAGCATTAAAAAGGATAGGAGGATAAGGATCTGTGTTGATTACAGATATTTGAATGTGGTATGTGTCATTGATCCCTTTCTAACCCCTTTCACCAAGGAGATCTTGGAAGGAGTATCCGAGCATGAGATCTATTCTTTCACAGATGGATTCTTGGGGTATCATCAAGTTAGAATTACAAAGGAGGACCAAGAAAAGACAACTTTTGCCACTAAGTGGGGAAGCTTTTCCTACACAGTCATGCCTTTTGGATGAAGAATGCACTTACTATGTTTTTGTGTATAGTGGTCCAAGAATTTTAGGATTTTATCCATAAGTTCCTTTAGGTCTACCTTGATGACTGGACAGTGTATGGACTAGTGAAAGACCATTGTGACAATTTGTGGTTGATGTTCGAGAGATGTCGGAAATTGCGCATATCCCTCAACATCAATAAATGTCTCTTACTACTCCATTTGGAACCTTATTAGGGCATATCATATGTAAGGAAGGTTTGCTAGTGGATCCTGCCAAAGTTGTCATATTGTGGGATTGGGGGAACATACCAGCCAGAGCATAGTGTGTGGATTCCTTGGGCATACAGAGCTATTACTAGAAATTTACTAAGGGGTATGCCAAAATTTCCATGGCACTTTGGAAGGATTGTTGAATCACATATGTACATTCCATAGGGGAGAGGCATGGTAGATGAAATTTGACACATTGAAGAATAAGCTTATCACTGCACCCATATTATACTTTCCTTCTTGGGATAAGCTATTCCATGTACATGTTGATGCTTCAGGGGATGGCAATTTGGGTAATCTTATCATAACTGAGAAGGAATTGTTGAACACCCCTTGTGTTTTTCTAGTAGAAATCTAACCATAAAAGAACAAAACTATACTAGTACTGAGTGTGAAGCATTATCAATGATCTATGCGTTGCACAAATTCAGCAATATCTATTGGCAACACCCTTCATATTCTACACAGACCACATGGCATTGAAGTACTTGGTAAACAAGCCCATTTTACAAGGGCGCATATGCCAATGGGTCTTGTTGTTTCAATAGTTTGAGTTTACAGTTGTTGTTAAATAAGGAAAGAGTAACTTAGGACCTAACCATTTATCTAGGATTGAATCAGGGGAGGATGTGTAGAGCATTGAGGATACAATGTCAGATGTGTAAATTTTTAAATTGTGGCATGTGCCCTTTGACTTGGAAGATATTATTGTGTTACTCAAAACGGTCAGTAGCACCAGAGAGGAATGAAGACCTTGGAAAGGAAGCATTTATCCATACATATCGTGCCCTACATGTTAATTGGTGGAGACTTATACAATCTAGGTTGCGATGAGATTTTGCGCCGATGCATGTTAGAGCATGAATACATTGCAATCATGGAGGAAGCACATGGTGGAATTACAGGAAGAAAATATGTCTTTGGGAATGCAACCGCGTGACAAGATTTTTATGGTAGGGATTTGGTAGGAAAGCATCTACTAGGATTGTATTGAGTTCTATAAGGCCTGTGACCATTACTAGTGCCTTAGAAAATTAGGAAGAAGAGATGAGATGCCTTTAAGACTAATAGCTAGTGTAGAACCATTTGAGAAGTGGGCCATTGATTTTGTAGGACCGATTTCACCTGCCATGTGAAGGACTGGTTTGCGCTATATCATTACTTATATTGATTACTTAATAAGGTGTGCATAGGCAACGCTATATAATGGATCGCACAACAACCAAAATAGCAAGATTCGTATGGGAAAAAATAATCACTAGGTATGGGTGTCCTTTAATCTTGACCAAAGACAAAGGCACACACTTTTGAATCGAGACAGGTACCAAGATTTTATTAACAGAGTTCATGGTGGCCCATCACAAGACCACCCCATATCACCCCTAAGATAATGGAACTACTGAGGCATTTAACAAGATATTGAGTCACATGCTTGACCAAAATTTGTGATGTGGGAAGATAGGATTGGGATGACAAAGTCTCAACCATACTATGGGCATATAGGACAACCTACAAGAGATTGAATAAGGCCACACCATTTCAATTAGTGTTTGGTGTAGAAGCTATTTTACCGAAGAGTTTATGCTATTGTCTTTGTCTATTGTGCGCACATGAGGATTAGCTGACGAGTAAGCACAACAAGAGTGCATGGAGAAGTTGTTGTAGTTGAACAAAAGGTGATCACTTGCTAGGTGAAGCTAGAAGACTTAGAAGCCACAAAAAATCATGACATGATCATCATATTAAAAACAAAAATTCAAGGTTGGGCAGATGGTCTTGCTTTATGACTCTAAATTTTTGCGCCACCCTAGGAAACTTAAAGTCCATTGGTTAGGACCATACATCATCTCGTATATCCTCGATTTAGGCATGTGCCGCTTACAAGAAGTAGATTTGATGAGGTTACCAGGTTACTTCAATGGGAGTTGGTTGAAGCCCTACTATAAATAAGGCTTCTGTAGTAAAAATAAGGTAGTTTTGCCAATTAGTTTAGATTTCTTTTAGTCCTTTTAGTTGTTTCCTTTGTCTTTTCTTCAGCTTTGTGTTGCACATTGGTGTGCTTTGGTAGCTAATTGCATTATAAGAGGTTCTATGCACCACACATGGACTTTGTGGATGACCCCATGAAGGTCTTGCACATAAGATTCTAGGCCACCCTCCCACCAGAAAAGTTACATGGTTGGGATTTGATGGATCAAGATGGGGTGTGCTAGACTAGAATATTCTCAACTAGAGCATGCATTTCCATGCCACAAAACTTGAGTTCAAGTTCAACGATCATGCGATCAAGACCATTCACTTGAAGAAGAAGGGAGGAGATACATACAAAGTGGTGGATCCTAACCACCTAATAGACAAGTAGGCATGCAATGCATTGCAAAATATGTCTTCAGAGGTAATCTGGCACAGTATGGATATAGGGGCCATTGTTCAGACCTTGATCATAGAGAGGAAGAAACAAGGAGAAGGAAATAGATAGGTTGTGCTAGGGGTTAAGGGGATAGCATGCGTAGATGAAGGATGTGTATGATTGAGATGACTCCATCTCGAAAAACATTCTAGGACAATGTCCGACATTGGTGAGCCAGGACAAGACCGATTATGGGGATGAGATGGAGTACCTTGAGGACCTCATGGGGATGTTACTTGTTAACATCAAGGATTTTATGAGTGTCATAGCTACAGAGCTCGCAAAGGAAAAATAAGAAAACAAGGTCACAATTGAATCCCGAATCATGGAGTTGGAAGATTTTCTCTCCCAACTCAAGGAGGTGAATATACTTGACAGATAGGGGATTTAATAATTATAGAAAATGTGAGCCAATCATCAATGTGTGGGTCATAGAAGAAGAGGCAGCCCTCAAATTGGCATAGAGACCATTCCCACCAAAAAGAAGAGTGTGCATAGTTGTTCATTAAAACCATGTCCCGTAAGGAGAAAATAAAGACAAGGCACGAAAAAGTCGGATATCGAATCGATTTAGCTTTAGACTCCATCACTGAATGGATGGATGATTTTTAGGGTATTTGTAAATAGATAGGGGTGGCTATTAATATGTTGAGAAGGAAGGTAGAAGAAATCACCCCAAACCAGGTACCAAGTGTCATAGATGAAGCACCATGTAAGGCCTTATCAGAGTTGAAGGATTGGGAAAAAATGAAGGATGAGATAGATGCGGAGTGACCCGAACTCCACCAATTTTTCACATAGCATACCCCCATTCCTCAAATTATTTATTCAGATTCTATCCCAACCTCTATTCTTTATTATTTTTAGAATTATTCGGGTCGACATAATTTTTGTTCTAGAAGCATGTAGGTTTACCGGGATGACAACCAGCTTTATTATGGGGTGTTGTTGGACCCCTAAAAGTAACTAAGTACCTAAGGAATAAATCCTTGTGGTATGCATAAATAGGTCGTGAAGGCATGTACAAAATGAATTATCGAGAGGTGTGAAGGATCATGCTAGGGAAAAATGGAGTTGGGACTTATTAAGTTTTGGACAACAGAAAATACGCGCATAGGGAGCGAATAGAAAAATGACCAGATACAAATGTGGATAAGCTATGGAGACTTGTGAATCAAGGAAAGGATATTCCAGGGCATCAATATGGTTATCATGAAAGGATAAGGAGTCAAGGTTGTTAAGGATTAGCTAACACATGCATTCTAGAAGGCACTGGATTAAGGAAATTCATGGTGAATCTTGGCATATTCCTGGGTAGTGGTAGGGCAATGGTGAAAGGATTCCATTAGGCCTTCATAAGTGATGACGAGAGTTAAGATGAAAGGAGAATTATTATTATATGGGTATGATGGTCTTCGCAAGAAAATAACAGAGATAAGTAAGGATAGGTAGGGAATAGGAGAGTGTGTGGGAAAAATATGTAATGGCGAGCTCTATGATGTAAAGTAAGCTTTGCTAGTGTGAACATTCAAAAACAATGGAACTCTCTTGATGTAATCTTGGTTGTCATATTTTGGCTTATGAATATAATGAAGTGATTTTGAAACACTCATGTGATGGATCTTGATCTATGTATTTTTTCTTTATGTTCATGTGTGTGTTACAGGTTTTCTTGATGATGCTCATGGGTTGATTCTACTTTCCTTTAGTTGATCATGTTAATCTATGCTTGGAATGCATTAGGCTAGGATTTAGTGCTTACATCTTAAATTCCATGAATGAATGCACTTGTTTCTAGTTATATTACATCCTCATATTAATAAGGAATGTTCTCATGAAGCTCACATAAAGGAGGGACTTAGCGCCGCACATGCCTTGGGTAAGCTTCCGTGCTAAACCGAATGATGTTTCAAAGGCACTTGGGATTGGTTGCTGAAATTAGTGGTGATAATAGAGACTATAATGCTCACATACCATATCAAATCTAATAAAAAGATGCGAATGAAGAGTCGATCAACCCTTATAGTCACAAAAATAGTGAACTTATGACCAAGCGCTACACTACATCTCAAACTCTATATAGCTCTCTATGTGTGTGTGTCTCGTACCCTAGCTTTCCCTTATAGAATTTTCATGATGATAGCGGGCTAGATCTAGATTGTATCAAGTATGTAAAAATGTATGTAATCGAATACAATGAAATCCCCTCATATGTAGTTAATGTAGATAAATGTAGCCATCATCCCATGTATGGATGTCCTAGATGTAATCCTTGTAATGATTTTGTAACTTTGTGCAAGCTTAGGCCATGATATATAGTTTTTATGATGCTTAGCCCCCTATTTGGGAGAAGTAACTAAGTATATAGATGATTCCCATGTTTGAATTTTGTAATTGAAAACCGAAAGGTTGACCCAAACCGTAATGCCCACATTTTAAACTCAAAACAATAACAAGAAAATACCAAGATTTGTTTTTTGACTTACATTGATCACTACACAACGCCACAAGGGCTCCAAGTACAGAAACTCGACAATGAAAATGACACTTACATAAGTCATCGAATCACATAGACACATGACAACACCATATACATGTCGATGCCACACTTTCCCCAATGAACAAATGCTATCAATGACCCAACAACAAGAAAAGGGACCCAAGGATAGGCAAACCCACAACATATCATTTCTTTAATTGTATCTTGGTTACGATTAACATTCCAAGAACATTATTGCAAAGAAAGATAATTTTCTCCTTTATCCACCTACAGATTATTAAGTTCATTCCACATTTAATTTATAGTTTGACCATTTTAAGTTGGCTTTTTATCCTTTACGGAAATTTCCATAACTTACATAATTATTTGGCATAATTCAAATTGCATATAAAGTACTTAATTCTCTTGTTCTTATGTAAAAGTTTGTTTCTCAAAATATGTTTAGTTGATGATTAATTTTACCCTCATTATGCAAGGGGACCAACCATAAGTTGTCGAGGGAGAAATAATACGATTCAAGGAGGTGAAGGTTCAAGTTTCTCATTCCTATAAACTTCCTTCCATTCGAAGCACATTTGTTTTCGTACTATGGTTGTTTTAGTATCAATCTTAGTTTGATTCAGTTAAGCATTTACAAGACATAATTTTATTTTATCTTATTTTTAGTGGACTCTAAACTGGCTCAAAGGCCTAGTCCCACCAAGAATCAATTTGTATCCATTATTAACAAAACTTCAATGCCTAAATCATCCATAAGGACTTCAAGTGAATTTTTGTTCCTAAACCATTATCACACATACTATTGTTTCTCATTTCATTTACAATGTTTGCTAGGTATTCTTTTTGTTTGGTGTCACTTTATAACATAAAGAGTTACGAAAGTACTTATTTACCATTTTGAATAAGTATATGATTGGAAGCATTATAACTACACATGAATCCCAAGTTAACCTCCTAATCAACTGAGGTTTGGTTTAATTCCAACTACACCTAATGATCTATGCCTCAACTATATATGAGTTTAAGGCAAGAGGACATATTTATGCTAAACCACCTTCAAGAAAAGACCAAGGTGATATGTTGATAGAAACCAAGGTAACACATTTAACTGGGAGGAACTAAGGAGTTCATTAACAAGAGTTTAAGACCTAGAACAAGTATTTCACGATCTCCATTTATGTCGTTTGGATCCAACAAGGACTTCATTCACTGATGAAGTTAATTTCTAGATCTAATCACGTAAGACCTGGCAATCCAAAAAGGATACTAAGGGAGTATTAGCTCTACCTACCCCATAGATGGTAAGGTTACACTACATAGTCATTGCTTCGAACAAGGACTCATAAGGTGACTTCCAAGGTGGTCTTCACCACTCAACATGGTGTCCAACCTAAAGAGAGGAAATTTTCCTTGTAGTTACCAAAACTAGAAGGAAACCACATATTCCGGATAAGGTTGGACCATGTCATTCCTAAAATATGGGTTCACGAAAATGTCGCTAAACATAATGACTATGACGGTAAACTTCAACTAGGGGTTTTATTTACCTAACCTAGGAGGTGCCATCGAGTACAAGGTTTAAGTTTATTCTATGGTTTCAAAAAAATTTACACTACAAAGGATCACACACATTAAGACAAGTTATGCACAAATCTTATATTAGGGTTGAGTGTTTCAATTAAATCTCTTTATTACATTTACAAGGTAAAAATACAACATAATAAATAATTAATCGTTTATTGAACACTAAAAATGCACTACAAGATATTAACTTAAAATTCATTTACCATATATATATATATATATATATATATATATTTTACCATACAAACATTTTACCATAATTGAAAATCCTATGATTAGATGCACATTTCCTAAGATATTCCTAAAAACTAGCATCTCATGCATATTCCCAAATTTCAAATATAAACTTTTCTGTTACATTGCAATTACATTAAACATATATACATTTTCCAATAAAATATATAAATTACAATAATAAAAAATAAGAATTACACCATGCCTTTTTGGCATCTTTCATACATCCTGCAAAACCATGTGAGCATGAAATCAATGATAAATCACTGGCATGGCATCCACCTAGATCTAGCATAATTAAAGTATTTAGTTTCCATTTACATACTAATAAAAATTTGCATTTCCAAAAGGAGATGGTTAGAGACACATGTTTATTTCATTTCACTTTTCTTTATTTCATAACCAAGGAGTGAGAAAGAGATAGGGAAGAGAGAGAAACACTATTTCACAAAAGTTCAATTTCACACAACAAGTCACACTGTAGAGTTTCAAGTAGTTATTTACAGTGTCAACAAGTTTCCACGATGGTTTGACAACCCGACGAGGGTCCTACAACTTTCCTTTTACGTTTTCCTACTAGCTACAAAAACGTTCGATTTAGACTCAGAGGTGAAGAAACCTCTTTCAAATGTTGTCTTATGATGTGTAAACACACCATGAGTAAGTTTTTATGTGTCCTCCTATACCCCAAGAATTCACAAGAATTGGCAGAAATCAGAACTGACGAATGATTTACAAATGGCGGCTATTTTTCTGAGGTCATTGGTTATAGTTGGCCTAGTTGCAAATAATCAAAAGTTAGCTCGAGGATTCTTAGAAAAACATCCAAAATTGATGTTTGATGGACAAACATGCAACGAAAAACTTCCTATAAGTTCCCCTATATATGGGGAATTCACCAGAGTCGACAGGACTCAGAACTAGAAAACTATTTTCAAACAACGACAAGATTTCTGAGGCCACCAGTACTAATTGGTCCAGTTTGACCTAGTCAAACTATGACCAGAGGCCTACAAAATGGCTTTGCCAAACTATACAGAAAATTGTTTTTCCCTAAACTGAAGGTTCCATGCAATTGTCTAGTAAAAACACTAGAGGTTTGTGAAGATGGATAATAATTTCTCTATCCAGGTTTCAAATGGCGGTTCAAAATGAAAGCCAACTTTTTAGATTTAGCAACTTCCTACCGCTGCAAAATAGTGTGACAGGGCTCCTATAAGGGCATAAAAAGGTCACAAAATTTCATTCAGGGGTTGATCCAAAGATTGAAGTGACACCTCACATAACAAGGTACACAAAGGAAGCTTAACCTCCCCTTTCCGAGTTACAAAGGTTACTTTGTGAGTCTCCAAAGTCATAATTTATCTATTTAAACCAGAGATGGTCAACATATTTATCGGAAGTCAACTTCAACTTGTCGATAAAACAATACTGTAGTGATCTAGTTTGGCCAAGAAGTTTTCTAAATCACCTCAAAATGAGGGTTGAAGTTCATGGTTGACTACAAAATGGTTATTTTGATTGCGTGAGTTACGATGCGACATTTTATTGTTTTGCAACAAGTTATTATAAAACAATTAAATATATGATAATCCTAAGCTTTTAAAATTATATTTCATTACAAAAGAAAAACTAAAGTATGAGAATTATGCAAGATAAGGAGAGATGAACCATATGTGAGAGATATTTGCGTCTGCAAGCAAGATGTGCTCCAGGTGGTTTCATGTCAAGAGGATGGTTCCACATTTTGCATACATATCCTCCTGATAGTTGTAGCTACAAATATTCGCTAGAATGTTGCTCATCCTCTAATACATTTAGGTGGATGTCCACATTCTAACTAATATCTCCCATTATAGAATAGGCTGAGGTGTTGTTGGGAAGTTAATTTGGAATTGGTTTTACTCTAGCCACTACAAAAATTTGGAAATAACAAACTACATAGTTGATACAACAAGAGCTATCTAGAAATAAGAGAAACCCCAGTGTGTTGAGCATAATTTACATAGATTTCCATAATACAAAACCCATAACAAGAGATCATAAAAGGTTGATCCAACATAGCAACACTGTAAAAACAAATCCTCTAAATTTATGCTCTGTTGGATGTCCATAACCCTGAGTCATGGCTTCCCCCTTTTGCATCCATGATAACCAAGGCACCTGCAAATACTACATCTGACAAAAAAATATTTTATTATGCTTTGATGGATATCAACACCCTACTCTTAAGGTCCCATTTCAGTACCATGGGAGGATGCTAGAAAAGGATGATGGAATCCATCTTTACACTCGACAACTGCATTTGCTTAAAACTTCAACAACATTTTCAACAAACCCATTCTGTGCATATCCTGTAGTCAATGCATTCCCATAGCTCACATCTTTCTCCAAGACATTTTTTCAAGTAGTTCATTCAATTCTATGCTTCCACATTATTCATATACGTCTACTAGAGCATTTGCAGCTACAACATCTGACAAAACCCCTCTATCTTTTATGCTTTATTGGATGTCCACGCAAGTTCCAGAGCTTGCATTTTGTTGGCGCACAGAGAAGAGAAAAAAAAAAAATTTTATAGACGTATGGGGGATGGTATAAAGGGGCCTCCAATATCTTGACCATACAACAACTACTCAGAAATAGAAGAGGTAGGTGTTTTCTACGACTAGAATGGTGCTGCTAAGGTTACAAAGCACGTAGAACAATATCTCAATGACAAAAGAGAAATTTGAATATAGATAGAAATTATGCGCTAAGAAAGTGTATACTAATCCTCAATTTCCTTCTTTTGTAGACTATAACAAAGAGGCGGCAGGAAGCAACTCCTTCCTCTCAGAGATAGTAAACCTGCTTTAGATACAAATATATATACAAACAAAATTAATCAATTTGTAAATATCAAATAAAGGAGAAGAGATCTCAGGTTCCTTGAGAAGAAAGCAAACCGCTTCAGAGAAGATCCAACTCTAGATCAATCAATTTGTAAATATTAATGAGAGGATATCTGCAACATGAGTTTATTTCCTTGTGCAGCCTGATTTATCTCAGAATGGAATTGATTTAGGATGGCTAACAGGCTGAGAGATCCACCTAACACAACCCCCCACACTACCCATGTTGCTACCATTCAATTGTTGCTAAATTTACCACGTTAACCAGGGTTCCATCATGTTAAATGGCTCTGATCTCAATAAAGTGAAATTATTATTATGCATGAAGATGACAGGTCTTATAGCCCTTGAAGGTGGCCATACTAGTGTCAAAGAGCCCACCTAACTTCACATGGGTCCATATTTACTTCCACCCACTCCCAGTCCACCGCACTTCACAAAATACTATCCCCTTTAAAAAAAAAAGAAATTTATTTTAGTATTATTTTATGGTAGGCACTATAAAAATTGTTAAAAGGTGATCAAGAAGTGAAAAGGACCCAAAATATTAAGAAGAAGAAAAAGAGGGACAAGGGCACCTGTAAGGGCTATGAGCACTTGGGAACTTCTGCTTCTAACTAGGTGCTAGTGTTTGAGGCGATCAACAAAAATAAGTTAAGTGCCGACAGTGAGTTGTAAGATGTGTAAAACTCGTAAAGCAAAAGATATATAGTAACCAAAAGACTAGAAAGAGTTTTCAACCACTAGTTCTCTTTCTTAGGAATCATGTATACATTAGTATGCTTTACGACCTAGAAATATACCCAAGTGCATAGATTTTGTGTCTACATTTTCCCCAATTTATGTTGTTGAGTGAATAACTTATAACATAAAGTACATAGAATATCATACGTTGTAATCTGGAGAGGAGTGTAGCTGATAGCGTGAGGAGTGGCCAAGTAGCCATGTGAAGCATGAAGTGATTGGAATGTGAGGCATGGGAACTAGGAAATGGAGGTAAACCCTAGGGGTGAATAGGCATAGTAATGTGTTCTTTTAGCTTGTGTTTTTTTGATGTGAGTTTATTTTTGTTTCTTGTAAGGATGGACCTAAACAAATAAGTTCAAGAGAGTATTAAAAGTTCTATATATGAAAAGTGTATGTATAAGTAAGTATAGAGTGTCTTAAAATAGTAGCTAAGGAAATAGTGCACCTCATGTATGAGAGAGTATAGGATAGGAAATTTTCATCTTTGTCTTGGATGTTGGCCATTGTATGCTTGTGTTGTCATTGATGTCAATTCTATTGATGGAAAAGGGTGTCATGGTATTGTTAGAGTCTTCATGAGGTGTTATTTTGAAGTCAATCATGAAGGATTAATCTTAGATTAAAGTTTGGTCAAGTCCTATGAGGTCTTCGTGCATGGTTGAGTGAGATAAATCATGGTTTGAATCTTTCCAAGTTAGTTGGATGTTTTCATGAGGTCAAGCATAGTATTAATGATATGTCACGAGTTCCTAAGAATCTACATATTGTTAGCAAGGTTAGTACATGTGAATTCATGGTTGATTCAGTTATTTCAGGCCTATTCATAGCCCTGGAACATGTAGAATGGTAAGGAGGTATGAGATTTGGACCCAATAAATATTTTCAAAGCATTTTAGTAGCATGGTGACATTATGTAACATGTGTGTAACGAGCTTTAGGTCAAAATTTAGTGATACACTTTATGTTTGAGGTCCTTGAGAAGCTAGTAGTTGAGAACATGTAATAAATCATGGGTAAATGAGTTTGGCTAGAGAGTTTAAGAGCCATTTGGGCCATAAGGTGAGTCTTAATAGTTATAATATTTTTTTATGGTGCTTCACGACAAGTTTTAGGTCATTCTGAAGATTATTTTTTAAGATATGCAAGTTTTGGAAAAATTGGGTAAGTTACAATGTGATTTTCAAGCAAATGTGGACCTTCTAATGCTCGTTGTGAATTGTATGATTTGCATGGTAACCTGAGATTTTTTTCATATCTTATTCGGTTATTCATTAATGTTTCAAAAAAATATGAGGTGGTTTGATTGTCACGTTTTTATGAATGATCATTAAGAAGATAAAGTGGTTTGAAACCCTAACTAAACCCTAACTAAGAGTGACTTGGAGAAGTTTGAGTATACCAACAAAATTTTGATTGTTTATAAAAAAGTGATGATTGGTTTCTATATAGTACTCTTCCATATTTTTGTAAATGTTTATTCGTGCATGTGACTATATATGGGCCCCACTCGAAAATACTTATTTCAAGAAGTTTGGTTTGTGATGAAATTCTCAAAATAAGGTCAAGAATAAATTGACATTGTTTTTATCCCCTAATTTTTTTATATATCCATGATATTTTATGGTCATGGTTGAAGTGAAAATGTGAAAAGTGTGCCATATTTGTGAAGACTGGTTTTTGGGGCAATTTGGAGTAGCTTGTAGTAAAATTGAAATTTCAGGAGCTACATGATGAGTTAGGACTCCATTAAAGTTTTGTTGTGACCATAGTTAAGATATATTTTCATTTCTATATCAAACTTGTGTTTTTGATATGGTATGAATAATTTCTTATCTCATCTTTGAGGGTCAAATATGGAGAATGCTTGTTCGAGTAGGGTGTTAAGTTGCTACATGAGGTAAAGTGATGATTTTGAGTTGTTCAAAATTGGTGAAGGTTTTCTGAGTGCTTATAAATAATTTCTAAGGATGTTTCATGGTTTTTTTAAGCTTGGAAGTTTTTTTGTGAGGTGATGGAGCAAGTTCATCTCATGGTCAATTCTTGAGTCCTAGAAAACTTAAGAAACAATTTGCAGAGATGGTCTTGGTTGAAGGCCTTCCACTTGGAGTTGGAAGGTGTTATAGTAATTTTTAGAAACAAGGTTTAGATTTATTTCTAGTGGTATATGTTTTGTTTTTTGTTTATTTAATTTTATGAATCTTCCATATCAGTTTGTGAACAAGAAGGTATGCTAATTTTTCAGACAGTTTTCTCGTGTTAAAAGATTGAGTTATTTGATGCATGAAATGGATTTTTGATACTTGATATTACCAGGAGAGGTATGGGATATTAATTTTGCTCCTATTTAAGGTCTTTGTATGTTTTGGAAGTGGAAAAATGGTGAAAAATAGTTGATTTTACAAAACTAGTTTCTAGGAAAATGTTTTGGTGAATAGGAAAGTTGATGTGGTTTGAACACATGGGTGTTTTGAAAGTTATAAAATGTATGAAAGTTATATAAATGTTATTATTATTCCATATATTGTCTAAATTCTATATTTTATTTTATTTTATTTGGAGAGGTCTTGATGCCCAAAGGTAAAGACATGGTCGTTTGGAAACAATTGTTTGGTGAAGGATATGAGCCTTTTGGCTTATGTTATGAATTATTTGATTGGTACAAGAAAATATGTTACCATTCATTATGCTTATATGTTTTTTTTTACATATTTTTGGTGTTATTTGATTTTACTCATCCTAATGATGGAGTTTTGAGCCTTTTTGTACAAATGGGTGGTTTTGGGCATGACCGACCTATATAGGTCCAATTTATGAATTTGAATGCATTTTTTGTTATATTTTTTAGTTTATTTGGTCTAAATAATGGATTTAAACTGACCTTGGTTGATTTTGAATCAAGAGAAGCATACACAAGCAATGTTTTGGGTTCATTTGTGAACTAGTCTTGCATGGGTTAAAAGTGAGACCCATGAGGGAGATTATAAAAAGAATGAAAACATGTTTTGAGAGATGAAGAAGTGTGTTACAACTTACAGGTTGAATAATTTTAGAAGGAATGAGTGCAATGGTGTGAGACCAAGACAAGTCCATGAAATATCAAGATAGAGTGATTTGAAGGAGAGAGCATGTGATTAGGGTTTGAAGGAATTTGGACCTGAACTTTGGGATTACAATAAGCTATGGTATCTACATGTATTCAAAGTGATCATACTTCTAAAAATATCTTATGATGAGTCATAGTCATAGGAGTCTTTTATTGTGAGTAATATCAACAAGGGTTTAGCTGTTCGTGCTCCTTATGAGGTTGGTTCCCATTAAACAAATCTCTTATGATGTGTAATATTCATTTGAGTCTTTGTTGTGTGTAGTATCTGAAAAAATTTCAATGGGTTTTCTTACCCTTGATGGTTATCCGCTTACATCTTGTGTCTATGTGTTTTGTCTCATGTTTCATGTTCATTTTAATGTTTAATTCACACTTAATAAGATAATTTGGAATGCATATGGTTGAATGGATGTTTTATGGAGATGGTAACAATAGTAAATGAAGTTTAAAATTTTTAGGACTAATTCACCCTTCTCTCACCTATTGTTCTTACAACATTGGAGATGTTTCAGATGGTGTTGTGCCAAATATTTCAATGTCATACCACTAAGGATGAGTTTTTTTGGTGATCTCATGCCAAGGGAGAGTTTTTCGCATGATATAATGTCAAGAAAAGAGCATCGGGAGAGAGGTATTTTTATCTCCTTCTATAACACTTTTCAAAAGGTAAGTTCCACTATAGATTGGTGCATCTTGATTTTTAACCATATTTTTTACCTAGTTATAGTTGAATTATAACCAATTGAATGAATCATATAACTAAATGTGAGTTCCTAATACTGTAGATCCCTATCAGTAGCCTCTGGAAACTATTTTTATTTGAGAAATTGTATGTTTTTTCCCAGGACATAAGCGACAATGTGGGACATAAATTCCCACCATTCCTTTCTCGATATTGGGTGATAGTGTATGCTCTATGTTTTTGATTTAAGTATGATTATGGAACACTTTGTAACTTTGTGATTTTTCCAACTTTGTATAGTGTTTTTATGTTTTGAAGTTCTTTTCTTCTATAAGGGTGATTTGTGTTCACCCAATAGTTACCCCCTCATTTGGGTCAGCATGCGAAGAATGTAGGAGGAGGCATTTCAAAATTTGAGGAACTAAAATTGATATGCATATCATATGTCGATACTTGTAGGTTAGGTGATGTGCATGGTGGAAACAAAGGCACATGTAAATAATGTAGGCTAGAAATAAGTGTTATTGTAAAGGAGATAACATATAATAGAAGATAATGTAGCAAGAAACTATGAAGAAAAGAGGTATTGGGAAAAGTAGGTTACATACATGGCACATCTCTCATAATGTCACAATACAACAAGGGATGAAAAGGCCATAAGAAAACAATGAACATTCATAACATAGGGCATAGCCCACAAAATGACAAATAATAATAAACAAGAAGTACAAGATAACCATGGTCAGTAAAGAATCCTACAAGGAAAATGCTACACATGAAGCACTTATTAGCTTGTTAGTGTAGTGCCCACTTCCCTTTGACACATTTTGATATTGATCATGATACTACTAATTATATTATGGACATGATTCTAGACTTTATTAAAGTATGATGTTAGAGGTTAGATCATGGATTATTTTGACTTGATTCAGCTTATGATGCATGATGATTATTAGAGACATTTTGGATATTGATGTTGATATATTGTTTAACATGGTTATAATATGGATGTTGTTTGACATGTGATATTTGGATATTGTGAGTAGACCTAGAAATGGAAATTATTTGATGATATATACGTTTGTTGAGTAAAATTACAAATGATCTTGTTGGTTGCTTGGATGTTGTTGTGATTCATATATCTAGATGATCTTGGAATTTTATTTATATTATTTTGGATGTTCTGATATGGCCACGAGGCCGAAGGAGGTATTTTTGTTTTGCAGGTTAAAATATCACAAAAAACATCGGAGGATCGAGACCAACCACATCAGAATTCTAGATGAATTCAACAAGGTCACCATGACAACTAGTATTTTTTTGTGTGTTAGGGATTCCCATGGGGGGATCACCTTTAAATGTGACCAAGGGGTTATGTGTTTTTATTTATTTGACCCTTTTTTTAATGTTGCATGTGTTTATTTTGTGATGCATTTTCCCTTTCTTTATTTATTAAATGTTGTATTAATATCAGGTAAGCATGTTGTTAATATTAATTAAATAAAATATGTCATAAGAAAGTAATTAATAGAGTTGTTGGCCTTGAATTAAAGTGTTGTAAGAGATGTGTAAGTGATGTGTAAGTTAACTTTTGAGTGTGAAACACTCCACCTTCTTAGAAATTCTAAATTGTCCTTGAGGATGATTTTGAGGCTTGTGAGACAAGTTAAACTTGTCTCATACCTCTTAAATTTAATTACCAACCATACCTATGGTTGGAGAGTTGAGATTAAACTTTTATAATGCTTTTTGAGAAGGCAAATTGTAGGTTTTAATTGCACTTTTCTTACATGATTTAATTTTAGTCCTTTGGGGTGTGGGTTGGATTTGAGTGTGTAAGTAAACTATCATTTTATTCACCCACCTATTTATTATACATTGGAGAATGAGGTTGACTTTTGGGGTTGGGGTTGAGGATGTGTGATGTGGCATCCTACATGGATCCACCTCATCCTCTTCCCTTACCTCTTCTATAAAATTAGAATTCCTTTCCTTGTTTTGGGTTGCTTCATTTTGGAGACTTCATTCTTGGGCAATTTTTTTGTTTTTTTGGAGCTCCCGCTTTGAAGAAGTTTTTAGAAGATTGTTGCGTGCTTGTGCTTGACTATTTTGGATTGCTTGCATTGGGATAAATATTGTTGTTTGAAACTTTGAACAACTCCATCATGGAGAGGTAGCAGCTTGGCTCTTGAAATGCTTCTTTTTTGTTTATGAAAATGTTAATGTGTGAATGTTTTAGAATGTTTGTGGGTTGTTGGGTGGATGGCCTAGGAATTGTGTAGGAGAAGACTATGGGGTTCATTTTTTTGGGAGGCACACAGTGTGTTTTAGGGAGGTATAAGGGAGGAGGGAGTTGGGATTTTGGTTCCACCTTACAAAGAAATATCTTTCATTTATTTACTCATTATGGGGTTCCATAAGAAGTTGGGAGGCATAAGGAAATGTGATGAATAAGGGGTACTTGGGGAGGCATAAGAAATGTCAAGGTTTTGATATACTATATTTTGCAGTTTTAATTTAGGTGGTGATACCCATTTTCCTTTTGGGAGGCATAAGAAGCATCCCCCATAGTTTCTTGCTCCTTTGGCTTGCTTGATAAATCCTCGCAATGTTTTTCATGCTTTAATGTAGTCAGAAACTACATTCTATTTTGACTTTTTTTTATTGTGAAAATGTTGCTTATGTGTTTATGGAATCTTGTTGTTGCCATGGGTTGATAACATCTTTTACTGCATTATAGTTGGGGCTCGGGGCCAATGAAGAAGGATGGATTCTCCTCTTCATTGGATTTCTTGGTTGGGTAGAGAGTGTTGCCTTTCCCCTACTCCTGTTGTGACCAAATTGGAGGAATGAGAAATATGCATGTTGCTATTCTGGAGCTGAGAAAAAGATAGTTTGATAGTCCCTTGTGAAATGAAATCTTATTGTAGCCCTTTCCCACTTTGAAGTGGATGATCTGTATATTAATTTGTAATGGAAAGATACCTTGTATTGATAATGAAAGTTGAAATTTGAAATGTAAAAGAGTTATACTCTATTTTTCTATTTTTGGAAGGAATGTGAAAGAATGATACGTATTTTGTATGTTGTATTTTGAAATCAAATGGAAAGGAAGTTGTAAGAGTTTCATTTGAATTAATGGAAGTGTTTTGCCTTGTTCATATGATATTATTTCCATTAGAAATTTGTGTTTAACATGCACTATGAAATCCCTATTTGGAAAGTGGAAAAGTGAAACACGTGAGAAGAAAATGTATTATTTTGCCTTGTTTATAATATATGATTTTGTAAAGAATAGAAACTGCATTCTTTTTTAATGTTTGATTGAAGGAATGAAACCTTTTTGAAACTAGCATGAAATGAATTTATTTATAAGGCAAGTAAAATAAGAACCATTGAGTTAAGTTTGTTGTTTCCATTTTTATTTCACGTTAAACTCTGTAACTTTTACCATAAATGAATAGACCGAACCTGCAATCAAGCAATAATAATGAAACATTAAAGTTGAACATGCCAGACATAAATGAGTTGAATTAGACAAAAACACTTAAAGGAAATATTTACAAACCTGTAAAATCGAGTTCAAAGCTTTCACAGTCATTTTGATGTCAAGAAATGTAAATGTTCAAATTACAAATCAATTAGAAAAATTGAATTTTGAAATCTTTCCTAAATCCATCTAAGAATAATTCTCCATGTCTATATGACATGTTGAGAGAGGAAGAAGATCAAATTGAACAAATGTCATAAGTTAAAATTTACCAGTTTGCATTGTAAGAGCCTGTAGATTGTTTTCATGAAATTGACCCCTTAAACTCTATCAAAATTAAAAATTAATGAATTATGTGCAAATAAGACGTTGAGAGATTTCCAAAAAGTCCTCGTTTTCCCAAAACTGAGCTCTCTATCAAAAGTTATGGCCTTCTGAAGTTTTTCTTCACTTGGCATTAAAAACCAATTTGGGAAAACTTTTCTTGACGGACCCATGGGTCTGAATTTTCCCTTAGCACTTTGGAAAATTTTCCTAATTTTCCTCACTGCCCGCTAACTTGTAACCAATCAAAGGCTACCACGTGGCACCACGAGGCGTTGGCGGAGGGGTGGATCACTTTTTAACTCAGTGCTTCAAAAAAATTGGGAAATTTTTTAAATTTTCCCTTCCACCCGCAGCCAATCAAGAGATGCCACGTGGCATCATGAGGCATCGATGGAGGAGTGGGTTCCTTTTAGCCTTTTGTGTTCTTGGAAAATTTTTGGGAAAATTTTTTAAAGTTTCCCGCCGGTCCGCAGCCAATCAGGATTTGCCACGTGGCATCGCGAGGCATCGCAGAGGCGTAGGTGCATTTTACCCAATTTTCCCTTCAGGGTGTTAAAACTCTATTATCCCCACCACCTGGATTTCCCGCATTGGTTTAGGAGGTGTCACGTGTCTCTTATGGACTCACTAGAGTGCGGGTGCAAAGGTTGCTTTTTCACCCACGCGAGAAATTTTCCAAATTGTCTCCCGCGGCTCCACCGATCCGACTCCTTCTCTAGGAAATATTTTTCTCTGCTGCCCACCGACTTGCCCCCTAGGGTAAATTTTTTTCACCCCAAGGCCCACTCTTGGGTAAAATTTTCCCCCAAGGCCCGCCACCCAACTTGAGGAATATGAGGAGCTAAGAGGTCCTCTTTATATCACCTTTGGAAAGGTGAGAAAATTCCCATCCAATGGGAATGATTTAGGAAATTTTTTAATGCATTAATTTTGAGAAAATAAATTTGAATCTTTAAGCCTATTAGAGAGGGGTATGGTGAGGAACTACCCTCGACCTAATTGAATTTTCTAACCCCAATTTTGGACCTTGTGACCTCTAATAATTGTTAATAAAAGAAAAGTATATTCTAGTGGGCTAGAATTGATCTAGAACTTGTTAGTGACAACTATTGTTTTGTAACCTAGTTGTAGACTCCTTTAAACAAAAAAAATTATCACATGACCTAGGCATACCACCTCTAGAGCATGCCATAATAACTATCTTACCATAGATCTTGTAGAATCTTTAGGATATTAATGCTACTCTACGCAGAGATTAGTAGGAGGACATGCGGCCAGGACATGATTGAGTCACTTCCATTGAGGGTCATGTATCTCCTCAACCCACCGAGGAGCATGGATGAAATAAAATCCATGCAGAGTCGGCTAGATTAGAGTCACCATAGAGGGGACATGGTGACCAAGTTTCAAGACATAGAGAGAGGTATCAGAGCCCTAGACTTAGGGATGAGCATATAGAGAGGCCTAGAGGCCATCAAACCACAGTCAGATCACATCGGGAGATCCTCAAACTTTGTCCACCACATTATTTTGGTGACATAGGTGGATGTCAGGCAGAGGCCTGGTTAGTGAGTTTGAGCAAATGCTTCAAGCTCTGTCCTTGTTCTAGAAACATGAAAGCTCATGTTGCAATCCATCTACTGAGGGATGGAGCTGGTATCTGGTGGCGACATGAGGAGCAGAAGCTCCATGTTGATTCTGAGACAGTTACCTGGGAGCTCTTTGAGGAGTAATTCAGGAGCATATATTTGTCACAAAGGTTCATACAATAGTGGATAGATGAGTTCCATGACCTCCGACAGGCATCTCTTATAGTGGCTGAGTATGAGAGTAGATTTTGGATCTACTCCAATATGTTGATTACATGTAGGATGAGTAGGTGTGGATCCACATGTTCATCTGGGGCCTGAATCTAGACATTGGAGGTGCAGTGCGGATCCATTGTCCACAAACATTAGCTGAGGCCGTCGAGAAGGCCTATATAGCAGAGGAGACTTGGGAAAGACCCAAAGAAGCTAGAGACCGAGTCCAGAGCTGCATACAGTAGATGCATGATAGTAGATTGAGGGGGTTTGTACCTCTTCTTCATGGTGGATAGGGTTCAGTACAGTCATATTTTAGACCACACAGCAGCATCAGCCTATCCTACCCACCTTATAGACCTCCACGATGTTTTATACATAGAGAGATTAGAGTATGGGGCCTCCCCTAGGGGTCCCATCGACATAGGGTGCTCAAAGAGCTCACTCGGTAGGAGCTTGCCAGAAGAGACCTTAGAAGACCATAGTTGAATCATCGTAATTCCAAAACACAAACCTCTCCGTACTACCAAATGGACCTACTACGAAAGGGAGAGGATCAGGCGGTTGTTTTGGGTGTGGTGTTATCGGAGATTTTGGAGAGACTACCCACAAAACCCTAATAACAAGGGTAGGACATAGATCTCGAGCCTACTATTGGTGATATGGGGTGCGGTCATAGGATGTACTTGTCGACACTAAAATTTTCCTCCGTAATTTCTATTTCATTAATGTATGTTTAGGAATAGGATGTTTTAAGTATAATTAGTAGTAGCGTCTGATAGAAGATAACGGCGCCGTCAGTACGGTGCCGCCAATAATGTGGAGTACGGTAACAGTCAAAGTACAATAGGAATGTTGTAAAAAGTAAATATTTTTCGTAAGTGGTCCGGTAATGTTAAAATGTCAAAGTTTGGGTAATTAGAGAAGTAGGGTCTACATGATTAGGAATTAGAAATATTATATTGGTAATAAGGACAAGGAGTGAGGTCATAAATATTTTGTGTATTTTATTTGTAAAAAGTCTAAAAATGTGGAACCCATGTAAAATGATAAGGTTTATCTTATCTTAAAAGATAAGCTTACATGTACAGATAAGAGTTAAGGTATGGAATATGATTCGTCAGTGGATTTCTTATCCTATCTTAGAGATAAGATGGATAATCCTAGAAGTTCTATAAATAGAGAGGCCACCCCCTTATTTAGCATAGAAGGAAGTAGTGAGAAATATCTAGGAAGTGTGCGAAGGAAGCCATCGGTTTAAAGGTGTGTGAAGAAGCCATTAAGAGGTGTAATTGTAAAGTTTCTCCCATAGTCTTGGTGAAAGGCAAGTGAAGTCAATAACACTTGAAGTACCTCATGGGTGAGATTCTAACAATTTCATCTTAATATTATAATTTACTTTGATATTTTAGATTTGTCATCATTTTGTCTTATCATAGTCGATGGTATTCTTGTGTTATGTTGTTGTTTTGTTTCTAGATTACATCCACCAAACTAAAGGATGTGTATTAGTAAATAATCATAGCACGAGGAGTTCCGGGTGAAGAATTATCATAGTGCCGGATTGGTGATGACATTTTGGTTCCGTTCTTTGACCATTCCTCGTTAGTGGATTTTCTCGGAGAGATATTCCCACTTAGTCAAAAATCAATTGGAGGGTAACCTTATTTTTACTGTGTATAGTAGTTACCATGGTAAAGTCATTTTTGCCATGAATAGTAGTTACCATGGTAAAGTCATTTTTGTTGGGAATAGTATTTACCGCAAGGAACTTCACTTTTTACCGTGAATAGTGTTTACCACAAGAAAGTCGCTTTTACCGCAAATAAGTCAAGTTTTACCATAGTTTACCATGGTCATTTCTATTTTACTGTAGAAAGGTGTAAAGTCACTTTCTAGTATAGTGATTCCAATTATTTGTGCACATAAGTCTTGTTGATTGTACTTGTGGGTTGGTATTTCACGGTGGTTACTTTTGAAAATGGGAAAGATTCTTGTTTTTTCAGCTCAATCTAATGAAGATGCTTCTTCTTTCATTCAAGAGTTTAAATGATCTTGTATTTGTAATGGCCTTATAAGAAGGGAACAATGGACTGAATTTTTTCCTACCTTTTTGGATGGTTCAGCACTTAGGTGGTTTGAAACACTAGGTGATAATGTGAAAAATTCATGGGATTTATTAACTGAAAGTTTTCTTGAAGAATTTGGTGAACAACAAAAATATGCAGATCTCATGATCGAGATCACAAAGCTATCCCAAGGAGAGAAGGAGAAGATAAGGGATTATCATGCTCATGTTCTAGAGCTAAGGAGGAAGCTCGATGCCTAGATCCGGAAGGAAGGATTAGCGGATGGGTTGATGAATGGCGTGGATAATCTCCTCTGTAAGCACTTCATTCTTGGGATGAAGCTAGAGATCAAACAACGAGTGAAGTATGACCGCCCAGCTACCATTGAACAAGCAAAGGAGATTGCAAGAAGGCAAGAAGAAAGCATGGAAGAGGAGCCCAAAGAAATTGTTGCTAAAGTAGAGCCTACACCAACACCTTTGTTCCGTAGAATCCACAACCACTCTCGGAGAGCACAAATATTTTCCCTAGTACATCTATTGAGTATGAAGATTTGCTCAAAAAGATGGGTCAGTTAACTATTAATCTTCTTCAAGGAAAGGAATTTAGTTCTCAGGGAGGAGATAGAGGTCCAAAAAGAAATATTTCTGAAGTTGTATGTTATGGTTGTTATAAAAGGGTCATTATAAGTATAATTTTCCGAGATAGAGCTTCTACATCTGGTAAAGGAGATAATGATAAAGGAAAAGCACCTGTGAATTCTTTTGATGTAGTAGATAAGAGCAGAAATAATGAAGTAGATGTGTTTGTAACAAAAAGAAAGAAAGAAAAAGATAATCAAGATGGAAATGATCCTAAGAAGATGAAAGAATAAACTAGTAAGAAACATAGGAGAAGAAAGTTGGGTGTGTAGGATTTTCTGATTTCATAGGGGCAAGGACCATACTCCATCTTGGAAGATCTGTCCAAAAGGCCTGCAAATATTACATATGGTCAACTCTTGGCTATGTCTTCTGAGAAGAGGCGGGAGTTGCGAAGTGGACTCAATGCTCGATGAAGGAAGGAGGTTGAGGTCCTTGTTTTGGAGGCAGAGGTGGATCCCTATGCTCCACAAGCTGAGGTATTATGTAATGGTATTTCAATTCATGATGTCTTAGTTGATGGAGGTGCTGCAGTTAATATAATGACCGAGTCTCAGTAATGAATATGTTTGGTTTAAAATTGATCGCCCTTCAACACTTATGTTAAGGTCATTAAATAAGGGAAAAACTAAACCGAAGGTGTAGTTTCAAATGTGGCAATATCTGTTATGGGTGTTGTATGTGTGGTAGACTTTCAGGTGATGAAAAATGGTATTGTGTGTACCCAATGTTGTTTGGAAAGACCATGGCTAAGGAGAGTTCATGCAAGAAACTACTGGAATGAAGGATTCATGACACTTGGACGTGGTAGAGAGAGGGTGAAGATAAATGTTATCCCTCGACATCATAAGGCAGAACTTGTGGATTCAAGTGATGAAACTGATGATTGGACATCCTTTGATTACTCTAGTACTAGTGAAGTGGACACTGAAGATGAAGAAAGTGAGGTTGATGTTTCAATCATGGATATCCTTCCAATCACACCAACTCATGACCCCATAAAATTATCTCAAGAAGAAGTTGATGATCGTCTCCAAAAATAAAGATTGGTGATGCTGTGATGGAGAGTGAGAAGGAATTCTACCTCCAGCTCTTTCGAAGGTACATACACCTATTCACTTTTGATTACAAGGAACTCCGTCAAGTAAGTTGGGTAGAACATTGTATTGAGCTGGTAGATGGTGTTAAGCCCATAAAGCAAATGCCATATAGAATGAATCTAATTTTTCCAAGACCGTAAAAGAAGAAATAGATAAGTTGCTTGATGCGGATTCATATTTCTTGTGGAGAATTCGAATGGGTTTCTCCCATTGTGATCTCAATAAAAAAATGGGAAGCTACACATTTGTGTTGATTACAGAGGAAGCTCAATAAGGCAACAAAGAAGGATCATTACCCTCTTCCATTTTCGGGATCGGAGATCTTGGACAAAGTAGTAGGCGGCCAGAGTGCTATAGTTTTGCCGATGGATATAGCGGCTACAACCAAGTTTGTATAGCAGAAAGATCAGCCAAGACCACGTTCACCACTCCTTGGGGAAAGTTTGCTTATAGAATTATGCCTTTTGGGTTGTGTAATGCTCAAAACATTCTCCAAATTTGATGAATAGGGTGTTCAAACCCTACATTGGGACCTTCATCGTAGTATTTCATGGATGATTTTTGCATCTATGGGAGCAAGTTGGACCACTTGCACTAAATGGAGAAAACATTTCAAAGGTTAGATGAAGGACAAGCCTCACTAAACCCTACAAAGTGTGTCTTTGGATGTTCTAAAGGTGTTTTGTTAGGGCATGTTGTATCCAAAGATGGTATTGGTATTGATCCTGATAAAGTTTCAAAAATCAAATATTTACCATTTCCTATTAATAGAAGTAAGTTGAGATCATTTTTAGGCCATGTGGGTTACTATAGAAGGTTCATCAAGAATTTCTCAAAGATTACATAGCACTAACCCAGCTTCTCAAGAAGGATGTTACTTATGAACAAGAAATAAGGCGCATGAAGCTTTTGGACAATCAAGGAAGCCCCAGTGTCTTCACTGTTTAAGAATCCAGATTGGAGCAAGCCATTCATGGTGTACATTGATGCCTCGAGATGTAGCACTAGGAAGTACTTTGAGCCAAAAGGATGAAAATGGGAATGAACATCCAATTTAATTTGGGAGTAGACAAATGAGCAAAGATCTTTGAGGTAAATTATACTGAATCAAAAAGAGGCTTTGGCTATCATTTTTTCTTTAAAGAAGTTTAGGAATTACTTGCTAGGGTAAAAATTTCTAGTTGTAATGATCATCAAGCTCTAAAATATATTGTAAATAAGCCTAACCCATCGTGGAAGGATAGAAAGATGGATAATTTTGCTACAAGAATTTGAATTTGATATTATAGATAGGCTAGGAAAGAAGCATGTCAATGCAGATGCACTCTCTCGAGCCTATGATGGTTTAGGATCATCTTGTGATGATGATGATTTCCCGATGTAACATTGTTATCCCTTGACACAATCCCTAGTGAATACATAGATATTTGGAATTATCTGAATGAATTCAAGTTTCCTGATGGTGCCAATGTAAAGACTAAGAGAAAGATTACTCAAACCAAATCGTCCATATTCTATTCTGCATGGAGTATTATTTCAATAGGACACGATGGACAATACAAGAGGCAATGGATGTGATCAAGGGAAGGAACTGCTAGAAGAATTCCACAATGGTACATGTGGAGGGCACTTCTCTCGACAACTTACATCAAGAAGGATCTTGGATGCGGAGTTATCACCGCCCACTCTTTTTAAAGATTGTTACAATTATTGTAAGACATGTGATATTTTTCAAACACATAGTAACCGTAAGACTTCATCACTCCATTATACCCTATTCTTTCACTTGGTCCCTTTGAAAAGTGGGAATAGACATTGTAGGTCCACTTCCAACTACATCACACCAAAATAAGTATATTGTAGTTGCCACGATTATTTAACCAAGTGGGTTGAAGCTAGGCCATTGAAAACAGCTTCCATGGATGAAGTGGCAAGGTTCATATATGAACACATTATCACCAGATTTGGTTGCCCATTAGAAATTGTAATAGATCAAGGAAGCCACTTCATTAATGAGGTGGTAGAAGCCCTAGTCAATAAGTTTTCTATTAAGCACAGGAAGGAAACAACATACAAGCCAAGCACAAATGGACAAGTGGAACGAATAAATTTTGTGTTGTGTCAAATTCTAGCAAAAGATGCAAATTTGCAGGTACATAAATGGGATAAAAGGATTCATGTAGCATTGTGGGCATATAGGGCAACATCAAAATCAGCAACAAGATACTCCCCATTTTAGTTGGCTTATGGCATTGATCCAGTTCTTCCTATTGAGTTTGATATTCCCATGGTCAGAGTAATGAAAAATGAAAGAATGGATGAAAGTGATTCAAGAAAAGAAAGGTTGGTACATCTTCATTTACTAGAGGAAATGAGGGAAATAGCTAAGGATAGAAGATATAAGAAGAAAATGAAGCAGAAGGAATACTTTGATCAAAAGATCCGGTGGTCTCCATTTCAAGTGAATGACTTGGTTCTAGTATATGATTCCGTATACAAAAAAAGAAGATAGAGAAAATTTCTTCCAAAATGGATGGGGCCCTATAAAATAGCAACTATGCATGAAAATGGTATGTACTTGATTGGAGGAATTGGATGGCACTCCCATTACGAAATGGGTCAACCACGACAATTTGAAGATTTTCCAAGCACTGAATAGTCTACTCAGGACGGAGTAGAAGCTAGAAGGGGGAAGATGTCGACACTAAAATTTTCCTCTGTAATTTCTATTTCATTAATGTATGTATTAGGAATAGGATTTTTTAAGTATAATTAGTAGTAGCGTCGATAGAAGATAACGGCACCATCGAAGACGATGCCGCCAATAATGTGGAGTACAAGTAACATCAAAGTACAATAGGAATGTTGTAAAAAGTAAATATTTGTCGTAAGTGGTCCGGTAATGTTAAAATGTCAAAGTTTGGGTAATTAGAGAAGTAGGGTCTACATGATTAGGAATTAGAAATATTATATTGGTAATAAGGACAAGGAGTGAGGTCATAAATATTTTGTGTATTTTATTTGTAAAAAGTCTAAAAATGTGGAACCCATGTAAAATGATAAGGTTTATCTTATCTTAAAAGATAAGCTTACATGTACAGATAAGAGTTAAGGTATGGAATATGATTCATCAGAGTGGATTTCTTATCCTATCTTAGAGATAAGATGGATAAGCCTGGAAGTTCTATAAATAAAGAGGCCACCCCCCCTCATTTAGCATAGAAGGAAGTAGTGAGAAATATTGTAGGAAGTGTGCGAAGGAAGCCATCAGTTTAAAGGTGTGTTGAAGAAGCCATTAAGAGGTGTAATTGTAAAGTTTCTCCCATAGTCTTGGTGAAAGGCAAGTGAAGTCAATAACACTTGAAGTACCTCATGGGTGAGATTGTAAAAATTTCATGTTACTATTATAAATTACTTTGATATTTCAGATTTGTCATCATTCCGTCTTATCATAGTCATTGGTATTCTTGTGTTATGTTGTTGTTTTGTTTCAGATTACATCCACCAAACTAAAGGTGTGCATTAGTAAATAATCATAGCACGAGGAGTTCCCGGTGAAGAATTATCATAGTGTTGAATTGGTGATGATATGCACGCAGTGGTCAAGAACCGCCGGGAAGAGCATCATAGTACAATTATTGAGACTACGGGTAACATTAGAGGAATTCCTACCGCATTTTGTTTGATTTGGGTTCTTATGATTATTTTATTGCACCATCTTTAGTAGAGCAATGCAGGCTGGTGGCAATTAGGTAGGGCCTTAGTTAGGATGTTGAGATGGATTCTGAGCCAAGATCTCTATATACTCCTTAGTTAAGGAGTGTTTGGTGGATTTAGGACCTTTCACCACTACCTCGGATCTTTGTATCCTTCCGTTGGGCTCTTATGGAGTCATCTTGGGCATGGACTAGTTGTCTACTCACAGGCCAGGATGGATTGTTACCACAAGATTATATCTTGTGTAGATGATTTGGGAGTTGAGTCGGTGATATTAGGGGTCAGGAGACTGTTTCTATTCGCACCATATCTGCTATGTAGCTTAAGTGGTGTGTGTGACGAGGTTTTCAATGTTTGTTGTCACAGTCAGCTGATAGATAGGTCGAGGATGGATTAGTGGACCATCACTAGATGATCATCCCATTTTGAGAGAGTTTTCAGATGTCTTTCCAGGGGAGCTACCGAGGTTACCACCCCCACGTGAGATTGATTTTCATGTAGATCTAATTCCGGGAGTAGATCCTATCTCATGAGTACCTTATCGATGACCACCCCATAGCTTTGTGAGCTCAAGTTGCATCTTGAGGGCCTTTTGGAGAAAGCACTTATCCATCTTAGTGTATCCCCTCTGTGCACTTTGAATTTTGTGAAGAAGAAGGATGGATCCTTGTGGTTTTGTATTGATTACTGCCAGTTGAACAAAGTAACGATCAAGAATCGTTATTCCCTTCCACACATTGATGATTTATTTGATCAGATGAAGGGAGCCATAATTTTCTCTAAGATAAACCTTAAGTTAGGCTACCATCAGCCGAGGATTTTGAGGCGGACATTCATAAGACTTCCTTCCATATGCGATATGGCCACTATGAGCTCACAATGGTACCTTTTGTTTAACTAATGCCCCAGCAGGTATTTATGAGTTTGATGAATGGAGTATTTAGGACTTTCTTATATCGCTTCGTGCTCATCTTCCTTGATGACATTTTGATTTACTCACGTATGCGTGAGGAGCACAAGGGGCACCTTCACCAAGTTCTTCAGTGTCTTCAGGAGCAACAACTTTATGGGAACTTGGAGAAGTGTGCATTCTTTCAGATGGAGGTACAGTATTTGGGTCATATCATTTTTGGGGAAGGTATTGCCATCGATCCTTCCAAGATTATAGCCTTTTTCCAAGACCCACTTATAAGGTGTAACTTCATTCGATTAATAGGGTACTACAAGAGATATGTTCAGACTTCTCTCGTATTGTGCACCCCATCACTTCCTTCAATGGTAAGGGAAGAAATTTTTTGGTCGACAGTGCAAGCAGCCTTCATGAAACTCGAAGGAATGTCTAACTACTACAACACCTATTCTTAGAGTGCTAGATCCACAGGATGATTTTTTCATTTACACGGATGCTTCTTTAACAGAGCTTGGAGGTGTGTTGATCCAGAGGGAAATGTAGTGGCTTTTGAATCTCACAAACTCAAATATTATGAGATTATTTATCTAACTCATGATCTTGAGCTTGTGGTAATTGTGCACACTTTGGTTTGATGAAGGCACTTTCTTCTTTTTCGAGATTTTCACACTCAAGACAAATCATTTGAGTCTTCACCACCTCTTAACACAACGTAATCTCAATGCTCGTCAGTAGCGTTGGATGGAGTTGCTTTGTGAGTATGATATGGAGATTGAGCATACGAAAGGAAAGGAGAATTTGGTGGCTAATGCTCTTAGAGATAGAGACATGTGGCTATGGCCACCTCAATGGGCACAAATTTACAAAGTAGAATTCTTTAGCAGCTTCCTCTTGACAGCTTCTACATTACAGTTCGAGCAGAGATCGAGTCTCAGAGACCCCTCGAGGGGAAGTTTGATGGTTTCTCACTAGAGACAAATGGTCTTCTCGCACAAAGGTCAAATTTATGTTCCCGGAGATAGGGATTGAGACAGAAATATTGATGACAGAGGCACATCATGCACCCTATTTTTTCCATCCTAGGGTGAAGAAGATGCATGCTACTTTGAGACAGTTGTATCACTGGAGAGGACTTCGCAGAGACGTGGCTCAGTTTGTGTCATGCTGTTTAGAGTGCCAAAAAGTGAAGGTCGAGCATCAACATCCAGTTGGCCTTCTCTTTCCTCATGCTATACTAAAATGGAAGCGGGACACCATTTCTATGGAGTTCATTATTAGGCTACCGATGTCAAGATATCACCATGACGCCATCATGGTCACGGTTGATAAATTGACAAAAGTGGCTCACTTTTATCTAGTAAAGACCACTTATATGGCTAGTGTAGTGGCATGGGTATATCTTGATGAGATTTTTAGGTTGCATGGGATTCCATGGAAAATCATTAGTGACCACGATCCTTTGTACACTTCCCATTTCTAGACTACCATGCAGCACGCCCTCGGGACGAGAATCAACTTTAGCACAACATATCACCTCGAGACAGATGGAAGGACTTGGTGGGTGAATCATATTTTAGAGGATATACTCAGGATGTATGTGATGGATCAGTAGTCTAGATAGGCTTTACTTGCTGGAGTTCACCTACAATAATAGTTTTTAGAGTTATATAGACATGGCACCTTTTCAGCCTCCTTGTATGGTAGAGAGTGCATGACACCTCTTACTTAGACGAGTTAGAGGACCTGGTTTCTCTTAGACCAGCTTTGTTGCAGACATGGAGTAGCAAGTGGTTTTGATCGAGACAGAGATCAGGAGGAGGCACAAGACAGCAGTAAGAAGTACGCAAATCAACATAGGACCGACCATAGTTTTGATGTGGGCATGAATGTTTTCCTTCATGTCGTGCCACATAAGATCCTCATCCATTATGGAAAAGGTTCTAAGTTAGCTCCTAGATTCGTTGGTCCTTTTGAGATCTTGGACCGTGTATTGCCCCTTGGCCTACTTGTCTAGCATTCCCACCTAGCTTGTCCCTCACAGAGAAACACCGATCTAAGATCTTCTTAGAAATTTTGCATAGTCATTTTTAAAGCGTGGGGAAAAATTATACGACTCCGACGACATCTTGTTTGTAGGAAACGAGCTCGTTTGCAAAAGTTATAGCCCGCTGAAATTTTTGGGCAACTAGCAAAATTTGGAGTTTTGTGCAGGTTGGACGTGTGCACGCTCGCCAAGTGTTTCGATCATATTGTGACACGTGGACGAATTGTGTGACGTACTAAAAAAATGGGTTTTGGAACGCCGGTCTTGGACACTCGTTCTCGGACAAATGGACCCCGCTATTTACTGGCTGGGGGCCCTCAGCCAGGTTCGACACACTCGATTATGGAGGGGTGCCTTGGCCTCCTTCTCATTTAATCATTAAACCAACTTGTGTATATAAACCTCTATATTTCCCTTTGCGCCATGCATGTGGGACATTGGGCATGCATTATTTAAATTACCCACGCCTAATTACCTATTTGTAATTTTCCACGCATATTTCTAAACTATTCAACGCATTACCTATATTCCATTTTCCACGCATATTGTAAACTGTCCACCGCATTAGACTGTACCATGCATATATGATGGGATTGTTGGCGCCTAAAATTAAACAATGCGCCATCCCCAAGAAATGCGCCCCAAGTATAGCGCCCTCCACATAGGCTTAGGCGGCTCTTAAGCCACTCAAAAACGTGCGCCCACCTACCATTTAAACCCTTGACCAAGATTATGCGCCAAATGTGGGATAATGATCCCAAAAGGATATGACCAAAAGCAAGGGAGGAGAATGGAACCCGGGTGGGCCATGTAAAATGATAAGCACCCAGCCGGCATGCTAGGAGGTGTAGAAACAATATAAAAGGAGTGATATTCTATTTGTATGGCATTCGGGACTGTGTAGTATTATTGTAATGCTCATAACTTGAGCTAGGAGTGGAATTTGGAGGAGATGTAAAAAGCAACCCCTATTATTTTCGATAGAGGAAGACTGTGAGAAGGTCAGAATTTTGTAGAATTCTTTGTAAAGAATTATTTTCAAGATTTTAATAGATCGGTCCCATTCAACCGGACCCGGAGACGTAGGCCTCAAGCGCCGAACTCCGTTATCAATTCTTGCGTCACATTGCTGGTGAATCCTCTTCATTTCTTTCAATATTTGCATAGTACTTGTAGTTTTTATTCTTTTATTAAAAATACAAAAAGAAATAATGCACAAATTTTACATCGAAAATCAATACAAAGCAAGAAAAATGTGTGTGCACAATTGCTAGTTAAATTTGGTTTTCAGATCATTGGTATCAGAGCTGGTTTTGACTGATTTTTGGTTCAGTTTAACGTGTTTTGGATTACAAGTTGTGTGTTGGATGTTAACAAGGTCTCGATCTAAGAAGGGTGAAGGAGAATTAGTTGAAGGAGATCCCAAAATTGGTACCAGACGATCTCGAAGTCCTACAATGGCGGATCGAGAGGAAGTGGAACAAAACTTTCATCAATCCTTCCAACAGATGAAGGAAATGGTGGAAGAAATGTACCAAGATAGGAAAAGGGAAAAGGGGACTAGAGAAGGTAAGAAAGAAGAAAGCTCTAGTTCTGACATTCCAAAAAGAGACTCTTTAAAATCTGATTTTCTTTCATTAAAGTTAGATATCAAGTTTGAATTGCCTATGTATACTGGAGAGCTAAATGCAGAGAAGTTGGATAACTGGGTCAAGCAAATAGAAGTATATTGCAGGGTTCAGAGAATTGTTGATGATGAAGCAAAGATTCATCTGGCAACTCTTCGGATGGGTGGAACAACACTCATTTGGTGGGAGAGTAAGCTTCAGGAAGTGGAAGAAAACAAAGGTATAGAAATCACTTCTTGGTCTGAATTTGTTTCAAATCTTAGGCAACAATTTTATCCTCTTGGTTATAAGCAACAAGCTATGATGGATTGGCAAACATTAAGACAAACTAAGGGACAAAGTGTTCAAGAATACACACAAGAATTTAGGAAAAGGGCTCTAATTCTGGGAATTTCCTAAACACAAAAGAAACACTGCTCAAATATATCGGTGGATCGTATAGTTATCTAAGGCATATGATACTTGTTTTAGGTCCTACTAATCTTGATGCAAGATGTGTTCAAGCAACCCATCCGGAAGCACGAGGGAAAATGACAAAGGAGTCCTCTTTCTTTTCTTTTAATCAAGAAGAACAAGCAATCAAGGAAAAGGTTCGAAATAACAAGGAAAAGGAAAGGGTAAGCATAAAACAAACTCTACTGATTAAGAAGGAAGATGAAAAACCATTTTGTAATCATTGTAAAAAAAACCATGATGAGTCTAAATGTTGGAAATTACATCCTGAAAAGAAGCCTAAATGGATGGTTAAGAAAGGAAAAGAAAAGAAAACAAACACCGTAGTGCATGATCTTGGTTCTGATTCAGGTGATGAAACCAAAATCACAGCTATGGGTTTACAAGGTAAATCAACTCTTTCAATTTCCAACAATAGCACTACAGATGTTGCATCTTCTTCTAGTAAACAAACTACACCTGATGATAAGAAAAGAAATGAGCTTTTCCACATTAGAGTAATTTCAAAGCATACGAAAATTGATACTCTTTTTGATAGTGGATCTCAAGCTAATCTAATTTCTGAGGAGGTTGTTAAGAAACTAGGACTCAAAACTAAACCACATCCCAAGCCTTATCCTTTGGGCTGGGTTTGTGATGATGCAAAACTGCAGGTAACTAAAACTTGTACTTTCAGATTTGCCATTACAGACAAGTTTATTGATGAGGTTGAATTGGATGTAGTTCCTTTGGATATTTGTGGGGTGGTTTTGGGAAGTCCTTATTTATATGATCGTAAAGCAATTTTCTATAGGGAAGAAAATAAATATTTGCTTGTAAAGGATGGAATTGAGTTTATTATTCGAGCTCACCGTGAAAAGAATAATCTATCCTTGGTAACTGCAGGTCAAATGAAAAGGCTTGTAAACTCAAGCAAAAGTTTTGTGCTCATGGTGGTCAAAGCCAAGGAAAAAGAAAATGAGATGGCTTTTGAGACTTGCGATCTAAAACATAAGGATGAATTGGTAAAAATTGTTTCTCATTTTGATGATGTTTTTCAGGATCCACAAGGTCTACCTCCCAAAAGAGGGGTTCAACATGAGATACAGTTGCTTCAGGATGCACCTCTTCCCAATATCGGAATGTACAGTTGTCAGTAGTAGAGAATGAGGAAATCAAGAGACAGGTAATGGAACTTTTGGCTCAAGGTATAATTCATCCAAGTACATCCCCATGTGGTTCACCAATTATATTGGTTCCTAAGAAGGATGGCACTTGGCAAATGTGTGTTGATTTCCGTGCTTTAAACAAGATTACTATAAAGAATCGTTACCCTCTTCCTAGAATAGATGATTTACTGGATCAATTAAGGAATGCAATTTATTTCACTAAGTTAGACTTAAGAAGTGGTTATCACCAAGTAAGAATTGCAGAAGGTGATGTTTGGAAAACTACTTTTAAAACGAAACAGGGATTGTTTGAATGGTTAGTGATGCCTTTTGGTTTGTGCAATGCACCGGAAACATTCATGAGAGTTATGAATGAAATTTTTAGACCATTCATTGATAATTTCGTTATTGTCTACTTAGATGATATTCTTATTTTCAGTAAATCATGGGATGAACATATTAAACACATCCAGAAAGTCTTAGATGCACTAAGGAAAGAGAAATTGTATTTGAAGATGTCAAAATGTGAATTTGGAAAAACATCTTTAATTTACTTGGGGTATATCAGTAGGAAATGGAGAATTGAAAATTGATCCCGCAAAAATAGAGGTTATTGTGAAATGGCCTAGACCCACAAATGTGACAAGTTAGAAGTTTTCTAGGTGCGCTTCAAGATCGAGGAAATTTATTGCTAACTTCTCATATATCAGATCTCCTTTGCATGCTTTGACAAGTATTAAACAGTGTCTTTCAAAGTGGGGAGGAAAACAACAAAAAGCATTTGATACACTGAAAGAGAAGATAAGTACCGCTCCGATCTTGGCACTTCCGGATTTACAACATTCATTTGAGATTGAGACGGATGCTAGTGACTACGCAATGGGGGCAGTTTTGATGCAGAACAAACGACCAGTGTGTTACCATTCAGAAACCTTTACAAGTGCGGTAAGAAACTATCCAACTTATGATAAAGAGTTGTATGCTTTAGTTCAAAGTGTTAAAAAATGGAAGCATTATTTAATGGGAAAAGAAACAATTATCCATACTGACCATCAACCGCTTCAATATTTACAAACACAAACCAAATTGCAGCAGTCTAGACATTTCAGGTGGATGGGATTTTTGCAACAATTTCATCTTGTAATCAGGTATAAAAAGGTATTCAAAACAAGGTTGCCGACATGTTATCCAGACCACCAGTGGTAGTAGCATCTATCCTTTTGCAATAGTTCTTTGGCTCATGTTAGTTACAAGGAACAATATGCAAATGATGTTGATTTTAGAGAAGTGTATGAGGATTTAGTAAGTGGGAAACAAGTAGGAGAAAAAGATTATCATTTGCATGAAGGATTGTTATATCATTCTCGAAAACTTGTATTCTAGAAAAATGAGCGTGTGCATATGATTAGGAAGCACATACTTCTCTTATTTCAGGGCATTTTGGTGTTAGTAAGACAGTTGCACATTTACAAAAATATTGCTATTGGCCTAGAATGCATGAACATGTAAACCGATATATTAAGGGATGTGTTCTTTGTGCAGTGCCACAAGCAAGCCAAGTAACAGAAATTAGGACTTTACACTCCTCTTCCCGCTCCAACACGGCCTTGGGAAAGTGTTTCCATGGACTTTGTAGGAGGCTTGCCCATGACACGGAGAAAACATGATTACTTATATGTGGTAGTGGATGATTTAGCAAAATGTGTGTGTTGGTTCCATGTACTAAACAAATAACTCGGTGAGGGAACTACACATTTATTCTTTCACTTTTGTTTGGGTTCATTTTGGTTTACCTACTTCAATCATATCTCGATCGGGATTCTAGATTTCTTGGGGAATTTTGGTCAACATTGTGGGGTTAATGGACACAAAATCGAAAAAGAGCACTGCTTTTCATCCACAGACTGATGGTCAAACAGAGGTTGTAAACCGCACAATGGTACAATTACTTAGGGGCTATAGTAACAAACATCCTAAATTGTGGGATGAACATCTTTATTATGTGCAACATGCTTATAATCGTGCCTTACATTCTTCTACTTTGAAGTCTCCATTTGAGACTTGTTATGGATATCTCCTAATTCTCCATTAGATATATATTATGGACATGAAACTGTTGTTAATGGTGCAAGTGATTCTGACAAGGCTAAAAGATTTGTGCAGAGAATACAACAGGTTCATCAGTATGTCCATGAACAATTGGAGAAAAGCCAAGCTAAGTACAAAGCTAGGCATGATAAACATAGAACTGATCACAAGTTCAAAGTTGGTGATTCAGTTTGGCTTCACATCAGCAAGGAAAGACTGACAGGTGAAGGTAAAAAATTGAAACCTATACGGTATGGTCCATTCCAAATATTGGAAAAAATTGGTAACAACGCTTTCCGATTAGATTTACCTCCATATATGCAAATCTACTCAGTTGTAAATGTTGAGAATTTAAGATTGTATGAACCGCCTATGATTGTTGATCATGATGATTCTAACATTATGCCTTCCATTGATGATTTTTCTCCTGAGTATCTTGATGAGTTACAGGAAGACATCATTTTGGACAGGAAAGTAAGAACTTCACGAAGGGGTGATATTGAGTATCTTCGTGTTGGGTTCAAAGGCATGCATCCAAACAAGGCAAAATGGATGGAAACCGAAAGGTGAGGGAGAAATACCCTCACCTATTCACCAATTAGGTTGACTTTTGGGGTCCAAAAGTTTCTCAGTGGGGAGGAATGATCCAGAGGATCCTCACAGAGAAACACCGATCTAAGATCTTCTCAGAAATTGTTGCAGTCATTTTTAAAGCATGGGGAAAAATTATACGACTCCGACGACATCTTGTTTGTAGGAAACGGAGCTCGTTTGCAAAAGTTATAGCCCGCTGAAATTTTTGGGCAACTGGCAAATTTGGAGTTTTGTGCAGTCGACGTGTGCACGCCGCCAAGTGTTTCGATCATATCATGACACGTGGATGAATTGTGTGACGTACTAAAAAAATGGGTTTTGGAACGCCGGTCTTGGACACTCATTCTCGGACAAATGGACCCCGTTATTTATCGGCAGGGGCCCTCACCAGTTCGACACACTGATTATGGAGGGGTGCCTTGGCCTCCTTCTCATTTAATCATTAAACCAACTTGTGTATATAAACCTCTATATTTCCCTTTGCACCATGCATGTGGGACATTGGGCATGCATTATTTAAATTACCCACGCCTAATTACCTATTTGCAATTTTCCACGCATATTTCTAAACTATTCAACGCATTACCTATATTCCATTTTCCACGCATATTGTAAACTGTCCACCGCATTAGACTGTACCATGCATATATGATGGGATTGTTGGTGCCTAAAATTAAACAATGCACCATCCCCAAGAAATGCGCCCCAAGTATAGCGCCCTCCACATAGGCTTAGGCGGCTCTTAAGCCACTCAAAAATGCGCCCACCTACCATTTAAACCCTTGACCAAGATTGCATGCGCCAAATGTGGGATAATGATCCCAAAAGGATATGACCAAAAGCAAGGGAGGAGAATGGAACTCGGGTGGGCCGTGTAAAATGATAAGCACCCAGCCGACATGCTAGGAGGTGTAGAAACAATATAAAAGGAGTGATATTCTATTTGTATGGCATTCGGGGACTGTGTAGTATTATTGTAATGCTCATAACTTGAGCTAGGAGTGGAATTTGAAGGAGATGTAAAAAGCAACCCCTATTATTTTCGACAGAGGAAGACTATGAGAAGGTCATAAATTTTGTAGAATTCTTTGTAAAGAATTATTTTCAAGATTTTAATAGATCGGTCCCATTCAACCGGACCCGGAGACGTAGGCCTCAAGCACCGAACTCCGTTATCAATTCTTGCATCACATTGCTGGTGAATCCTCTTCATTTCTTTCAATATTTGCACAGTACTTGCAGTTTTTTATTCTTTTATTAAAAATACAAAAAAATAATGCACAAATTTTACATCGAAAATCAATACAAAGCAATAAAAATGTGTGTGCACAATTGCTAGTTAAATTTGGTTTTCAGATCATGCCCACTTCCCTTTGACACCTTTTGATACTGATCATGATACTGCTGATTATATTATGGACATGATTATGGACTTTATTATAGTATGATGTTAGATGTTAGATCATGGATTATTGTTGACTTGATTCAGTTATGATGCATGATGATTATTAGAGACATTTTGGATATTGATGTTGATATACTGTTTAACATGGTTATATTATGGATGTTGTTTGGACATGTGATATTTGGATATTGTGAGTAGACCTAGAAATGGAAATTATTTGATGATGATATAGTTGTTGAGTAAAATTGCAAATGATCTTGTTGGTTGCTTGGATGTTGTTGTGATTCATATATCTAGATGATCTTGGAATTTTATTTATATTATTTTGGATGTTCTGATATGGCCATGAGGTCAAGGAGGTATTTGTGTTTTGTAGGTTAAAATATCACAACAGACATTGGGGATCGGAGACCAACGACATTCAAATTCTAAATGAATTCAACAAGGTCTCCATGGCAACTAGTATTTTTTTGTGCGTGTTTGTGTGTATTAGGGATTCCATTCGGGGGATCACCTTTAAATGTGACCAAGGGGTTATGTGTTTTTATTTATTTGACCCTTTTGTTTAATGTTGCATGTGTTTATTTATTTATTAAATGTTGTATTAATATTGTGGGTAAGCATGTTGTTAATATTAATTAAATAAAATATGTCATAAGAAAGTAATTAATAGAGTTGTTGGCCTTGAATTAAAGTGTTGTAAGAGATGTGTAAGTGATGTGTAAGTTAACTTTTGAGTGTGAAACACTCCACCTTCTTGGAAATTCAAAATTTTCCTTGGAGGATGATTTTGGAGGCTTGTGGGACAAGTTAAACTTGTCCCATACCTCTTAAATTTAATTACCAACCATACCTACGGTTGGAGAGTTGAGATTAGAATTTTATAATGCTTTTGAGAAGGTAAATTGTAAGTTTTAATTGCACTTTTCTTACATGATTTAATTTCAGTCCTTTGGGTTGTGGGTTGGATTTGAGTGTGTAAGTAAACTGTCATTTTATTCACCCACCTATTTATTATGCATTGGAGAATGAAGTTGAATTTTGGGGTTGGGGTTGAGGATGTGTGATGTGGCATCCTACATGGATCCACCTCATCCTCTTCCCTTCCTTCTTCTATAAAATTTGAATTCCTTGTCTTGTTTTGGGTTTCTTCACTTTGGAGACTTCATTCTTGGGTGAATTCTTTTGTTGTTTTGGATCTCTTTCTTTGAAGAAGTTTTTGGAATATTGTTGCATGCTTGTGCTTGGCTATTTTGGATTTCTTGCATTGGGATAAAGCTTTTGTTTTTGAACTTAGAACAACTCCATCATGGAGAGGTAGGAGCTTGGCTCTTGAAATGCTTCTTTTTTGTTTATGAAAATGTTAATGTGTGAATTTTTTGGCATGTTTGTGGGTTATTGGGTAGATGGCCTAGGAATGGTGTAGGAGAAGACTATGGGGTTTATTTTGTGGGAGGCACATGTGTGTTTTAGGGAGGTATAAGGGAGGAGGGAGTTGAGATTTTTTTCCACCTTACAAAGAAATATCTTGCATTTTTTTACTCATTATGGGGTTCCATAAGAGGTTTGGGAGGCATAAGGAAATGTGAGGAATAAGGGGTACTTGGGGGGCATAAGGAATGTTAGGGTTTTGATATATTATATTCTGGTGGTTTGTAATTTAGGTGGTGATACCCATTTCCCCTTTTGGGAGGCATAAGAAGCATTCCTCATAGTTTCTTGCTCCTTTGGCTTGCTTGATGAATCCTTAGTAATGTTTTTCATGCTTTAATGTAGTTGTAAACTACATTCTGTTTTAGACTGTGTTTTTATTGTGAAAATGTTGCTTGTGTGTTTGTAGAAGCTTGTTGTTGCCTTGAGTTGGATCACATCTTTTATTGCATTGTGGTTGGGGCTAGGGGACCAATGAACAAGGATGGCTTCTCCTCTTCATTGGATGTCTTGGTTGGGTGGAGAGCGTTGCCTTTCCCCTACTCTTGTTGTGACCAAATTGGAGGAATGAGAAATCTGCATGTTACATTCTTGAGCTGAGAAAAAGACAGTTTAATAGTCCCTTGTGAAATGAAATCTTATTGTATCCCTTTCCCACTTTGAAGTGGATGATCTGTATATTAATTGTAATGGAAAGATACCTTGTATTGACAATGAAAGTTGAAATTTGAAATGTAAAAAGTTACACTCTATTTTTCTTTTTTTGGAAGGAATGTGAAAGAATGATACATATTTTGTATGCTATATTTTCAAATCAAATGGAAAGGTAGTTGTAAGAGTTTCATTTGAATTAAAGGAAGTGTTTTTCCTTGTTCATTTGATATTATTTCCATTGGAAATCTATGTTTAACATGCACTATGAAATCCTTGTTTGGAAAGTGGAAAAGTGAAACACGTGAGAAGAAAATGTATTATTCTGCCTTGTTTATAATATATGATTTTGGAAAGAATAGAAAATATATCCTTTTTTTTAATGTTTGATTGAAGGAATGAAACCTTTTTAAACTAGCATGAAATGAATTTATTTGTAAGGCAAGTAAAATAAGAACCATTGAGTTAAGTTTGTTGTTTCCATTTTTGCTTCACGTTAAACTCTATAACTTTTACCATAAATGAACAGACCGAACCTGCAATCAAGAAATAATAATGAAACATTAAAATTGAACATGCCAGATATAAATGAGTTCAATTAGACAAAAACACTTAAAGGAAATCTTTCAAAACCTGGCAAAACTAAGTTCAAAGCTTTCACAGTCGTTTTGCTGTCAAGAAATGTAAATGTTCAAATTGCAAATCAATCAGACAAATTGAATCTTGAAATATTTCCTAAATCCATCTAAGAAAAATTCTCCATGTCTATTTGACATGTTGAGAGAGGAAGAAGATCAAATTGAAAAAATATCATAAGTTAAAATTTACTAGTTTTCACTTTGTAAGAGATTACAGATCATTTTCGTGAAATTAACCCCTTAAAATCTTTCAAAATTAAAAATTAATGAATCCTGTGTAAAGAGGATGTTGAGAGATTTCCAGAAAGTCCTCGTTTTCCCAAAACTGAGCTCTTTATCAAAATTTATGGCCTTATGAAGTTGTTCTTCAGATTGGCGTCAAAAAACAAAGTTGGGAAAAATTTCCTTGGTGGACCCGCGGGTTCGAAATTTCCCTTAGCTCTTCGGAAAATTTTTGGGAAAATTTTCCTAATTTTCCCCACCGCCCCGCCGATTCACATCCAATCAGAGGTTGCCACATGGCACCACGAGGCATCGGCGAAGGGGTGGATCACTTTTTAACTTAACATTTTAAAAAAAAAGGGAAAATTTTCTAAATTTTCCCCACCACCCCGTAGCCAACCAAGAGATGCCACATGGCATCACAAAGCATTAGTGAAGGTGCGGTTCCTTCTTGCCTTTTTCATTTTCGATTTTTTTTTGGGAAAATTTTCTAAATTTTCCCGCCTTACCGCCCGTAGCTAATCGGGAGCCACCACATGGCATCACGAGGCATCGGTGGAGGCGCGGGTGCATTTTACCCTTTTTTCCCTTTAGGGGTGTTAAAATTCTTTTATCCCCGCTGGCTACTCGGCTTTCCTCGCGTTGGCTTAGGAGGTGCCACGTGTCTCTTGCAGACTCACGGGAGTGCGGGTGCAAAGGTGGCTTTTCTCCCCACGTGGGAAACTTTCTAAATCATCTCCTATGGTTCTGCCGACCGACTCCTCCTCCGGTAAATATTTCACTCCGCGGCCCTCCGACTTGCCCCTGGGGAAATTTTTTTCCTTGGGACCGCAGCCCACTCTTTGGGAAAATTTTCACCCCAAGGCCCACCGGCCCATAACTTGAGGAATATGAGGAGTTAGGAGGACTTCTTTATATCACTGGAAAGGTGAGGAAATTTTTCATCCAATGGGAATGATTTAAGGAATTTTTGAATGCATTAATTTTGAAAAAAATCAAGTTGAATCTTTAATCCTGTTAGAGAGTGGGTATGGTGAGGAATTACCCTCTGACCCTAATTGAACTTTCTAACCCTAAATTTTGGACCTTGTGACCTCTAATAATTGTTAATAAAATAAAATTATATTCTAGTGGATTAGAATTGATCTGAAACTTTTAGTGACAACTGTTGTTTTGTAACTTGGTTGTAGACTCCTTTAAACAAAAAAAATTATCCCATAATTTTCCTAACTAATCCTAGGTTGTTTTTGGGACTTAAGTGGTTGTTTTAGCGGGCATCACAATTAGGAAGATAAGTATTATGTCGAGGCATGTATAGATCATTGAAATGTAATGGTAATAGTAGCGGAAGTACTAAATATTGTAATAATAGGACATGTGAGTGTGGAGTATGAAAGTAGCAAAGATAGATGCCCCCAAGAGCCTCAACGAGATTGGTAAAGTGAATTTTCGAGCATCATGCATTGTTTACAACAATCTATGAAAGTATTGGATTCAATTCAATATTTTTGTGGCTTAGAATATGAAGGGAATGGATCAGCCTGGGGACGAAGTAGATTTGGTGGATTTTGGATTGATTTGAGTATGTGGTTTTGAGTTAAATGGTTTTGGCTTAGAATTAGATTTTGTGAGTTTTAAATGTAGATAAAGGGGGTAGGGTATATTTAGATGAAGGGAATGGGTGTGACTTGGGGGTCACATTGGATGTGGGTGATGTTTGGGGGAGGGGTGTGGTGTAGGTAGGAACCAACTTAGAGTTGGTTGATTTAGAGGATAAAGTAGATGATGGTGGCATAAGAGTCTCTTTAGATTGGGTAGGAGATGGGGTGTGGAGAGGGTTGAGATTCAATTTTCTAGGTTTAAAATTTCATGATTTAGGAGTCTCATTAGATGCTTTAGGATGTGGGGATGGTGGAGATGAAATAGGATTAGAGGATAAGATAGTGTTAGGTTTAGGTGGTGAAGGAGGTAATATAGGATGAGGGTGGCGTAGGAGACTAATTTGATGGTTTAATATTAGGGGTAGAAATGGAGTAGGGTGACTTAAGAGTCATAGTGGATGAGATAATTTTGATAGAATTGGGCATAGGTGATGGAGGGGATACAATAGGCTTAGAGGATGAATTTGATGGCGGATTAGCGGATGTGAGACAATCTAGGATAAATTCCATAGGATTGGATTGGGAATATGAAGATAACCAAGATGTAAGACTAAGATGGGATGTGGGAGATAATAGTTTTGGGGTAACGATTAGGATTATTGTGGGTATGTGAATGGAACTCGATGATAGGTTTGATGATGATTAGATTTATGAGTTGAGATTTTGGATGGTTGCGCATGAGGTTTGATGGGAGAAATGTGTGGGTCATGATGATTGATAGGGGATTTGGAGGTTAGGGTTTGGGATGTTTGTGTGGGTTTGGGATTGGTGGCTAGATTAGAAAGGACATAAAGGAGGTCCTCTTGGTCTAGGTCAATGTTAGTGAGGTGGTCTAATTTGATGTAATGAGTTTTTGGGGATAGTGGTTTATGTTTTTAGGTCGAAGTGTGGGTTGAGATGATTTGGGTTCCTCAAGGAAGAGGTCAATGGGGTGAGAGATAAGGATATTAGGAAGGGGAATTTGTGAATGGGTTTGGTTAGGAGGTGATGGTTTAGTATGTCACTTGTTGATTAAATATTTAATATTTTATATTTTTTATTGAGATGTTAGATGATTTCTAGGATATTAGGATCAACATGTGATAGTTTATTTGGATGATGAGGAGAGGATTGGTTAAGGTAAGATATTAAGTTTGAGATTTGTTTGTTAATGTGTTGGATGGTGTGTGGTACTTTGTGTTCAAAGTGAGATCGTTCACTTTAATGGGTGGGGGATGGTGGGATAGCTTGGTTAATGGATTTATAAAAGAGATAGGGGTTTGGATGTTGATTTGGAGAGGATGAGGATTGAGGATCAAATGTCATGGTTAGATAAGATGTGTGGGGGATTATTTTTGGATTAGGATTGTGGATTAAGTATGATGATAGGATTAGGATATGGATTGTGTGATTAAGAATGGTTAATTATGATGATATTTGATTGATTGAAATTTTAAATTAATGGGAAGGTTAAGGGTGTTCACAAAAAAAAAAAAACGTGCAACACACACCCTAACTATTCAAGTGAATCGCAATAAAGCTATAGCCCACTTTCAATACCACACACCAACGATGGTTCCATAATTGGCTCTCCACCTATGTGTCAATGTGGAGTCATCTAGTGAGTGATCTTGGGAGTGCAACCTCTTTGCACTATAACTCAATATGTGGCCAAATGGTTGCCTAATCTAGGTTAACCATATCTCTAGGGGTGTCCCTAATATACCTTATGGTACGTGGGCCCAAGTCTGTGTTGCAAGGATGTTTTCGAGGCACAGGTGTTGGGACATGGAAGCCCTTCACTTTATGTTACTCTTAAAACAAGTAAGCACTTAGCCAATAATGGCAATTGTCCTTGAAGTGTTACACCCCACCAGAACATGGGGTGTGTCTACTTATATGGAGGTGAATCCCATTGTCATGAGACCCTAGGACTACGGTAAGTGCGCGGAGGTCACTTCCACATCATGTCACCCATAAAAATAAAAAAGGAAGGAAGACTAGCCTCTTTTTATCCTTAAGATTGTTCTAGGACGTGAGAGGAGAGCATACACAAAGTGTCGTCTTCGAGTAAAAATACAACAATACAAAAGGAAGATAAACACAAACATAATAAAAATTAGTGATAAATTTTTATAGTGGGGCCTTTGACAAGGGGACCTATAAAACAAAAGGATTAGTACTTTTTTATACCCCAATGTTCTTGTACTATTCGAGCTGCAAAGTAAAGGGTTAGTATTTGTTTTTCAATCCTAAAACCAAAAAAGGTTACATAAATGTCAAAATAGATAGAATATACCCTTGTTGATATAATAAACCTACAAAAATAGAATGCTAGACCTACAGAAAGTCATTAAAACACTAGGAAATGTGATTTGATTATAAAAAAATTTGAGAACAAAAACACTAATTGACAAAACAAAGGCGTTGTTTTAGGTCAAATGCGCCAAAACAAAACAAAAAAGTTATTTTAGAACAAAACCAAAAATCTATTCAAAAGCTCTTAACTAATTAAAAAAGTGCTAATTTCTTGACAAAATCACTAATATATGTTCAAAAGCGCCAAAACAAAAATAGATAGGGTTAGCAAAAATCAAATTTTAAAGTCTATATAAAAGCACTGATATACAGACAAAAACACCACTATATCCGCAAACACGCTACTATATACGCAAAAGATCCGTTATACAAAAGTTCTTCTATATCTACAAAATCTCCACTTTTTATTAAACGCACTACTTTATCTACAAATGCACCACTTTGTTTGTAAATGTGCCACTTTGCCTACAAATGCATCACTTTGTCAAAAATGGAAATTTTGGGTTTTAAAGGTTGAAAAAAGCACTAAGGTATTTACAAAAGCACCACATGGTTTACAAAAGAATTGTTTCAATTCAAAAGCACTTAAACGTAAGACTCACAAAAATTTGAAATTTCAAGGGGCAAATCTCAACAAAAATTTCTCAAATTTGGACAGTTTGTTTATAATATGAAATTCTACTAAAAGCAATCAAAATTTTGTGGGGTAATCCCCACTGTGGGTGCCAAAATGTATATGTTAAAAATATTAGTTAAAAGTTAGAAACCAAATAAAGTAATTGATTTCTAAATCTAATCTAATCAACAATACCTCAGATAGAGCAATGGATTGAAAAGAGGAGAGAGGTTATACTTGTACTTACCTAAAAGATTACAAACTCCTGTTTTGATGTTTTGGATTTTCTATTGGATGATTTATATTTCTTAAGATTTTGGTGGAGACACACAAGCAACACCTCCCCTCGATCGATTGATGATTGTAAAGTTCAGCTCCCTTTGATTTGTTTTATGTGCTCAAGATGTTGGATTGGATGTGTTTGCTTTAGATTTTGGAGACAATTGGGCAGCACCTCCCCTTGATTGTGCTTAAATTTCTTTGATGAAGGATGATGATAGATTTATTGTAGATGAATGGATTGATTGAGTGATTGAAGATAAAAATGGATGATTGATAAAATTAGTGGACCTTTGTTATGGATTTGAGAGATGTTCCAAGCTTCTTCTAACTAGCTCTTATGGAGGAGGAGAGATCAATTTATAGTTCATATGTGGAGGATTAAATGGCTAGGATGAAGCCATGTCGGATTTGGATCAAGGCTGTATAATTGATGAGAAGAATGGAGAATTCTAGAATGGGGAATTCTAGAATTTGAGATAAGATTCAATGGAGAGTGAGAGGTTTATTTGAATTTTTAAATATGAAAGAGGGAAATTTAGAGAGGCTTCTAGAAATAGAAGCCTCTAAATTTATAGGTGTGAGGATGTGATTAGATTAGAGTTAGATTAGGTTAATAAATGTGATTAGGAGTGAGATTACATGGAAAAGATATGTGTAGGGACGTGTAGAGTAGGTGGTAGGTGAGATGTAGGAACATTAAATTCCTCGAAAATGTTAATAGGGATTAAAATAAGATAATAGGATGAAATAAAAGTGATTAATGATAAAATGGGATATTGGATGAATTAAAATGATTAATGATGCAATTTTGGGATATTTGATAAATGATTAAAAGGGGAAATATGATAAAATGGAATATTAGATAAATGCTAAAGGGCAACTGTGGTAAAGGGATTAATGAGAATTAATCTCGCGATTAATTATTATGTGGATAGTGATGATGTTGTTTGTGGGATAGATTAATCATAATTAACCATGTTGACATTTTAGATGTCTACACTATGATAAATGCAAAATAGGTGACCTTTATATTTTATAAGCTGATAAGGAGGGTAGTAATTAGTAGGTGGTAAGGTGAACAATTGGTGATTGAGGAGCTCGGAGAGAATATCGTGTTTCCTAAAATTTCAATCAAACTTGAGTGGTTCTTGGTGTGGTAAGACCTTGAACTTTCTTGTATTAGCACATGTAGTAGACATGGGATCAGGTTGAGGTGTAGAAGAAGAACTATCATGGGCATGGGAAGCATCCTTAAGATGTTGGATTCCACTTGTGAGGGATGTAATCATACTTTCCATAGCTTCAAATTTACTTTGAAAAAGGTGTAAAGCTTGAATTGAATCGAAGATGGATTTATTATTTCTATTATCGAGACTAATAGGCATCTCGGACAAATGATTAAAAATTACACTTATTTGTGAAGGTGGTGCATCGCGAGGGAGGTACATTGTATGTATGATGTTTGTGAGAGAATCTTTGGAAACTAGGTGCTTTTGAAGTAACTGATACAAGGAGACTTGAGGAACTTTAGAGGCCATGATATGAAAGAAAGGGTAATTTGTTAAAAAGAGTCGTAGAAAGTGACTTGGAGGATATGATCAAGGATGGAAACGTGGGAGGAACTATGTAGATCAGATGTGTGATAGATAATAGATCATATGTTTCTAATCCTATAAGTTTTCCTTAATGTGACATCTAACCTATGTAATCCTATATAAGAAATTAAATAAACTTAAGAGCTCACCTAGAATTATTAAGGGCACATATTACGAAACACATTCCATGAGCACTTTTCATGACTCTCCTAAATATTCTAAAAATAGTAACGTATGTTTTAGAGTAACCACCACATAGGTCTAAAGCACTTAAAACAAGTTTAAGAGTTCAGGTCTTCTAATCTAAAATCCTCCACGATCATAAATCCAAGCCATGGAAAGAGAAAGTCACACAAACAATTATTAAATTTATAAGGGATAGAGGGAATAAATTTAACATATGAAGAACATCACCATTGTGTAGGTTACACCATACTTTATCTATAATTGTGCACATTACTCATTTCATCAAGAGATAGAAGGGAATGATATGGGTTGGCTTAGATTTACATAGAATACTACACTAACACTAGGAGAACAACAAGGAGTTTGTGTCTAATTGTGAGGGGATGTCATGTAATACCTACATTGCTTCAACAAGAGTTGATTTCCAATGTCATTCCATCTCCACCCACACCTAAATTTATTCTTTCATTATATAATCATGTTTATGAAGTGCTAGTACAATATTTTAAGGGTTTCATGTATTGCATGCCACTACATGAATGTGTTCCACATTTGTGAGACCTATAAATAGACATCGAAGCATATTTATAGACCAAGTTTATGATTTAAAAAATACAAACCCCTAGCATCCACATATTTAATACCAAATGTATTATGCCTCAACATAGAATGTATGGTCCCATACATGCTCGGTTTAGAGTCACCGTCCCATAAACAAAGCATTTCCATTTCTTTACTCATTTGCACATCTAGATAAGTTATTTACCTTTATATTCAACTAAGTAATCTTCCCTCTCTTTGTTTCAAGAAATTGTTCTATCGTTTTATCATCATGCACTATATCAAAAGCTAGATGTTATGTTTTGTATAATTAATTTATAAAATTATTCTTGGTAAATTCTTATGCATTTTAATAAATAGGAAAGAACATCATATCAAAGCATTATTTATTTATTTTTCATATAAATAAGGTTGATGTGTAATCAAGATACTTGCCTATGTTCTATAATTACTATGAACATGCCTCAAACTACATATAGCTATCCACTTCTAGATACAATGTTATATGGAAGTAAAAACAATTAACAACCCAATCACTCAATAATGTTTCGTAAGGTCTCTTGGCTTAGGAAAATTAGCTCTTGAACCTAGTTTGGAGTACTTCAACATATGTGGGTACTACTCCTAATATTTGATGTTTCTTTAGGGAATTTTATGAGAGATTTCTATGTCTTTTGAGTTTTATTTTGTTGAGAGTGTTAGCGAAACATCAAGTGAGTAAATAAGTGAATTCGACTTGCTTGTATAGAGTTTCATAGGAATAATTTTGTATTAAGGTCGATTAAAGGAGAAAGTGTCAACCTATAAAAGATATCAAATTGAAAAAGGATTGTTGGGTTTACTGATGTCAACATTTTTATGAACGAATCAACGCTTAAATGAAGAGGGGATTCTTGTGATAAGACTAAGGATATATGCTTAGAACAATATTAACATTATCAAATAATACAAAAGTATAAATTTTGGGGTCTACACTTAACTACTTACAAAATAGAGAAAATAAAAAATTGAATTTAAAGGGCTTTCTCAATAAAATACATTGTTAAATGGATACAAGTAATGGTAACTATTTATTGCTTTCCAAATGCTTAAATCGTTTAGATGAATGGAAATATTCTAGAAAATTATTGATAAATTCTACACATTAATAATAATTGGACTATCTTCAGTGTTATGAAAACAACCATATCATAACAACCATATATTTCGCTCTAAAGATTGAAACCGAATCTTGTAGTTTAAATTAGTGGAGATATCTGAAACAACTATTATTTCACATTCTACATAGATAGTGATCTCCTTTGCTCAAGAAAGATATTATGCCTTCATGAATATAAGTTAAGGCGTTGCCTCCTTGCTCAATAAAGATATTACGCCTACATGAATATAAATTAAGGAATTGCCTTTATTAAATCAATAGAACTAAAAGGTCATATATGCGATGGTGAAACTAAAGGGAATATTCATAAACTTGGGTAAGAAAATATTTATGAAAGGACAACTAACAAATGATTGTTAATAAATTTTGAAATCTAATAGTTTCTCAATTTTGTATATTAAAAGACTATATATATAGAGATAAAGATAGATTTTTAAAAAATAGGTAATTTATTAAAAATTTAAATGTAAATTTAATAAAGCTAATTTGGTCAAATCATGTTTTATTATTTTAATAAATAAAATCCTTACATATCATATTTCTATTTACTTTAATAATATTTTGACAATTATTTAGTTATATAAAGAATTTATTATGCCGAAGGTGTTACCCCTATGGGAAAAGGATTTGCAGACATTCATGGGACTATGTCAAATTTGATGGCTTAAATGATGGTTTTGCTATTTTTAACAATTTTAACTTTTAATTTTAACTTTTATTTTTGATATTTTAACAGTTTTTCTTTTCTGATTTTGCATGTTTCTTTGGATTTACTATTTTTAAATTTTATTTTATAGCTTTTGCATGCATTAACCTTTAAATACTAGTCACTAACACTATAATTTCATTCTTCAGGCTCTCCAAGTTCCAATCAATCCCTGCGTTAAATTGAATTCTGCAGGTATGCATTTAAATTTTGTTTATACTTGTATGTAGCAGTAGAACTATATTTCTTAGCCTCCTCTTATGACTAGTTCTACAACTTTGTGGGTAGTGATTGTGCAGTCTCTTTATAGAAATTCGATTACAATTCTTTAGAACACATTTATAAACAGTGCTTGTAACACCATAGCCATAATCATTTTACTCATCGTGTAGGATGTCCCACAGAATTCTGTTTACCATGTAATCATAAAACAACAAGTTTCCAGGTGGAGAAAGCAAATATCCATGCAGACTCACAAGATTCCTATGCTTGATGCTTCCAACTATTTCGAGCTCAATTCCAACTTCACGCAAGCTTTGTGGGTAGTGACTGTGCAGTCTCTTTATAGCAATTCGATTATAATTCTTTAGAACACATTTATAAATAGTGCTTGCAATTGCATATGAATGGATCAGATTGAAAACCCTTTTCAACCATTTCATTGAGGAGGTCATTTTCTTCTTGCAATTCCTTTCCTCATACCATACAGATGAAGACTTAAAGTTCTTCAGATAAAGAATTAAAGATCCTACACCCATGGATCACATTGTCATTAGATAAAAATTATCAATATAGGCCATATTTCATTCGTCATCTTAACCCTATTTATTGCTTCCATGCTCAAGGAGCTTTCTAGTCAAAGTAATTATCTGATATGGCATTCGAGGGTATCTTCCTCCAAATGATGAATGGTCTTGGTTGTAATCTAGTATTCTCAAGTGAAAAATTTGTCAGATAAATCATTAGTGCCATTAAGGTCACAATTGTCTGTAAATAGAATTTGCAAGCATTGAGAAAGCCATGCTTTTTGACCTACATAATTGAAATCGCCATGCATTTCATAAAAAAAAGGTTTTCAAAAACATCAATTATTTTTGTAGAATGGAAAATTTACTGTAACAATTCAGCCAAGTCCATTGAACATACCAAAATGTAACATATATATAATATCACTTTAAGATGTTTCAGCTTGTGGGAGTAACTTTAAGATAGTGATAATGCCACACTAGCTAATTAAAGAATGTGCTACTTTTTCTGTTAATTTTTTTCCTCCATTTGCTGTATGAAATGCAATTTGATAGTCGAGAACCTTTCCAGTATTAAACTTGTACCTACTTTACAGCTTGAAAACTTGAATTGTATACATTCTCCCAAACATTCCCCCATAGAAAAATGCAAATGGGATGATATTAACTTATTCTACCACTCCTCCAAGGCCCAAAAGAATGTACACAATCCTTGAAAGATATTTTAGAACATTACTATACACATGCACACATACATACATATCACTTAGTTATATCTTGTGCATAGCTTTTGTAGTCCTATATAATGAATTTTCCTATGCAGAAAACATTGAGTAACTAATCTTGATTCTCAACTCTTCTGGACCTCTCTTGTATATGTGTGTGTGTGTGTGTGTGTGTGTGTGTGTGTGTGTGTGTGTGTGTGTTTGTTTGTTTATAATAATATTCTTATCATAGAAAGTATTTTGTTAGGCCATATGTGTTCTATTCTGTCTTAATCATAGCAAATTTTTAGGTAATGTTTATGCAGCTGATATGTCAATTTAACAGAAATCAGGAAGATGTAAAGCCTTGGAAGCTTGATTAATGAGATTTGGGCTCGTGGGTGTGAAAATATTGTAAAATTACCTCTATATTAATTTGTACCTTTGAAAATTGGTGCTTAGCTATTCATTGATCAATTTATAATCTCGTCGAAAATAGGGTTGTTTTTTATGTAACTAATTGAATAAGTATAGATATATTTAGTTTTATTAACTTCTTCTTTCACTTTTTGTAGGGTATTTGTGATTCTCTTTCTCCCATGGTAAAGAAGAGATTTTCATCTCTAAACAAATTTTAGGTGGGTTTCAATATTGATTAAAGTATTTATTCATTTGTTTTGTTTATTGCATGTTATGGATTAAAAAATTATTGTAGAGTGCTTTCATGTTAACTTTTGATGGTTACATTTTTATTTTTAGTTGACTACAATCGTTTTTCCAAAGTGACATGTGGGCCATGTGCCTTTGTCAATGATAGGATTCGTTATGTGCTGAGTGGTTTGTTCCCAATGAGGCCATTTTGAAGCGTCCCAAGTTGGATGTTAGATTGATCATTGACAAGGCTTTTTAAGCTGCCCATCATACCTAAAAACATCTTCTAGAACTAACATAATTATTTTCCCTCTCCAGTTTAATATGATGTAGACTAGAAACAAAATTCCCCTCCCTACAACAAGATTGACATTAACTACACCTCACTTATAGAGGAAGGAAGATTTTAAACGTCTTCAATGTGTTGTTAATGTTTTGCATTATAGGAAACCGAAACCACCTATATTGGTGGTATCCGAAATGATCAGAGATTGACTCCACCTGATGGAAACATCTCCAATTTTTCTCTCCACAATCCGAATGTTTGGAGATCATTCACGAGGCTTCTTCTTGATTTATGATTCTAATGAAGATGCACTAGAATATGAACCACCCCACAAATTGAGGAGAATGGGAATACCAATCGATTCATCTACAACTCAACAAAAATACAAGAAACATGCAAAGAAAATTGCACTACCAAAAGCGAAAATTGATTTTAAAAATAGCTTGTAGTGGTTAGTTTATATGTGATTTTCTATAAGTGTTTTTGAAAAAAAAATGTAATTAGTTACAAATAATTCCATGTATGTATTGTGGCAGTATAAATCCGAATGAGAGAATCAAAATTATTAAACACGTGTTCATTTTTGTTATCCAACAACTATGCATTCCTAATTTCTTTATCATTATATCTCCATACAAATACCTATAGTTTTATCAATTCAAGTGAACATATTGTTCTTATTGATTTCCATTCTATTTGCTTAACATAATAGTCTATAATTCATTTCAAATAAATGCATGTATATATTATGGGGGAACACATGGAAGACACAATCTAAATTTTCAACATACATGTTCAATTTTTCCACAACCTGCAGCTTTCATGAAATAAAACATAAAATCTGGAATCCCTACAACAATTAGAGATTTATGAAGACAACTATTGGAATGCCCCAAAGATAACCTCCAAGACAGTTTAATGCGGTTTGGATCAAGCCTTCAAGGGACGCATTCATTCTCATAAAAAGAAGAAGTGAGATTTTAGATATGGTGGAACAAATGGGGACACCAACCTTATTCTTCACTCTAAGTGTTGCAGACACTAAATGGCCATATCTCCACAGTATTATGTATGGTGAATTCCCTACTGATCCTTGAGCCACACAACATTGGAGAACACTTAACATTGTCTCAACCCCTCATCGAGTATCAACATACCTGCATCACAAATTCACAATATTTCATGAAGAAATATTGTAGAAGGACCTTGGAGCAGTAGACTATTGGTACAGGTAGTAAAATCTACTATTTAATAAGTTTTTTTCCGGTATACATAGCTAATATTTATGATCTCTTGTCTCATAGGTATGAATGGCAACATAGAGGCTCTGCACACGTCCACAGTTTATTGTGGCTCGAGAACGCACCTAAAGTTGACGAATGGACAGGGAGGATACGGTAGTTTTTCGAGGTAACAAAATAATACTTTGATAAGTTCATGTCTTCTAGAACCCCCATTTGGCTTAACTACTTGGATTTTGTTCGCAGTCACCATTAGATGACCCTTGTTTGCTAAATACAAGACAAATACTATCCTCCTCCCCACATGCATACCTTAAAGAACTACTTAATCATGTTCAACACTACACAAAATTTTAGAATAGACATGTATGCATAGAAATAAATCAAAATGCGGTGTAGGTACAATGCACCATGGGCCACGTAACCTACTTCATCCCTGCTCATTAAAAGTGATGGGAAAATTAAGTACCTCCCTTCGAGAAACGATGATAGACTGAACATACACAATCAAACTATGATATCCATATGGAGATAAAATTTCAATTGCCAACTAGTACTTTCCCTCCATGCAGTTCTGAAGTATATTACAAAATATGCTTCAAAACAATGCAACGTTCAGAAACCTATCACCAAATGCTATCAAGATTTTCAAGAGATGTTGACAAGGATTCACCAACACACATTGTGATCTACAAAATTCTCATAGAGAGCATTTTTGAACATGACATAAGTGCACAATAAACATGCCACATGGTGCAAGCATTTCCACTTTTTATGTGCAACAATTCGTTTGTATCATTAAATGTTGGCAAAAAAATCTTGAGACACATCGTTAGAAGTGACATTGATGTACGATAAAAAACCACTTTATTGGCTGCATATAGAGTTCACCTTGCAACCATGGAACACCTAGCACTAATTCAAGTTACTCGAGATTGGAGCTATACCAAGAACCATAAAGGAGATAAATAGAAAATGTGGTCAAATAAAGCAATTGTTTGGGTCCACTCAAGATTTGTGGATGTCCCAACTCAAGATTCAACATCATATGACCTTTTCTATTGGTCAGAACTCCTTTTATGTAAGCCTTTCAGAAATATTGCCTCCAAATTTATCTCAAGTCCACATGACATCTACACACTTAAGACATGTTCAAAAATAACTACAACCATGACATGTTTTATGCACTACCACGAGACATAAGACATGATACAGATGTTAGCTATTACTTTGAGGTCGATTGTAGTATTCAACACGAACCATTACAAGAATGGAAGGTCTTCGCACAACTTCGTTTGGGAAACAACACGGGTCTTGACAGTCTTGAAATGTTGGGGAAACAAGATTTTGACATACACAATAATTGGAACATACATGGCGTTCCGCATGATTTGTAGATAACTGGTTCATCATTCATCAAGAGAGAAAAGGCAGACATAAATAACACCAGCATGTAGGCCACACCACCATCTACCACACTACCTTTGTCTTCAGAACAACAACTAGCTCTTGATACCATATTGCACCATTCAAAAAACAAAACACTTCTACCTCCACTAAGATTGATAATTCAAGGAACAACTGGCACAGGAAAATCATTTCTGATAAATAAAATCCAGAATTCATTTACAACAACATCAACCACATCTCCCTCTCCTCTCCTTCTAATCTCATCTACCGATGTTTCAAAGCATTCAACATCTCCATACCCACAATCCATGCAACCCTCTCGTATTCCAATCAAAGAATTAAAACCCCTTGAAGGCCAAGCATTATCATCTTTTCAAGAGTCACTAAAACATATAGAATATGTTATTATTGATGAAATGAGTTTCATCGGCCCAAAGTTGCTAGGAAAAATTGACAGTAGGCTACGCGAGGCTTTCCCACACTCAAAAACATATGAATTTGGAAACAAATCAGTCATCCTCCTCGGTGACCTTAGGAAATTACCACTGGTTATGGACAGTCCTCTTTATGTAAGTAAATCCTATGGAGCCACCCTTTGGAAGGGATTTCATTCTTCCATTACATTACAAACTATATTTCGGAAACAAGGAACAACCGATGCATAAGTTTCATTCCGAATTTACTGCTCAACATGTGAGATTTAACCCCTCTTATTAAGGACTGGGAACTCATAATGTCTCTCACGAGACACACACCTAACTCAGCAAGAGCTCAAAAATTTTAAGTATGCACCACATTTATTTGCAAAAATGACCTCATGGACTCCCACAACCTTTAGATGTTGAAGGCATTGAACATTCCAATCACCCTTGATCCATTACGGAAAGTAACAGAGGTAATTTGGACTAAGAAATCCTAATAATGATGACCAGGTTGGAGCACAAAGTTCTGTTGTGCAAACAACAAAAAATCATGCTTATTGCAAATTTATGGGTTGACGCAGGCCTCATAAATGGTGTTACAAGAACAATCACCGACATTGTCTATGACACATCAATGCCACCACCAACATTACCTTTATTTGTTGTTTTCAAATTTGATAGATACAATGGCCCATGTTGGGATCCCTCCAACCCGTTACATATTTTGATACCCCTTATTTCAAGAGGGAATCGAAGACAATTGCCGCTTAAAATGGCCTAGGCATTAACTATCCACAAGTCCCAGGGACTTACTATGCATAGAGAAATTGTTGACATTGGAACCAATGAAAGGCAGGGTCTGACATTCATAGCTTTCTCCAGAGTTGCCTCACTTGTAAATCTACACATTTCACCTCCTTTTTCATTCAAAAGGTACTAAAAATGGTGCATGTAGCAACACTTGGAGCAAGAAGAAAGGAGGAAGCAAGACTACTATCACTCAACCCTTCGTAAATACTACACTCTGCTTTGATAGCACCTCCGCTACTACTTTACTCAACACTTCTTCTATCCTAGATGCCATTTTTGTTCAAGGGGTATCAAATGTACTCATATTTACCGGAAATAAAATTACCCTCAAAAGGATACCATTCATGATCTAATTATTCTCATGTTAAGTTCAAATAAAATAGTCCGCAAAACAATACCACTCATGATATGAGATTTGTAAATGTATATGTATGAATTTGTAACAACTTTGAAATGAAGAGATGAAACCTTTAAATGAAGTGGTTCATCTCTATATCTACAATTACAAAATTGCACACAAATACCTACCAACAACAACACATTTTTAATATCTTCATCTGCACACAAATACCTAGAAATGTAAAACACCAAGCAAGGACCATGCAAATTATAGTTGTTTCTATCAAAAGCTTTGTACATTATATCACTTTTTTACATTTTGAATAGTTTTAAGGGTAAGACCTCATGTTTGCACTTTTTAAATGAAGTGACTCATCTATATTTCTACACATACAAAATCAATCACCCATAGTTTAAACAAACACAACTACAAAAAAAAACTATCCCTATAACATGAATAATGTATACCGTTTTTGTTTGCAAAATGCCTCAAAGAAATGTGGTCTCATGAAATGCTATGATTGTAAGATATGCACAAAATAGCTCTAACAATGATGCTCTCAAACTCATTGAGGTAATAAAGAAATTTGGAATGTACCATAACCATTTCAGATTTGTTTATATATAATTGCATATTCTGTCTCATTTTAGTTTCATGGAGAGATAATATGTTAAAGCACTTAGTCATTCTTTCAATCTACTTTGACAACAACACTTCACATTCACTACATTCTTGAGAGTGAGTATTAGCAAACTTACATGTCTCACTTGCATTTGTATTCAATTATTACACAACTAATTGTTATTTAACATCCCTTCTAATGTATTTTGCAACATTTGTTCTGGTTTTAATAGAAAATCGATATTGTCAATCACACCCCTTATCAACATCAACTACAAAAATAATAATTGTCCTTATAAATCGAATAACATATACCATTCGGCATTCACATTGCGTTGTACACATAAGATTGCTAGTTCTAGTTATGTTGAGAGGTGTTGTAACAACTAACACAAAAAGATGTGTGATTCACTTTTATGACAACTAAAACAAACTTTTTCTCTAAGAATTCTATAATGAACATTGTTCACAATTTTTTTAATTTATTGTTTAAAAAAGGTAATAGACAACTTTATTTGAACGACTAAACAAGGCCGGAGAAGATAATACACGGCTTAAAATTGCACTTGCACTTTTTCATACAAAGATAGATCTCACTAAGAGCATGGTCCCATGTTTGTGGCTCTTCGCTCCTATTTATTTGGGAAATATGGTCCCATGCAAAAAAAATTTTATCGCTGCTGCCAAAACCCAACAAAATCCCTGAAATTTCTTAGCAGCTATAAGTTAGGGAGAGGATTTCCAGCCACACAAAACAGCTAGGGGCACAAAATAACTCTGCTGCTTAAAATTTTTAGGAGAGTTTTTTGGCATTTAGTTTAAGCTTCCCTCTCAATTTTCCATCCAAAAATTTATTTTGGATTTATGGGACCCTATTTTTGCTAGTGCTAAAGCTTCCTATTTTATCTCTGCACAGAGAAATAAAAAATCATGGGACCCTATTAATGCTAAAATATCCTAATTTTTCTCTCCCTCAGCTGCTCAAAAATTTTAGCTTTCCCCTTGCATGGGACGATGCTCTAAGCCCACAATCACGCATTACAAGAATGAGAGGGGTTGGGAAAATATTTAGAAAGAAACAATTTTGCTAATTCACATATAATTAGGCCTCCTCTTACTGTGCCCCTGAATATTCCTCACCGTTTTGCTCTTGTCTATGCAAACCATCCCTCTCCACTAGACGAGCAATTGCACCGGACAAAACTCTCTGTTGGGCTATGAGCTCTTTCACGCTTTCTGTCAGCTGCGCAATCCTGTCATTCACCTCCGCCAAAGATGTCCGCACCTCCGCCCTGTGTTCATTCATCAGTTTCACCAGCATTTCCAACTGAGAACCCGCAGAATCAGCCACAGAGCCAGCTTCAATGATCGAGATCCCCATCTGCCTCAGCAATTCAGACAGGTTTGACATACTTAATGTATAACTAGACTGCACCACCTGAATATCACCAATCTCCTGATCTACTACTGACAGCCACTCAGCGTCATAACCTGCATACAAACATTTACAGCATGTCAGTATCTCTCGACATATTTCATCAAAGTTTTAATATATAGCAATGAGCATTCGGGACTCTGTAACTTACTTGGAACACCCTCCGAACAAGGCGTCTCATCCAACCCTGCATCAGCAAGACATTCAATTTTCACACAAATCAGTTTCACGCATTAGAATTACAAAGACTGCGCTGAGGCATCATCAATTTCTGACGCTAGTTTATGGTTTTCGACGGCATTCGATGGTTTCGGCAATATTAGTTTCACAATTTCAGAAAAATTTAATGTGGGGAAAACGCATGCAAGTAAGACATTAAAATTCTAACTTAGAGTCCACTTTTAATAAGATTAAAAATATAATCGTGGAAAAAACTCAAACCTATAAATCGTTGGATGATTTTATTATACTCACTGTTACCACAAAAATTAATCATGCAAAGTGGGAGATGGAACTCGCAGTCTGCCTACCCATGTGTCAATACTTCAGGAGATTATTGAAATGGGATAATTATTTAGATGTGAACTGGGGATTGAATGAGGGGTGGTAGGTGAAAATCGAGTGGGAAAACGCATGCAAGCAATGCATCAAAATTCGAACTTACAGTTCACTTTAAAAATGAATTAGTTTTTCTTAACTTGTTCCCGAAATCAACTATCTCCATAGATTTTCCATAACTACCTTGGATAACACTATTTATCTCGTACACAATTTTTTTTATGGTTTAATTCTTTCCTATCATCCTCACGAGGATGTACATATGTTACACTATGGCTAAAAATAATCAATTTAGTGCTTTGCAGAACATTGTCCATCTGATCGGAGTTTAGTATTATAATGAAATCAATTTAGATCCATTTCTCTGCACATGGAACACACTTGAAAACAATGTTATACTTATCACCCTCTTCTTATTCAAAATAATGATTATAGAAATCTAGATGGGTTGTGTGAGCTACAAGATTGACCGGAAGACAAAAGTTTGAGACAAAATTATATTTTTGTCTCAAAATTACCAAAGCATTTAATTTTAATATCTCTCCTCCGAAATTTTCCCCTAACCGTAATCGCATCCGAACATAGTGACAACACAAGGAAGCTACCGGCTGTCTTGCATTTTGATAGGAAGAAAAATTTCGTAATGGAGATGTGGCGGTTGTTGAGATTAGATGACAACCATTCCTCTTCTGGTGGATCAAGATCCTATTATTCAGCTTGTTGTTGTAACAAGACAGCTTTAGTTAGAATATGGATAGGAACACATTAATGAATTCAGTTTTGTGAGAATGCTATAAATCCGTGTATGCCCATTGAGGCTACACACAAAAAAAATAGAGTTGTAAGAGGAAGAGCTGTGCTGATTGTAATTTCTAGATTTGAACAATAAGAGAATCGATACCGTTGCTCCGTGGATGTTTCCCTCTTGAGGGTTTTACCACGTAAATCTGTGTTTATGGTTTGTGTCTTTTTTGGCTATTTAATTTCGTTTACTCGCTTTATATTTTGCTTTGTGCTTAATCTTTTCGTGGCTATATAAGTTTCCAATAAGTGGTATCAGAGCAAGGTTGGAGGGAGGCCACGAGGGGCGAGTTTGAAGGGTGAATTCATTCGCTGCGTTGAAGCGTGATGGCAAAGACACAGAGTGCTAAATTCGAGATCGAGAAATTTGACGGTAGCAATAACTTCGAGTTATGGAAGGTCAAGATGCGGGATATACTATGTGTGTGCAGGGGTGTTGTGAAGGCGCTCGCAGGAAAGGCAAAGAAACCCGCGAGTATGGAAGATGATGACTGGGACGAGATGGAAACTCGTGCTCTCAGTGCTATTCGCCTATGTTTGGCCGATGATGTATTATTCAACATCGTGTCTGAAACAACAGCAGCAAGACTCTGGAAAAAACTGGAAAGCTTGTATATGACTAAATCCTTGACGAATAGAATCCTCCTGAAGCATCAGCTGTATACCTTGCGTATGAAGGAAGGTATGACAATTTCAGAACATTTAAATACTTTTAATACTCTTATTTGTAAATTGGACAGCATGGGTGACAAAATTTTGAATGAAGATAAGACGGTAACATTATTAAGTTCTTTGCCTGAATCTTGGGATCATTTCGTAACCTCTATTAGTTTTAGTTCTAAAGAGGTCATTAGCTTTGATGTTGTTGTTGGAGCTATGATATCTGAGGAAACTCGAAAGAGATCTTCTCTGGAAACTTCGACAATAGAAGTTATGATGGCCAGAGGCAGAACTACTGAGAGGGGACAACATTCGAAGGGCCCAGCTAGATCCAAGTCGAAGGGCAAAAAGAGCAAGTTGAAGTGTTGGTTCTGTAACAAATCAGGACACCTCAAGAAAGATTGCTGGAAACGTAAAGAGGCATCTAAGGAGGAGGACTCTACAAAGGAGGCTAACATAGCCAAGAAGGACTCAGGTATGGTTGATGAGGTATTATCTACGTCTATTGTCTCACAGTACCATTATGACTGGTTAATTGATTCTGGGGCATCCCATCACATGTGTCTGCATAGGAATTGGTATTCTACATATCAATCTATTGATGATGGGGTAGTTTACATGGGTAATGATGTTACATGTAAAACTGTTGGGATAGGGAGTATCAGAATTAAAATGTATGATGGGATTGTTAGAACAACGGCAGATGTGAGACATGTGCCCGACTTGAGAAAGAATCTAATATCTTTGGGAGTTACGGATTCTAGTGGACATAAGGGTTCAGTTCAAGGTGGAGTTTTGAAGATATCAAAAGGTATCTTGATAGTCATGAAAGCTAACAGAGTTGGGAACCTATATAAACTTGAAGGAAGGACAGAAATTGATCAAGCAGGAGTCGCATCAGAGGATGCAGGTGAATCCACTCGCTTATGGCATCAACGACTGGGTCATATCAGCGAGAAAGGAATTAAGGTACTTGCTGATCGTAAACTTCTTCCTAGTTTAAAAATTGTAGATTTAAAGTTCTGTGAGCATTGTGTTTATGGGAAACAAGCTAGACAGAAGTTTAAACCTGGAAAACATACAAGTAAAGGTATCCTAGACTATATTCATTCAGACCTATGGGGTCCAGCTCCGAAACTCTCATATGGAGGATCATCATATTTTGTTAGTTTTATAGATGATTACTCGAGGAAAGTTTGGATCTATTTGTTAAAGAGGAAAGCTGATGTATTTAACACTTTTAAACAATTTAGAGCTTTGGTTGAAAAGAGCACAGGTAAATCCATTAAATGTCTTAGAACAGATAATGGAGGGGAATTTACTTCTAAGGAGTTTGAGAATTATTGCAAGAATGAAGGGATCGACAGGCATAAAACCACTGTGTACACTCCATAGCAGAATGGCATTGCTGAACGCATGAACAGACTCTTCTCGAGAGAGCAAGGAGCATGCTCAGTAATGCAAAGTTGCAGCAGGAATTATGGGGAGAAGCTTTGCTTACAACTTGTTACCTAGTTAATCGATCACCATCGACAGCAATTGACTACAAGATTCCACAAGAGGTATGGATAGGTCAACCATGTAATTATTCTAGTCTTAGAGTTTTTGGTTGTGATGCCTATGCACTTATTCCAAAGAGTCAGCGTTCCAAGTTAGATCCTAAGTCACAGAAATTAGTCTTTGTTGGATATGGTGATGGTGTGAAGGGGTATAGATTATGGAATCCTACTGCCCATAAGATCATCATAAACAGAGATGTTATATTTGATGAAATTTCCCTCATGAAATCGGATGGAAAGAATGTTATGAAACAGGTTGATGTACCACAGTCACAACAAATTCAATTTGATATACATTCATCCATGGGTGAAAATCATGAAGATGTCCGTGAGCAGGATATTCATGAGGAAATCACTCAGGAGGATGAGCAGATTGAAACACCTCAGGAAATTGAGGAAATACCACAACAAGCTCTACGAAGGTCTACACGGATCAGATCAGTTCCAAGCAGGTATGATGATTTTGTCACTTTTGTTGCTTTAATTTCTAATGAAGGAGAACCAAGTTGTTATGAAGAAGCAATAGAGGTTTCAGATAGTGACAAATGGAAACATGCCATGAAAGAGGAAATTGATGCTTTGATTAAAAACAAAACATGGGATCTGGTGGAACTTCCTAAGAACAGGAAATCGGTTGGTTGTAAGTGGGTATACAAGTTGAAGAAAGGTGTTGATGATGTTATTTCAAAGTACAAGGCGAGGCTGGTCGCAAAAGGGTTTTCTCAGGAAGCAGGTATTGACTTTCATGAGATTTTTTCGCCAGTTGTAAAAATTGTTTCTATTCGTATGGTGTTAGCACTAGTTGCATTGCATAATCTTGAATTAGAGCAGCTAGATGTTAAAACTGCATTTCTACATGGAGATTTAGATGAGGAAATTTACATGGAACAACCGGAAGGGTTTGTTCAAAATCGCAACAAGAGGTTTGTTTGCAAACTCAAGAAATCATTGTATGGCTTGAAGCAGTCTTCAAGACAATGGTACAAGAAGTTTGATTCCTTCATGGTGAGCCATAATTTTACCAGGAGTGAATATGATCATTGCGTTTACTTTAAAAGGTTAGATAATGGCATGTTCATTATATTGGTATTGTATGTTGATGATATGCTTGTTGCAAGCAAGAGCATGGTTGATATCAGCAGGTTAAAGGCTCAGTTGGCTAGGACATTCGATATGAAGGATCTAGGAGCAGCAAGATAGATCTTGGGCATGGAGATACACAGAGACAAGATGAAAGGCAAGCTGTGGTTATCACAAGAGAAGTATGTGGAGAAAATACTTCAGAGATTCGATATGGATAAAGTGAAACCAGTGAATATCCCTTTAGCTTCGCATTTTAAACTTTCTTCAGGTTTGTGTCCTAGTAATGATGAAGAAAAGGAGTATATTAATAAATTTGGATCAGTTTTAAAGATGAATAATGTACAATATTAAACACGGAATAATAATATACTTTCAATTCATTCGGATACATACATACTTGAACAAGTCAGCCAATATATAGGGAGATAGTTTCCTATTAAGTAGAAACAACTCAACCACAAATATCTCCTATTTAGTTGTGATTGTTACTCACGTAACAATACACAACTCAAATCATATGAGTTGTTAAAACAACTCCAACCAACATATTATTGTTAATATAACAATAATATAATTACTAACATTTGTATTTAATGAATACATAAATAATGTAAACATTAATACTTAATTTCCTAACATTCCCCCCCTTAATGTTTACATGGTAACAAAAGAACTTTCACACTTCCTTTGCAGCCTGCCACCTCTGCGCGCTCATGATCTTGGCACACACTCGAACTGAAGGTAGAAGAAGGAACACATCAACTTCTTATCAACCAAGCACTGTTGGGAACACATCTGACCGACGAGGATGGGAACACGCTCAGATCATCTCGCTTATCAACCACCACTCTAGGGAACACATCTCGACCTAGCGGTTTGGGAACTCAAGCGGAACACATTTGAATGTGACCTTGAATGGTTTTCAAGAGGCTAACCACAAACCTAGGTACGAACAGGAACACATCTGACTGTTCCACCTCATCAAGCCTCATGATGCTGCGTTTCACTGTGTTATTTGTTCTGCACTATGTTTTTACATTTGGGGAAATAGGAAAAGCCACATACTCAACTGAAAAACTGAAAATGGAACATTGGATCATGTTGATCATGTTCCCCCCTCAATGTGAACATTTCACTTATTCAACACACAACAGAACAACCGACAAAATTCACAAAACTCAAAAACAAGTACTCACACTTTGCACACACCGTGCCACCAAATCATTTTGTGCGGCCCCGTCGTTGGTGACTGATGAGAGGTCGTTGTCTGACCTCCAGCCTCTGATGCCTCCATCCTCCAGTGACATGCTGCTAACTCAACTGATTTAGATATGAAGCTCAACTGTTTACACATTGTTTATTATATCTTCCCTCCGATGTGAAACACTTTATTTTTTCGGACGTCGGGTAACACCGACAATGCGTCCATGAGGCAAAATTTATTTTATTTTTTTTTTTATTTTTGAGACTTTTACAATTTTTGACTTTGACTCAATAAATGATGTATTTGGACAATGACAAAACTAAAAACATAAGTCACTTTTAGAGATTTTTCGAACTTTGACGATGACTCGTATAATTTGACATAAGATAATTTGACATGACAAATGTCAATGACTCACAAATTTGACATAGACCTATGACGTGTACACACTTAATCTTGAATTTATATGTCTTTGATGACTAATGGAACATTTAATGTAAAAAATAACATTAAATATTAATTTGAGACTGACATAAACAGATAATCACAAATGACAAACTCCTATTATAAAGACTCAAGATGACTTACAATACATATGTAACAATTACATTTGAATAATGGACTAAATATATATGGAAATTTTAACAAGGACACATTTATATTGAAGTGACTCTATTTATAATGACATGTCAAGAAAACATGTACTACGTGGAGGTATAAAACTTGGGAGTAGATTGCATGGTCAAAAAATAGCCCGATTCAGATGCCAAGGTAAATGCATACCAGAATGAGATGAACACCACTAAATCTTGTACGCATGGACAAATATACTTGCAGATGGATAAATGCACAGGAATGCATATGGACTGGTCACTGCATATAAAATAAGAGTCGGCGGTGCATGTAGATATGAGTTCTATTCTCCACAATTGTTCCACCTCGGACAATAAAATCCACAAGCCAAAGAAGACTGCGTGGGAATAATCCCAAAATTGTGAGCCTCAGATTTTATGATACAACCTTCTCTTAAAAAAATCCTCCCTTCTGATTGAAAACGCTTTCTATAGAAACGATGAGATCAGTCAATTGATGGCAGGTATTTTACAACTACACCGCAAAATGTGAATGCTGACAGGTGATCAGAATATTCATGCAGTTGAGGGATACACTCCAATATCCACAATACACGCTCTAATGTTGACAATCCATGCTATGTAATTAAGAACTGATGCATGCATTAGATAAGAACATCCATGAGTGGAAGCAAAAATGACAGTTTGTTAGATATCCACGCATAAATATGAACCACCACTTGAAGGAACAAACACAGGCACAAAACCCGTCACATTTCTGCACAGAACTGCTCACTTATCAAAACGAATTTTCCAAAACGATTTCTGGGTTTTATTCCCCGCGTTGCAAGATTTTCAGAACATTTTGAAATTCTCAATTTTGTTAAGAAATGAGAAAGTTACGAGTATTTTACTGAAGGCCTGTTTTGGATCAAGCTTGGCGGAAGAGCTGCGCCATGATGTTACAAAAACATCTTTTCTTCCCTTTTTTTCTTTTGCTGCTGGAAATAGAAATGAACCAGAGGCATCCCCTTCTCTAATATGAAAAATGCATTATGTGAACATGGTTATCCACGCTCTGATACCAAATAATAAATTTGGATCAGTTTTACAGATGAATAATGTACAATATTAAACACGGAATAATAATATACTTTCAATTCATTCCGGATACATACATACTGAACAAGCTGCCAATATATAGGGAGATAGTTTCCTATTAAGTAGGAAACAACTCAACCACAAATATCTCCTATTTAGTTGTGATTGTTACTCACGTAACAATACACAACTCAAATCATATGAGTTGTTAAAACAACTCCAACCAACATATTATTGTTAATATAACAATAATATAATTACTAACATTTGTATTTAATGAATACATAAATAATGTAAACATTAATACTTAATTTCCTAACATATATGTCTCGTGTACCGTATGCTAATGTAGTAGGAAGTTTGATGTATGTGATGGTTAGTAGTAGACCAGATATTTCACATGCAGTTGGTGTTGTCAGTAGATACATGGCAAAGCCAGGTAAAGAACATTGGGCAACAGTGAAATGGGTGCTTCGGTATCTTAGAGGCACAAGCAGTTACTGTATCACTTTTGATGGTTGCAGTGATAAGGTTTGTGGTTATGTTGATTCTGATTTTGCAGGTGATTTGGACAAAAGAAGATCTACTTCAGGTTATGTCTTTACTCTTGCAGGTGGTCCTATTAGTTGGATGTCAAAGCTTCAAAGAATTGTTGCTTTATCCACTTGACCGGGCGAGTATGTATCTGCTTCACATGCTTGCAAAGAGGCAGTATGGTTAAAAGGTTTATTGGGTGAGTTAGGACAGTTTCAGAAAAGTGTAAAAATTTTCTGTGATAGTCAAAGTGCAATTTATTTGGCTAAGAATCCAGCTTACCATAGTAAGTCGAAACATATTCCAGTTAAATACCATTATGTAAGACATGTTGTTGATGAAGGACAGGGGATTCTTGATAAGGTCCACACTCAAAAGAATTGTGTAGACATGTTCACGAAACCGGTTATATTAGAGAAGCTGCGGTGGTGCTTGGCTTCATTGGCTTGTAAAAAAGGTGATGAGCAATGAGCAAGGTATCAGGGTAATTGTTGTCAAGGTGGAGATTGTTGAGATTAGATGACAACCATTCCTCTTCTAGTGGATCAAGATCCTATTATTCACTTCTTTGTTGTAACAAGACAAATTTTTTAGTTAGAATATGGATGGGAACGCATTAATGAATTCAGTTTTGTGAGAATGCTATAAATCCGTGTATGCCCATTGAGGCTACACACAAAAAAAATAGAGTTGTAAGAGAAAGAGCTATGCTGATTGTAATTTTCAGATTTGAACAATAAGAGAATCGATACCGTTGCTTCGTGGATGTTTCCCTCTTGAGGGTTTTACCACATAAATCTATGTTTATGGTTTGTGTCTTTTTTAGCTATTTAATTTCGTTTACTTGCTTTATATTTTCTTTGTGCTTAATCTTTTCGTGGCTATATATGTTTCCAATAGCGGTTGCGGCCTCTACCGGATCAGCATGCAGGCAATTCAAGGAGCATAAGAGATTGGTATTGGAGGTCAGTATTACAAGAGATAACCCTTAAGCTCCTCTCTCAATGCACCTTCCATAGATTAAATAACTCCTTTTGTTTTTACACATTGTTTGAATGTCTTAACTAAAAATGTGGGCATTGAAATCGCATGGATTGTTGCGGGAGCATGCGCGCATGCATAGTATTAATGGTGGTGGTGTTCTACGAAAAGAAAAAGCTTGCAGACGGAGATTCGGGCCAAATTGGCCAGGGAGAGGGAAGACAATCTAGCAGTCAACAGTGGGGCAAAGTCTGTCCAACTGTTCACCATCAAAGAAATCCACAAGGCAACAAACGGCTTTGCGAGGATCGACTACTGGGAATCGGGGCTTCGATGAAGTATACAAAGGATTAGTCAAAGATGGAACTACCGTGGGCGGTGAAGCCACGAAAGTGGGAAACATTAAAGGAACAAACAACTCTTAAACAAGTTAAGAATTTTGTTGCATGTAAACCACAAGATCCTGATGAGCTTGTTGGGGTGTTGTGTGGACGTAGAGGAACCCCTCGGGCCTCATGGTCTACGAATATATCCCCAACAACACCTTATTTAAACACCTTCGTCGAGGTCTCTTTCTCCATTGGAAAAAACGTCTCAACATTGCATTTCAGATAGTAGAAGCCTTGGCCTGCCTTCACTCCGCCACAGTTCCCCCAATTTATCACAGAGACGTAAAATACACCAATCTTCTCCTCGATGAAAAAATGAACACAAAATTTTTAGACTTTGGCCTCTCCCATCTTGCAAATACGAATTTATCTCACATTTCTATGCGTGATCGGGATACCCCGAGCTGCTTGGATCCTAAGACGGTGGGAAGCAAGGTTCTAGCCCCCATCTACTGCTCTATTTCATCTCAATTTTTGGGGTTCATTATTTTGAGGAAGAAACTCAACGAGCACAAGAGATCCGAGCAGCTTTGACAATCGTTAATGCATTAATTCGTTCAAGCGTTTTGAAATCTTGGTGTGTGTTCCGTGTTTAGGCCACATTTGATAGTGGAGGAAAGGGAAGCTTTTTGTTTTATAATCAGGCATTTTTGGTTAGTGTTTGCATATCCGCATTTATTATGCTCTATACGTAACTTGGTTGCGAGCTTACCCAATTCTACAAAAGGTAAAGTGGAAATGTTGGGTTTGGACATTTTTTGCTCTGTTTGAAAATATTTGTTTCCAATGTGCTTGAAAGGATTTGTTTCCTTGAGATTAGATGTGCTACTAGAATTTGGTACCACTATTTATGACCTGGATTTAGAGTTGTACATGTCATGAAGAGCCACTAAATTCTCCTTTGATGTTTTGCTAGGCGGATGTTGAGCTCATGAAATACAACTTGAGTATGAAAGATGCATAAGGTTTGGGTGCGCGGGTAGAATAGGGAATGCCTGTGGAAAGCGTTAAGTTAGGACTTAGTAGTTTTACGGTGAAAGGCTATTTTGGACGTGGAGTGAAGTGCATGCTTTCTAGAAGACTAGAAGACTCGGAGAGCATGTGAAGACTATTTTGCGTGACTAGAAGATCAAATGCCATGTAATGTTTTGAGGCTATTAATAGGATTAGACCGTTGTTGCATTGTTAAGTAATCTATTATTAGCAAGCTTGCGTGCTTTTGTATTCTCATGTAAGGGCGTGTGGCTATTATTAACATGTAGCCTAATTTTGAAGGTGCATGGGCGATGAAGGGCAAGTCCCCACCCCTATAAATTTGTATTGATTTGCACGGTTTAGGGTATCACTTTTGTATTAAAGTTATGTTGTTGGTTTATATGTGCGTGTGACTCATGGTGACATTGTTATGGATGTATAAAGCTTTTGTACTTTGTAGTATTTAATATAGTGGATCTTATTTGCTAGATAATGGTGTTGGATGTAACTGAGCATGGATCTTGTATGGTAAATATAATTATAGTAATTGTTTAGTTATTCCTTCATATGGTTTAGTTCTAGATCCGGTTTATGCGCTTAAGTATAATTGTTTATCTGTTATGGACCTGAAGTATACATTCAATCATGCTAACATCTTGTACATGCTTCTTTAAATAGAGACTTAGTACCCTTGCACACTTCAGGTGATTGGTCAATTCGAGATGAGTGATGTGGTAGCATGCCTTAGGATGTTGGTTATAAAATCTAGGCTACATCATCGGTTTAATTGCGAACCTCATTTTCGGTTGTTTGGTAGGATGTTGCATGTTGAAGATGTATTGGTTTACCTTGGCCAGTATTGAAGAGTGGTTGGACGATCTAAAAGAAGAGTATGCTCACAAATTTAGCACTGGACCTAAGTTTGATGCATGTGGGTGGGTTAAATAGAATTTATATGAAGCGTTGTATGAGAATTTCTTTGTTATCTTTCCTATAGAGTTATACGAGTGGCTGGTTTGGTATGCATCTAAAAGGAATTGGAGGTTTCACATGCTTGTTTGGATGCTGGAAGAATTTCAGGCCTTGTATGATGTTGATATGATTTGGAGACGCGATGTGGATATTTACTTCCATGGTGTTTTGAATAGCTAGCTATATTATGGAGTACATAGTTTCTACATATTCCTATCCATAGGTTTTGAGTTTCATTTCTATCGCAATCCCAAAGGATCGTATTTGTGCGGTATCCGTTTGATGATTAAAATCTTGATCGTAACCACGGATATGGAAGAAAACCCTATGGCTAGGTAAACACGACCATGCGTGGGGGTGGGAGCAAGTGTGGTGAAAGATGGCGGAGACCGAGTGGTAGAAAGGAAAATAGAAGAAAGGTGGCTTAAGTTCAATGAAGCGCATAAGAGGGATTTAGAGAAGAAGCATGAGGTTGCAAAATGGATGACATTGTGGAGAGAAATGGCTTGTGAAGGATTTAGAGCTCACGCAAAGGACGTGGAGCTAGAGCATCCGGAACTACCCCATTTAGAAAATCATGGTAGAGAACCCTCAACCTCGGATAAAAGCACACCGGTAGAGATGACATGGGCCGCGAGCACGTATTTGATCCCTCCTAGCAACCTAGCCCTTGCGCTTGGTTTTCTAGTTTCTACAATATTCAATAATCGACAAGCTAGTGTGGGTAGTAGAGTAGTGAGTGGAAAATTTAGTTTACCATCAAGTTCAGGAGTAAATCAGGTAGCATATTCATCTATGGTGGGTCAGGCATCTTCTATGTTATTTGGAGGAGGTATACTTTCGGCATATCTTCAACATAGAATGTGGGCATGCAAAACATTGGAATCACATCCGGAAGTGGTATGACTTCACAGCATGTGTGGGAGTTCAATTCAGCGCAACTATTAGAACACAAGGTAGTGCATCCTATGGTTCAATTCCTACTACGGGGGGAGAATCATGTGGCTCGGGATCTGTTGGTTACTGGGGTAGAGGAAACATAGGAGGTAATACAGGTTCTAGATCTGGTGTGCAAGGTCTACAAGACCCTAGATATTTATATGGATATGTCTCTTCGTCTCCCAAAATATAAAGGGATAAAGGATGCGAGATGAGCACATGCATATGTGTGAGATACTATGACGCGCCGAAGGGGATTACAGCTCCCAAACATAAGGAAAGCCAATTTTCAACTATATTACAAGGTATGATGCATAGTTGGTACGAAAATTTGATCGTGATCGGACTTGTGTAAATTATACCTTACTCTAGGATAATTTCTTGAAAGAATTTAATATCTTGGAATTTGAACAGAAAATCATCAACCCAACGAAAGATATCAAGCATGGCACTACCGAGAGTGTTCGACAATACAATGCATAGTTCAAGACCCTTTTGTCCAAGTTATCTTATGACATACACGTGAGCCAACATGCTCAATGGTTCGTTGGAGGACTTATCACACCTTTTAGAAGAGCGCTTTCACATAAGACTTACACATATCCACATGAGGCACTTGAAGCAACTCTATGCGTTGAGGCAGTAGGGAGTGTAGACACGAGAGTGAGCCCATTCTTGGAAGCTTAGATTGCAACAAATTCAAAACAGATTAGGAAAATTGTCAACCAATTCAGCACATGAGGCGCGCAGTGGAATTTGGTGCATCGATTTTGAAGTATATGGGCATAGTAAGGACAATTGTAATCATAAATCGGTGTGCTCCTTGTTGCTAGACTATGAGATTTGTCACTTGGACCACAATTCAAGTTGATGCCCATTATTGCAACGTGCAATAAGAAAGAACTTGTCCTATTACCATGAGATTTGCAGGTCTACTACTCATGAAACTGAAGATTGTAGGTTGATTGATCAGATTCATGATGCCATTGATATTGGTGTACGATAGACTAGTGTTGCGAATAAGTTTAAGGAGAAAGGTGAACATCATGACCATGATCATAGTGAAGGGCACTCTAATGGAGGCCATGGTAGAGGTCGAGGATACCGTGGAGGATTCGAGATCTTTGAGGCCGTGGCAGTGGAAGAGGTGAGTTCCCCGTGGAACATGCTATACATGTGGATCTCCGATCATTACAAGCACGAGTTCCCTAAAAATTGTTTTTTCTTCTTGTGGAAAGAACCATAACTATGAAGAGTTCCTGGACTTATATGAACACTTGATTAAGAAGAACAAATATGACAAGGGGTGTAGGAATGGTTATAGTATAGCTCACCATGGAAGATCGGTGTATGCCGAAGTGAGCTTCGGATTCGAGTTGGTACTGTGAAAATTACTACATGCACTAGGGATGTGTGTGCCAGGAAGTTCCAAAATAGAATCTTGCTATTACAAAGGAGGAGGTGCTACATAGAAATTATCCAAACACAACACATCGAAAGGAGGTTTATCACTAAAACAAGGAGATCTAAATCATCTCCATAAATCAAGGAGTGGAGGTTTAAAAGCTAACTCAAGGAGATTAACTCCAATAAGTTACGCTCAACAAATCCAATAAGTTAGAGACAAACAATATCCCACAAACTAATTAAAAATAATTATAATGTATGCTCTCAAATGAGCTTATTTAAGGTGCAAAATATCTAGTTCACAAAGACAAGTGTGAACACGTTTACACCAACACCCTCCCATAAGCGAATGCAAGGGAGCAGAAAAATAAGAAAGGGTCCTGGCTACTATGCCAAATAAGGTACCCATACAAACAAGAGAAAAGAAGAAGGAAATAAGGGACTTCATGTTGAATTCCCCTTGAGTACAACTTCCTTGACTCCAAGCTTTTCTCGTAGAAGAATATATCGAGGAGAAGCAAGTGGTTTAGTGAAGATATCCATTATCTAATCAACTATAGATACAAACTTCAAGTCAACAACATCATCCTAAATCAATTTCTTGATGAAGTGCATATGAATTTCAATGTGTTTTGTACACTGATGTTCAATAGGATTACGTGCAATTTGAATAAAACTATTGATTATCACACCATATGACAGAAGGAGATTTCTTGTGGAAATCCAAACTCATCAAGTATTTGCAAAGCCAAAGAACTTCCTACCTTCTTTTACCGCACCTTTGTACTCAACTTCAGTGGATGACAAAGAAACTGCATTTTGTTTTTTACATGCCCATGCTATTGACTGAGCCAAGGTGAAAAAAGAAACTAGAAGTAGACTTGTCGTGTGTCTCGACAACCTCCCCAATCTGAGTCTATATAGCCTTCAATTTCACAAGATCCTTGTGGTGAATAATGTATGCCAAAATTCAATGTCCCTTTTATATATCTCAAAATTCTCTTTGACGGATTTCCAATGACTCTCATGAGGCTCATGTGAAAAATGAGACACAAGGTTAACAACAAAGGTGATATCGGGATGGGTATGTGTCAGATACAAAAGACTCCCAACCAATTATCTATACAAAGAGGCATCAACAAGGTTAGACTTGCAATTAACAATCAATTCAATACCTGACTGAAATGGAGTGGGAGATGGCTTACAATCAGCCATGTGGAACTTTTGCAACAAATCAGAAGCATACTTCCTTTGTCCAATAGAGATGCCTTCAGAAGACTGAGAAACCTGAAGACCAAGGAAATAGTGCAACAATCCCAAATTTGTCATGTCAAAGTTCACACTCAATTTGTTTTGAATGTCCTGAATCATAGAAGTTGAGCTACCAGTGAGGATGAGATCATCAACATACAAAACCAATATTAACAATTCATCATCATTTTTAGAACATATACAATATGATCAGTTTCACACCGATGAAAACTAGTAGACAACAAAAACTCATCCATTTTCTCATACCAAGCTCGAGGAGCTTGTTTGAGACCATACAGAATGACGAAAGTTCTACAAACTAGTGAAGAATCCTGCACAAAACTAAGGGGTTTCTCCATATAAATTTCCTCATGGAGATCACCATGCAAAAAGGCACTCTTCACGTCCATCTGATACACTGACCACCTATGAGAAGCAATCAAGGAAAGAACAAGGCGAACAAAATCCATCTTTGCTATAGGAGCAAAAGTCTCAGAGTAATCCACCCCTTCGACTTGAGAAAATCCTTAGCGAAAAGACGAGCCTTATACTTTTCTACAGATCCATCAGCTGCATACTTAGTCTTAAAGACCCATTTACATTTTACCACTTTCCTTCCCTTAGGAAGAGGAACCAATTCCCATGTATTATTTTTCATCAAAGAGGAGTATTCTTCTTTCATAGCTTCATCCCATTCAAATTTTCCACAAGCTTCAGAAAAGTAATAGGATCAGAGGAGATAGCTTCACTTACAAGAGTCATTCCCGAAGGCATAGAATGAGTGTGACGATAAGAAATATCACCTGAAGTCTCAGATCTTGTGCGTCGAGGATCACTCGGATCTCCTACCAAGTTACCAGCTACCTGCAGAGTAGATTGAAGCCATTTTGGATGTCATTGTGCTAGAGAAGGAGGGGAAGGAGGAGCTAGGAGCAACCTCTTCTTTAGAAGCATCATCAGAAGAATCATTAATAAGCATGTCATCCATGTCAGGTGAAGGAGGTATTGGAGACAGATGTTGATCTTCATTAGAGTCTCAATAGAATCTGTCTCATCAACATAAACATCCCTTCAAAATGAACTTCCAGAGTAGAAGTATCCAAAAGGTGGTATGCCTTCACGTGTTCATAATGGCCAACAAAAATGAGTTCCTTACTCTTTGGTTGTATGGAATTCCTTTTTCATCAGGAACATGAGCCCAAGTTGGACTTCCAAAGACTCAAAAATCAGAAACATCAAGCTTCTCTCTAGACCATGCTTCCTCAGGTGTAATCCCTTGAACAACTTTATGGGGAATCTGATTCTGAATATAGTTGGCACAATTCATGGCTTCAGCCCAAAACTCAGGTGCAAGGTTCTTTGACTGAAGCATGCAATTTTCCATCTCCTTGAGTGTCCTATTTTTCCATTCCGCAACACCATTCTGTTGAGGAGTGTAAGGCATTGTATACTGATGTAGAATTCCATGGTCAGTACAAAAATCCTTGAATGCATTACTAATATACTCCCCCCATTATCAGTGTGAAGATTTTTTATGGAATGAGATGATTGTTTTTCAACAAAATCCTTAAATTCTTTAAAACCATTGAAAACATCACTCTTATACTAAAGAAAATACACCCATGTTCTCCTCATGAAATCATCAATAAAAGTTAATACATATTTGCAACCAGAAAAAGAACAAGAAGGAAGAGTCATCAAATCACTGTGTACTAACTCGAGAGGAGCCTTAGCTCTCTTAGCCAATCCTTTGGGAAATGGATCTTGATGTTGTTTACCTAACATACAACTTGGAAAACACCATCAGTAGAAGAAATTTTAGGAAGTCTGGTTACCATGTTCTGAGAAGATAGCTACTGCAGATATATCTATAATTTAGATGGTTAAATCTCTCATGCCACAACTTGCTAACAAGAATCTGAGTGAGCAATAAGAGAAGATCCTATAGAAGTCTCGAACTTGTCAAAGAGATACAATCTAGAATCTGTATCCACAACACCTGTAGCTACAATATCATTAGGATCATTCAATTCTCTTATTACAACTTTATCAGGTGAGAATTCAATAGTCTTTCCTTTCCCTGAATTACAAATTTGATAAACGGACAACAAATTGTTAGAAATGTGGGGAACATGTAGAACATCATGCACTGAACCATTTGGCATGTTAACAATCCCTACACCCATTACTTTTAACGAAGTAGAGTTTCCCACCATAATCTGAGAAACGTTGCAAGGAGAAACTGAACTTAGTAAATTCTTTGAATGTGTGATGTGATGTGTGGCACCTGAATCAAAAACCCATCTATCATCCAATGGAGTGAAGGCCTAAGCTGAAAGGGCTTTCCCTTTACTAGAATTGGAAGAGGTTGAAGGTGCAGGAACATAAAGCTTATGTTGTTTCAACATCTTCTCAAGTGCTTCAATTCTCACAAAACACCATGATTCTGGATGGTTTGTTTTGCTACAAAAAGGACAAGGATCATACACCTTTCTTTTGACATTATTTTTCCCTTTTCCAGGACTAGAAGGTTTAGGGACTTCAGAAAACTTTATCAGTGGCAGTAGAAGAGGGTTTAGGAGATTCTAAAATCTTAGGTCCTGGCTTCGACTTAGGTTTCCCTTTACCCTTAGGAGAATTTTCTAAAAGTTCTGGTTTGAGGTTGGAAAGGCATCAAGTGCCATTAACTTAGTTTGTTCATGAGATAACCTCTCACAAAACACCTCAAATGTTGGCAATTTAAACGCATCCCCTAGAGCATCCATAGTTGAAAAGAAAGTAGAAGTGAACACAGAAAATGGACCTTTCAATTTTGACAGAATCAACAAAATGCATTCAGGATCCTTTTTTCTTTACCACCATCATTTAATTTACTTCTGAGTTCTTTGAATTTAGTCAAGAAATCTTCTATGAGAGGAAAATCAGAAGGTGATAGAGTTGTAAACTCCATTTCTAGTTGTAGTAACTTGAACTCATTAATTTTACCAAACAATTTTTCAAAAATGTCCCATACCTCTTTAGGAGATTTGGCAGCTGAAATATGAAACTGAAGGTTGTCCACTACATTGAGCGAAATAAGTCCCAAGGCCTCATCTTGCTTGCACGCGTAACCGTACTTGTCCTTCTCACTGGTAAAGGCAGGCACTAAATCTTGAAAAATGTGCCACAAACCATGGGATTTGAGCAATTGTTCCATTTTTGGCTTCCAAACATGATAGTTGGATGAATTTAATGGTTCAAATAGGCATAGATCCATGATGTTTGCTAGGCACAAATGAAGAAGGCAGACTTCTTGACATGGCGGAAAATGACCAATTCTCCCCCAAAATGGTACTTCCTTGATGGTACTAAAAATTAAACCAATAGAATGGGGTCGAAAAAACATGCACTTTTGCAAAAAAATGACACTCAATTTTGAGTTACCAGGAAAAAGTTATTAAGCTTTCAAATTCCCGTAAAATAGGCCAATTTTAATTTAAAAGGACCCACTGATTAAAAAATCAGACCAATCAGAGGAAAAGGTGGTCATGTGACCACTCGTTGGAATCGAGAGAAGATGTAGATTCTAAGTATGCCTTCCGTTTATAAACATCCCTCAAAAAAATATTAATTTAACCCAAAACAGATTATTAGCCCCAAAAAATTTTTAAGCAAAACTTTAGAAAAAATAATTTTTTTCAAAAAGTATAGTTTTGCAAAGAATAATTTAATTGGCCAATCAGCATTGGCTATGCATGCAGAAATTATTGAATGAAATAAACTCACAACACATTTTAAAGCAAAACCAACATTTTTTCTCAGCTGAATATAATCTCCACGTGGCAAGCTGAGAGATTGTGCACATAGGTGGTTTTGAAGGTGGTTTTGTGCGGTTGAAAGCAGATTTTTTCAACCAAAAAAAAGGTTTTTTAATGCTTTGATTTTCTACCGTTGGAAGTGCATAACTACTCACACAAGAGCATATCTATCCAGCAAAGGAGATAATCTGAAGGCAACTCAAAAAAATGATTTCTAGAAACTAGAAACCTTACTTGGCGCCTTCAATCCCAAACGTTCTCTTTGCTGCAAAGAATATATTTAAAACCTCCAACAAAAAATGATAAGCATTGAATGAAGAGCCAGTCAATCACCAAAGTGTAGCAACAGATAACCAGAGCAGGTAGGCACAACCAGTATGCAACACAAGGCCAAAGAAACTCCACAACAATAGCAACAAAAGGCAGCTCCAATAAGAAAGCAAGAATAGAAAAACTCGGCAACACAATTGCATAGAACTAGGACAAGGATTTATGCAACAACCAAATGCTCTTGATACCATGAAGGGAGCAACACAAGATCTTAGCAACAAATCCAATCACACAGTTTCACAAGGAGGCAAGTTGCAGAAAAACAAAAAAACAAAAAGAAATATTATTCAAGCTTGTGTATTTCACGTCCGTGAACACACAATTATATAGTGTTTACAAAGCTAATCCTCAACCAAAAAATAGGGAGGAAACACTAAAACAAGGAGATTAAATCATCTCCATAAATCAAGGAGTGGAGGTAATAGCTCAACAACTCCAATAAGTTACGGGAGACAAACAATATCCCACAAACTAATTAAAAATAATTATAACGTATGCTCTCAAATGAGCTTATTTAAGGTGCAAAATATCTAGTTCACTATGGAGGTGATTAGGAGTTTACATGGTGAGATACAATGTTTAAAATACCACCATAGAAGTTAGAACAAAAGAAGGCGGTTGAGCTCCATCGGCGATGTTGATGATCCGAAAGAGGTTTGCAAGATGTTGTGACAAGAGAACACCATTCCCTTATTGGGAGAATGGTTAAAGGAAACACCTACTGCATAGTGGACTAGAATGTGAAAGACAGATCCCGCATGGTAAGTTTCCTCCTCATAGTCTAGATTATGGTAAGGAGATCACATTGAATGCGAATTGTTGATGGCTGGCTCTTGAGATATATTTTTATCGACACAGTGTATAAATGTACTCACTTTGGATCATGAATTCGGATGGGGAGACCACCATTACAGCCTTCCTCAAATGTGGTGTTCATAGCAAACATAACTAAAGTCACACCCATTGGAGTTTTTAAGGATGCTAATATTATTATATGTATGGGGCCAAGTTTATGGGGGATTTTAAGGTCTTGGCACTTGTAGAAGTAGACAATTTTCTAGCACTACTTGGGCACCCTTGGTGTTATTAAAATAATTATGATTTTCACTTCAATAAAGGTTATATAAGTTTTGAGAACAAGGAAGAGTGAGTCATCATTCCTTTGGCAGATAGAAAAGTTGCACCTTATGTAGAGCCCTTAAGTGAAGAGGATTTAAACATAATTTATGTGTGCACCATTAGAGATCCGGAAGTTCTTGAGCCATCAAAGGAAGGAGTTCTCTAGTGGGATGATGCACAATCTATGAGTGATACCACAAGTGTGGCATGTGATAACTGGGAACATGACACTTATGAAATGATTCGACATAAAGTAAGAAGTACAAATCTACATGTAAGTAGGATGCATTGTGTTAGGTATTTGGGAAGTTACAAGGTACCACAAGATACTAGTGAAGGAAATATTGAGGTATTCTTGTGATCTATGGAAGTACAAAGTGGAAAGATCGAGTTAAAAAGAAGGAACGTGCTATTTTGTACTCTATGAGAGATATCAACGTGCTAGTGAATGGTTCATAGAGATAATATGTTGGAATGGCGGGAAGTTATAATTTCCTTATCTCTGCTAGATTTCTCTAAATTAATGCACCTACTCGTATATGTGAATTTCATGACAAGGATCGTATTCATGACCATGTTCAGCAAGCAGTGAGAGACTCTATACGAGAGGAGCAGGAAGCTTTACCACCTTCATTGTAAGTGCACAAGATCTGCTTCAACTTTTGAGGCTACGCACATGCATGGTATGTCTATGCAGAGTTGAATAGAGAGAGTGGAAATTGGAAAGAACTGATTGCATGTATGATTCATAACTTTTACTATTTTTCCAATAAACCTCCCTTGAATGATGCATTACATGTTATGAAATTATTTACTATGGGGGATAGTGCAAAGGATGATGAACATATTTAGGATTTATTTGGTGAGTCCGACCTAGAGGTGTTTTGAAGAAGAGGAAGAGACAAATGCGTAATAACTTGGGCACGTCTACCTAGAAACATAAAAGGGTAAGATGGTCTATATTATTGATGATGAAGAAGTGGAGAATTTGGACGTTGATCATACAGAGGGTACCCACGAGGTCTTAGATAGTGTAGATGAGAAGGTACACACCTACAATGATCCTATGAAAACTAAGAAGGTAAACATTGGACCGTATGCTAAACCAAAGGAGGCCATCATTGGAGATTATTTATCCGAATCTGAGGTTCCTAAGATAATTGAGTTGTTATGTGATTTCCAAGATCTGTTTCCTAGAGGCTATAATGGATTGAAAGGGGTACATGAATCTTTATGTGGATGAGAATTAAATTAAAGGAAGGTGCGTGCCCGGTTAGCAAGAGGCCTTATAAGATGAACCCTAACTCGCGTGTCAAGGTTAAGGAAGAAATTGACAAGATGTTGAAATCTAGATCATTGAGCCCATATAGGAGTCAAAGTGGGTTAGCCCTATGGTAATCAGGTATAAAGAAAGGTAGAAGAATCAAAATTTGTGCGAGAATATAGGGATTTGAATACGCATGTGTTATTGATCCTTTTCCCAAACCCTTTACTAAATAAATCTTGAAAGGTGTTGCAGGTGCGAAATCTATTCCTTTACTAATGAATTTTATGGATATAATCATATAAGGATAGCTAAATAGGACCAAGAAAAAAATTCATCCATGAATGGGGAAGTTTTGCATACATGGTTATGGGGATTAAAGAATATGACTACATCTTTTCGTACATTGTTGTTCAAGCATTCTAGGATTTTATTCATTCTTGAAGGTTTACTTGGATGATTAGATGGTGTATGGGCTAGTGAAGGACTAATGTGATAATTTGAGATTTATGTTTGAGAGGTGTAGACAGCTTGAGCATCTCCTTAAACATTAAGAAGTACATGTTTGCACTACAGCCTTTAGGACTTTGTTGGGACAGATCATCTGCAAGGAAGGCTTGTTATTGGATCCTGTTAAGGTTGTTGTTAACTTGGTCTTAGAGGAACCTACTAACTAGAGCGAGGTGTGTGGATTCTTGGGGCACACAGGATATTACAATAATTTTATCAAAGGTTACGCCAATATCGTCATGCCCTTAGAGGAACTATTGAATGGTAAATGCAAGTTCCATCGGGTGAAGCCCAACAACATACATTCGAGACATTGAATGAAAGAATTACTATAGAGCCTATTCCGCGCTTTTGTTCATGGAATCTACCTTTTCATGTACATGTGGAAACCTCTGGCATGGTTATTGGCACAATATTATCCCAACCTTGAGAAGGTATTGTTTATCATCCTATTTGCTTTGCAAGAAGGAAGTTGACTCTAGCAGAACAAATTTACACAACTACATAGTGTGAGGCATTTTTGATGATCTACGCACTGCATAAATTTTGGTAGTACTTGCTGGAAACAACTTTTATTTTATATACAGATCACATGGCATTGAAGTACTTAGTGAACAATCCAATTTTGTAGGGCGCCTATGTCGTTGGGTACTATTATTTCAGGAATTTGACTTTACGGTTGTGGTGAAGCTAGGCAAGAGTAATTTTTGTCTTGATCATTTGTCAAGGATTTAATCAGAGACAACACACAGAGAATCAAGACAAAATGCCGTATATATAACTATTCACATTGAACCACATACCCACAGAGTTATAAGATATTGCTATATTTTTATGAATAGTTATGGTGCCTAAGGGTAGGAAAGGCTTTGGACAAGAAACAACTTGTTATTTGCATCACGCCTTACATGTTGATTACGGTGATTTATACAATCTAGGCCATGATGAAGTTTTGTGTTGGTGTGTTCTTGAGCATGAGTGAAAAACAATCATGGAGGAGGCTCATGACGGTATTGTAGGTGGATACTATATAAGGGATGTGACTGTGTGTAAGATTCTATTAGTTTTTCTATGGTGGGAAACATTATAAAAAGATTACAAAGAATTTTGTAAAGCATGTGACCATTGTCGACATGTTGGAAAGCACAGGCATAGAGATGAAATGTCTTTGAGACCTATTATTAGTGCAGACCTTTTGAAAAATGGGAAATTGACTTTGTGGGTCCTATTTCCTCACCCATGTACAGGACATGATCCCATTATATTATAACTTGTACAAATTAACTTACGAGGTGGGAAGAAGTGGTTCCTCTAAAAGATTACATAAAGCAGCTACGACAACAAGTTTTCTATGGGAAAATATTATCAGTAGGTATGGGTGTCCACTGATTTTGACAAGTGATAGGGGTACTCATTTTCTTAATGAGACCATCAGGATTCTATTGGATGAATTTATGGTTGCACATCATAAAACAACACCATATCATCCTTAGGAAAATGGAACTACTAAGGTCTTCAACAAGATATTGAGCCAAAACTTTACTAAAATTTGTGATATTGGAAGGAAAGACTGGGATGATAAAGTCTTTGTTGTACTTTGGTTATATAGGATGACCTACAAGATGTTGAATAAAGCAACACCCTTTCAACTGGTGTTTGGCCTAGAAGCTATTCTACCTTTGAAATTCATGTTACCTTCTTTGTGTATTGCACGCACACAAGGTTTGGTGGATGAGCAAGCACTTGAAGAACATATTGACAAGATGATGCAGCTAGATGAAATATGTGCTATAGAAATATGGAGTTAAAATTAATAAAAGGTCAGGCATAAGGCATGTCATGATTGCATATTAAGGATAAGAATCTTAAAGTTGGATAGATGGTTCTTCTTTATGACTTAATTTTTTTTTCCACCCCTGAAAACTTAAGGTGTATTCGTTGGGACCATATGTTATAATGTATATACTTGATTTATGCTTCTTTCAGTTAGAGGCATTAGATGGAACATGGTTTCTAAGTTACTTTAACAGAGTAGCTTGAAGCCCCGCTATAAATAAGTCTTCTTAGTGTTTGTAATAAGGAAGTATTTCCACTTAGATTAGATTTATTTAATGCATTCCCTTTATATGTGTTTCCTTTCATTGTTGTAATGCTTTGTCAATTTAGTTTAGTGTTGTGTCGTGCCATGAATGATTTTTATCTAAGTGTTTTCATCCACAGGACCACACATATCCTTAGTGTGGGGTGGATTATATATAGAGTATATGGACCAATTTTGAATGTCATCTCGAGAATGGGTATGCATAAAGAATTTTTTTCTCAGTGCTTCAACTAAAGGTGTAGTTGGAGAAAATATTCTCATAAATGAAGACCACATACAAATAGATGGACACATAGTGTAATGCAAAGTAGGTTGTGACAAAGGGAAACTACTTAGCAAAAGGCATAATGGAGAGGTACTTCGCGCATGTGATTCGTAAACTTCTACTTTGGAACTCTATGGATCACACAATTATGTTGTTCTACTTTAAACTTTTGAAAATGATAGATTTTCTTGAAAAATTAGAGCTTCATGATTGATTATCTAGTGCTATAGAAAGGAAATTGTAGAGAAGGAAAGAATTCAAAACTTTAACACCAACAATTTTATCCTGGAAACCTTTAATGGAGGAAAACCAGCCGGAAGAGAAACTGATCTTTCTTCCCACTTTTATTGGCATAATATAGATAATTACGTATAACAATAAGAATGAAAATAAGCAACAATGTAAACCTTCTCTCCAATTACTTGTTTTCTATGTTTCTACACCTTGCTCCTACAATCCCACACCACCACTGAATATCTTGCTCACTGCTCTCATTAAACTCTTCTTCTCGATCTCTCTCAATCTTTGAATGTCATTCTCTTTCTCCTCTCATGCATTTATAGGCCTTCCCATGTCCTCCCATGAACTGGAGGATGTGAAATGGAATGGAAGGGGAAGATACATGGTTAGGCACTTCAAATTCACATTCATTCATGTTTTCTATTCGAAAGTGTCTAGAAAGCTGCCCGAGAAAACTCGATGGTCTCAAAACCACCCCCTAGATGGGCGGTGGTTTCGGGAGGACTGCCACCATTACAGGGGAGGTGGTTGTGAAAGTGTCGCTCTGCATGAGTGGCGCCTTCCACAACCTCTGTTTACCTCATTTTATTCACTTTTCTTATTTCTCCTTCTTGTGCCGATGGAACCCATGAAGTGGTGTGTATTTATATATCCCTATCTATCATACCTCCCCTACTTATGAGGCTTTTGGCCCCACAAAATATTAGTGGGGGAGTTGTAGAGGAATTAATTCCCTCTCGTGCTCATTCGAGTACCACTAGCTCTGCCTTGGTGTCTTCTCTTGTCCAACCTGCCAAGACTCTTGTGGATCTCTGGTTTGTTGCTCTAGTGCTACATCCTCCTCCAAGTTGCCTCAAGTACAATCCTCTTTGGAAGGAAACTTATGTATCTTTCCTTCTTTGTCTTGCATAGTTGGCGTTAGTGGATGCGAGTTCTTGCAACTTGTTATCGTGTGCATCTAAATGAAGTATGGCCTGAAGGTTTCTTCTCCAACCTTCTCAAGTATGGCGAAGGTCCCATACTATAGTGGTTTAGTCCTTCTTACTTGTCTTTGTCTCTTGAGATGGATTGGTTGAATCCTCTTTAAGTACGTTCTATTATAGACACCACCATTCCTTATATGTCCTCTTCTTCTTGCTGCCCCATGGTCAGGTCCAGTGAATCTGTAGGTAGATACAATGACTGCATAGCGGAAGTTTGTTTTGCTCCTTGAATGAGCGCCTCTGTGGTGGCTTCTTCACGTAAAAATTGACAAGTGACATCCAAATTCTCCATCCTTTGGTCACAAATATCCATGCTCTTACATCCATTTTTATTTTCTTCCAATGAAAGTAAACAAAATTGATGATTTGACTAAATAAGTCTTGGTGCTTGGTTGGCACTTACCATATCTTTCTTTGATTTTCTCTGGTGTGCCCCGATGTTAAAATTGATTCCATCCTTGACCCATCTATACTGGTTCTCCCTCCTTGCGAACACAACATCCCTGACATAAAAATAAGGACTTCTAAAGACAACGTCAAATGCATCGAGTGGAATAATATCAACCTCTAATACATCGATGTATTGGGTATTTATCCCAAACTAAAACTTATACTTCCTTGTAACTTGTTCTTCTACACCCTTCTTCATCCATCCCAGTGGGTATGGATGTGGATGCGCGTAAGTCTCTAGACTAAGTTGTTTTGTAACCACATCAGAAATCAAATTTGACTGAGAACCAGAATCTACTAAACCATTTACCTTAGTTTTCTTGAGTTGGATTCGATTTGAAATAGCTTACTCATCTCTTCTTCTTTTTTGCCCCATATATTTTAGTGGCCATGCATCCCAACCTCTCATCTACATCTGAATCATCCTTAATCTCCACCTCTCTTTTTGTCTTCACAGTGGCCATGGATTTCTTGGAATCATTGGTTCGGTGCTTTGGGTGTAATTCTGGATGTAACTTCCAACATGTGGTGTCAGTATGTCCATTTACATCACAATTCTTATAGAAATTCTTAGAATATTTACAAGTATGCAAAGCAGTAGTGGCATGTTTACCTTTCCATTTTTCTCTCTCTACTTGTCTTCACTTGTTCTTTATCTTGTTGTTATGTTGACTAGTCCCCCTTTGTCTCTATTTCCCCTTGCTTCTTCTCATCATCAATGTAGTATGCTTGTATACAAGCTTCATTGAGGTCCTTGGGCTTCGTGGAGATTACCTTCCTCCGAAGCCGAGTGTGAATTCCTTCTAAATACTTTATCATAATGTCCTCATCCTCTAAGTCCATATTAAGCAACATGGCTTGTCTCCAAAATTCCATAGTGTAGTCTTGCACGCTTTAAATGTTGTCCTATCTAGAGTACTACCACTTAATCATCATGTCAGTCTTATGGCCAAGAGGATAGAAGTTGGCTCTAATCAATTCTTTAAAATCTTTCCAAGTACTTGTAATAGGACATTTCTTCTTCTTACAAGTGGCTACATGGGTTTCCCACCAAACCAGAGCATGACCCTCCATTTTGAGATGTGCAAAGGTGATAATTTGTGCCTCAGTGAAATTATGCACACTAAAGTAGACTTCCAACTATTTTATCCATTTATCCAGTAATTCTACATCTACTTGTCCTTCAAAATTCTTTATTTCCACTTTTGTTTCAACTTTAAAAGGTGTATGTGCAGATTTTACCTTCTCACTTACAATTGGCATCTCTTCATGCTCTTCCCATTCTTCCTCTTCATGGCTCTTTCCGATACCAAATTTTTTGGCTAGTGCTCGAACCACCAAGTCCATGGAATCTTTCTTAACTAAAGCCATATTTTGCAGATCTGAAAGCTCTTCTTGTTTTCTATGCAATCTATCCATCATGGTCTCTAGCATCTCGACTCTACAACAAGTTCTCTTCCTCCATTTGAGCTCGAATTCTCTGTTTCCACTTCTTTGTATAAATATCTGGCTCACAAGGTAAAACATCTTCATCTCTGGACCTTGTCACTGTCATACAAAATCAAAAGAAATAATCGAATACCATAGTCCTAGATATATAATCAACTCGTACCAAAATGGTCTATAAACTTCTACTTTGGAACTCCATGAATCACACAATTATGTTGTTCTACTTTCAACTTTGGAAAATGATATATTTTCTTGAAACATTAGAGCTTTGTGATTGATTATCTAGTGCTATAGAAAGGAAATTGTAGAGAAGGAAAGAATTCAAAACTTCAACACCAACAATTTTATCCTAAAACCTCCAATGGAGGAAACCATCCTAGGGAAGGGAAACTGCTCTTTCATCCCACTTTTATTGGCATAATATAGATAATTACATACTACAATAAGTATGAAAATAAGCAACAATGTAAACCTTCTCTCCAATCACTTGTTTTCTATGTTTCTACACCTTGCTCCTACATCCCACACCAAAGATGAATATCTTGCTCACTACTCTCATTACACTCGCTTCTTGATCTCTCTCGATATTCAAATTCCATTCTCTTTCTCCTTTCATGCATTTATAGGCCTTCCCATGTCGTCTCGTCCACTGGAGGATGTGAAAGGGCATCGAAGGGGAAGATACACGGTTGGGCACTTCAAATTCACATCCATTCACGTTCCATTCTTCTTTTCTGTTTGAAAGTGTCAGGACCGCCACCCTGAGTAGACCGGAAGTCTTAGGACCGCCACCCTTCTAGGGTGGTGGTTCTAAAACTTCCACTCTACACAGAGCAACAGCTTCCTTCCAGAACCTCCGTTTACCTCATTTTATTCAATTTTATTGTTTCTCCTTCTTGGTGTTGATGTGTTGGCTAGATTTTCTGCATAGCATAAAACCTAGGCAGTCATGAGATAAATCTCCCTCATTTACTAGTGAGGCTCCCGTGTCAGATTTGTCAATTAAAATATGCTAGTATCTATATGGGGTTTTACTTTAACTATTCAGCTCATGAACCTTAGCTGTACAGTTCTGCAACAAGTAAGCAGTTGTTTAAGAAAGGAAATATTTATAGAAGAAGGGAATTATATAAACACAGAGAAGAAATGGGGAAGATGTGCATCCCAATCAATAGATAACAGAGTTGATTGCATGCACATAGAAGAAACCAATAGATATAAACACATAATTATAAGCAAAGGAAGCTCTAGATCTAGATCTAAAATAACACAAATTTTATTCAAAGATCTAAGATAGAAAGCTAGAAACAAAATACACCGTGACACAAAGTTCTCTGAAAATCTGCTCATGTATATTCCTTTGCTTCAAGTGGCTCTCAAGGGTTTCAACACAAAGTCTAGAACACAAGGATGCTGCTTACAAATTCTGATCATTAACCCGGAGGTTCTTCTTCTACTTATAGAATGTAGAAGGGAAAGTACAAATGGGAAACTCAACTGAACTGAAACATAAACAACAAGTAAAGATGACATTTGGCAATCATCCTCCACTAACTTCTCCTTAAGTGACACATGTATCACTTAACTAATAGAATTATTCCACATAACTTTAAGTAATGGTTTCAAAACCAATAACTTTAAAGTTTTACAATTTCATCCGAGAACATGAAAAATAGAAGAAGAAAGAATAGAAGAAGAAGTCAAGCTAGCTATAACTTTTAAGTATTCCTTTTGTTCTCATGCTGGATATACTTGTCGAACATGTAATTTAGCATCTTCCCATCTATTTTAGCCACCACTTCCTTTTCTATCCTAAACTGCAGCAATCATTCATTCAACACCTTGATACACACTTCCACATCTTCCAAGCTCACCCGAACCTCGCAATATCCACCTGAGTGCCACCAAGTATGATAATGGAATTCATCATAAAAGTCTCGTAGAGCTCCATCAATTCTTCCTTGTATCAAAAGAGACCCTTCCAGGGAATTAGGCACTCTACAAGGAATGATCCGTATGTATGAAGTAACATTTCTGACCACTTCCTCCTCAGTGAAAGAAATGATATTGTCTGGTAAGGATGATGTCTTACTCTCAAGTGCCAACATCTTCTTCAGCAAAACTCGGTAGATCCCCAAACGGAAAGATACTACAAACTCCAGCTATGTCCCCTTCTCAACCGATCTGTCCAAGATAATCTTCTTTCAAGCAACCAATACTTCTCCCGATAGCTTGTTTATTTCGCCAAAGTACTTAGGTTACTCTCAAAGAATCGTGTTCATATCTACTATACTCGTCACCAGTTGCTTTTATCTGATTTGTTGCATCATTCATAACCTTCTGCCGGATGACGACACTCTCTAAGTTATACGTGAGCTTGATGAATAATTAGATTCTTCCATTTGTCAATAGCTTTCACCCGATCGCTTGCATCCTCCATCTCCTATATAAAATGATCACTCACATGTGCTGAAATGGGTAGAGTGGAAGATTTAGCAACCTTATCTATGATTTTGCACAATTGAGATACCTTCTTCTCGAAGCTCTTTTTCTCCACCTCGTCTCTATCAAGCCTAAGGAATAGAGCATCTATCAATGTCTGTGTATCCTGTTTCAATCCTTCTGTGGTGGTTTGAACGATAGGTACTCTGGTTATTGTTATGTCTTATGTCGTGAGCTCATCTTCTTTCTTTCCTTCTCTACCATAACTCGACATCTTAGAAAAATTTTGCCCCGACTCCTCGATGATAAACCTTGAAGTCACCTTAGCAACTTTAGGTTTTTTGTCTTTTATGCCTAGACTCGGGGTAGCTGTAAGTTGTGTTCCTCTAAGTTCATTTCCACTCTAGCTTCTGGAAATAACTGCGAAGACAATCATTCTAAGAAGTGACTTCTCGAGAATGAGAAGTTGTTGAATGCACTACTATTTCCCACTCTGTTTCCTCTCCATTAGAAACTACTAAAGTGTTATGGCTGCCATCTTCTGAATCATCCAAGGACAAAGCTCTTTCGAACTCTGCCATCTATAGCTTCAACGTCTCTTCTGGAACAGGTGCTGAACGGAGTGGCTGAGGAGAGAAGATGAATGTTGCTAGATTTAGTGGAGGCATGGAAGTGTCCTTCTCGACGTCTGCAACAAATGATGAAAGTACTGGATGCTAGAGAATCTGAAAATAAAGTCATAGCCGTGGAAGTGATCTTCTCCTTTGATTGAGATCTTTTGTGCACCTTCATCTTCTTAGACCTTCTGCTGCTTTCTCCTTCGTGTTTCCTCTTGAGGGAATCTCCTATGCCAAAGTTTCCCGTGACTTGATTCATCAATGCTTCATCAAGGCAATATCCCTTTGTCAGCAACCAGTTTGAAGTATTCACTAGAACAACGCGCACCTTTCCTCAATTGTATGGCAGCCCCCTATGTTATCCTGAAGTATATCTCTATCTCCTCCCATTTGATGGTAACTGTCAAGTAACACATTCCGATCATCTTTAAGATCCAAAGGTATCTACGTTATTCCAAAGTCGAACACTTGCCGTGCCGATAGCCTATTGAAATCCTTCTTTCTAACCTCGTACTCACTTTTGCAGCTCATCCAGTAAATCCTTTAATGAAGGCACATGTGCATACTCTGGGAGATCATTTTCTTGGCTACTCCAAATGGATCGGGTTAAGCCATCTTTGGAAGAACTCTTGCTCATACTTGAATAACATCTCTTCCTCCATCCCTTGAGCTCTATGAATGCTCTAGTAGCTATAATGTTCCACAAAGATCGGGAAGAATCTCGTAGAGACTTGTGCCATTTCGATCAAGGTCGTGTATCTCCACAAGTTGTGTGCTCAGGTCCATGGTGATCAATCTATCATTTGGATATCTCGGGCAAAATTAACTGGTTCTCCGTAGAAAATTGGTAACCCCGAGGTATGTGAAATCTACAAACTAAATGAATAGATTGCCACTCTGATATAACTTCCCACACTTCCTTGTTTACCATGTTGGCCTTTAGGTCCTCAGATAGCTTGTAAATGAATCCGTAGAAGAATCCATCATTGAACACTTTGAAATCTTTCTCACACGTAGGTACAGTAAGCTATGGGTAGCACTTGAAAATGGGGTCCTTAGAAAGAATGCCACATCTATCTAGCTTGGTGAAGATGCCTTGCGAAGCTGCAGTGTACATCAAATAGAAGTCATTTTGAAGCTAAAAGTATGCTTCACGTTTGGAATCGTTTGCCAATGTTGTCGCTAATGATTTCGACCAATTGAATATGGAATCAACCTTGTTGACTTCAATGGTCCCGATGAAAGCATACATCCATGTACGGAAAGTGTGAGAATTTTCCTCACCATTTATCCCGCATAACAATTTGGCAATATCATCTACCTCCCGCACTGCATTGGACCGTGGAAAAGTTCTTGGGAACTTAGAAGGATATCTAGGCTTCGCATGTATCTATTGTTCATTATGTTCACACAGCTAACTCCATGCTTCTCCCACCTACTGCTGAGATCCTGAATGCTAATGGAAGTCACCACCTTTCGTGCCAGAATCTTCAAACAATAATTGATGAATTCTCGTGTCTAACTAAATTATTGTTTTCCCCGTAGCATCTCGCACCGATCCGGACGAAGGATGGTAAGACCTAGCACACTCCATAATGAACTCGAAATCTATTGCATGTGTATGGAAAGGCTGCAGCTCAAATAATTCCATTGCTTTTAACTGTATGCATGAGGGAAGTCTTTCCTTCTCTGGATCTATCAATCAATTTGGAAAGAGATTCTAGACCTAGATCTCGTGTCTCCCATGTCTGAAAATTTGGAAGAGATGCATGACTCTGTTGTGCTTTCTTTTTCATCCCTCTTTGCCATGGCTTTGTCAATCTTTGTCTGAACAATTCTTTTTCTTCTTATTCACCCGAAATTCTTCAAAATCGTGCAACTGGATAATTCTTCGATTTGGAGGATATATTCAATGTATTGGACATTAATTAAAGCTCATTTTCTTTTGTAAAGCACCTGTAATGAATTCTTGCAATTAATTAAGACAAAGATGGCAATCGAACATGAACAGTGAATTTTAACCATAAAAATCTGCATAATTCAAGCCTGCTACCCCAAAATTGATGTTTTATTTGCATGCGAAGTGAGCATGAATTTGACAAACTTCACCTGAGCAAATGTATCACTTATGCAAACAATTATCCAAACACAAATCAACTTCCTTCAACCTGTGCACCAAAATTGGAAGCTTTTAGCATTAATTTCACCTTCTTTTGAGCAAAAATCCTCTTCAAATGGGGCACACTTTTCCTCTAGGCTGCACTTCTTTACCTGTGAATTAATTAATTCATCCTTATGGAAGCCCCTCCTTATATAATCCTTGTGATTCTATAATTAATTAATGTCTTTGCTATTACTGGCAATTAATTAATTAATTAATAAGCTTCACCCTTCAAATGGGGCACCTATTTTGTGCATGCTTATGGCTGCCATTAAATAAATTAAATTTATTTAATTTTAGACTTACCTTCCAGCTTAACTCAAGCCTCACAGTATGCTTTGACCTTAGCCACCGAAAATAGGAATTAATTTAATCATTTAATACTTTAAAAAGTATTATTTCTATCCCAAAAGGGGCGCACTTTTTGACATAAAGCAACCGCCATTAAATAAATAAATTTATTTAATTTTAGAACAAATTATTTTCAACCACCTTTTGTCCTTTAACATCTCATGACTTTTCCATAAGCCCGGCACCAAAATTGGGTGAATAATTAATTAAATTAATCAATTTAAAGGTTTCCATTACTTCTCCAAAGGGGGCGCACTTTTTGGCATAAAGAATTCTATTTTTAAGAAACACATGACAATGGGATTATTTACTCGCAAGGCAGCCTTGAAAATCCCATGATTCACTTAAGTCATTTCAATTTCATAATGATATTGTTTACCCTGCAAGGCAGGCAATAAAATCCCATGATTCACTTAAGTGATTTTTCTTTTATTCCACAATGGGAATTTTTACCTACAAGGCAGGTAAGAAATTCCCACCTGCCTTGCCTTTAATTTTCCCATTGTCACTTAAGTGGCGTTGCTTCCATGGGAAAAAGAACCTGCTAGCGGTGCACAAAATTCCTACCACGCCCGCCGCTTCTAATTTTCCCATGATCCACTTCAAACCTTCTTTTTCCAAAATGCGCCAACCCAGAAGAGGCTTTTTGGTGCACGACTTCATCTTTTCCCATTAACCATACCTCCGATGGCGACTTCCTTCTGGCAAAATGTGCGTATGTGATCTCCACTTCTCTAGGTCAAGAATTCGCCAAACCAAAGAAAGGAATTGATCTAGAGAAATTTCACGTAAAAAACAGAAAAACACAAAAACACAAAATGTTGCCAGAAGTCACAAATAAAGTCCAGAACTCATTCCCGTTAAAACCCTACTAGTATATAGGAATAACGATATGTACGATCACAACAGAGTTAAACCGAGCACAAATTACCTCAAATAGGGCTCAAAATAATTAAATACAAATTTTCCAGCAAATCCCGGCGATGACAAATATAACAATTTTGGGCATCTGGGTATTTGACAAAAATGGCTAATATGGCTCTTTGAGAATATCTTGACGCAATACAAGAACTTTTGGCAATAAAAACACAAAACGACCCATTATTTTAAAAGTATGAATTTTTTTGATAGGGTAGTCTCAAATTTCAAGATGAAATCTGGGAACACCAGTCGGCTCCATCTGTGGACATATTTTTCTCTGTCAGAATGACAAGGGAAAAGATGAGATCCGACCATCTCTGGTTTCGTATCTTGTCTTTTGGGCATGGGGTCAAGAAAACAAACACAACACAAATACAAAGACAAAACAGGGAAAAACAAACAAAGTTTTATATATGTACATACAAGTTTTACCTTGCTTTTCATGTTCGGAAAATATTCAAGTGTTTCCCATCAAAGGCAACGGCAATTCAACTCCATCCTAATGAGAAAGAATGAAGCTATCTCGCTCCCAGCAATGATCTTCTTAATCGAAAAGACCCTTTCCATAGTGAATCGAATTTTCCATGAATGCCCTTTTCTTCTCTTCATTTGTCCCATAAAAGGGCCCACTCATTGACTTCAAACTTTCTTTCCTTGGATTTTTTGTCAAAGATGAATTTCACCTTCCTTTGATGCTATGTCAACCTATCTGCAACTTGAGTTTGTACTTCCCTCAATTCAGTCAGGTACATAATTCTTTTATCAATAACATCCGTGAATGTAGAATCCTCTAGGGCTCTAGAAAGTCGTAGGGCAGGCAGTTCCAAGGTAAGAGGCAGCTCCGTGTCTCTACCATATAATAGCTGAAATGGGGACATACCTATAGCCCTTTTTGGTGTAATTCTATCGGCCCATAATGCATCAAACAACTTCTTATGCCAAGTCCTTTGATTGTCCGTTACTAGCTTTCGCACGATAGTCACCAAGTTTTTGTTACTTGATTTAGCTTGGCCATTCCCTTGTGGATAGTAGTTTGAGGAATGTACTAGCTGAATCCCATGAGTGTAGCAGAAATCAACTAGCTCCTCAAAAGAAAGATTCGGAGTGTTGTCTGCTACTATTTTATTGGGCATGCCAAACCTGACAACAATATTTTCTTTTATAAAACTGCACACCTCGGCGGAAGTGGCGTTCTTGACAAGAATGGATTTTACCCACTTACTGAAATAATCAGTAGTTGTTAGAATGTAGTGATGGCCAGCACTGGAAGCCGGGTTGAGTATACCAATAAAATCCATTCCCCACTGTTGGAAAGGTTCTTCAATTACAATGGGTTTTAATGGTAATGCAAGCAATCTCACACGCCCAACAAAATGTTGGCATGCTTGGCACTTAGCTACCCACTCTACAGTATCTTGAAAAAGTTTGGGCCAGTAATACCTTGCTCTAAGGATTTTGTGTGTAGTGACTTGGGCTGAGAAATGACCACCGCAAGCCATGTCATGAAACTGTTGTAATAGCTGATCCTGCTGAGCTTTATCCATGCATCTGAGAAATACGCCATCAATTCCTCTTTTGTATAAACCATTATCCCAAAGAACAAAATCTCTAGACTTTAGTTTAATTGTTCACTTCTCTTTCTGAGAAAGTTGATCCAGACATTCTCCATACATCAGAAAGTAGGCAATGTTACTGTACCACTCCTCCACCAGATCTATAAAAATTACCATAGGCAAATCTTCATCTATCTCTTCTTGATCTGCTTCTGGCACTTGTTGCTTTCATCTCTATCATTAGTTCACACAGACCTCTTCCTCGAACTAGCTTTGTAGGTTTAATATCCAGGTCATATTCTTGAACCTTTGTCACCCATGTGCCTCTCAACAATCCTAACTCTTGTTGAGTGAGGATAGATTTCACTGCAGTATCTGGAACCAAGACCACAGTGTGTGAGGAAAGAATATAGTACCTGAATGCTTTACAACCTTCACCACTGCATATGCGTGCTTTTCCATGGGAGTATATTTCAACTCATAAGCTTTAAGGGGCATGCTCATGAAAGCAATCGAGCTTCGTGTCCTCTTGATTTTTCTGCATCAATATTGCTGACATGGTGTGTTCGGAGGAATAACAGTAAAGAATAAATTCTTTACTAAAGTTAGGTGAAACCAAGATTGGGGCTTTTGACAGAGCCTCCTTAATCTTCTCAAATACTTCCTTCCCTTCACTTCTCCATTTGAAATCTTGTTTCTTCTTCATCATATTTGAGATATGACGGGTTAGCTCAGCAAAGTCAGTAATGAATCTCCTAAGAAAATTAAATTTTCCAAAGAAAGAGTGAATTCCTTTTTTTGGATGTGGGCAATGGCAATGTCTCGAATGGATTTGACACGTTACGGATCTATTACAAAGAAAGATAGATTTCTTAGGGTTTAGAGAAATACCATGTTTGCAACATTGTATGAAAACCTCTTCCAAATTTGAAATGTGTGTGTTTCTATCCTTGGAAAATACTGTTAGATCATCAAGGTACACCACTATGCTTATATCCTTGAGATGAGAAAAATCTAAATCCATAGCTCTTTGAAATGTAGCTCCAACATTGATCAAACCAAATGGCATTTTCTGGTAAGCAAAGGTTCCCCAAGGTGTAATGAACGCCATTTTGTATTGATCTTCTTCAGCCACCTTGACCTGATTATAGCTTGAGAAACCATCAAGCATGGAAAGCATCTTAGATCCAGTGACCACCTGCAGAGTGTGATCCATGATGGGGATGGGGTAGTTATCTTTTAATGAAGCTTGATTGAGGTTGCGAAAATCCACGCACAACCTAATCTCACCACTCTTCTTTCTCACAGGAACTATGTTGGCTAACCATTCGAGTGATGTATGGGATAAATAATCTTTGCATCTAACAACTTCTAGATCTCTGCAAAGATAGTTCTAGAAATGGTAGGGTTATGCCACCGCAGCTTCTTCTTGAAAGGCTTTTGTTCTAGTTTTAATGGGATGTAGTGTTGAACTTCTATAGGCTGATATGTTTTTAGATCCTGGTAAGACTAGGAAAAAACATCCATATATTTCTTAAGAAGCTCAGTAAAAGCTTCTCTTTCTGCCTCTGAACAACACTTACCCAAATTTACTAATTTGGGATCATTACTAGCTCCCAAATTTAGTAACTATGTATCGGAGGAAGAACCTTCCCCACTTTCTTCATTCTTCTTAAGCATCTGATCATGCTTGTCGAACATTTCCTCAAGAGATACCAAGCCTTTGGGAATTTTATTTCCCTTTATTAAGATAATATCCTAACTTCCTAAGATGGCTGCATCCATTTCTCCCACAGTAGTTTGTCTCGAGATGAATTGCTTCCCTCATAGTAGATCTCTTCAAATTTGTCCTTTTGTTGGAGAAACGCAACAATCTTCCCATCATCGTTAAAAACCCGCCATTGGTGGACGTTGTCAGGAACTTTTAGGTGGAAGACCATCTCTACTTTGTAATCCCCATATCTGAAAAATGTGGGAGGCTGATCTAGATTTAACAAAGCTACAATCACTGCAAGTGAATCAACTCTTGAATTTTGTTCTCTCGGAATATAAGATACCGAGAAAGTTGAAAAATCCAGGATAGCAGAGTAGACTCGATCTCTATAATGTTGAAGTTTGTCATTTTTTACTTGATAGAGACCTCTTATCTACTTAACAATCAGATAAGCATCTCCCTCTACATGTAAGAGCTTGATTCCCATTATTCTTGCCTGCTCCATACCTAACAACAACGCTTCATACTCTATTGTGTTGTTAGTATTTTCGAACATCAATTTGAAGGAATGCACATGCACCTTCCCTTCAGGAGAGATAAGAACAACGCCTGCACCAGATCCAAATGAACAACAATTGCCATCAAATTCTAGAGACCAAACCTTGTTGTCAAGTTGATGTGGTTCTTGAATCATAGGTTGAACATCTTCTTTATCCATTTCTAGATAATAGACTCCGTGATCAGATTCCTGAAACAAGATCTGAGATCTAGGATCTTCAGACTTTGATACTGTGTACTTGGATTTCTTCTTAGGTTCTAACTTCTGATTAACTCCTTTGATTGGTATGTGCACACAAGACCAATCCATCTTGACTTCTCCACCCAACTCTTTATAGAAATTTCTACTCAATAGCATGTCATAAGAGACTGGATGTCTGCTACAAGGATAGTCATTTTCAATCTCTTGTCTAGAAAAGAAGCAAGTACTACCTGTGCATCTTTGATTTGTCCAACAAGAGGAACTTTCCTTTCCATTGAATAACATCTTCCGATGGTTTTTGTCAATGTGAGGCCCAAGGCATCAGCAACTTTGGTAGGCATGACGTTGTCAGAAGCTCCAAAGTCCAAGATACAATTGCTCAGTTTGTATCCGTTGATGAGCAAAGATACATAGAATGGCTCGATCCTTTCTGATGTAGCAGAGAAGAAGTAGAAGGGGAAGAACTTGCAGCCACATTATTTGAAGGAGGAGTAATCTTTGGGCTTGACAAGATACCTCGTGAAGTATTATTTGTTGAAGGGTTGGGACCATTACTTTGCACATACTTGACCAATCTATTTAGTTGATCAAGAAATTCCCTCAAATACTCAGCTTCTGACATTTGGACCTTGGTCTTCTTGATATGATCGATGATGTCAAAAGCTTGACTTGCTTCAGCTAGATGTGTGTTGGCCCTTTGCTGTGAATTAAAAGAATTTGAATATTTATCTTTTGGTGCTAATGAAGAAGGAAGAGGGCTGCCTCTTTTTAAGATAGTAACATCCGGCCCAGGATCTTCTCTTTCTCTTCTTTGGTTGCTTGTGGATGCTTCGAATTTTGGCATGTCTGGGACCTTGTGAACACCACAAATGTGTGACCATCAGAATCTTCAAAAGATTCATAGTAGCCATCGTCAGATTCATAGTCTAGGTAACCAATATTGGAGTCGCCAACTGGGATCTACAAAGTATTCATCATCAAATGATTCATCAATACCAAGATATTCTTCATTAGTTTTCAAGTTTTCCTTAGAGCAACTTCAATTTCCAACAATTTAAGGTGTAGCAAAGAAGTCTGTTTCGATTTTGATTTTGATTTTGACCATTAAAGGTCCAAGCAGGAGCTATTCTTGAAGGGGTTGCATTCCCTACTTGAGAGATCTGCTTCTTGATTTACAGCATGTCATTAGCCAATCTTTGCAACAAAGGATCTAAAGTACTTGAAGAAGTGCCATCACCTTTGTGAGATGGTTGTTTGAGTTTTCCAACCATAATCAAGTCACCTTCAACTTCCACGGCAGAAGCATTTTGTGCTTTAAGTAGATTTACTGAGATCTTTCCTTCTTAACTAATATCCAACCTCGGAAATAGATCATTTATAAAAATGTCTTTTGATTTTCATCGCTCAATGTGGCGGAAGTGGGGATTTTATATAAAATATTTTGGAACCTTGCAATAAAGTCCCGCATGTTCTTACTTGCCTCTTTCTTCAATCGTCATTTGAGTGATCAACATGCTAGCGTCCTCTGCAGGATTAAATATTTTCAGAAATTGCTCACGCATAGTCACCCAGTTGGTTATGGTGCCAGGAGCTAGCCGATAGAACCATTCGCCAGCCAAGTCATGTAGAGTCTCAATGAAGAGTCTGACTGAGACATCTTCATGCTCCACTGCAAGCACACCACAAGATATAAAGAAGGCCGCCAAATGATCATCTGGGTTTTGCTTTCCATCTCCAAAGAATTTTGGAAAATTCTTTCTGGATCCTTTTGGTAGATCGTGCATAGGTGGAGCCAAGTTTAGTGGCCCAAAAGCTGCTCCCCATGGGACAGTGTAATGTCCCCTTTTCCAAATCGAAGACCTTTGGCCCATTTTGTCGACCCGACGGCCAAAGGAAAAATATAAGGGTGACTTAAGTCATAATAAATTAGTATAAAGTGCCTATAAAAAATAAATAAAATTATTAAAAGCACTTATATTAATTTATTTGGCTTAAATTAAGTATGCACTTATAAATAAGTGGTAATATCTAGAAAAAATGCTTAAGGGGTCTAATGCTATGTGTGTATCATTCCTAGGAAGTATGGCGACTTACCTAGGGAATGAATATTGACCCTTTTGGATGTATATGGCCCATTTCTAAATTTTATCCTCCCTATGAGGAAAATGCGACCAGCCTAGGCATTAAAAATGGGACTTATGTTTAGATTTAATCACTGATTGTGATTGGTGATTGGGGAGGTTACTTTGGGGCCATTTCTCCTATATAAGGGAGAGGTCGACTTGAAGAGGGATATCACTTACTCATTTTATCAAACTCTGATTTTTGTCTAAGCTTTGTGCTTGTTGAAAAACTCTAGAGGACGAAAACCCTCTGAGGAAAAAGAGAGATTTCCACACAGGGAATCTTATTGTGCTTACAAGGGAATTTCAGTATTTTCCAGTTGTTGATATTGAGCTTTTGGGCTATAAAGGGACTGAAGAATTATTGCAGCTGTGTCATGACATTTTCTGTATGTGGAGCGACATATAGGGAGGCTGACTGGTATTGCATATGTAATATTTGAGGCTGCATGCTACTGTCCTCAGTTTATCAGTACCGTAACTTTAAATCACCTACATTCAGTATTTTTGGCGCTGCCTAAGGTACCTTTTTCAATGCTTTAAGTCTGCAGATTTCTGGGTGCTGTTACAGTTTATATATGTAATCACAATTCAGATTTGTTCTCTATAATAAATTCTGAGTTGATATGGCAAGGATAGATACGGCTGGGTATTGTTTTATTTGAGTTTTCATCATCAGACTTAGTCGCCATTATTAGGAAAAATCTACATCAGTTTGGGATCCATTCATAGGGCTTGCTATTATATTCTTACTACTTTGGAATAAGAAATCATCAAATTACTTGCTAGCTGAGTTGGTTCTCATGATATTTTGAGTCACTTTTCAACACTGAAGGTTCTGATCTAATGTACTAAAGTCTGTGTATCTTTTATTAATATGAGCATGAGTGTGGAATCACCTAGAATCCATTAAAGGGTCGAGTGTCCCGTTTAGGGGATCTTTCAGTGGTATCAGAGCATCAATCCTCCCACCTAGAGGGTTTGTTTGGAATTGTTTTATGCAGCCTACAGAAGTTGGGCCACACCGATATTATACAAGGAGTCAAGCTCGTATTCGAGACAGATCTGAATACTGAAAGTGGTTACTGGATCATGGACAGAAGGGAGGATTCCCACACTCCTCCACGACGAGAGCGACCTGATCCAGATGCTCTCTTCAGCGGTATGATCGATTCCCATCAGGAAATGATGCAGACTATGAGACAACTGATGGAGAATTTGATTATGGATAGAACGAGAAATCGGCATGATAGAAGGGAAAGATCTACGTCCATAGCCAGCAACCACAGAAGGCACAACAGGGTACCTACTGAAGTGGGTAGCGTGAGAGGTTCCCCTCCACGTGATAGGAGATATACAGAGGAAAGGAGACCCATGAGGACTGTGGATCGACCTATGCAGCCTAGATTCCTGCAAAGGGAGGAGCCACCATTAGTTGAGGAGCCATTTGAAGACATAGCCTTTCAAGATACTGTGATGGCAGTGCATGATGAGTGGAGAGCCCTACCACAGGAGGTTCAAACTACCTTTCCCCTTCATCGGTATTGTGCTCAAAGGAGGGAAAGCTTGAGATATAGACAGGTATGGAGGCCTAGAGAACAGCAGAACAGGGAGTTGAAGCAGGCCACCAACAAGGTGACCCTTTCCACATTTGATGGTAGTGGAAAGATTAGTGCCAGAGCATGGATTCACAAGCTCGACACATATCTCACTCTCAAGCCTATGCAGGAGCAAGAGGCTATCCAATTTGCCACGTTGCACCTTGAGGGAGTAGCGTATGATTGGTGGCACCATGGGCTTATCACTCAGAGGCATGATCTTCTGCAATCATACAAGGAGTTTAGTGAGAAGCTGATTGCGAGATTTGATCGCAGGGATGTAGAGCTTTACTATAGGGACTTGGCACAACTTCGACAGAGTGGACACGTTGATGCATACATCAACGAATTTCAGCGTATAGCAGTGATGGTGCCAGAGATGCCTGAGAGGCGAGTGGTGATGTTGTTCATTGAAGGACTTCATGACAGGCTGAGAGGATTGGTCAAGGCTCTTAAGCCTACTACTTTGCATGAGGCCATTCGGACAGCCTTGGACTTAGACACTACTCCAGTGCAGCCCCAAAGGAAGAACATCAAGGAGGAAAAATCAGAACAACAAGAGCAGCCCACTTCTTCGAAGGTTGAGTTTACACCCAAGAGGGAGACTGTTTCAAAGAGTGAGCTTCGCCGGAAAAATTTATGCTTTCATTGCAATGATCCGTGGGAGCCGGGGCATAGGTGTCTTGGGAAAGGCAAAATCCATCTCATAAAGGTTGAGGATGAAGAGTCCGAGGATGAACAGGAGCAGCCAACACCAGGTATTACAAATGAAGGTAGACTCACCTATCTTTCAGGAGCACCCAAGTATAATCCATTCATGTTTGAAGGCACAATGTTCGGGTGTAGGATCATGGCACTACTGGATAGTGGATCTACACATAACTTCCTGGATGCAGGTTTGGTAGACCAAAAAGGTTTACAATGTGATAACTTTGAAGGCTTTGATGTGACTATAGCAGGAGGTCTCACTCTTCCATGCAAGAAGAAGGTTAACCAAGTCAGCATTTTATTTGGTGAGTATACACTTTGTGATGATTTCTATGTCATGGATTTGAAAGATAACAATGTTGTGCTTGGCATGCAATGGCTTCATTCGTTGGGAAGAGTCACCCAAGATGTGGAAGCTATGGAGCTGAGTTTCCAACACAAAGGGAAACAAGTCACATTGAGAGCACTCAAGTACACGCTGCCCCATCAAATGGCAGCTAAGTCTATGATAGTTTGGGACCAGGAACCATCTCGTGAGGACATCTACGCAGATTTTTCACTGCATATCAGCACGGACCAGCAAGGAGGTGATGAAGAGTGCGGCAAGTTCGAAGCATACATGAGGACGCTGGTTTCACTAATGACAAGTAAGTTGCATAAGTTTTTTTCTGCAGTGTTTTAAGCATAAAGTGTATATAGTGCACATGAAGCTATTTAAAAGCTTCGGCTGGTCTGGGATCCTGGAACGGGTAGAATGCAGAGTTGCAGTTTATGATTGCTTGGGGGCAAGCAATCTCGGGAAGGGAGGACTGTAATGTCCCCTTTTCCAAATCAAAGACCTTTGGCCCATTTTGTTGACCCGACGGCCAAAGGAAAAATATAAGGGTAACTTAAGTCATAATAAATTAGTATAAAGTGCCTATAAAAAATAAATTAAATTATTAAAGCACTTATATTAATTTATTTGGCTTAAATTAAGTATGCACTTATAAATTAAGTTGTAATATCTAGAAAAATGCATAAGGGGTCTAATGCTATGTTTGTATCATTCCTAGGAAGTATGGCGACTTACCTAGGGAATGAATATTGGCCCTTTTTAGATGTATATGGCCCATTTCTAAATTTTATCCTCCCTATGAGGAAAATGCGACCAGCCTAGGCATTAAAAATGGGACTTATGTTTAGATTTAATCACTGATTATGATTGGTGATTAGGGAGGTTACTTTGGGGCCATTTCTCCTATATAAGGGAGAGGTCGACTTGAAGAGGAATATCACTTACTCATTTTATCAAACTCTGATTTTTGTCTAAGCTTTGTGCTTGTTGAAAAACTCTAGAGGACGAAAACCCTCTGAGAAAAGAGAGAGATTTCCACACAGGGAATCTTATTGTGCTTACAAGGGAATTTCAGTATTTTCCAGTTGTTGATATTGAGCTTTTGGGCTATAAAGGGACTGAAGAATTATTGCAGCTGTGTCATGAATTTTTTTGTATGTGGAGCGACTTATAGGTGGGTTGACTGGTACTACATATGTAATATTTGAGGCTGCATGCTACTGTCTTCTATTTATCAGTACCTCAGAACTTTAAATCACCGACATTCAGTATTTTTGGCGCTGCCTAAGGTACCTTTTTCAATGCTTTAAGTCTGCAGATTTAAAGGTGCTATTACGCTTTTTATATATGTAATCACAATTCAGATTTGTTCTCTATAATAAATTCTGAGTTGATATGGCAAGGATAGATACGGCTGGGTATTGTTTTATTTGAGTTTTCATCATCAAACTTAGTCGCCATTATTAGGAAAAATCTACATCAGTTTGGGATTCATTCATAGGGCTTGCTATTATATTCTTACTACTTTGGAATAAGAAATCATCAAATTACTTGCTAGCTGAGTTGGTTCTCATGATATTTTGAGTCACTTTTCAACACTGAAGGTTCTGATCTGCTGTACTAAAGTCTGTGTATCTTTTATTAATCTGAGCATGAGTGTGGAATTACCTAGAATCCATTAAAGGGTTGAAGTGTCCCGTTTAGGGGATCTTTCAATAGGTACTATCTAGTTCTGATTTTCCATGACGAATGAAGCACGTATTCGCTTTGTGTAGAGTTGATGAATAATTCCAAAGTGGTCGGATTATGCAAGACGATCCAGATTTGGATGTGTGTGCACTCTCCTTGTGAGAGACTAGATCCGCGGCTTCTACCTTGAGGAGGATAATAGAAATTGAATTATTCCCATCAATTAAGAAAAGATGAGTCCTTCCTTGTGCCTTCATGGATCGGGTGAATGGACATTCACCAGGTTGAAATCAGATGGAAAACACTCCAATATTCAAGAGATAAGCTTTGATCTCGCAAAGATAGTTGTTCCAAATGCGAAGTAGCCAAAATCGTTAGCTATATTTTCTGCATAGCATAAAACCTAGGCAGTCATGAGATAAATCTCCCTCATTTACCGGTGAGGCTCCCATGTCAGATTTGTCAATTAAAATATGCTAGTATCTATATGGGGTTTTACTTTAACTATTCAGCTCATGAACCATAGCTGTACAGTTCTGCAGCAAGTAAGCAGCTTGTTTAAGAAAGGAAATATTTATAGAAGAAGGGAATTATATAAACACAAAGAAGAAATGGGGAAGATGTGCATCCCAATCAATAGATAACAGAGTTGATTGCATGCACATAGAAGAAACCAATAGATATAAACACAAAATTATAAGCAAAGGTAGCTCTAGATCTAGATCTAAAATAACACAAAGTTTATTCAAAGATCTAAGATAGAAAGCTAGAAACAAAATACACCGTGACACAAAGTTCTCCGAAATCTACTCTTGTATATTCATTTGCTTCAAGTGGCTCTCAAGGGTTTCAAAGACAAAGTCTGAAACACAAGGATGCTACTTACAAATTCCGATCATTAACTCCGGAGGTTATTTTTCTACTTATAGAATGTAGAAGGGAAAGTACAAATGGGAAACTCAACGAACGGAAACATAAGCAACAAGTAAAGATGACATTTGGCAATAATCATCCACTAACTTCGCCTTAACTAACACATGTATCGCTTAACTAATAGAATTGTTCCACGTAACTTTAAGTAATTGTTTCAAAAACAATAACTTTAAAGTTTTACCATTTCATCCGGAACATAAAAATAGAAGAAGAAGTCAAGCTAGCTAGTAACTTTTATGTCTTCTTTTTGTTTTGATACTGGATATACTTGTCAAACATGTAATTCAACATCTTCCCATCTGTTTTAGCCACCGCTTCCTTTTCTGTCCTGAACTGCAACAATCCTTCATTCAACACCTTGATACACGCTTCCACATCCTCTAAGCTCGGCCCGAACCTTGCAATATCCGCCTGTAGTGCCACCATTCTGCTAATGGAATTCATCGTGAAAGGCTTAGTAGCTCCATCAATTCTTCCTTGTACCATCAGAAGAGACCCTTCCAGGGAATTAGGCACTCTGCTAGGAATGATCCATACGTATGAAGTAACATTTCCGACCACTTCCTCCTCAGTGAAAGAAATGATACTGTCTGGTAAGGATGATGTCTTACTCTCAAGTGCCTGCATCCTCTTCAACAAAACTTGATAGATATCCAAACGGAAAGATACTGCAAACTCTAGCTGCTTCCCTTTCTCATCTGATCTATCTAGTACAATCTGCTCTCTGCAACCAATACTTCTCCCGATAGCTTGTTGATTTTGGCCAAAGTACTCAGGTTACTCTCAGCAACTATGTCCGTATCTACTATACTCGTTACCAGTTGCTTCAGCTGATTTGTTGCATCATTCATAACCTTTAGGCGGGCTGACACCTCTCGAAGTTGTACAGAAGCTTAACGAATAATCAAATTCTTCCATTCATCAATAGTTTTCAACTGATCGCTTGCATCCTCCATCTCTTGCATAAGATGATCACTCACCTGCTCTAAAATGGGCTGAGTGGAAGATTTAGCAACCTTAGCTATGATCTCGCACAACTGAGATACATGCTTTTGAAGCTCATCTTTCTCTGCCTTTTCTCTATCAAGCCTAAGGAATAGAGCATCTATCAATGTTTGTGTATCTTGCTTCAATCCTTCTGTGGTGGCTTGACAGATAGGTACTCTAGTTACTGTTATGTCTTCTCCGTGAGCTCATCTTCTTTCTTTCCTTCCACCATAACTAACATCTTAGCAAACTTCTACCCCGACTCCTTGATGATCAACCTGAAAGTCACCTTAGCAACTTTAGGTTTTTTGTCTTTTCCGCCTAAACTCCAGAGTACCTGCAACTCGTGTTCCTCCAAGTTCATTTCCACTCTAGCTTTTGGAACCAATGTGAAGCCTACCATTCTGAGAAGTTACTTGTCGAAAAATAAGAAGTTCTTGAGTGCAATACTATCTCCCACTCTGTTTCCTCTCCATCTAAAAATGCTACATTGTTATGGCTGCCATCTTTTGAATCATCCAAAGACAAAGCTATTTTGAACTCTGCCATCTACAGCTTCAACATCTCCTCCGGAAGTGCTTTGACGGAGTGGCTGAGGAGAGAAAATGAATGTTCACAGATTCGGTGGAGGCATGGAAGTGTCTGTGCCGAGGTGCAACGTTCGGTGAAGTCTTGGATGCTAGAGAAGCCGTGAAATTGATCTTCTCCTTTGATTGAGATCTTCCGTACCCCTTCATCTTCTTGGACCTTCTGCTGCTTTCTCCCGAATCTCCTGTGCCGAAGTTATCCTTGACTTGATTCATCAATGCTTTATCAAGGTAGTATCCCTTTGTCAAGAACTCGGTTTGAAGTATTCACGAGAATAGTACTGGACCTTTCCGTAATCGTATGGCAGCCCCTACACATTATCCTCGAAGTATAGTTCTATCTCCTCTGATTTTATGGTAAGTGTCACGTAACACATTCCCATCATCTTTAAGATCTACAAGTATCCGTGCTAGTCCAAATTCGAACACTTGCCGTGTTGATAACCTGCTGAAATCCTTCTTTCTAACCTCGTACTCACTTTTACACTTCATCTAGAAATCCTCTAATGAAGGCACATGTGCGTACTTTTGGGAGATCATCTTCCTAGCTACTCCAAATGGATCAAAGTCTAGCTATGCTGGAAAGAACTCTTGCTCATACTCAGATAACATCTCTGCCTCCATCCCTTGAGCTCTCTCGAATGCTCGGAAGCTATAATGTCCCATAATGATCGGGAAGAATTGGTAGACTTGTGCCATTTCAATCAAGGTCATGTATCTCCACAAGTTGTTTGCGAGCTCCATGGTGATCAATTTATCATTCGGATATCTCGGCAACTTAACCAGCTTCTCGAAAAGTCGGTAACCCTGAGGTATGTGAAATCTGAAAACTGAATGAATAGACTACCAATTCTGGATACAGCTTCCCACACTTCCTTGCTCACCCTGTTGGCCTTTAGGTCCTGTCTAGCCTGCAAATGAATTCGTAGAAGAATCCATCATTTACCACTTTGAAATCTTTCTCACACGTAGGTACAAAGTGGCTATGGGTAGACTAGAAAATGCCTTAGAAAGAACGCCACATCTATCTAGCTTGGAGAAGATGCCTTGTGAAGTCATGACCTATACCAAGTTAGAAGTCATTTTGAAGTTGAAAGTATGCTTAATGTACTTGGAGTTGCTCACCAATGTTGTTCTTAATGATTTCCAACCAATTGATTATGGAATCAACTTTATTGACTTCAATGGTTCTAATGAAAGCATACATCCATTTATGGAAAGTGCGATCATTTGCCTCACCATTTATCCCGCATAATAATTTGGCAATATCATCTACCTCCCGCACTGATTGGACCGCAAGAAGAGTTCTTGGGAACTTAGAAGGAGATATGGGTTTCTTCATGTATCTATTGTTCATTATGTTCACACAAATCAACTCTAGGCTTCTCCCACTTGCCATCGGCATCCCGAATGCTAATGGAAGTAACCACCTTTAAATGTACTGGAATCTTCAAATAATAATTGATGAACTCTGTGTCCAACCAAATTATTGTTTTCCCCGTAGCATCTCACACTGATCTAGATGAAGGATGGTAAGACCTAACACACTCCATAATGAACTCTGGCAACTGGGCTATGTATGGAAAGGTTGTAGCTCAAATAATTCCACTGCTTTTAACTACATGCATGAGTGAAGTCTTTCCTGCTCTGGATCTATCAATCAATTCGGAAAGAGGTTCCGGACCTAGATCTGTGTCTCCTATGTCTGCAAATTTGGAAGTGATGCATGACTCCGTTGTGCTTTCTTTTTCATCCCTCTTTGTCATGGATTTTTCTATCTTTGTCTGAACAATTCTTTTTCTTCTTATTCGGCCGAAATTCTTCAAAACTGGTGCAGATCTGGATAATTCTTCAAATTCGAGGATATATTCAATGTATTGGACATTGATTAAAGCTCATTTTCTTTTGTAAAGCACCTGTAATGAATTCCTGCAATTAATTTAGACAAAGATGGCAACCGGAACATGAACAGTGAATTTTAACCATAAAAATCTACATAATTCAAGCCTCACTACCCCAAAAATTGATGTTTTGTTTGCATGCAAAGCGAGCATGAATTTTACCAATTTCATCTAAGCACATGTATCACTTATGCAAACAATTATCCAAACACAAATCAACTTCCTTCAACCTATGCGCCAAAATTGGAAGCTTTTAGCATTAATTTCACCTTCTTTTGAGCAAAAATCCTCTTCAAATGGGGCGCACTTTTCCTCTGGGCTGCACTTCTTTACCTGTGAATTAATTAATTCATCCTTATGGCAGCCCCTGCTTATATAATCCTTGTGATTCTATAATTAATTAATGCCTTTGCTATTATCGGAAATTAATTAAATAATTAATAAGCTTCACTCTTCAATGGGCATGCGCCCATTAAATATTTTGTGCATGCTTATGGCTTTGCCATTAAATAAATTAATTTATTTAATTCTAGAATCTTATTTTCAACCACCTTTTAAAGTCCTTTAATCTCTAGAATGACTATTTTCAACCACCTTTTGACTACTTCCATAAACTCCGAGCGCCAAAATTGGGTGAATAATTAATTAAATTAATCGATTTAAAGGTCAGTTTTTACTTCTCCAAAGGGGGCACACTTTTTGGCATAAAGAATTCTATTTTTAAGAAACAAATGACAATGAGATTATTTACCCTGTAAGGCAACCTTGAAAATCTCATGATTCACTTAAGTCATTTGACTTTCATAATGAGATTGTTTAGCCTGCAAGGTAGGCAATAAAATCCCATGATTCACTTAAGTGATTTTTCTTTTATTCCGAATGAGAATTTTTACCTGCATGAGGCGGATAAGAAATTCTCGCATTCCCGATGCCTTTAATTTTCCCATTGTCACTTAAGTGGCATTGCTTCCATGGGAAAAAGTGGCATTGCTTCCATGGAAAAAGTACCTGCTAGGAAGGTACAAAATTATCACCTACCTGCTGCTTCTAATTTTCCCATGATCCACTTTAAACCTTCTTTTTCCAAAAATGCAGCCAGTTCAAAAGAGGCTTTTTGGTGTACAACTTCGTCTTTTCCCAGTGAACCAGACCTTTGATGGCGACTTTCTTCTGGCACAACGTGCGCATGTGATCTCCGGCTACTTCGTGTCAAGAATCAAAGCCAACCGCAAAGGAATTGATCTAGAGAAATTTCACAGAAAACGAAACGAGAAAACACAAAAATACAAAACGCTGCCGAAGTCACAAATAAAGTCCGAACTCATTCTTAGTTAAAACCCTACTAGTATATAGGAATAATGATATGTACAATCATAACAAAGTTAATCCGGAGCATAAATTGCCTCAAACGAGGCTCAAAATAATTAAATACAAATTTCCAGACAAATCCCGGCGATGAATATAACAATTTTGGGCATCCGGGTATTTAGCGAAAATGGCTAATATGGCTCTTTGAGAATATCTTGACGCAATACAAAACTTTCTAGCAATAAAAATACAAAACGACCCATTATTTTAAAAGTACGATTTTTTTTTTTGGATAAGGTAGTCTCAGATTTGCAGGATGAAATCACGGGGACACCATGATGGAACTAATGAAGTGGTGTGTTTCTCTAGATCCCTATGGATCAGCGTGACAATGCGTGAAAGGAGGTTTGTGGCCAAGGAATAGTAGGCACGCCGGAAGCTTATGACTATGGTGTGGAAAATTGAAGAAACACTGAGTTAATGTGGAGTATGGTGGTAAGTTGGAGAGCAATAAATGTGGAATTTTTTTGAGAAACTATATAAGGACATGTTATGAAATCATTTTTACCTTTATATACAAGAGAATTCGAGTGAATTGAAGATGAGCGAGCTAGTGAACGAACTGTGAAGTGTTGAGAGCCATTAACCGGTTGTATTTGTCAGATATGTGCATGGGATAATCTTGCGCTCCATCTAGAAAAGTGTTTAAGCGAATAAGAGGTGTGCAGGGATGAATATTGAAAGTTAGGATTTGGTTTCAAGCTAGGGCACACGGCGTTGAGTTACAAAGCTCAGAGCAGGTGAAAGAACACGCATTTATAATTATTATGGCACCAAAAAGAACAATTTTTCAGCTCATTGATATTATTCTGTTTCATTTGATGAAGAACATTTTCCATGGTTTACACTTCATTGGAAAAAGAAATTCTTTCAATCATTTTAGAGTAGGTTTCATAGTTATGTTTGTAACCGACACGGTGTTTTCCTGCGTGGTAGTTGATGACATGGTATTTTCCTACCTGCAATGCATAGACATTACCACCTCTAATTCATCATCGTCATCGTCTTCGTGTTCTTCCCCATCATACTCGAACACGAAGTCTGCAAGAACCCTGTAATGCTCGGCCTCTATAAGCTCCCATCCATTCTCATACAACTGTAAGAGAAAATGTTAGAAATAACACACCTAAAAATTGTTTCAAAGAAAATTCTATTTTGAAGGGAAAAAAAGCAGCTACGAGAAAACATACCCTCTACAGTTGCTTGAGAACATGATTGATAACACTGCTACTGAGTCCAATTGCATTCATATCTTTGAAAGATTTGTTGAATCTCTCATTTTCCATTTTCAGGAGACACGGTGAGCAAAAGGAGAAAGATCAGTTTCAATTAAACGATAGTGGCGCTATAATCCAGTACAAGCCAATGTCGTGTCATGCCATAATTAACCCTCGCGACACTCACCATATTTCTCGATGTATTGATAATAATTTTAATTATGGAATTTTGAAGGGTAAGTTTACCCTATTAATCATTTTTTTAGCCCACCATAAATCTACCAAAGGCATGCAGAGCCAGATTGTTAGTGGGTGGAGGGTAGCCCACACTGACACATCAGAAAAATCAATGGTGGAGATTTAGGTGTCATGCATGTGTTGACATATGATGGTGGAAATTGCATTATGGGTTTTTTACCATTGGATGTGTTTGAGGAAGCAAGATTCTTGACAATCACATGCTATGTTCCTTTTATAGGATATATACTTCTTTTTTCCAACAAGAACCTCCAAGCTTATAATGTGTGTACCTCGGTTGTATATAGCCATTGCGCTATCTATATATACAAAAATATATATTGTTTTGGTGCTAGGGTGAAGTCTATTCTTCTGTGTTTAACACTTCTATTTTACACACATACAACTAGGCTAGAAGTTCAAATTATATGCGAAATCAATTTTTTGTAAAAATTGTGTGGTTGTAATTTCTTGTAAAAATTATATCTATTTATGTTTTCTTTAAAAACTACAAATAAATTGTATATTCTCTCTCTCTCTCTCTCTCTCTCTCTCTCTCTCTCTCTCTCTCTCTCACACACACACACACACACACACACACACACACACATTTGTAGAGGTCTATTTAAAAAATATAGGATTTTCTATAAATTTAACATGTCATTCTCTATGACCACCTAAATTTTTTACTTGATCAAATATGGTTAAATTTTTAGAAATAAGAGGGTCAACAACCTATCAATTTCAAGGCATTGATATGACTCTTAATCTCCTACTTCCAACGTGTTATCTATCACTGAAACTGCAAGTTGTGGGTTGAAAATTCGACTAACAAATATAATATTTATGTCGAACACATGCACAATCAAATTGTTAGTGGATAGATGTTAGTCAACACCGACACATTTCAGAAAATCAATGGCGCATATTTAGGTGGCATGCATACATTGACATCTAACGGTGGAAACTGGTCCACGTGAATGTGTTATTTCCCCTTCTGACACATTGTACGGCATGGGAATCATCACATCGCCATTATTTTGTCACCGAAATGTTAACATAGTCTTCTTCGTGTATTTTTGCCATGCTTGATGCTCACGACCTAAAAACTGAATTTATTTTGGTGAATGTGTCTTTACTGAATTAGTGACTATGACTTATTGCATAACTCGATTTATTGCATTTATGTATTAGTCGAAAAAACTAATCATCTCCGTGGAAACATTGAAAGCGACATGTATTCCGATTTATTTTATTAAAATGAATATTTTAAATTGTACTGTATATAATGTATATATTTTTAATTGAGATTTATATTTGTCCCTCATTATGAGATCCTTCAAATATTAAAATAGGGTAGATTTTTAATTGTATCAAATAGTTATGATTAATTATAAATGGATTTTTGAAAAATGAATATATAAAATGTTATAGTCAATTATTTATAAATTGTTATTTGTATAATTTTTCTTTTCATAAAGTTTGTCTATAAAGTTATTTTACTTTAAATTATATAAAGGGAGAGGCATGGCTTGGTTCTCGACACATTGAATCTTCATAAATGCGTTGCATATTATCCGAATACCAAACTTGGTAGTGGTGGACAATGCGGGAAAGAACTTTTGACTTCTCATGAAAGAGTGACTTAAGGTCATCGAGTGTCGTCTTCAAAATGCATTACATTTCGATGGGGACATCGATGATGCTTTCTGTGCCTATTGGGAACCCCTCCAACATTGGCAAACGACATCTCCACTATGTCGATCAAGTACAAGCAACAAGAGGACACCATCTACGATCCCAAGGCCTCTTTCACTTGCAAAGACAACTCCTAGCAAGGAAACAAAGGTGTTGGAGTCCGTGAGTTCAGGTGTAAATATGGACCTAGTTCTTCCACATCTAGAGTTTTGGCTTATGGAACATTCAATCTCATAAGTGAGGCACCTTCATTGAGGTCATGGGTGCCCCTGTTGGTGTTGAAGGGATCCAATTTGGATGCGGTGACAAGTAGGATGTCGATTTTGATGGCATAGACATTATTGTTTAGCTCGGAAGAGGCTACCTTTCAATGGTTTCTCCATTGGGTGACTCCATTAATAACAAAGTTTCTTATTGTTTACGATCCACAGAGGTCAATTCCTCGAGAAAGAAGACCCCTTTATTTCTTACATATGATATTCTACATGGCTCTACGTCCAAATTCAGTTCTACTCCTTCTACAACATTTAATTATTGAATTTATTACTATCTTCAGTTTCAAGGAATCTGTGTTGTGTGCATGGCAACAATCTTTGCGCACTCTGCATTCACAATTGCAAGATCGTTGAATAAGATTGAAGAATAGTTTTCGATGCACTATCAAACACAACTATATAGTTCTTTGTATTTTATATTTTATCCCAATATTGCAATCCATAATAAAAATTATATATTTTAAATGATTACAAGTATGTTACAAATTTAAGATAAGGTGCTTTGACATTATTTTAATGTTTTTATAAAAACGATTTATATAGTTTCACATTCATTCATATTTATTTTGAACATGCACTCCCAGGAACAAAAGCTCGAGCTTTGAGGCTTCAAAATTTGTAGGCCCAAATAATCTAGGTATGACCACCTAATGTTCAAATAAAACCAAATTCTTCTCGCAACATAATAACTCTGAGTCAAAGAAAAAAAAAAGATAAAAAAGGAAAAATCACCGGATAGGAACCCTTTGTGCTATGAAATGAAATAATAACAAGCTTGATTGACAAATAAAATCTATCTTTTGCTTTTGAAAACCTTGATGCCATTAAATAAAAATATACCATAGCTTGATTACAACATAAAATTTACTTGGCAATTGCGCTTTGACATATTTGTCATTGTTGGATTGTAAAGCTTCAAATTGTTTTCTCTTTCCATTTTTTCCACCCTCTCACTTCTCTACCCTCTAACTCCTTATTCATCCCTCTTCCTCTACTATTATTTATGTCCCTCAAATTTTAATCCTTCAAAGGATCCCCTTCAGCGATTCCATCTTACATTTGCTACTTTAAATATTGTTTAGTTATATACAGAATTTTTAGTTTGACTTATATTGAGAGGTCTTATAAGGGTAACAACTACCACCTTAATGATGTGTGTGGTTCATTTTTGTGACAACTAAAACAAACTAGTATTTAAGACTTATGTAATGAACAATTTGTTCAGAAATTTAATAGACAACTTTTATTTGAACGCCTAAACAAGGCCGGAGAAAATAATACACCACTCGCACATTTTCAAACAAAGATAGATCTCACTAAGCCCACAATCACGGCGTTACAAGAATGTGAGTGTTTTAGAAAGAAACAATTGTGCCAATTCACATATAATATCTAGGCCTCCTCCCTGCTCGGCACCTGCTTAATCCTGGCCGTTTTGCTCTTGTCTATGCAAACCATCCCTCTCCTCTAGACGGGTAATTGCACCGGACAAGATTCTCTGTTGGGCTATGAGCTCTCTCACGCTGTCTGTAAGCTGCGCAGTCCTGTCGTTCATGTCCGCCAAAGATGTCCGCACCACCGCCAAAGATGTCCGCACCACCGCCAAAGATGTCCGCACCTCCGCCCTGTGCTCATTCATCAGTTTCACCAGCATTTCCAACTGAGAACCCGCGAATCAGCCACAGAGCGAGCTTCAAGTAAAACCTGTGGCGGCCGCTCACCGTGCTCGTTCACAATGATGGAGATCCCCATCCGCCTAAGCAATTCAGGCAGTTGGAAAGACATAGATAGCCTAGTCCCTGCACCCACAATCTTGGGTATTCGATCTTGTGGCTGCAGCCGAATCTTGTTGTGGCTTCAGGCGTCTCATCCAACCTTCAAATCAAATCAGTTCCACGCAATATTAGTTTCACGGTTTCAGAAAAACTTATTGTGGGCAAAACGCATGCAAGCAAGGCATTAAAATTCTAATTTAGAGTTCACTTTTAAAAAGATTAAAAATATAATTGTGGGAAAAAATCAAACCTATAAATCGTTGGATGATTTTATTATACTCACTGTTACCACAAAAATCAATCATGCAAAGTGGGAGATGGAACTCGCAGTCTGCCTACCCATGTGTCAATACTTCAAGGAGATTATTCGAATGGGATAATTATTTAGCTGTGAACTGGGGATGAATGAGTGGTGGTAAGTGAAAATCGAGTGGGAAAACGCATGCAAGCAAGGCATTAAAATCGTAACTTAGAGTTCACTTAAAAATAACGTAGTTTTACTTTACTTGTTCCCGAAATCAATTATCTCCAAATATTTTCCGTAACTACCTTGAATAACATCATTTATATCATATACAAATTTTAAATGGTTTAATTCTTCCCTATCATCTTCATATACATACGTATATTGCTAAAAATAGTAAATTTAGTGTTTTGCAAAATATTGTTCCATCTCGGATTTTAGTATTATCATGAAATCAATTTAGATCCATTCCTTTTATTTAGAATAATGGTTACACAGATCTCGAGGGGTTGTGTGAGTTAATAGATTGGTCGGGGAAGGATTCACAATGACCGAGAGATTGGTTTTCAAATGGTGGGCTTACCTATCATGGTTAAAAGTTTACTATATTGAAACTGCACATGATATTTAAAAAAGAAGAGTTACAAGAGCAAGGGCATGATCCGTAAACAAGGGTGAATTTTTCTACCTGTCACAAACCCTATAGGCACTTCAATATTTTATACTTCCTAAATGCTATCAACATCAAATGGAAAATACAATGTAAAGTAAAGCACATACACACTGCAAAGAAATTGATAACGGAGTTTGGCAATGCCTATGTCTTCGGATTCATATGAACCGATTCATTAATGCTTCAAATTTGTAAACTAATACAATTTACAATGAAGCCATGAATATAATATTCTCCCTCATGGTACAATGCCTTATGGCTTCCCGATCGGTCTTCCATACGCTATTACAACGCCCTATGGCTCCCCTACTCGATCTTCCGGGCATTACGTACTTTGAAGTTGTTGCTCAAAAGCCTAAAGAACATATGATAGTTATAAGGATTCCACCCATGTGATAGTTATAGGGATTCTACCATGTGATAGTGGTATAGGGAATTCTACCCTTGTGATATTGATATATTGATTTCGCCCCTTGTGATTGTGGTATAGGGATTCCATCCTCTATGATCACATACCCAGCCAATTACCCATGAATCTGAACGACATAAATAAAAGTGATCACAATCTAGTAGATTACTCGAACCGGAGATATGAATACCAACTGCTCCATCACCCGAGAAGTAGGACTCAGCTGATGATGACCGTCACAAAATTATATGTCTTCAATAATCTTCCATGGATGAGAGGCATATTGCTCGATGATGACTCGAATTGAGCCCAAACACTAATGTGACTTCCATTGATTAAAACAGTGTCAAAATTCTTCCATATTGGGAAGATAAATATATCACTAGGAGCGTGGGGAAATTCTGAGCATTTTCCCTTTTTACATCTAATTCCAATTTTGAGCCTAATTCCTTCATAATAGTGATATATAAAATTTCCCTTTTAAACACTATGGCTTTGCTCCGAACCACTTGTTAAGTTACCCCAATGAACCTTTATATAGGCTAACTCACCCTTGGTGCTATAATGCCGAGGGATAATTTTAGCAAACATTACATTTGGGCCTATTTCTTCCATCATATTCTTTTGTGATGGGATATGTTATGCTCATACATATGAATATTTAAATGGTTGTTGGAAAATATGCGAACAAATATAAATTTTTACAAGATATTTGACCCATTTTCCTCACCAAATTAAACCAATATAGCTATGGCGTAACCAAATTAAACATGTTGTTGCCTTTGATCTATAAAGGATTAGTATAGCATTGTTCACGTATAGGTCTAAGTGAAGAAGCATTATTATTGAATTTATTTTCTTCGCAACACTACTCAATAATTTCCACGACTCAAAAGTGCATATATCAGATAGTATACAGTCATATTACATTGGATCCATTCCCCACAGAGATGTTTTCCCTACATATTTCTTCTTTTTGTGCAGTCGGATCTTCAAACCAGCATGCCAATGCACAACCATTCACTAAATGACGTCAGTCTTGTAAGAATTTTCACATTTATTATAAAGTGACAAGTGTTGTGAATAGTGTTTGCCATAAATACAAGAATGACTGATCGGGCCATTAAAAACACATTATCCTTGATTGGTGGCAGCTGTAGCAAATCCAACCACCATCTCCACCTGCTACTCCACAGTCCCATTTGCCAACTGGAATAGATAGGCAAAAACCACTACTTACATACAAACTACTATACGTGGCTATATTGTACATTATTTTCTAGCAGACATGAAACTATCCTTATAACTAAGTACCACTCACTGATTTTGGATTTGTTCCCTGCCATAACTAGTAGTAGTTGAAACAATAGTGGATTTGTTATAGCTGATTTTCCTTAAAATATCTCTTTGCCTATAAATACATCACTACATTTTCAGGTATCCATCCTACAACACCTCCACGTCCTTTGTTTTTCAACAGCTACAACACCTTACTCACCTCATAGACACCACAACTCAGAAGTAAAACAGGTTTGCATGGTTATCATTATAGGTTTTCTTAAATATATGGGTTGTAACTATGTTGGTCTTAATAGACTCACACACATGCATATTGTTTATGAGTTTGTACCTGATCTAAACTACAATTCAGATATTATATTGATCTATGAAATGGTAATTTGGGAAAATATTTTTGAGTTCCAATTTAACAGTCTTGATTTCTTCTTTTATTGATGTTTTAGTGCATATTTTATGTTTTAGTATTCTTGCTTGAAGCATGCATTTATCAGTTAAATGGTCAGTCATAATTGTGTTGACAATTAGCAAGCTTGCTAAGATTTTCTATTTGCTTATTTTTGTTTTTAAATTTACATTGTTAGTGAAGGTAGTTAATGATAGCTTTGGGTACTGAATCGGTCAGCCTTGGTCACTTCTCTAAGATTTGGTCTAGGAGTGGGTTGGTTTTCCATTCTTTTTGTAATCTCTTACCTGCAAACACCATGAAGCAACAAAGATGAATAACCCAAGTTTGTTTTACATAACTATGCTAATTAATCTTTCTATGTTTTTCTTAAATAGTGTGAATCATGTTCCCATCAGCTCCACCTTTCAAATTATATTTTGATCACTATTACAAAATGGTATACAACATTATCTATGATATGATAAGATCTTAAAATATATGGATATAGTACATAAATCCAATCCCTTATGACCTATGTCGAGTGTTACCCCATTTTATTCTAGAATAAGGCTCATGTGCTTTTGATGTTACTAGTGGTTCTTCTTAGATCACTTATACATGATGGAAAAATATTTTGTACCCAATGAGATTATTTCTTCGGTGTTCAAACCAGTATCCATAGGAGCTACTTCAATTGCATTGCGCAATGAGTTATAATCGTAACCACAGTACCTTTACCGATTAAATTTTTATGATTACAAAGTGATTATATTTTCTACCCTTGTATAGCTTCTCAACATTGGAATGATATTGTCCTTATAAGGAGATATTACATGGCTATTATCTAGGATAGTTACCTTTGTTTATTTGATCCATTAGGCCATCTATTAATTTGATTCCAATTGCAATTTCTTCCACTCATCTATTTCCTTTAATAGTCCATAAAATATCTTATAATTAGTGACAAGGATTGAATAAAATAGAAACAAATCACACAATGAATATTATGTTGCATATAGGTTGTGTGTGTCTCATGGTGAGAGTGTGTTCACTCCATATTGAAAGTGATATGAGGAGTAGTGAACTCAATATTGGTGATCTATCCTAATTATATCTTAAAAGTTGTCATTGTCATGTTATTCAATTATCAAAAAGTTTTTTTGTAAGCCTCTTACCTTGTCATATCAATATCATTTACCTTGGAGTGATTTGTTGGATAAATGTTCATGTTAGATATATTAAACACTATCAAATATCGTTAGAATATTGAATATAGCATATTGTCACCTGAGTATTAGCTTCTTGTTAGTTTGTTAAGATTATGCTATTCTAGGATTTGATTATTCCCGTTAAGGATCTCATGATGTAAACTATTTGTCTACTTATAGATACAAACCATTGTAATGTACTAGACATGGCCTATGATTTAATATTATATGGTATCGAATGAAGCCTCGAGCCTTGTGACTATGAATACGGGCATGCCCAAAACTGTGAGATTGTCTCCCTATTATCCTTACAAGTTCAACTTATGACAAATTTTAGGACTATCCTTGTGTTTTTAATGAAATATGTGGAGGAATTTTTGTAACCTAGATTAGTTTTTTTGTGATATTTTTAAACCTGTTTCAAAATTCTTAGTGCATTCAAAATTGCTCATCAATTTTCAAATCTTCACCTACGATTGTTAATTATTTACTTAAGTGCTATTGTATTTAACTCATTTATCAATTATTAGTCTAGATTATATTCTCGATTAACATTCTTACTTGCCGAGATCAATCTATAGAGAGGGCATATAGAATACAGATCTCTATCTCTCTCTCTCTAGATCTCACTCTTCACTCTCTATCTATGTGTTTGGTTTCCTTTTAACCCTATGTTCCTTTTTCCAAGTCTCGTGTATCTCTTATGCATGTTTTATCTCTCCTTGTTGGTATTCTCTCCCCTCAATTTCCTTTTCTTGGTAGGTTTTGTTAGCACCATAAGAATATGCTTCTTGGTCACTACGAACACATTCTAAAATGAATCTTATAGCTATTAACCGAGTTATTAAAACTAACATGCAACCGACTTCTAATACTTCTAACTAAAGAGTAAAAACAACAAGTCTCATCATTTGATGCTCCTAATAAACTCCAAACATGAATTGTACTAAACCATATCCACCGAAATCTTCCCATGACATAATTAAGAACATCACTATCAATGATTTTTTTCCAACCCATTAAGAAGCTTGACATGCTACATTTTAGGGCACTCTTAACAATGAATGAACTTAGTAAGCATATGTTTATTTAGTATAATGATGGTAACTCCTAGAACTTATTTTGCAATCATTTGGTCCCAAGTTTGATTGATACTATTGTTTCCCTTCCTATCACGTCCAAATAATATTATTCTTCAATAACTCTTTTTTCACCTTCAATACTACACAAATTATTGAAATTCATAACATATATATGTATATGTATTTATGTAATTGTCAGTAGAAACATGCTTTATATTTAACAAATTTGTTGATATTTTTAGGTACTATGGCCACTCCAAATGGAAGCCCAACCATTATCACAATATCCGATGATACCTCTGGTGCCATTGTCGGGAGCCCACCTAGCAATCTGGTAGCTTCAAATGGGTCCCCTCATTCATATGCAACCCAGTGGCCACCGACCAGAGCTCAATACATAGTGTCCAACCACCACTTGCAACTTCTGCATTCTTTGGCTACTTCTATTGCAAATACATGCTCAACCATTTTTGGTAGGATATCAAAGTCTCTAATCCCATCAGTGATTTAACCATTGTGTTAGACATGATGCAAAAGGTAGATGACACATACCTTTACCTTGAAGCCTTGTACACTTTCCTTCGTGCGTTAGGATATGACCAATACTACTCTGGTGGCAACGAGCAATACATTAGAGACGCATTCAATGCTTACCTTGTATCCCTATAATTTTAGCACCTACCTCACCCCTACTACAACTTTGCAATGCTCATACATACGCCAACCTCTTTTTTGCTAACCCATAGATACCTCTTTTTGAAGGACTAACTCGAAAAGCCTATGTTTACATAAATATGTTGTACTTGTTGCTCCATTTTATAACCCCTATAGATGTTTTGTAAATTGTCTTTCATGAAATATACATTTTATTCTCTGTACATATGTTTCCTACTTTACTTTGAATGAGCATGAAAAATTCAGTGTTTTATGAACACCTTCCACATTGTACATATGTTTACATGCTTATGTCCTAAAAAAAACTATATGAGGACATTTAATTGGTTAACACCACCCCCTTTTGTGAGGGTATGAATTTTTTTACTTCCCTATGGCATTTCTCCCACCATGATTATGTACCCCACACCGCCCCTACTCTTAAACATACAACACACACCATACATAATATCGTTGTAGTTATATAAAATGCATTTTCCTACCCTACGTTGTTTACTATTCTTTGTTGAATGTCTGTATTGTAAATTATCCTTATCCATGTCATGCATCACACTTTTTTGTTTAGCACGTAACCCCTCATATCCTTAGAATACAAATCTCACAACATCTAAGAGCACATTAAATTGCCATATGCTTAATGTATTATAGTATGCCATAAAACTACTTTACGTCAACTCATTTGCTAATTCATTTACGTTGTATTTTATTGTTTAGGAACCAACACCATCACAGCTCCATGCCTCCGATGTTGTGCCTCCCCAACTAGCCATAAACATGCCAACATCCCGCACTGATACTTTGGCACCAGCTGCTCATGAAGGACACCCTGCAGAATGCATGCGACTCATGCCAATAAAGTCACTAAATCCTTACTAAAGCCTTTGGTCCATTCAATAAAAAGTCATCAAAAAAGGATACCAAAACAAGTATAGCATTGACAAAGGCACAGGGAAACTATTTAGCTTCGACGTTATCGAAAAAAGCAATGCAGATATAGTGGTGACTTCTTTTGACCAAGATGCATATTTTTACTACAACCAAATACAACTAGGAAAAACATACACAATCAAAGGAGGCACCTTGCGGAATACAAAAAAGATTACAATGATTCCACAACTCCTTGGGACATCATCCTAGACTTGGAATCCTTTGTAAAGCTCAATACAAATCAGTGTGTGGACATTCCTCAATATATTTTCTGTTTCAAAACAATAGCAGAAATCAACTCCTTTCCTACCAAATCCACCATTGACCTCCTTGCTATTGCACTATCCATTACTACCCCCTCCACTATAAGGAAAAGTGATAGTACTTTCAACCACAAACGCATGGTTCTACTTAGTGATAACTCGACACTATGTATTGAGGAAATGCTATGGGGTGCTTTCAGTGACAATGAGGGCAAACTTCTAAGTGAATTGTGTGCTTCACACACACCAGTAAGACCAATTCTTGCAATTAAGAGAGAAAAATTACATCTTTCAAAGGAACAACATTAGCCACGGGCCCTAATACACAAATCTTCATTGATCCTGATATAGCTGAGGCTCATGCAATGCGTGCATGGTTTACTTCGCTGGGCTCAAAACATGCATACCCATCAATGAGTATTGACAAAATTGAAGAAAAAGATATTGCAATGCATAAAATCCTCCTCGCAACCAGGTAAAGCAATCACCTTCTCCACTATGGCAACAATTATACACATGAATATGTCCTCATTTAGCTATCCAACTTGCACATCAATTGTTAACAACAACCAATGCAAGAAAAAACTTGAGCTAACTGCAAACTCCTCTTGGTATTGCCAAAAATGCAAGCATGGTGTCTCTAATTGTGACTACAAATATGCATTACACTTCATCATTGAGGACGCCACAACAACAACATGGGTAACTACTTTTGATGAAGTTTTTACATCGATAATGGGCATATCAGCACAGGAGCTTCAACTTCTTGCACCAACACCCAACATGTTTTGGCCTATTGTTAAGCCAATTCTATTCCACTACTACATGTTCAAAATATCCACGAAGCTAGAGGTCTACAACTCACAAGAGAAAGCCTAGTGCACTATTGTCGCTGCAGTTAAGGACATGACCTTTAACATGCATGAATCCCCATTAGATGCATTCCTTGCATCCCCATAACTATGTATTCATGAAAAAAATCCTACACTACCTCACAATAAATTCACACCACTATAGTCTCTCTATTTACCCAAAGAAGACATACTATACTTTACACACTATACTTTATAATATTTCAAACTCTATCGAAATTATTAAACATCAATATGTGGTTTTGATATATAGTGTTGCACGTCATATGAAACAAACAAAAGTACTTATACTTTTGCATACATTCACTTTCTTCTATACCTAATTACTATTTCCACTTTTCCTCATTCTACGCAAACTTGGCACAAAAAAAAAAATGCAAAGGCTCGATTGAAGTATGCAAGCAACAAAAACAACCTAAATGAACATCACCACCATATAGCTTGCATCAAATGACAAAATATGAACACACAGGCACCAACCTATGTAACCACCCATGTCAACCATCTTGAAGAACATACTCCAAATTGACATTCACTTCAAGATACACAACACCAATTCCATCAAAGATTAGATCACCTCCCACCTCCAAACACATGTTCATGTTGTAATGAATTATATGTTGGGCTACATACAAGGGTTTACAAAGGTTGAAATAATGCATTACTGAAAAATATGATCACCGCTTCTCAAGTTGGAATAACATGGACCCAAGCCCACAACCTAAAGTTCTATCCTCACTTACACAAGTTGAGGAAATGTTGATAGCAAGGGTCAACCCAATATTGTAGGTGACTCATGTTATAGGTGGTCAATACAAATACAGGGGCCACACCATATGCTTCCCCCAAGATGTTTCATCCATAACTAGACACTTTCCTCAACGTGTCGTAGACTTGGACATCTTAATTATCAGAAGAATTGGAGCAACACATAAAGCTTACGAATGCTTTGTAAGTAGATCTCGTGTTTTAGCTGCATTACAATTCAAAATAGCTCATGACCCTTACTACAAGGATTTTGTCCTAGACCACAATGCATTGCATTCCCTACCACCTCACAGTATTGATATATCTACTTCCCTACCACACTTCAATTCAACTATCCCAGACAATGCTAAAGTGGAATCAAAAGTAGACCTTCTCCCAAGTTCCCCACCACATACCCATGAGTGAAAAACATCATCTTTTGTGTCCTCCCTCCCTCCAAACACTACAGAAGTTGACCAAATAACAAATTTCATTCAAGGAAAGAACCAAACTCCACTACAGTCAATTGAGTGGCCACACATTGGTTCATCCCCAGTCAACGAATACAACACCAAGGGTTTTCTCTCTATGGATTTTCCAACATTGTTCCCTACAAGGATTGCATTGTTCCACCAAACATGTATCAAAAGGGTTCACATGCATGAATACGCATTACACCTAATGCGTTACCATGATAATAGATTTGGAAGCCATCCGCGCTTTCACTACTTCATTCTCAACATTATGTTGTGCCACAGAAGCCAAACAACATCTGTTGTTTTCACCAAAAAAATATAGGGGACAACTTGCCTACCACGGTCTCAATGTTACATCAGAAACTTGCGCACTTTCTAGATGCCCATATTACGAGAAAATAGTTCACTTTGGGTATAATTTGAAAGGAACAAAATCATTTTATTGTAAGAGAAAACATGAGCTCATGAATATGATAACCCAACTAGAAATCCCTATACTTTTCTTCACTTTAAGTGCAACAAATACTAAGTGGCCAGATTTACACAGAGCAATGTTAGGATCCCCTATGCCACCAACAACAACTGGCCAACAATGGAGAAACATGAACTTGAACATGCACCCCCATATCATGTTTACATACATGGAAAAAATATTTACAATATTTTACGAGGAGGTGCTTCAAAAAAAAATGCATTGCACAAACTACTAGTACAGTGAGCTCACTACCACTTAGATTTTCATAAAATACCACCCCTACCCCATTTTCCAACATGGTTCCTCTTTGTGAAAGTACAGGTATGAATGGAAACACAGAGGCTTGGCTCATATCCACGGGTTTATATGGCTTCCAAATGCACCAAACATGGAAGTGCTAGACTGGGATGACCCCCTTCAACTTGACGCAACAAAGTCTTTCTTTGACCAATTAGTAACTGCATGGAATCCAAGGGGCCCTAAGAGTGGAACATATGGGATACATCGTTCTGTGAAGATGACCCATGCTTGTTAGACACATATGGGATACTTACAGACAACCCTATAACTGACTATGAAAACATGTTGAACCACATGCAATGACACACAAAATGTAGTGAGGCAACCTACTTGCAAAAAAATGTGGGACACTTCAATGTAGATATAAAGCCCCTTGGCCACTCCAAGAGTATTCAAGTTTGGGCTTAGATGAAACAGGTAAAAAAATTACACCCCTACACATAATGATGCACGGGTCAACATACACAACTCAAACATGTTGGCACTATGGCAAGCCAATGTTGACTATCAGCCTATTGTGTCACGACATGTAGTCCTACAATACATTGCAAAATATGCAGCCAAGGTAAAAAAGAGTCAAAAAGCTACCATCACATGTTGACACGGATATCTAATGAAGTTAGCATCGACAACCCTGCAAAGGCCACCTACAACAAGTTCCTTTCAGAAACTATTGTTGATCGGGACATTGGTGCACAAGAGACATGTCACATGTTACTAAAACTCCCCCTCTCCAGTTGTAGTCGTACATTCATTACCCTATCCATCAAGTAAACATGTCCTCACAGATGTAGGTAACACAATAAAATTCCCTTCATTCATAGATGCATACATAAAACACCCTTTACAATTGGAGAACACCTCCCTCTTTGAGGCTACCCATTCCTGGTCCTTCAACAACCAAAGGAAAGTTACTCAGTGGCTACAAAGAAGAACTCATACAATTTGTGTTCAATGAAAAGTTGTAAAAGCCATGGATTTGGGGTAAGAATCTCTAAAGAAACCCCAAAGGCTTTTAACAATCTGATCAATGGACCATGTGATAAGAAATGAGAAAGGTTTTCTTCTTTGCATACATTAATTTGAAATAAACATGCAAACTAAACAAATGAAGTTAACCTTTATTCTTTGAAAGCTTGAAATAATGAACCTAAGAGGATCTAAGCATTTAGTTATGTGTTTAAGAGAAAGAGATCTCCCCATTAATTCCTTCAAGGCCAATAGATCTTCCCTTTTACTCCATGTTAGTGCTATGAAATACAAAATCAAATGCTTTTAGCTCAATGGAAAAAGATGAAATACAATCTAAGCCTAAACAAATTGTTATAATCTATCTTTAGGAAGAAGAGAGAATTCTTAGGAAATGAGGGAGGGGGTATAGCCCTATTTATAGTTTTTGGTTTGGGGAAATGGGAGATTTGGGTGCATGTGGGACAAAGGATAAAGTCCAAAAAGCACTTTTAGCAAGTCAAAGTGTGATTTGACTATGTTTTAGGGTATTTAACCTAGGCTAGACTAATTAATCTCTCTTAGAGAGTAATTAGGGTTTTGGAAGGGTTTTTGAAGGGCTCAATCAATCCAATGAAGTGGATTGATATTCCAAGGAGCTAATAGAAGCAAGCTAGAAGGGAATAAGAAGCTAATGTAGTTAGAACGAGGCTATAACAACCTGTTTAAATGGTTTATAAGAGGAAAAATGACCAAAAAGATGTCGTGAGAGGGGAGTTAGATAGGTCTAACTGGTAGTGTCTTTATCAATTTACAAAGGGAAGAAGCGTTAGTGCACCATTAGAAATAATAGTGTATTGATCAAACTACATGTGTCTACATTTTCCCCTCTTTGAGGTGACGTAAGCTATGTCACTTCAAAGAAAGTAGACAAACACAAACAAGGAAAAATTTTGAAGGGGTAGAAGAAAAATTAATAGGATGAAGGATGACGAATGCCACCTCAGTGTCGATGGGGTGATGAAGAAACTCAACCGATGATCGAAAAAGAAAACAATAGAGAGGAAGTGGATAGAAGACAAGAAACTTAGAAAAAAAAGGATATTGAGCTATGCGTAAATCAATTGCTAACAATAATTAATCATCATAATGTTTATAATCCTCCTCATGGGTCCTTATTAAAATGTGAGCATGTGACGAAAGCATAAAATGACATGAAAATCCAAGATACAAACAACCATCCTTGTGCTAAAAAAGAAAAACTCTATGCAACATACACGAATGCAATGCAATACGAGAAATAAACAAAATCACCTAACAGGGAAATAAGTACAATCACACACACTTAAACCAACAACGTTTAAGATAGTTGCACAAATATTTTGTTATCAAGATGAAGTCCCAAATGTTCTGATAAATGACAAGGGTGAAGAATGATGCCCCAAGAAAGGTGTATTATGCAAGGGGAAAGATGGAGGACACTTGGGTCCCACGAAAAAGCAATGTGCATGACGAAAATAGTACCAGGCAACTGATAGTGCCCCAGAGTACAGAAAAAGTAAGAAACATAGCTTGTGTAGGTGATTGAAGATTTTGGTGATGCACGAGTCGTTGTTTGAAACGTTTGAAAACGTCAGCAAGATCTAGGATGAGTGCCATGCAATAGACACAAGATTTCAGCCGTAGATGATTGGTTTTACCAATTTTAAAGCCATTTTCGAGGAATTAATGTTTTTGTTGTTTTAAATATTTTTCTTTTTTTTTTTTTTTTTTAGATTTTTGATCGGTCAGAAAGAATTTCAAAAGATCAAATATCTTCTAAAAGTATGCGTGAAGATGGTAATGAGAAGGTGAAGCTAGCCAGAGAGCTAGGATATATGCTCACAAGAAGAAAGACGAGTCGGGAAGAATTCATTGAAAATAAATGAATAAATAATTATCATGGGGGAAAATAGATGAAAATTAGAGGAAAAGGTGGGAAAAGGTGCCCGAAAGATGTGTAAATTATTTCGGTGCGATGGAAGAAGTGATCATGTTAGGGTGGCATGAAGTGCCCCAACGTGTGTGAAAATTAGTAAAAATAATTATTTTAATACAAAATAATTATCATAGCGGATAGAAGAAGGTTAGAATGATCACGGCAGAGAAAACATGCCCCAGGGGCCACTGCAACGAGTTAATATACCCACCCGAGGTTGGTAAAACAATCACGACCAATTCATTTCTACTAGAGCTCTTGCAAATTTTTACCGTGAGCGAGAGCAATAGCCCTAGAGTGAGATGGTGAGAATACCAAGGAGGATGAGATGCATGGATCACATCTGAGAGTTCATGCTGGGACCCAACAGATGGACCATACGTGAGTGGCCTATCCCTCCCATTAATTACGCATTTATTACATTTTCTAGGGCTTTTCTAGGGTAGGTAGGACTTTTTTTACGCATACGTGTGGGTGTATGCGTCACCTTTGACGGTGCACACACATGTATGCGTCAAAATGGACATGGATGCACACACACATCCATTCACGGGAGGCAGGGATGCATACGCATACCTATTTGGAAGAAGTGGGTACACGCACGTATATCCATTGGAAGAGGTGGGTACACTCACACGTACCCGTAGAAAACTTTGATGGCAGAGGGGTGCGTATGCGTCGGTTAGGCTAGAACAGCCATGCGCATGCGTGCATGTTGAGGTAGGCACGTAGGCATCACACTGGGTGCATATGCATTCTGTGTGGCCTGCACTAAAAGGAGAAAAAGAGGTAGTGTGTGTATGCATCCGTAAGGGTGCGTATGCGTCATTTAGGGCGTGCAGGTGCCAAAGGAGGTGCGTAGGCACTAGAATGAAGGGGAAAAGACAACTGGCTAAAAAATAACCAAGTATAGAAGAATATAGATGAGATTAGTTCAGAAGAAAAGAATAATTAGTGAATTAGATGTTTTTTGAAGAAGCATTTTTCCTTAGAAAAATATAAATAAGTACCTAACACTTGTGTTGATTTTACAGCGTATACTACCCGTTTTGTAGACTCACGAGTGCTACGGTTGGCTAGCTGTTATAGAGGCACAATTTGATGATGATGATAGAGTGACTCTGGAGAGCCTTTTGCATGTGACATGATTGTCTCATGTGGCGGAGATGCCACAGATTACATTGGACCATGGCCTCTTGACAACCATAGCAGAGAGATGGCATAGCGAGAGTCAGTGTTTTGGCTCCCGACCGGGAGATCACCATTACACTTTGGAGGATGTGTGGCACATCATGCGGGTTCCTATTTAGGGCCATCTTATCTAAACTACAAGCCACTGGACTGATATTCAATGACATATTATACATTTATTCGGTGTCCCCACTATACCACGGCGCGGGATGTCCATCAGATTATCCCAATGTATAGATGATCCAGAGTTAGACCGAGTAGTGGTCTACATGATGGATTTTGTCAGTGGAGTTTTACTCCCTGACAAGACTGGTGCTTCTTTTCCACTTGGACTCCTGGGAGTGATTCTTGGTTTGGTGGAGGGAGAGACCTACTGCTGGGGTCAGTGCATATTAGCACATCTATACTGGGACCTTCATTTGATTACTTACTACCGTCAAAAGATGGTAGGACCTGCTCACCTCCTGCAGATTTGGGCATGGGACCATATTGCCATTTGTCACCCTTAGGTGTTCTGAGAGTTCGGGCTCCTAACGAGCCATCGACGATGGGTTGGGTCCCAACAGGGGACGATGTGCAACCCAACATGGGGGTCGTATATCATTATCGGTGTGAGCTAGATGAGCTGAGGCAGGCTTCCATGGTTTGGAGGCCTTATAGACATTTCCAGTGGCCTGAGGATGGCTTAGAGCTTAGTACCACCACTTTGTAGAGCATTTCATTCTAGGCAGTCATAGCTATATGCGAGAGATATATAGGGTTGATCGGTGCTAGAGGTAGTTCGACATTACCCAGGATGTTCTAGGCCAGATATATGGTATGCTTGCAGAGCTCAAGAGCATTTTGACATGGGGCCACAGATTACTCATGACAGAGCACTGGCTAGTTTCTACATGTGGCACCTATTATTTGGGTGCCACTGAGACAGATTAGGGATCCGGCACTACTCCTGAGTACGGGCCCTGGTATCATGGTGTGCTTCCATGTTGTTTGACTATATCTAGAGTGGCGTATATCACCGGTGTGAGACCTCCTCTAGTAGGGCCTCCTAGTGGTGATGAGGGTGGAGCCATTGGTGGTACTAACAATGATGATGATGATGATGATGAGGGTGGGCCCGATGTGCACCAGTATGTCAGAGGCAGCAAATACGGTCCCATACCATAGCTACCATAGAGACAGGGTCCTACGCCCCAGGCCGAGACAGGTATATAGGGCAGTGGACATAGAGTTGCCCCCAGTGGGCATTCCAATGGGGATATATACCCCTCTTCAGTAGGTACTTCTAGAGTAGGGCCCACCACTTGATATTCCAGAGAGTAGCAGCAGTTGGTGGGCAGCGAGCTGCTCTTCAGCAATAGTTACAAGTAGCTATTTTCGTATAGTTATAGGTGGCTAGGGAGAGAGACATAGCTAGGGCACGCAGTCTACAAGCCCTCATAGTAGACCGAGATTAGAACGTGCCCAGTGTGCAGATTTTGATAGCAGAGAGGATCGAGGCTAGGGGCACGAGGCCACCTGGGGCATTAACAATATTCCATGGTAGAGTTGGATCTGGGAGATGGCCACATAGGGGCTCATATATTGATCCTTCTACACCATCCAAAACTCAAGTACATATGGTTGTGGCCTAGGGGATCATATCCGAGATATAGGCTTAGGCTATTTAACATGAGGGATCGGGTGTGGGTGATTACCGCGAAGAGAGACCAAGAGGCATGACCTCTGGACATGACCAAGTGGATATTGGTCGGGTGATAGGTCAGTGAGATTCTACCCTATAGGAAGCTCTCACTTCTGAGATGTAGATTTGATACGAGACGTGATGAGATCCGGTGGAGAGGCCTTGTATTATAGGACTACCTACTTCGGGAAGTTCCGAAGATTAGCGAGTGTTATCATTCCAGCGATCGAATGCAGTAGTGACGACAGTTCCAAGTCATGGAGTTTAGGCCACTCAGTGAGATCAGTTAGGTAACCCATACCAGGGTAGCCGAATGGACAATAGCTAGATAGATAGTAGGGTGGTACCTCGGTGCAGGTCCATCACAACCACCACTCTTCCGATGACCAGGTCATGGACTCGGGAGCCCCGATGAGGGCGAGAGCTATGGTTGAGCTCTATATTCTTTCTTTTTGTACATATATCTTGTATACATGCCTCTTATGAAGGATGATTTTGATGTATAGCTAGTGTATACCATTATTTTGATGACGCCTCATGATGAAGGCTTGATTCTTTTGATGCATGCCCCTTTTTGATGGCATATTGTATCGATGATGTATTATTTTGAGTACTGACCTGGATAGTTATACATGTATATACTGAGACATTTTTATGTATCATACTATGATGGATTTATGATATATGATTTCCCTTTCCTTTATGTATGTGACATACCTTAGATTTAGAAATGTGTATATTTCATGCTTTCATATTGATGATGTATCTATAGATAGCACCACATGTTTTGGATTCATGAGTTGTTTTTGAGTTTGTATTCTAGCACTTGGGATGATACTAGATGATATTGGTGTTGGGGGGATAGATTTGTGATTATGCGTAACCCCTCTTGCCCCCATTGATGATATGATATGTGATGATTAGCTTAACATACATGCATGATGTGATACTTAGCATTTTTGTATATATATGATGTAGTGAATGATGTTATAAATGTGATGAAATGATAGATGATAGATGTGATAACAAACAATTGTGCAAAACACACAAGCAAAGTTTAACACAACTAAAAAAATATACACATACAAACAACACAACAAACTACAACTAAACAAACACATGTAAAATTTTAACAAGAGATTAAAATGAGATCTAATCTAAGCAAGTAAAAATGAACTTTAAATAGATGCACATAACAAATAAAGAATCCCACAACAATTTTTCACAAGCACGAGAGTTCCTAAATGTATGCAATGCAATACATAATTTAAATCAAACAAGATTCAAAATCAGATAAGCAAATGATCCATTTAAAGAACCAACAATTAAAGACTAAGTACATCAAAACTATACAAACCAACAACTAAAAGCAATTAAAGCACTACTTTGTTTTTGTGGGACAACATTGACATATTTTCTAATGTTTTTGGGTTTATCTAAAAAGATAAGTTTTCATAGCTATGGTCTTTATTGTTGTCTAGGTGTTCCTAGAATAACGTTGTGAAATGAATGTAGCTTTATCCCTGAAAAGGGAAATTTTCTAGATGTTTAGGTTTTTGTGTACCCTTTTCCAAATGTTTTTGTATTTTCCAAGGACATGTTTTGAAATCAATGTACAAGAACAAAGAAGTGTGGATGCCCCCAGCGTGATGTGGGAATATACAAAAGGCAGAATGCCACACGTGTATGTGTGCGAGAAGGTGTCAACGGTGCATGTATGCTTAGCATTGGATGGGAGTATACAAAGGTAATGTCCTCCATGTAGATATAAGAGCAAACAAACCAGATCATGGCAAGGCAAAGGTGGCCCTAGTAGGGTTCCTAGACCTAGCAAAAAAAGTTCATATCTAAAAAGTTGTAATGATTACCCGTCCTTTCGTAAGAGTAACTTGTGTCGGAGAATCTTCCTTGAGCACCAAAAATTGGTTTTCACTCAAAGACCTGCCCACTGCCACAATTGTGTGGTTTTCACATGTGGGTGACTTACTTTTTCTTTACTATTTTCTCATTTTTTTTTTTGCTTTTCTTTTCTTTTTTTCTAATTTTTAATTCTTATTTGATATTCTCATCATGCCTAAGCATAAAACCACTTTAGGTTCATGGCATTCATAGGTTCTAGAAGCTCTTCACCATCTTGAATATGCAAGTTTGTAGGCTCTTGATCCATATTTTGCAATTACAACATAAGGACCTAACCAGTTAGCCTTGAACTTTCCTTTCTTTTCTTTGTCTTTGACGGTGTTCTTCTTATTTTCTTTGAGAACTAGATATCCTACATCAAATTCCCGATGAATGATGAGTTTTTATATCCTCTGGACACTCTTTTCGATAGACTTTTAGGTGATTGAGCACTCTGATACACCTTTCATCTAATAGTTCTAACTCTGCTAGGCGAGCAACCCTGTAGTCCTCATCTTTATCAAGATAGTCTCTGAGAGATATTCTTAGGGAGGGAAGCTCCACTTCCAAAGGTATGATGGCTTCAGTGCCATAGACAAGTGAATATGGGGTCGCACCAGTAGGAGTGCGGATGGAGGTACAATAGGCCCAGAGGGTAGGATGTATTTGTAGATGCCAATTACGGCCGGTTTTATAGACCATTTTCTCCATTATCCATACAAGGGTATTATTGGTGGCTTCTTCATGTCCATTACCTTGAGGGTAATAAGGGGTAGACCACTTAAGTTGGATATGGAAGCATTGACACAATGTTTTAACTATTTTATTTTTGAAGGATTTACCATTATCAGTGATAATGGCCAAGGGGATCCCATAACGGCATATGAGATGGTTCATGATGAATTTTGAAATCTGTGCATCGGTGACATAGGTAAGAGGGACAACCTCTACCCATTTGGTAAAGTATTCGGTGGCAGTGATGATGTGAGTATGACCATCTAATGAAGAAGGATGGAGCTTCCCTATGAGATCCAGGCCCCATTTAGAGAATGGCCAAGGCGTTGCAATAGGTTATAAGGCTTGTCATTGGTGCATGTATTAAATTTCCATATTTTTGGCATAGTTCACACTTCTTTACAAAGTTGCAACAATCGATTCCATGGTAGGCCAATAATAGCCTACTCTCAATAGATTTTTAGCTAAGACCATGCCACTAGTGTGTGCTCCACAAATACCACCATGTACTTCTTTAATTGTGTGGATAGAATCAATAACATCCAAACAATGAAGTAGATTCCCGTCGTAGCCACGACGATAAAGGGTGCCTCCTAGGAGGGTATAATGGCTATGTGGTGAATAAGGGATTTCTTTTCAAAATGGGTGATGTGAGGGGAAGAGTACCATCTTGTAGGTATTGGAAGATAGGGTCGTACTAAGGGGATAAAGGACCAACAACTTCACATGCCAAACATGACTCCAAGCATATCATATGCAGGTACCTGTAAATGTTCCATGAAGAAAGGCATCTTTCTTTCTTTAGGTGTTATGCGTAAGAGAGACCCAATAGTAGCCATAACATCCATGGATCTATTATGCGACCTTGGTTTTTGTTCAAATATGACTTGTGTGAAATATTCCTTCAAAGTTTCAACCATTTTCTTATACGGAATAAGCTTCTCATCTTTAACCTTGTACTCATAATTAACCTATTTTATGATAAGTTGAGAGTCCCGATGACTTACGGTTGTCGATGTTCCATGTAATAGCTAGCTTGAGACCAATAATGAGAGTCTTCGTACTCTACAATGTTATTTGTACATAGGAATCCCAACTGAGAATGCTCGTGGTATGACATCACCTGTTGGAGTGATGAGCTCCACTCCTAATCCAGATCCATGGAAGGTAAAATATCCATCAAAATGAACCTGCCATTCTATGGATTCCTCAATACACATCATAGATGCATCTGGTAAATGTAAGCATAAAGGTTCCATTCACGGAGAGAGAGATTATGCCAACCGATCAGCCACTACTGTCTTTTTAAAGACTTCTGATTCACAAACCTCGATATCAAATTCACTTAGGAGAATGATCCAATTAGTCATTCGGCCTGTGAGGGTTTTGGATAAAAGGTACTTGAGAGGGTCAACTTTGGATATGATCTTGGTTTTATTATTCAGGAGATAATGGCGAAGCTTTTGGAATGTGAAGACAACCACTAAGCAAGCCTTTTCTATTTGGGGATAATTCAACTCATATGTGATCAAGGTGTGGCTAAGATAGTAAATTGCTCTCTCTTTATGGGCTAAGTCATATTGGGCAAGTAATGCACCAATGGCAAACTAGGTAGTGGAAATGTATAAGAGGAGAGGTTCACTTTGGGGGTAGGTGGCATTAGTACAGGTGGGCTGGTCAAGTACTATTTGAGTAGCACAAAGGCTTTCTGACAGTCAGGTCCCCAATTGAATGTGACATCTTTCTTGAGAAAATGAGTAAAGGGGTGGCACTTATCTACAAGTTGTGAAATAAAGTGACGGATTGCCTGAATTTTCCTTGTAGACTCCTTAGTTGCTTGAGAGTGGTAGGTGGTGGCATTTCTATGATAGCCGTAACCTTTGTAGGGTCTACTTCAATCCCTCTTTGTGAAACAATGAACCCTAGGAGTTTTCCTAATAAAACACCGAAGACACATTTCTTAGGGTTCAAGTGAACCTTATAGTCTCTTAGACACTGAAAGATATGCCTCAATACTTCAGGGTGTTCTTTTCTACTTTTGGATTTTGCTAGGATATCATCAACATAGTCCTCCATGATGTCACTTATCATATCATGGAAAATAACTATCATGACCGTTGATGAGTATCCCGGTGTTCTTGAGCCCGAACAACATGACTTTGTAGCAAAAATGTTCCTCGAGGGTGATGAATGTTGTCTTATGTTGATCTTCTTCCACAATTCGTATCTAGTTATAACCTGAAAAACCATCCATCAAGGACAACATTTCATAACCAGCTGTTGAATTGACTATCATGTCAATGTTAGGTAGGGAAAATCATCCTTTGGACATTCTTTGTTAATTTCATGGAAATCAGTGTAGATTCTGATGCCCACAGGATTTTTTGTATTGGGACTATGTTAGAGATCCATTCTGAATAGTCAATAGGTTTAATGAAATCAACAGCTAACAACTTTTCTAATTCTTCTTTGACTAAGAGCGCCACCTTAGGATGCATCTTTCTCAACTTTTGTTTGATTGGTCTGGCATTTGGGTGCACAACGAGGTTGTGCACAACTAGCTCTGGGTCTAAACTAGGCATATCTACATATGTCCACGTGAATATGTCCATGTATTCTTTTAAGAGCTCTCTGAAAAGGTCTTTTGTTCCTGAGCTGAGAGTGAAGCTCCCAACTTTATTATTCTAGGTTGCTCCTCTAAGCCAATGTTGACGTTGATTATTTCCTCAATAAGAATTTTAGAAGCATCTTCCATCCACATAGGATTAGGGGGAAGAGTAAGATCGACTTCCTGTGGTAGCTCATGATCATCTTTAAATGGATAAATCACTTCATCTTTAGACTCTTTGTTCTGTTTGTCTATGAGTTTATCAAAGAGTTTGTCACTATGGGATCTCCATTGAGCCTTCTTGCTTGGTTTTTCAGAAGTAGGTGTAGCTTTATTTATAGTCTTCTTATTTAACCATCCACACATCTCTACTTCTTCCCCAAAGTAGGCACATGTGTCTAGTTGAATCCTAAATCCTTTCTTGTGGTCTCCAGCTGGAATAAAGTCCCTGAGTCCCATGAAATCTGCAAATGCCTCATCATTTTCAAAGAAATCCAAGGGCATGTGAAGTTGTTGATCCCAATCTATAAGTTCAAGATATACAAGGGCTATTGGATATTTATCTAGGGGGATGGATTTAGATAAGGTAAGGACCAACGAATCTGGGAATAGGTTCGTGGAGGAAAGATCCTTATAAAGGCTACATTGGGAATCTGCATCACTATCAGAATGAGATGAAACATCCTCATGTTCAGAAGAGGTGGCGTCATTCTCAGAAGGTAGAGCATCATGGGGCCTTATTCCAAGGCCATGTTTATTAGTTTTAAAATGAGGGATAGGGATAGGCTCCAACCGGCCTTGTGCATTAATGCCACATCCAAACCCACTATAGCCCATGACAAACATCATGCGGGGACCTTTGATGTATTGAGGTGCTTGATTGCATGAAGCCATGGTGCCTTCTAGCACTCTGCTAGTAGGGTCTTCTAACATTTTCTCCTCAGATAGGAGACCACTATGGAAAAATTTTTCCAACGGTTTAGGACATTGCTCGCGAGTGCTCTTGAACTGAAAATAAGGCTTACCCCTTGTCTTGGGGATACTGATAAGTCTGATATCAATAGAGCCTGCTCAAGAGTGAATGGCTTATCTCGGGCCATATTTTTCTGATGTTGCCTCCCATGAAGCAAATGGGTTGACCAATGAGGGAAAATCTTGATTGAAAGGCATGAGGGATTCTGAATCTATTCATTTTTATAGCCTCTATTTGTAGAGGGACAACAACATCCATAGAAGGACATTCATAAGTTGCACGAGAAAAACTATGCAATGCCCTACAATGTGTGAATGGTTCTGGTCACCCAAAATGGTAACCACCTACCCTTCATGACATAACTTGATGCACTAATGAAAATTTGATGGAATAGCTTGCATGGCATGGATCCATGGGCATCCCAAGAGCATGTTGTATGGAAGGTCCAAGTCAAGGACATGAAACGTTGTGTCGTGACACGTTGGTCCTACCTCCATGGGAACCACTATAGTCCTGCTGAATCTCTTTCTTCATTGTCATAGGCCGTGATCATGATAGTCTTAGCTCCCAGCTCTATTTTTGAATGGCCTAGCTATTTAACCAACTTTAAAGTGCAAATATTTAGACCAGATCCCCCATCTACAAGTACTCTTTTGATTTTACGATGGGTAACCACCACTTCGAGATACAATGGTAAGTTATGTTCTGGGTTGTTATGCGGGATTGTAGTATGATCAAAAGTAATATGATCATTGGTGTCTAAGCGTGCAATCATGGCTTGAAGGTTCGTGGGGTCTACCTCTGTGGAAACCCCTGAATTCTACAAAGTTTTGTACAATATGTTCTTATGGGAATTAGATATCTTGAGGAGATCGAGAATAGATATCCTAGTAGGTGTTTTCTCTAACTACTCTATTAAATTATATTGACCTTCCTGAGGGATAGGCACAGGATCTGGTATGACTAAGCAGGCACATCTCATCCCAACTACGCACTCTTTTCTAAAATCTGAATGGTGTTGATCTGTTCATTAGATGAGCTAATACATCCAATGAGGGAATCATAAGGACTATCATTTGTAGGGTAAACATAGGCAGTAGTCCTATAGTCATTGGAGGTTTGCCCTTGATCTGGTTTCTTTTCTTTTTATCTGCATGGTTAGGAAAAGGTTCCTTGTAAATACCCATTTTTTCATTTGAACTTTTACCGTCTCAGGGGGAGAATCCATAGCAATCTTCCCTTCCTCTATGAGGTCTTGGATATAATGGCATAATCGTAAACATCTATTTGTTTTGTGTCCTTTAACACGGTGGAAGTCGCAATATTCATGATCTTTGAACCAAACCGGTTTTGGAGCATCTTCTGGATATGGTACTATTGTAGTTGGATATTCTACCATTTTTGCGTCATCTAATTGTTTTAGGATGGTAGATAAGGATTTTGTTAAGGATGTGAATGTACATTTTGTAGGCGCTTTAGGACGAGGTCCTTGCGAAAGCTTTAAGAGTGGGCTTATCTGTACGGCTTGGACTCTCTTGGAGTCTCGTAATGCCATCACCAACAACATGTTTATTTTTATTGAAGAATTTAGGTTTGTCTATGGATTTGGTTTCATGTTTTTTTTAGTGACAGGTTTAAGCGTTCCCTTGGAAATGAGGGCTTTCTCAATTTGACTACCTTTCTCTATGACTTCTTCAAAGTTTGAGCCACAATGCATTTGCAAGTGAAAGGCTATTTTTGGGTTTAAGTTAGGAACAAATATGCTCACTAACTGTTTTTCTGGTAAGGCACAAGGAAAGTGACTAGCTAACCCATGCCATCATTGTAAAAATCCTGCAAATGTCTCATTGGGTTTTTGTTGTGTTACATAGATCGTTCATTGTGATGTCACTCTCCATATTATAGGAGTAATGCCTTACAAATTTCTCTGCCAATGCGGGCCATGTTGTAATGGAGCCCTTGGGTATGCTATAGAACCATTCCAATCCTACTACTCCAAGGCTGCGAGGAAAGAGTCATATCAAGAAATTATCGCTATATGTGACCTCTTGGCAAGCCATGTAAAAGTCTTTTATATGATCACGAGGGTCACTTTTGCACTTATATTTATCAAACTTGGGAATGGTAAAGTGTTTTGGGAAAGGCTGTTGTAACATGTCCTTATCAAAGGGGTAAGGACATAGTTCTTCATACGAATATTTTCTATTTTGGCCTACATTTCCCTATTGTAATGTAGTAAGCGTATCTTTCATAGATTTCAATTCCTCCTGAATGAGTTTCTCTTTAGTAGGTGACATTGGCCTTTGAGCCTGAGTTTCCTTAAAGGTATAGTTTGTATGTGGATCAAATTGAAACTCATTAGGTTTGTTTTTGTCTTTGTCTTTGTATATGTTTCTTCTTGAAGAGCCTAGGTTTGCTAGTTTCTGACTCAACTTCAAGATCTATTTTTGGAGGATCTCCTCCTCAACCAAGGGGTCCTCTTCTTCATCAAATTTCGAGGAGGAGAAGCTTTTCGCTCAGTTTTCACTTTACGTGAAGCTTTATAGTGAGGTTTTGCGATGGTTCACCTTCGACAATGGCCTTATGGTGCCTAGAAGTGGAAGTGTATCCCACATCAAAAGGTTATCTATGTCTAAGACAAATCTTCGTTCTCCTAAATTAGGGTTAATGACATTTGTTTCTTCTTCACGCTCATGTGGAAGTTTAGCTCCTAATGCTAAGACTCTTGTGAGTACTGATCTTTATTATAATATAGGATTTCATCAAATATATTTAGGTCTAACCTTTTTGTTCTCCGGAAGAGTCTGACTCTTCTCCACTATGATTAATTAACATCTCCGTATCTTTGACTTGAGAAAAGAGTGGTTCTAAATTGTGACCACTAAATGGAAAGGTGTCGAAAGGGTTTTATCCTATATCATCCTCATTTGATTTGGCTGCAATTTTTTATTATTTTAGGCATTACTAGCAGACGTTTGTATGTAGTGGAGTAACCCCTCGGTGTATAGTTTTCTATTAGACATTAAGGTGATGTTGGAACTATACTAGAGTGTATCCTAGATGTAGTGTTATGCGGTCATATTTGTCAAAGAAAATTCATATGAACACCTACATGTAATGATCATTCAAATTTTTATTACCAAGTCTATGCCTTAAAAATAGATAGCGATAATAATGTATCAATATGTAAGTCAAGTTATAATCCCAACAAGGTCTAAGCACTGACATGATGCTTTGTCATTGTTCCTCGATAAGGTATACCTAAAACTAGTTTGAATGCCAATGAAAGCTAAAATTTCTGAAAAAATGGAAGTCATGAATAGATATAGCGTAAAAACGTCACTGTGATACATTAACCAAGAAAGCAAGGTGTTAGTACTAGGACAACTTTATTATGATATATATAAGGCGTTATCGACACTTTTCAAGAAGACTCAGATGACGTTGAAACTAAAACTAAGTGATAAGTATAACAAGGAGTTTTTAATTGTGTGAGCAACGTAACCACGCAATAAGGGGACTTATACCATCTTCTCAAAAAATGAGAATATGATGTAAGTACCGAGATTGTGCGTCTAGGATGTGAACAAAACTATCAACTCAAGAAGAGACAAAAGATGAACCAGACACAGTGGTGAAGATGATCTTGAAATCAAGATGGATGGACTTTTATCAAAGCTATGAAAAGCGTACCTACACACTTTAGACATTTAACAACCCAACCGCAAACATGGATGGGCATAAATGGACAAAAAAGTGACAAGCACTATCTTTGATAAAAATGCGTAATGTATGCACCTTTCTCACCCCAAACAATGGGCAATGAGAATGCAAGGGTATTGATCAAAAGATGGAAATAAACCAAGAGCCACCTAGGTAGAGCTTCACCTCATCCGAAGACAAGAATAAAACTAAGCAAAGGTGGGACGTAGTTTAGTTTTGTGATGAAAGACACTCAGATAAAAATCACAAGGGTTCTTTTCCTTGTTTGAAAAACAAGGTTTAGATTCCAGATGAGTTGTCACTTCGTGATGGCTTGATGCAACAATGGACTAGTAAAGTGGGCTCCAAGATAAAATGGCCTCCTTAATAAGTTCTCTCACCTAGGTGCTACAAAGTTGTCTTAAGCGAGTGTAATTTACCCAAAAAGTCACAATGACTAGTTTGGGAGTATCTCAGCTTTACTTTACCCCTTCGAGCACAAAGGGAAACTAGTGTGTCCCCATGTGCTCTCTCTTGGGTCACCATACGGACAACCGGTGACTCTATCTCACAAGGCATACTAGTCAAGTGGGTAAGCGGAGCGCTTCCTATTTCATCCACGAGGTTACTCGGTGGTGGATTAATTTAGGGTTCTGCAATCACCCCCCATTGTTATAGCTTAAGGCATTATGCCAAAGGGGTTATGTTCCAGTTGAGTGGATAGGGACATACTGTAGACACTAAAATTAGGTCACACTCCCTATTGTCCCTCAACATATAAGCACCCTTTTTTTTTACATTTACCTAGTCCCGACCCCCTTCACCCCACTAATATTATTTCAATTAATTTAATTAAATTAATGCATTATCCTCACTATATTTATTATTTAAATATATTATTTAAATAATATCTACACATATAGTTCACTTAGACACCTCACCAAGCTAACTCAACCTAAGACCTATTCTTAGCAAGTTACCATAACTAACTAAGACTTACCCAAACCCTAAAAATCAATGCCTACATTCCCTCTAACCACATTCCCACATGCTCACAAGAAGATCCCAGTCTAATCCATGGGATAATGACACGAGATCCAAGAAAATCAAGAATATCTCTCTAAGTTTAGTAAACCTAGGAAATCCCACCTTGACCGACGTCGGTTATCCCTAACCATCACCGGTTAAGCCGGACCACCATCGGTTACCCCTTTTAACCCCTAAACTACCTTATTCTCAAGGTTGGAAAACATTGGGAGAAATTTGATGAGAAAGAACAAATCTCAGAGAGATAACACATCTTCAGAGAGTAAATTCCAATAAAAAACTCACATCCAAGGAAGGAGATTGAGCATCTTCTCCTACATAGACCTAGCTACGATCTAATCTATCCAAGCAAAGAGGAGTGTGCATGCAGCCCATGCAGAAGCTTTTCTTCAGTTGGTGATCACTTGCAGCCTTCAAACCCATCATCAGCACCTCCATCCTTCATACACAAACCTTTAGGAATGAAATCCAAGTAAGTATAATGTCATACTTCTCTGGTTTGTTTCATTTCATCATTATTTTATCACCCATTGTTTATCTTGCTCCATATTGACCTTCTCCAACATTTTCACCTCCATAGACTCATTAAAACCTCACAAAATCCTACTCCAATCACCCAATACCTCATCCCGACCAACCAAAATCCTTTGTGCAATCACAAAGGAGACCAAAACCTTGTTTTGTGACATTTCCAAATCTCACAATAATCGCACCCTGGTTATACCTAACCATCGTCGATCACCCCTGACCGACACCGATCTCTGTGTTTGCCCACACAACCTTAAACAGAGACCTACCCACCTAATTTTACCTCACCCTCACTCACCTATGATCTACTTGAGACCTTTATCAGACCTACAAAGACCCTAAACTAGTCATTTGACCTATGGATTCTATTCTAGCTTAGCTTGTTAGATTAGATCTATTTTCTTATTGTGTTTTTAAGTGAGATACCTAAATCATTTTAAAATAACAATAGGATTTACTTTTTTTACAACATTAATTTGTTTAAAAAGTGGACTGACAACCATCTAGGAAGTATCATACTTCTGGATCTAGCTCACGCTAGGGAGTTCACTACCCATATTGTTTAATTTTTTACGTGGTCTTGCTTTCATTACAGGTAGTTCCTCCTAGCCAAAAGGAAGCTCTCACGGTCAGCTGTGGATTTGGAAGTCATACGCATGCAACAACCCATCAACCAACATTTGAATAGGTATTCCTCCTATGCCGTTACCCTATCTGTTTCGTCAATGATTCAAAGAAACAATCTAAGAAAAAGGTGAAACATTTTGGCACACCCGGTGGGACCCATCCGGGTTCCTTGCATTTCATTCATTCCTAGGAAAAAATTGTGTGTTTTGTTTCCCTTCTAAGAGCGTACACACTAATTTTCTTCCTTGGTAATCCACATCTCCTTTCTATTTTTCTCTAAAGGAAACTTTTCTTTTGGTGTAATTAAAAGGAATCATTTCTTCATGTTTTCTACATTCTAGTGAAAGAGCATCCCTCTTCCTATTCATCTTATTGTGTCATCCAATTTCACATTTTCGATTTGGGTTTTAAAATCATTGCATTTCATTCTGATTTTCTGCATTAGCTCACATTAATTGAGGGTAACCTATATGTTGGAAGTCATTACTAGCTGATGGTTGACAAACGAATCATAGAAAATCACTTCTATCCTTTTCTCTTTCTCTGAGTCTTACCAAACCACACAAAATTCAAAATACATACATTCTTAAACAACATCTTACCTGGAAGAAGTTGTAGGTGATCACACGATCATGACATAGTGGGCACCCAGCTCACTGCTCTTTGAGTCATACTTCAGAGCGAAGCCCACCCCCACCATAACATACCTAAAACCTCACCCTTTAGATCTCCTTCTTTGTAGGAAGCCATCCTCACCAAAAAAATCTATTTCACAATTCATGTGTCAGTCCCTAAATAGCATAAGCTAAACAAACATAATAGAAAGGGCACTCCTAGGATCACATTTTCTTAGTGTTTCTACTTGGCTTGTGTTTTGAGGTGAAAGATCACATTCATCACTTTTTTGTTCATCCTTGCATGCTCCTCATCATAGCTGGTGTATTCGGCTTCACCTAAGTGTGCCTAGGCCATATCATCATCATTCCCAGAATTCTGGGTCTGATTCTACATCAGATTTTAATTCACAACCACTTTCTTTCATCATTGTTTCAATTTCACAGTAACCATCATCGGTTACCTCTGACCCACCATCGGTTATACCCAACCAACGTCGGTTCTAGGTCCTTTTGCTAACCTACTCAAAAGGACATTTTCACTTCACTTTCTTCCACTTTCCATAGTCTCTGTCACTGTCATTTTTTCCCATTGACATTTTACACATCCCCAGATTTGGCATTCTTGTCATATTTTGCCTTCTGCCTCACTATTTACTCATTGTCCATTTTCTATAGTGACCGGAAGTGGTTACCCCTGACCGATGTCAGTTTTCACTAACCAGCATCGGTTATCCTATTTCACATTCCACCCACCATTTGTTACTTCATCCATTTTTTCACTAGATTCACCTATTCCTTATTGTTCTTTGTATCATTTACAGAGAAGCAGCCCTACCTGATCAATACTGGTTCACATGGTGCTGACCCAAAGACAAGCAAGTGCCCTCGTGTTCCACACCATTTCCAACCACTCCCACCTAGTCCATCACCACCTTCTATTTTATCACCAGCCATGGATCCCATCCAACCTACTACTATCACTACCAGAGATGAGGAGTTCACATGACTCCTTGACCAGAACCCTACCACCTTGCAGTTTTACCTCTCCCACTCGTCCACTCGAGATGCCTTGGGTCAATTGATATACGGCATGCCCATATCTATCCCCCATTGTTACACCCACTTCCACATCGGCCCCATCTAGCTCTTCATGCTTCCCACATCCACATTACCCCAGGTCATTTCATATTAGGTTCTATACCCATTATGACTATGTTATGCATACTGTCTGTTACCTCTGTGGTACCCATTACATCTACCATACCATCGACGACTACCCCAAACACAACCTCATTTTCCCCTCATGTCTCACACATACCTATGGCTACATTCCCACCTCTAGTTTTGGTGACTCCTACCCCATTTCAGAACGTGGTTCTTTCCATTCCACAATCATTAGCCCCTATTACCACTAGGGTTACCATGACCCTTCCACACCCATATACATACTACTAACAACCACATGTTTCATCTATTATTCATTCTAGGTATGTACCCCCTATTTCATTGCCTTCTTCTCCACCACCTTACATGGCAGCCCCATACACTAGAATGCCACCCCATTATATGCCCAAAACCAACCTCCTCACGCTATAGGAGGCATCCAATCATCACAACCCACCAATGACCTAATTAAATTGATGTTGGACAAGATGCAGACACTGGAGGCATCGGTTTCGCTCTCACAACACTCTCACCTATGATGAGATTTGCAACGAGCCTATTCACCCATCCATTCCTATCCATTCATACCATGTGCATTGGGAAATGCCTAAATTCAACTGCTTCAATAGTAAGGAAGACCCACAACAACATTTTGCTCGTTCAAACATGGGTGTTATCTGATTTCTCATGATGATGCCTTGCTTTTGAGAACCTTTCCCATGTCTCTCACTAGACCTGCATTAGACTGGTATAGTGGGTTACCTAAACACTCTATATTTTCATTCAATCAGGTAGCCCAAGCTTTCTTGGATCATTTCTCTATCAATATCACCAAGAAGGTTACCATGACCGATCTATATTCCACACGTCAGTACGAGGACGAATCTATCACATATTTTTTCACTCACTGGCATAGCCTGATCAATCAACTTACCTTCCAACTACCACAAACTGAACTCATCAAGCTCTTCACACGAGCTTGTGCCAGACATATCTCCCCAACCTTGCAGGTCAAAATTTCCAAACATTTGATGAGGCATTCACTATGGCATGAAAGTTAGAGATTCGGGCCATCGAAGAGAAGAAAATCCAATTACGAAATAAGAATTCAGCATTCAAGTCAAATGAAACATCTTCTTCTTCCAAACCACCAACCAATTATTCAAAGGCTAAGGGTACCACTAACATAGTGGTACTCAAGGCCAGCCCAGCTCATCCATCCAATCAAGCTACACCCTCATCTAATCTATCACTGTCCAAGCTTTTTGATTCAAACAAGAGCAATGAAAATATACCCCAATTGGGGAACCTTACTCTTCTGTCTTAGAAAATCTTATCAAAGCTGGAGCCATCACCCTTCCACCCATAAAACCACACACTGGTTTTGACCCTGCTCACCCCATGCCCGCATGGTATAAAGAGCATGATTTCTATAACTATCACCGAGTGAAGGGTCATAGTGATGAAAACTACATCACTTTCAAGAATATTGTCCAAGAAATGCTTGAGAAAGGTGAGTTAACTATGGATAATCCCAACGCCACCCCAACCAAAATCTACAAATATTTAAAAAACCATTTCCCAATCATGCCCCTTCATCCAATCAAACCGGTGAGACATCCACTCATGATACCCATACCCGTGAGGTTCACACAATCTTTAATGAGGTACATGTCACCTCTCAATTACCTCACATCCCTTCCATAGAGGAAATCCTAGCCCAAAATCCTCCTTCCACATTGGAACCAACCGTCATTGTTCCTTCACCAATAGAAGAGCACCTTTCATCTCCTTCATCACCAACGGAGGGTTTTCACTAACATTGAGACCATTTCACCCCTAGCTTCTCCACTTAGAGAACCTTTACCTACCATACCTCCTCCACCCATATAGAGGAGCACCCATTACCTCCTCCACCCACAGAGGAGCACCTACCTTCTCCACCCACAGAGAAGCACCCATTACCTCCTCCACCCATAAAGGAGCACCTATCCATTCCTCCACTTATAGAGGAACTCCCATCATCTCTTCCACCCATCATAGACCCAGTGGAGATACCTTTTCCTCTCGGAGCACTCTCCATCAGCTACCCAACATCCAACAAACCTACTTTCAGCTCTCTTACCCATGGAAGCTTGAAGCTAGCCAATTCCCCATCTCTAAGATGCATTTTATGGGAATCCCCATTAGGTCCTCACCAACTCCACCCATAGATGTGTCATTCTCATGTTTGGTGATCACTTAGATTATGTGGATAGGGATTTATTATGGGGGTGCCTCTTACTCCCTGTCTCAACACAGATGTAGAGATCCCTCGATGACACCTCCACCATCTACCCAAACACATTTCCACCCATCAAACCAAATACAACTACTACTGTCATGCAACCCCTTCCATGATACCCTTTAGCACTCACACCACATCCTTACCCATAACCCGACCTACACCTAAACCCAAACCCACACCCACAACATTTTCCTCCACTAAACCTATTACCACTTTAGGGGTCACCCCAACCACCAACCTTACTCATCCACCTATTAAATTAGATTTAGCTTCATCCTCCAACATCAATACCACACCTACTCTGACACCCAAACCAAAGAAACAAACTCCTCGACCTCATACCCTAACCACCACACCAATCACACCCACACTTGTCCCATCTTCCTTAAGACCTCAACTTCCCAACATGGTCAAGCACCCTTCACCCATCCATAAACCAATAACACAACAACCCATTCCTTCCTCACATACCTCTAACCTACCCAGGCACACAACATGACTTATACCTTCACCTGTAGTCTCTTTACCACCAATACCTCCAATACCTTTAGCTATTGCTTCACTACCCACTACACTTCAGTCTTTGTCCCTCACACCCCAAGTATGACCTGCGTCATCTACCTTCATAGCACCCCCATTATCCCCATGGGTAACTCACCCTCTTCCTCCATCTACTTTTCCTTCCAGACCTCATACACCCACATCACCTTTACCCAAGAAGGTGTGACCCAAAAACAAAACCCCACTACCCCACAATAAGGTAGTCTCAACAACCCCACACCCTCCTACCCATCCATCTACTGTACCCCTACCCAAACGAACCCACCGATACCTCAAACCACACCAGCACCTAAACCCATCACTCGACCCATTCCTACTCTTCCAAAAACAATTCCCAGACAACCAACCACACCTACACCCAAACCCACATTCACTTCCCATTGTGATCCACTAGTAGGGTCCTATGCCAAAATTTTAACCAACCTCCTTGAGACTTTTGTTATCACATTACCACCACTCTGACCTTATGACCCCCTCAAACCCAAGCCAAAAGGGTTTGATGATACTAAAATTTGTGCATACCATCATGTGTCAGGGCACGATGTGGAGAGCTATAAGGCCTTGAAAACCATCCTCATCCAATTATGTCCACCAGAAACCAACTTTGATGATGACGACCTTCTCGATGAGGATCCTGCTTCACCAACACCTATTCCCACACTACCTACTCAACAACCACAACCTCTGCCCTCACAGCTCCTAGAACCACACACAAAATTTGAAATTAACATGGTTCACATCAGAGAACTTGCCACGCCACCACCTAAATGTCATTGTGCCCAGCTGACCTCACAGGCTTCTCTCCTCCACTAGGTTTTTTCCCTTCATGTCATTATACCACTTACCCTACACCTTCTCCATTTGCCAACTTCCCTCAAATCAACATGGTACACGTCACTACACATGCGTAGAAGGGAAAAGAAAAGGCAACTGACCCACCAACCAATCCTATACCCAACATACCATCTACACCCATACCTAAAATCACTATCCACAACCCCACATACCCCATTTCTAATGGCATCACACATCACACCATGCTCAAACAATTACACCAATATCCCCTCAAAATGTCCTTATATGACCTCATCCAAACCTTGAATCCCATCGTCAAGCTCTCATGGAGGTTCTTTAATCTATTGAGGTTTTACCCAATGACCCTACTCCGTAGCCTCCATTATCACACCCCATCATGTAGCCTCTCTCACCAAATTACCACCTTCATCCTCACCTCACCTTGTTCACCAAGTGGCCTCCCTTAGCTTCTCAGAGGAGGAGATCGTGCCACACCAAAATGATGACCCAAACCCAACCCTCTTCATCTTTGTCCACATTGATGACATATGGGTACACCGTGTGATGATTGATGGAGGCACTAGCATTAACATCATTTCATCCCATGCATTTTCTCAAATGCACATACCTAACAATTACATGCACAAACATCCGGTCATGTTGCATTCATTCAACGATGCTATCACCACCACACTAGGCACTTTGTCATCCTTCACATTCGCATGGGCCCCGCACTATTGTTCTAGAATTGTTTTATGTTTTGGAGGGGGAATTCCAATATAACTTGTTGCTTGGTAGACCCTGGATCCATGTCATGGGTTGCGTTCCTTCCACTTTGCATCGTTGTGTAAAGTTTGAACATGAGGACACACTTATACCATTCTAGCTGACCCATCACCTTTCAAAACATGCAACATGCTTTACCGACCCAATGATGTGCTCATACCTGTCAAGTTATCTACCTCTGTAACCACTACTCACCTTCACCTACACCTCCACCTACCAGTACAGCTGTTGCTTTCACCACACATACCTCCTCTATTCCTACCACTACTATAACCTCCACGGCTGACCCATTAGCTTCCCCATCCATTAACTCCACCTCCGCATCGACCTCCAACACATCATCCATACCAGCTACTCACATACCAACCACTGATCCCTTGGAAGGTGTTTTTCAATGCCTCACTCTGGGGGAGTACCACCTATATAGTGTCAACACATTCCTTACTTTGCAGTATGGAAGCCTTCACCAACACCCTCACTATGATCACCGTATAGGAGAATGCCTCCTTTATGGTCCTCCTCATCTTCGTACTAGTCTCACCTATGGGGGACTTGATACTACCACTTACACACCTGAACCACCATCACAACCCTCCCATTTTCTGACTGACTTCCAATCACTTACCAATCACCGTTTTCACCCACACCTTCCTACACCGTTGTGCATGGAAGGGTTTTGGTTTTGGATTTTACAAGCAAGGCCACCATATTGTTATTCCATGTACCACCCACAAACATAATGACCGGAGTGGTATCGGCTTCCCTAAACCTCTACCAAACATGCCCGCATTGAACTCATTGAAGACCCTAGCCCTTTTCCACCTTCATCACCACCCTCACTGACGGAGCCGATGGATCTTGAATCTATCCCTCCTAAAAAAATTTTTTTTTCATAAACACCATTTCCTTGGGGCCTTTGACTTATCAACACGAAGGTGAGGCCCTTCCACTCTCCCATTCCCGTATCTCTAAGATGATCAAAATGACACACCTACCATTAACATCGTTTAATGTCGGGATGATGAATCCATACTCACCTACCTTGTGCGAAAGACTCATATATTCATCGGTCGTTACCTTTAGATGAAAACCATGTTGAATGAATCAACTATCGAGATCAACATTCATACTCGGGATGACCCACATCTAAAGATCGGACAATCTTTAGATGTTGTTGAGTAGGAAGCCATCACTTCTTTTCTCGAGATCATAACCACGCTTTCACTTGGTCTTACGCGACATGCCTATTTGACCCCACCATAGTGGTCCATAATATCGTAACCATTCCTAATGCCAAACCTATCAAACAAAAGATGAGAAAATTCACCCTCACATTACTTTCTCATGTTTTATAGGCCTTTTTTCGGTTTCCTTCATCTTACCATTGATTATCCTCGTTGGATTTCTAACATTGTCCTTATTACCAAAGCAATAGGGGGACTCCACATTTGCATGGAATTCCATGACCTCAACCTCACCTACCTAAAGATGACTTCCCATTTCTCGGTATTGATCAATTGGTTGACCTCACCACTGGTCACGAGATGCTCTCACTCATGGATGGCTTCTCGGGTTATAACCAAATTTTTCTTGCCCCAGAAGATCAGCACAAGACCACATTCATTACCCCTTGGGAACCTTTTACTATCGAGTCATGCCTTTTGGCCTTAAAAACGTTGGTGCTACATATCAGCATGTTATGACTTACATCTTCCATGATATCATGCATCGCATATTGGAAGATTACGTGGATGATCTCTTGGCCAAATCTAAATTTCATTACCAAGCACCTCGCCATCCTCCAAACCATCTTTGACCACCTCATTAAATATTGCATCCACCTTCAACCTAAAAAGTACATCTTCGGTTCTTTCAGGAAAGCTCCTAGGATTTATTGTTTCCCTCCATGGTATAGAAGTTGACCCTACTAAAGTCAAGGCCATTCTAGAAATGCCTCCACCCACTAACCTTAAACAACTCTCGTAGCCTGCAAGGTAAATTGCAGTCCATTCACCATTTCATTTCACAACTATCTGATCAATGTCAACCATTTCATCATCTTCTTAGGAAAGATGTCTCCTTTAAATGGGATGATGACTGTCATAAAGCTTTTGAGGCCCTAAAACAATACCTTCTCTAACCACTTGTACTCATTCCACCTAAATATGATCAACCTTTTTACCTATACATATCAGCTACCGATCATTCCTTGGGAGCCATGCTCACTCATCGCGATGAACAACATAGGGAGCAGGTGGTTTATTACATAAGTCCATACTCTTTTGGACTATGAAACCCAATACAACCATCCAGAAAATCTTTTCTTAGCCTTAGTTTTCATCACCACCAAACTCCGCCATTACCTACTCAACCACAAAACCTATGTTGTGACCAACACCAACCCTTTACACTTCATGTACACCAAACCTTATCAAAATCAGCATGTTGTGTGATGGCTTATGCTTTTAGCTAATCTTGACCTCGAATTCATTCACCAAAATTCCATTAAGGGCTAGGCTATCACCGACCAACTGGCTAACGCACCTATTTTCGGGGACCAACCCTCTAATTTTGACTTTCTAATGAATCCATTGCTACCCTTTCCCTGGATGAACCCCCTTACCAAATGACATTGTTCTTTGATGGTTCCAAGTGTCAGCATGGGGGTGGGGCTGGTGTTATCCTCATTCCTCTAGATGGAGAACCCATGCCTTTGTCTTTCAAACTAGACTTTGAATGCACCAACAATATTTCAGTATGAAGCACTCGTACTAGGTCTCCAGACCACCTATGCCCTAGATGTCAAATCCATTCACATCTTTGGTGATTCATAATTGGTCATAAACCAAGTCAATGGTATGTACCAATGTCGTAATGAGATACTTCAAAAGTACAAACATCATGTAGACATACTTTTGACCACCTTTGATCGTTACACCCTTCAAACCATCCCATGTTCAACCAAAAATTTGTAGATACCATGGCCTACTTAGCTTCCCAAATACCTGCTTCCCCTACGATTCCAAAATATTTGTCACCGTATAATGCCTCCATTCACCTTCTTATTTACCTCATGATGTTTACTCAATCAGAAATGACACCCCTGACCCGAGTGACCTTTGGTATAAACAATACTCTGACTACCTTTCCCTCTCCATCTTACCTCCTGATCTCACCCATAATGGACAACATGCCTTCCTTAAAAAGGTCTCCCATTTTGTTATCCTGGGGACTCCTCTATAAGCACAGCTTTGATGGTATTCTCTTACGATGCCTCACAAGTTCTAAAATTCCTTATACCATTAAGGAGGTTCATGATGGCATATGTGGAGGTCACTTTAGTGGCCTTGTTGTTGCTAAGCGTATTCTTTTCCTAGGCTATTACTAGCCGACCCTTAACCATGATTGTTGTGACTATGTCAAATGCATTGTGTGAAATGTCAACAACATTCCAACCTTCATCATATACCCAGTCATGCCTTACAGGTCTCTCATGACCTTTGGCCCTTCTCTCAATGGGGTTTGGATCTTGTCGAAGAAATCAATCCTCATTCTTTCCAATGCCATCAATGGATCATAACCGCTATGAATACTACACAAAATGGGTGGAAGCAATACCACTCATCTCCATGAAAGCTAAGAAAATATGTGAGTTCATTAACCATCACATCATTTTCCACTTTGGTGTCCCTCATCACCTCATCATTGACAATGGAAAACAATTCAAAAACAAAACATTGCAAAAACTTTGCGACCTTCGGCATTCAACTTAGTTTCTCATCACCTTATTACCCACAAACCAATAGCCAAGCCAAATCTACTAACAAAACCCTCAACAAAATTCTCATGAAAGTGGTTGATGATACTGGGAGGGATTGGCATACGCACATTCCTTTTTCCCTATGGGCATACCACACAAGTATTCACACTTCCACTGGCCACACCCTTTTCACTAGTCTACGGTATAGAGGTTGTTCTGCCTCTCGAAGTCTAGATCCCCTCACTCTGCATTTCTCTCCAGGACATGCTCACTGATGATGACTTTCATCAGGACCAGCTTAGCACAACTAGAGTTATTAGATGAATGTTGTCTTAACACTCTGGATCACCTTCAAGTTTACCAACAACGTATCAAACGTGCTTATGAAAAATGTGTTCATGAATGAACCTTCCAAGTCGGTGACCTTGTCTTGAAAGAAAATCAACACGTAACCAAAGAAGAAAAAAGTAAATGAGGAAAATTCACTCCTAATTGGCTTGGACCATACATCGTAACTCATACCTATGGATCGGGTGCCTATCATTTGTCCTCACTTGAGGGTAAACCCAAACTTGAGCCCCTTAACACATTGCATCTTTGACCATTCTTTTGTTGACTCATGTCATCCTACCTCACCCTTTGTCTCTTTACAGGATCGTTCCTTGAGTGTTATCCACTCCATACACCTCCCTAACAATTAAACAAGAATCATGTGAGTACCTGTCACTTGTTATCTTCTCTTGAATATGTGTACCATGACACTACACATAACATGATTCTCATGGATACTTTTCATCTACCTTTAGATGAGATCCCATGGTCATTCCACCCTACCTTTTGAACAAGAGTCCTATCCTTCACCTTGGTCTTGTCCATGATTTCAAAGACCTCCAATGGGACCAAACTCCTTGAGTCAAACTTCTAATAAAAAAAGATGACTCCCTCAAAAGGACATCTTCCTCTCGACCAAATTGCTACTATAAATAGACTACTCCCTCGAAGGACAACTATGTGAAGCTTTAAAAAAAAGAAGAAAACCGAAGCTTCCCGCATCGATCAGCTTCACGAAGACCTCAAGGAGTACCATATTATTTATCCCATATAGACTTCCTACATCGATCAGTCTATCAAAACCAAAAAAAAAAACACTTTTTAGTCATGGACTTTCCCATCGTGACCTCGGACCTCTTGCCCAAAAGACCTATCACTCCAAACATATACAGTTAACTACCTTTCACCCACCTTACCATTTCCACTCTCATTTCCTAATTTCCTTAAGGGACATCTTGGAATTTCGACATTTGGTGATCCTGTGACTACTTTCACCGTAGAACAGTTAATCATGCAATGCCTTTCGGGTCTTGTATTCATCACCCCTTTTCAAGGTATGATCTACTCGGTATGATTCTACCCAATCAGGTGGCTTTATTGCCCCCCTCTTATCTTTTAACCATCTTTGTTTACATTTTGATTACCTTATACAGGACTTGGTCCTCGATGCTTACCTTTGGGGTCATCCTCCCCTTTCTATAATCACCTTCACCTATAATCTACCCACACCTATTAAACCTAAACCCACTACATGACCACAAACCTACCAACTCATTCTCATATTCTTCCCTAGCTCATGGGAGAACTACATCGGCCTGAGGTCCCTTTTCATCGAGACTATGTAGGTAGCACTCCGAGGGCATGGGGCCCTTGGAGGTTAGCTCGGCCACTCTCTACCCTAATCAATTCATCAACCATGCCTAACTTACCATTTACCCCATGCTTCACTTAGTTCCCATGTTTCTAACAAAATTGGAAATTAAGCCACATACATAACAAGTTATTTACCATTTTATACATTTGTTACACTTACCATCATTACGCATAGATTATACAACATTTCACATATGACCCATAATATCATTCATTTCCAACCACAATAAATCGTGCCTACCAAACCTGACTCAACCATGCCTATAACCTAACTCAATCCATGCCTATAACCTGACTCAATCCATGCCTAAAACCTAACTCAATCCATGCCTATAACCTGACTCAATCCATGCCTAAAATCCTGACTCGATCCATGCCTATAACCTAACTCAATCCATGCCTAAAATCCTGACTCGATCCACACCTATAACCTAACTCAATCCATGCCTATAACCTGACTCAATCCATGCCTATAACCTGACTCAATCCATGCCTAAAATCCTGACTCGATCCATGCCTATAACCTGACTCGATCCATGCCTAAACTGACCTGACTCTATCATGCCTAACTCACCTAATTTCCATCCATATCAAAGTAACACATCCATATCTCATCTAACACAAACCATAAAACCAACATCTCATAAACACATCAATGCATCACAAAATACCATGAATCTCATCATATAAATCAATAAATGTGTATCTCAACATACATGCCTATCTCATCATGGCCATCATCTCAAAAATGTTGGCACGTAGGCCGATATACAATACAAAATGTCATCGGCATGCAGGTCGGTCTCATATATACACAAAGAATGAATGAATCAATACAAAAATCTTTGGCGTAGAGGCCGTATATGCTCACAATATACAAAAATCACTCATACATCCTCACCATCTTTGGCACGCAGGCCGGTATGTGATCAAAAATACAAAAATCTATGGCACGCAGGCGGCATATATATCAACAATAAACACTAGTATACATCCAAAATAGGAGGCTACATATCAGACATCTCACCAGATGTCCTCCATCTCCGTGTCACCTGCACCCTCGGCCTCCTATGCCCCTACTGGCACATCACCTCACTCTAGTTGTTGTGCACTAGTGGCCTCTCCCTGATCAGGCCTCGGAGCTCGCTGCCCTCCTGTGCTCTCCACACTATGTGTGCGGGATCTCATCCTCTCACTGGATGCCTATGTGCCCTGTACTCTCCGTATGAGAGGAAGTCTATCCTACTGCCATGAGCTAGTCTTGATAGTATCATGCCTCACCTAGGGCATCCCATAGCCTAGATATAGGCATGGTCTATGGTGGTCCCATAGGTCTCGGCCCTTGTATCTTCCTACGCCATCCTGTGAATTGGGACCAACTCCCTGCACCTGTGGTGGTGCCCCACCCCTGTGCCTGTGGTGGTGCCCCTGTCCTTGTGCTTATATCTGGGCCTGTAAGACCCTAATCTATGCTTGGGTTGTGGCCAAATGAGCCTGTAATCCTACCACCTAAGCCTGTAAGGCTGCCACCCGACCATCTCTATCTCCATCTCCTCCACCCTCTCCCTCTGCCATCTGGGCCTGCAGACTGGCCACCTGTACTCATAGCTCTACTACCTCTACCTTTGCCCCTCCCCTTTAGTATGTCTCTGCAGTATCCTATCTATGTGATCAGCATCGCTACTTACTTCCCCTAGGGCATCTCTCTGTCTTATCACGATAGCTAGGTTTGGCTTTACCCAGTGCAGGGGTATGGCTCATAACTAAGCCAGCCACCCACCACTTTACTGTACCTATCTATGTATCATCTATCATCATCAATCCAGATCAATGGCTCCTCCTCCTCTCCTGTAGGCATGGTAGGCTATGGTAGAGGGAGAGGCCTCTCCACATCATCTCTCTGGTACTGTGGGAAGGGTGGAGGAATATCCTGTATGAGCCTGAACTGCCGTCGGACCCTATCGACCGGATCATCTCATCCTCCTTGGCACGGTGACCCTGAATCCACCTCTCTAGCTGGAGCTCAGCTAGCTCCTCATGCATGTTCCTATATGAGGGGAATCCCACATATGGCCTCTAGATAATGTCCACTCTGGACAACCCCTCCAACAACTACAAAAATGGGCCACATCATATGTCGGCCTATCTGACCTCCGCTCACTGTTGCAACCGGCACCCATCTCCTGTATCCCAAATGTACACATCTTGGTGGGAATGCATCTGCTCGGGCATCCCTATCGGTCGAACATAAACTATGTGCTCATAGGCCCAGTAGTGTAGTATAAATGTACAACACAGGCTAAACCTGCATGCAGCCGCCCATACACCAAAGCTCTCTGTAAAGCTTACACCAAAAATGTTGGTGCCTAGGAAAACCATGTCTCATGCACCATCATATCATGGAGCACCCCATCAGTGAGTGGGGAAAGCATCCACCCTCTACATCAGGTAGTGCATAGCAGCACACTACCTCCATCAATAAAACTACTAGCCTCGTCTCATCCGGATGGGCTAGGTACATCTCACCATAGCTCAAACTAGCACTATGGAAGCTCAACTCCACTGCCCCCTCACCAAATACGGTCCCAATCAGCTCCTCTGAGGCCTCGGAGGAGATAGAATACACCTAGGCCCCTAATATGGGTAACCTTAGGATCCGGAACACGTCCTCCAGGGTGATGGTCATCTCACCCATCGGAAGGTGGAATGTGTTGGTCATGGAGTCCCATCTATCGATGAGCGTGACCATCAAACTAGGCTTCCAAACAGCATGTTGATAGCACGAATACCACTCAATCCCACTACCTCCATGTCTTTGCAGCTCTCCAATGGGCTCGCTAGGCTATGCATGTCACCAATAGTGGCGGAACTCTATCTCACATGTGTAACTACGATCGACCCTACATCCAATCCAAAGCACAACATTAATCTACCTTTTACCATGACCTTATTCATCACTTATCATTACCCACCACCCTATTTTTTACCTTACCCATCTCAACCACCAACCTACATCATTTTTTTGACCCTTTTGCCCAAAATCCCAACCGGTGCTGGTTCATCCTAACCGACTCCGGTCACCCTTAAACTGGCATCGGTCACCTACTTGGTGACCGATACTGGTTCACCTTGATAGACCACGGTTCTCGTAACCGGCATCGGTCACTGTTAGGTGATCGATCCCGATTCTACCCTACGACCCACCAAGCTTGACCGACACCGGTCATCATCACTAAAATAATCCGTGACTTCCCAAACCCCCTTTTTCTAAAAACCCTCCCACCTATCCCTTTTCATCACCTACATTGACCTACACTACCCCAAACCCCTACCCACCCCACCTATCCAATTTCCTACCCCTCCCCCTCTTTTTTGACAAATTTTCCCCCATACCTGATTTAACTTTTTTTTCCCACCCACAAAATACAAACACCCACCAAACCCTACAAATAACAATACTCCCAACTCCTAATCTACCTAATTAACATTAAAGAGTTAGGTGCTTACCTCTCGTCACGCTGCCACCATCTCGGTGGCACGTCAAAGCCACTATGTTGGCTGGTGGTCCACCCGAGCCCTCTCCTACCCTCTCCATCACTGAATATCTACACACACTCCAACCAATCAAATCCCTCATGAAGATCTCATGGACCCGCTACTCACCAACCCAACCACCATCAACTCACACTGCCAGCTCACTATCCCAAACCTCTGGATGCCTTTCTCACTTTTCTCTCTTTTTTTTCCTTTCTTCACTTTGTAATTCACAAATGAATAATAAAAATGTGGATTTTTGTTTTTATACCAAACCCAACTTAACCGACGTCGGTTCCCCTCGACTGGCATCGGTCTCGTGCCCTACCTAACCATCGCCAATTTTCTCATACCGACGTCGGTTATCCATGACCGCCATCGATCACCCTTACCTACACATTGCCCCTACTTTTCCATTTTACCCACCCCTTTCCCTTCTTATTTACCCCATACCTTTACCCAACCCCTTACCTTACCTGTCCTGACCTCGTCACTTCCTACCTCCATTTGTCCTCCTTTGGGGACTCATTATTTTACCCTTACCTCAGCCTTACCCATCCGTGACCTAGATATTTAGACCTGGACCATCGCTAGTGACCTTTGACCTCACGTGTTCACTATACCTTGCGACACTGTTACCTGTGTTGATTGACCCAATGACCTTACCTAGCCTATTGTCATGACCGTTTATCCTGACCTTACCTTTGTGTCTTTGGAACATACCTAAACATTCCTACACCTAACCTACGTTGTGTTTCCTGACCTTATCCTATACCTTGGATACCAGATTCACTTCAACCTTGTTTGGATAAACCTATCGACCTTAGATGATGTAGAGTTTGCCTGCTCTTCAACCCGGTAGTGTGCTGCAGTTTATACGTGTGCGTGCGTTTGATTGTTGCTACCTTTGACCCTGACCCATTACCTAGATTTCCCGAGTAGACCTTTCACTCCTTTTTCCCTATGTACCCACTTTCCTTTTCTTCACATTTACCTTTTATCAAACCACTCACCACTTTAGCTTGCTGCCTCGTCAGTTCCTAGTTTGAGGGGGATCACCTTCACCCTCACATGGGGCAACCACATCTTATTTTTGTTAGCATCGCTTCCCAATACAAGCTACACAACAAAAAGGGGAAAAATGTAGACACTAAAATTAGGTCACACTCCCCTTTTATCCCTCGACATATAAGCACCCTTTTTTACATTTACCTAGCCATGACCCCCTTCACCCCACTAATATTAATTTAATTAAATTAATGCATTATCCTCACTATATTTATTATTTAAATATCTTATTTAAATAATATCTACACATATAGTTCACTTAGACACCTCACCAAGCTAACTCAACCTAAGACCTATTCTTAGCAAGTTACCATAACTAACTAAGACTTACCCAAACCCTAAAAATCAATGCCTACATTCCCTCTAACCACATTCCCGCATGCTCACAAGAAGCTCCCAGTCTAATCCACGGGGATAATGACACAGATCCAAGAAAATCAGGAGGATCTCTCTAAGTTTAGTAAACCTAGGAAATCCCACCTTGAACGAGCGTCGAGTTATCCCTAACCATCATAAGGTTAAGCCACCTACTGCGGTTACCCCTTTTAACCCCTAAACTACCTTATTCTCAAGGTTGGAAAACATTGGGAGAAATTTGATGAGCAAGAACAAATCTCAGAGAGATAACACATCTTTAGAGAGAAATTTCTAGCAAAAACTCACATCGAGGAAGGAGATTGAGCATCTTCTCTGCATGACCCCAACCACGATCGATCTATCTAAGCAAAGAGGAGTGTGCATGCAGCCCATGCAGAATATTTTCTTTAGTTGGTGATCACTTGCAGCCTTCAAACCCATCATCATCACCTCCATCCTTCATACACAGACCTTCAGGAATGAAATCCAAGTAAGTATAATGTCATACTTCTCTGGTTTGTTTCATTTCATCATTATTTTATCACCCATTGTTTATCTTGCTCCCTATTGACCTTCTCCAACATTTTCACCTCCATAGACTCATTAAAACCTCACAAAAGCCTACTCCAGTCACCTAATACCTCATCCTGACCAACAAAAATCCTTTGTGCAATCACAAAGGAGACCAAAACCCTATTATGTGACATTTCCAGATCTCACGATGGCGCACCGGTTATACCTAACTGTCATCGGTCACCCCGACCGACACCAATCTCTTTTTTTTCCCACACAACCTTAAAAGAGACTACCCACCTAATTTTCCTCACCCTCACTCACCTGTGATCTACCTGAGACCTTTATTAGACCTACAAAGACCATGAACTAGTCATTTGACCTATGGATTCTATTCTAGCTTAGCTTGTTAGATTAGATCTATTTTCTTATTGTGTTTTTAAGTGAGATACCTAAATCATTTTAAAATAACAATAGGATTTACTTTGTTTACAACATTAATTTGTTTAAAATAGTGGACTGATAGCCATCTAGGAAGTATCATACTTCCCAAATCTAGCTCACGCTAGGCAGTTCACTTTACCATATTGTTTAATTCTTTTCCGGTGGTCTTGCTTTCATTCTATCCAAAAGGAATCTCTCATGGTCAAGTTGTGGATTCGAATCATACGCGCACAAACAACCCATCAACTGAAATTTGAATAGGTATTCCTCCTATGCACTGTTACCCTATCTATTTCGTCAACAATTCAAAGAAACAATCTAAGAAAAAGGTGAAACAATACCCTTTCCTAAAACTTGTAATACAATGTTTTGAATATGGTGTGTTTTTATCTTACTTAACTTAATGTGGTTTTAAGTAGCACACCATTTGGCAACCTACAGAACACATGTTTTAGCAATTCTATGTTTTGTTTTTCGACACCTTTCTTTGACAATCGTTAGGTCTTATAGATAACAAGTTTTTAGTAATTTTCCTATTCGTAGGTTGATGTCAAGAAAGATAATTTCACAGTTTGCTTTTAATTCATAAAATCACCAAAAGGCACGAAGGAAGAGCATACGCAACATGAAAATCCTACTGAAATCACATGAAAGTTTTACTTCATCCTTTATAAAATAAGTGTTTTTGAAAATTTAAGTTTTGTTTTTTTGAACTCTATGATTGCCTTTGAAGACATGAGGAGAGAGCATACACACTTCTACAAAGTTAATTTTAAGCCAAGAACAAAACATTTTAACTATGCAAACTAAAATGTTTAAGGAAAAAAACACTATTTTTTGAATTGTTAGTTCTAAAAACCTGCAGTAATGGGTCAGAAGAAAAGATTTTATAGACTGTAAAAATTTCCAATTTTAATATAGACACCTGCGTGCCTATACTGACACCAGCGCTTCCCAACCGATGGATACGCACCCTACTTAATGAGTATGCTGTAGTTAAAAATTAATGAAACCTAATGCAGTAAAACACAGACACTTGCAACATGACAAAGATGTGCCCATATTGACATGGACACTCAGGTTTCTACGTGTATGCACCCAAGCCTAAACCAGAAATTATAATTTTTTTTACACAGTCAGACCATTTACACATGCGGCTAGAGAGGCGATATGCATCCCAGATTACGGAGACACGTGCACATCTTTGTAGAGAGAAAATGTGCAAATGATGAAGTCCTCCTGACAGGTACGTGCTTGATCTGATGGGTACACTAGGGTTTCAATGTGTACATGCCCCTTGTTTTACACCTATGCACACCCTATGAAAAACCTACAAAAACATGATTTTCAAAATTTCAAGAGCAAACAGGTTAGTTGTTAGTCAAAGTGTCCTATTTCTATATCAAACCCACAAAATACATGCAAATGAAGGTCATTTATCTAGGGTTAGAAACAAAAACGAGGAAATAACAAGTGATTTGACCCAAAAACTTGAAAATGAACCTTGAAAAACCTAAAAGACCTCCATTAATGGAGGATGGATGTAAGTGTCCCACCGGGCATGCCAAATGTGTTCAATGAAAAGTTGTAAAAGCCATGGATTTGGGGTAAGAATATCTAAAGAAACCCCAAAGGCTTTTAACAATCTGATCAATGGACCATGTGATAAGAAATGAGTAAGGTTTTCTTCTTTGCATACATTAATTTGAAATAAACATGCAAACTAAACAAATGAAGTTAACCTCTATTCTTTGAAAGCTTGAAATAATGAACCTAAGAGGATCTAAGCATTCAATTATGTGTTTAAGAGAAAGATATCTCCCCATTAATGGCTTCAAGGCCAATGGATCTTCCCTTTTACTCCATGTTAGTGCTATGAAATACAAAATCAAATGCTTTTAGCTCAATGGAAGAAGATGAAATACAATCTAAAGCCTAAACAAATTGCTATAATCTATGCTAGGAAGAAGAGAGAATTCTTAGGAAATGAGGGAGGGGGTATAGCCCTATTTATAGTTTTTGGTTTGGGAAAATGGGAGATTTGGGTGCATGTGGGACAAAGGCTAAAGTCCAAAAAGCACTTTTAGCAAGTCAAAGTGTGATTTGACTATGTTTAGGGTATTTAACCTAGGTTAGACTAATTAATCTCTCTTAGAGTAATTAGGGTTATGGAAGGGTTTTGAAGGGCTCATCAATCCAACAAAATGGATTGATATTCCAGGAGCTAATAGAAGAAATATAAGGGAATAAGAAGCTAATGTGGTTAGAATGAGGCTATAACAGCCTGTTTAAATGGTTTATAAGAGGAAAAATGACCAAAAAGGTGTCGTGAGAAGGGAGTTAGATAGGTCTAACTGCGGTGTGCCATCAATTTGCAAAGGGAAGAAGTGTTAGTGCACCATTAGAAATAATAATGTATTGATCAAACTACAGGTGTCTACACAATTATCTATGTATTCCTCCGGTACCGTGATATCCCCACCCCGGATGTGATACACTATGATGTTTTTTTGTCGAGATTCTACTTTATAAAATATTTTGACATATCCAAACAAATATCCACATCACTACATCTAAAATAACTAACCAATGGGAAAAAATGAAAAACTCATACGTCCCTTTACAAGTACATAGAGCCACTACTTTAGAAGAAACTATTGTTGGAACAAGAATTGATGGCAATAACTCACATGAATATCGATTTGAATGGGAGCATATAACACGGACACACCCAACACTCATTACAATAATTGATGATGTAGACATTATAGGCCTTCAAGACACTGACATTAACCACAATTTGATGTTGCATACCATCCCTACTACCTTACAAAAAGTGCACCTAAATTCATAGACCTCGCACGCAATGAGAATGCACTACCACTTGTTTCTCCACCTACCCAATTAGACGCTCTCCCACTATCATCAAACAACACCTTGCATACTCAATTGTACTTTCCCATGCAACTCAACAAGGGAAACACCCACCATTGAAGATGATCATTCAAGGAACTGCTGGTATAGGAAAATCATACCTCATACAATGCATCAGAAATGGGCTTCAAAATATCACAAGAAAAAAATTAAATCTTCCATTCTTGTACTAGCCCCAATAGGTATTGTTGCATTCAACATAAAATCATCTACTATACATTTTGCCCTCCGAATACCCATTTCCGACATGAAACCTCTTGAAGGCCAAGCCCTAGCAATATTCCAAGAGCGTATGAGTGCCATACATTACATACTCATAGATGAAATGAGCTTTATAGGTCCTACAATGTTAAACAACATCAACAAAAGACTTCGTGAGGCATTCCCCAAAAAATAACCATGCATTCGGCAATTGTTCAATGATTTTGGTGGGTGACTTAGGCCAGCTCCCTCCAGTCAACGATGTACCATTATATGCAGGCAAAAAAAAATAGGAAGCTCCCTTTGGCATGCTTTTGATACAGTAATCACCTTGGACACAAACTTTAGGAAACAAGGATTGAACCCGACACAACTTGAATTCAAAGAAATGTTGACCAACATCAGAAATGCAGAAGCAACAATTAAGGATTTGTCTCTTCTCATGTCATGTAAAAATTTGTGCATGTCTACCTCAAAGAAATCCAAATTCACAACTAATAAGCACCTATTTATAACAAAGGACCTAACATGCAAGCACAATAAACAAATGTTAAAATCCTTACATGTGCCAATTGTAAGGAGCATAGCAGAACAAAGCAAACATAACTCTAACTTAGACATCAACGAAACTAAACTGGAGCCAATAGTGTTCCTATGCACCAAACATGAGGTCATGTTGACATATAACTTATGGGTTACCTCAGGATTGGTTAATGGTGCACTTGGGCAAGTGATCGATGTGGTGTACAATCCAGAATCACACATACCAGACTTGTCATCCTTTATTGTTGTCAACTTCAGACAATAACAAGGTCCCCCATGGGACATACTCAACCCAACCCACTTACCCCTACCCCCTATCACACGTGGAAATCATGGCCAAATTCCACTAAAAATGTCTTGGGGCCTCACCATCCACATATTAGAAGGCCTAACTCTTGACAAGGCCATAGTAGACATCAAAAATGTTGATCGTCAAGGAGTGACATTCACAGAAATGTCAAGAGTGTGCGCCATCAAATATCTGTAGATCTTACCAAATTTTACATTTGAATGCTACACAAGAATGAGATATACAAAGAATGTAAAAGCACGCAAGGAAGAGGAGCAAAGACTATGTAACACACAACTGCCACTTGATGTACAACACATGTGCACCCTACTACCTACATCATACCCATAGTAGTGTGTCCAAATCTTGCTTCCAACCTACATATATAAGTAAAGTGTTCCACACACACACACACACACACACACACACACGTATATACCCACTTGTAATGCAATACAAATAAAAGTCACCTTTAGTTTGCATCCAAACCATATTGTACACAAAATTCAACCCCTCTCCGTGTAATTTGTAATCGATTTGCAATTGCTAGTTACCACACAACCGTGGTATTGAATTAAATGCCAAAATTATAATATTGCCATTGTGAATTTATTAATAGCATTTGGCTATTTTAATATTACTAGGGCATCTAGCCTTTATGATGGCTTGTCACATTTTATATGGCCCACAATTCAACTTCCTCGTGGCACATACCTTATAACCACCACATATAGTGGCTTTTCCTTTCCACTAGGTCTGAATTTCAAATTATACGTGCTGTCTAATAAAAATTTGTTGACAGCTTAGCTCTTTTAGATGGCTGTAATTTCTAATAATTTTTATAGATATATTTATAATTTGTTCATAGATATATAAATAGGTATTATGTTTTTATATAAACCACTTAAAATAATTTATGGTTTTTAAAAAATTTAGATTGTCATTGTCTACAGTTTCTAAACAATTTCACCTATAAAATACAGCTAAAATCACAAAAATGGCCTACGGTTTGTCAATTTCCAGGCCTACTTGCCACATTATTACCTCCATGTGGTTATCCCTTTGCACATGGTTTATACTTTGACAGTCCCAAATTAATTCCACCTCTCCGAAGCCTTATTAAGGCTTATAACAGCTAAGTATTGGTTTATAGATTCCACTCACGTGGCTTACCTATGTTGATTGGTCTATTTAACTACCTTAGACTCCACGTTGACCTCCTTACCACAAACCATGTTGTCCATTCGAGGAGGGATGCTTTAATCGCACATACATGTGGTATTGGTGGTGTTTTAATATAGACTAACCATTCCTTTACACCATGGCTTGGGCCATGTAGAAAGCTCCTTTTTCCACGTGGGTGGACATTCTCAAAATAGCCGCAGAGATATAATGGCATGTGGCAATGTTAGGATGAATGAATGAATGAATGAAAATTTTTAATGATGTCGACGAGATCGAGCAGTATATGGGACCCGAAGTGAAAACACAAACCAATGCCATCTACTTATACCTTTCTTCCAGCTTGTTCCTAAGCTTGCTTCTTCTCCTGTGAATTTTGATCAAGAAATGTGTTGTTTTTTTCACCCTTTCCTCTTCAAACAAGGTTATAAGATCATCCACTATTAAAATATATGTGTAATTGCTCTGTATGTCCCTGTAAGCTACACATTCCATGAAAAATTCCATTCTGATTCCACCACGCCCGACATGCAAAACTGACAAACCCTTTCTGACCACTTCTCTTTGGGCATTTTCCATCTCCGATTTCACACCTAAGATGATGTGAACTAGTTTTTAGTTGCACAATTAACATTTTAGCCTTCCACTTTATCATCGCTCCAATGTAGTGCTTTTTCCCATGATCACATGTGGGATTAAAATTCTTGACATAGTATTCTCTTTTTCGACCAAGCTGCTTATTCCACATGATATTTCTGAATTTCTCTCTCACATAATTTTTTATTTCTTCATTAGTGCTAGGACACTCCTGTATGCAAATGCCCCATTTGCTCATCCACTCGCCATTTTGCTTCATCCAAGTTTTCCTCCTATTTAACTTTTCCTCTATTACTATTTTAGGCCACCGGGAATCCTCCATGTTTTCCACTTTTTTGAAGTATCCTAATAGCCGGGTCATTGCCACCGCTTCCACTGGAAAGGCTCGGCTTCAGCTAGGATGATTGCGTATGGAACCGTGGTTTTTATTTTGAAATTTCTTTACTTTTAGTTGTCGGTTTGTATAGTTTTGGTTGTATATTTAGTTTTGTTAACTTTTTCTTATGTGTTTCTTTACTGCACATTTGTTTGTTATCACATCTATCATCTATCATTCATCACATATAACATCATTTACTACATCATATATACAAAAATGCTAAGTATTACATCATGCATGTATGCTAAGCTAATCATCACATATTGTATCATCAATGGGGGCAAGAGGGGTTGCGCATGATCACAAATCTATCCCTCCCCGCACCAATATCATCTAGTATCATCCCAAGTGCTAGCATCTACCAAAATATCTCATGTACAAGACATTTGATATCATCTACACCATCCTGGGGCATTATTTTCCACCTAGCGCTTATCTCTTCACCACTGGGGCATGTTTAAATGTTTCCAGGTGTTTCTTGTCTTCTATTTTCATCTATCATCATGATTATTTATCTTCTCACTAGAGCATTTTCTTGCCACCTGACGCCCACTCTCTTTGCCTTGGGGATTTACACGTACTTTTAGGATATTTCCTATCTCTTAAATTCTTCTGACCGATCAAAAATTTAAAAATTATAAAACCATCCAAAAATTAAAAAAATCATAAACACTTTGAAAAATGGACTAAAATTGGTAAACAGCTCATTTCGCGGCTGAAATTTGTGTCTCTCACATGGCACTCATCTCATATCTTGCTAGGAATTTTCATGTGTTTTGAAACAATGACTTGTGGATCACCTTGATCTACAACCATTTACAAAAGCTATGTTGCTTACTTCATCTGTACTCTAGGGCACTATTAATTTCTGCTCTTGTATTTTAAGTTGTGCATATTTCTTTTCAATCGGATCAAGTGTCCTCCATCCTTTCCCTTGCATGTACAATTTTCTTGGGGCATCATTCCTACCCTTTTTGTTTGTCAAAACATTTGGGATTGTAGCTTGATAACAAAATATTTGTGCAACTATCTTGAACGTTGTTGGTTTGAGTGTGTGTAATTGTACTTATTTCCCTGTTAAATAAGTTTGTTTACTTTCTTGTATTGCATTGCTTTCATATGTTGCATGGAGTTAGTGCTTTTAGTAATGGACATTTTTTCGTATATGGATTTTCATGTCATACTACACCTTTGTTCATTCTTTGTAATAAAGACCGATGATGAGGATTCTAAGCAAAATGATGATTATGCATTGTTCTATAAAGCATTGGTTTGTGGATAGCTCAATATCCCTTTTTCCTTGTTATTTTCTCATCTCCTTTCTTCTCGCTTTCTCTCCTACTTTATTTTTTGATCGTCGATCAAGTTTCTCCATCACCCCATCAACACTCGAGGGGGCATCCTTCATCCTTCATCCTATTAATTTTTCTTCTACCCCTTCAAAAAATTTCTACCCATTTGTACTTGTCTACTTTCTTTGAAGTGACGTAGCTTATGTCACCCCAAAGAGGGGCAAATGTAGACACCTATAGTTTTATCACAACACTATTTTCCCTAATATTTCCCTAACTAGTCCTCTTCCTACAAGTTGGCAACACCTCGTTAGTTAGATCTATCTAACTCCCTTTGTTCGACACTTTTATGGTCTTTTTCCTCTCATTAGTCAATTAAATAGGTTATAATAACCTCTTCTTGGCTATTATTCTCTTCTTTACCACCTCTATTAGCTTCCTAGACTATCAATCCATTTCATGTGATTGATTAGGCCTTTCAAAACCCTCCCAAGAACCTAATTTCTCTCTAAATAGGAATAATTACCCTCTAAACATGGTTAGCTAGTCTTAACCATGATCAACCTCTCTCTAAACCTAGTCAAATATTACTTTGACTTGATAATTAACTTGTTGATCCCCTTTTAGTCCCACATGCACCAAAAATATTCCCATTTCCCAAATGGAAAACTATAAATATCCCACTACCCCCTCTCATTTCTTAGAACACTTCTTCCCTCTAACCTAAACTATAGTATTATTGCTAGGATTAGGAGTTTTTATTGAGCTATTTTCTTTGCTTTTGCATTTCTATCACATGGCATGGATTAAATGGGAAGAACCATTGGCCTTGAAGCCATTAATGGTGAGATCCCATTCTCTTGAAGCATAAAATGATTGCTTAGATCCTTTTAGGTTCATATTACTTTAAGATTTCAAGAATAGAGGTTAATTTCATTTGTTTAAGTTTCTTGTTTACTTCAAGTTAATGCATGTAAATAGGATTCCTTGCTCATTTCTTATCATATAGTACATTAAGGGTATTTTTACACAAAGCTTTGGGGTTATCGAGTGTTTCTTACCCCATTTTCAATAGCTCTTACAAAACCTTTCATTGAACACATTGTCAAAGAGGGATATCCATTTGAGATTTTTGTGGTGGCCATTATTTGAGTACACTACTCTTATTGGAGTTTTCGATGATGAGTGGGATGTTATACACTATTCCGGACTACAAAACATAATGAGGATGGGGGATGTGCCCCATAATATACCTATTCTTACAACATTGTGCGAGAGGTGGTGTACAAATACTTGCACCTTTTGGTTACCTATAAGGGAGATGATAGTCACACTAGAGGACATGAATCGCATCTTTGTGAATACCTATTGTTGGTGAGAGAGTACGTGTTATGGTTGTGGATGATATGTAGAGACAAATGAGGTACACTAAGTACTTTTATTGTGGGGACTCAAGTTCTACCAAGGACTTTGTATTAGCTTAGATGTTATTCGAGATCAAGGGTTCCATAATTGTGGAAGTTTATTTCCATGGTGATAGTGTCATTGATTACGATGGAGGGTGGTGGTGTAGGCATCTTGTATAAGATGTATGATATCTTCTGTCAGATAGAGGAGGATAGCACTAGATATGCTTGGGAACTATGTGTATTGGCACACATGTATAAGGATCTATACATATTTACACAAGAGGAGCATGGGGTGACATTGGAGCTATAAAATTATTATGTATGGCCTTATGAGCATATTGTAATATTGAGGCCAGTTGGTGGTCCGTGAGGAGAGTGGGATAGACCATATATATTTGTAGGTACTTTGGTTTGTTGTACAAGGTAGGAATATGGACATAAATACCTATAGAGCTATGCTAGATCTTTTTGGGCTAGAGGCCATTGTATGGAATCCATACCAAGAGTACGAGAGGATGGTTAAAGGATGCGGTACATCTATGATGTGTACATAATACTATGTGGTTAGAGAATCACTTTTTAGGGGTGGTCACGTTATTTCAAGTTGAGAGGGTTTTAGGATAGTTTGGCATCACCTAGGATGTGCCCCAAGATCCATATGTATGGGATAGAGCTATTAGATCACCAAGGTGGGTTGGAGTGAGACTAGGGCCCATAATAGGGTAGCTAGTAGCTCCGGTGCTAGGATGAGGTAGAAGCGGTAATAAAGCTAATAGATGTAGACAATGCGGGGTGTACATAGTCATACCATGCATGGTGGGCCTCACATTGGTGGGTATTTTTGTTCCTAAGTTTGGTGTATATGGTGGGGTTATGACTACGGGGAGTAGAGGGGTGAGCACCTACCCCCAATGGTGCAACAATGTTGATAGCAAAGTGTGGGTATTTTTATAGTTATGTTTTCTAATTTTTAGTTGGTTGAGTAATGGACATTGCTTTGTCTAATGTGTTTTTCTTATGGTTTTAGGGGATGCATATTGGTCATTGATTGTATACACATATATTCACACAATGAAATGTTATGTACCCACCGAATGTAGTCAAAAATATAGCACATGACACATTTATTAGCCTATTTTCATACTATAATTTAGAAGGTTCTCAAGTGACTAAAGTATTAATTAATCCCACCTTTTAGGCCATCTTGTTTTACTTTTATTTTGTCATTCCCGCATATGTATCTATGCATGCCCAGTCCATTTCTTCATTTCCCGCCACTTTAGACTAAATTAGGGTGCCCTACACTATACCATGGGGCACCACAGGGTGCCCCGGTCCTACCAAGGAGCCCCAATCCATTTTTAACTTTCCCTCCACTTTTTAGTCTCTTTGTGATTGTTTCTCATACTTATATTTTTCCTAGTCAACCTTGTCAGGGTTAATTACAAAATTAAATCTTGAGAACAATATAAATATAAAGTTATGAAGACATAATGAGGGCCCTAGTGTCACATGCTACTATCAATCCATCTAGGGTTGTATCCATTACATCAATTGTATCCATTACAGGTCATGTGTCAAGGCTAGAGATCTACATCACACATCACAACATAGGGGGAGGGATTCTATTCTATTCTATGGACACATTCAATTACATTTTCTATAGCTATTATTTCTCACTACTTCACAAAGTGTGACGGCATGAGAGCACCTTGGGCACGACATGTACACACGCACTTTGAACTACATCCGGTTTGAAATGTAGTGCATTGCTTAGTGACAAGTCCACTAGTTTGGCAACTAAGGTCAGTCTAATCCATTCATTCTACATTTTTTATTTTTCCTAAGGTTTGATACTTATTTTTGTATTATAGGTTACTACTTCATTATCTAGCACATTTGACACAACTTCACAGATCTAGTACGAAAAATAGGAAGGGTCTTAGATCAACTTCCGACCATACATATTTCATTTCTTAACATTTGTAGAAACTAGGATGCCTAATCTACGACCGGGTTGTCCTGGCATGCCCCAAGACCCTCCAGGAATTTCATTCAGTTTAAAACCATCAAATCTACCCTTCACAAAGTTTTTGAGTGTTCATTCGAGTTCCGAATCTATAATCGACACTGCGACTGCGACAATATCCAACAGATAGCTAAGTCATTTCCTTTTGGTTTCTTGCATACTTAGGGTTTTATTAAATTTATAATATTTACTTCAGTTCATTCCATACTTGTTTAGCATACATACACAACATTTAAGTCCTCTTAATTATATTAACTAGGATTACTACTTCCTTGCATTTAGTTAATCATTTTGGTGAACCCGACCATTTCCGATGATGCACTCTCATTTATGGTTCATTCTAGACTTCTTGAGGGGGAAAACAAAATGAACCTCATTACATACACTTCAACACACTCATGGGGCACATTTCTCCTATCATTCCATATTGCATTCCATTCCATCCTTCCACAACATACTACATTTTCTTCGTGCATTTAATATTGTTTACTTGTGTTCTACATGATCACTTTACTAGACATGTTAGCTTGATTTCTTATATGTCATTATCATACACACATGCGTGTTCATGCCTTTATCTAGTGTGATCACAAATATAAGACACTTACACATGGCATAGATACTCGCCTTTTACTCTTACTATATTGGTCGTTGGGGGCATCCACATTCATCTCATACAGGTGTTATTGTTTCATTTTGTACTTAGGAACTTACATTACTTGATCATACATGCTTTGACATATTAGTTATTACTCTAATATGCTAACAAGTGTTCCATGTGCAACACTTGTTTTGCAGGATTACATTTTTCCATGACTACTTGTGTGTTTTCCTTACTTATCTACTTTGTTTTTCATTGTATGAGGGCTTTACCCTTTGCTTGTGTGTACACTTTTTTGTTTGCATCCATGATGGCATTATGTCTCTTGTGACATCATGAGTGATGTCCCATGTTGTCAACTTGCTTTGTGCAGTATTCTTGTCTTCTTGCATGTTTAAACTACTTTGTGCTTGGTAGTTCTTACATTGTTTACGTAATTACACTTATTACATTCATGTTTTTATTGAATAACACTTTTTTTGGCTATCCATCCCCTTTTGTGCGTGCCTTGGTTTCTACCAAGTGTTTTCCCTTTCCCCTGCAGGGAATAGTTTTACAAGTCAGAGTGTGGTAGGTCCTCTTTTGGGGCCACATTCTCCTTTCAAGTGTCATAGCATGCGCCCCAAACAGGGGGGTCATCATTGAGAATTTTGTCACACTAACACAAAGATGTTTACACTAGTTCAAGATATTGTAGTTTCTACCCTTGGAATTATGGGTTTACACATAATGAGTGAGTTTAGACTAGTCTACGAACTCCATACATAGTGGATTTTATAGGACATGGTGTCCTTAGCATTTCTAGGGAGTAGTTAAAGGTTGGAGGATACGAGCATTTCCTCCCTATACTTATTTGACCAGTTGGCGTTGGATCACCCAAAAAACTAGGATGTGACAAAGATCTCTTCACATACATTTCAGCAGAAGTGGTTAAAGGTTGGAGGACACAGAGCATTTCCTCCCTATACTTCTTCAGCCAAGGTGGTGTGAGATCACCCAAAAAACTTGCAGCAATATATGATATCCTTCTACACCCTTTTTCTCGACATGGATTAGGTGCACATGTTCCAGCTTACACCTTTTTTGCTTATTTTACATTTGTGTATTTTAAACATTTCTATAAACATGCATATTTCACATAGTGTTTTTACATACATACATATTTGACTACTTGATCATTTTATCCTTGTAGGTTTGGTCATATGAGAAATAAAAGTCAAATTGGGGGCAACAACAACAACTATGATGACAGTGTGATGACGACACAATGCGAAGACACTTGACTTTACTAACCATGCAGGTACACTACACACCACAACAGCTACACATGTGTTCTTCCCTAGGTTGACTCTCATCATTATTTATGTCCATTTTTCATCTATAGAATTCCATGCTCCTCCATCTTTTTAATTTTTTCATTCCACGCTTATGATTAGTTCATCCGCATGTCTCTTCTAAACTCTTCATGGATATCAAGTACGCACTTCTTATCTACTTTATGTTATCAAGATTTCTACTCACCAACATAAAGTGGGGACAAAATGTAGTCACAAAATATTGCACATTAGACATTTATTAGCCTAGTTTCATACTACTATTTAGAAGGTTCTCAAGTGACTAAAGTATTAATTAATCCCACCTTTTTGCCATCTTATTTTACTTTTATTTCGTCATTCCCGCATATGTACCTATGCATGCCCATTTTGTTTTGTCATTTCCCAACAAGGGGCCCTACCCTATATTGGGGTGTCTCGAGGTACCTTGGTCCCACCAGGATGCCCTATCCATTTTAAATTTACCTTCACTTTTGGGCTCTTTGTGACCATTTTTCATACTTATTTTTCCTAGTTGGCCTTGTCGGGGTTAATTACAAAATTAAATCTTGAGAACACTATAAATATAAAGTTATGAAGCCATAATGAGGGTCCTAACGTCACACACTACTATCACTCTATCTAGATTTGCATCAATTACATCCATTAGTGTCATGCATCAAGGCTAGAGATCTGCATCACACATCACAACATAGGAGGGATTCTATTCTATTCCATGCACACATTCTAATACATTTTCTATAGCTATTATTACTCACTACTTCACAAAGTGTGACTAGCATGAGAGCACCTAGGGCACGATATGCACACATGCACCAAAACTACATCCGGGTCTGAAATGTAGTGCAATGCTCAATGATAAGTCCACTAGTTTGGCGGCTGAGGTCAGTCTGACCCATTCATTCTGCATTTTTATTTTTCCTAGGGTTTGATACTTCTCTTTGTATTGTAGGTTTCTACTTCATTATCTAACGCATTCAAAATAGCTTCGTGGATCCAATACGACAAACAGGAAGGGTTTTAGATCAAATTATGACCATACTGATTTTATTTTATTAACATTTGTAGAAAGAAAGGTGCCTAAACTATAGACCAGGTGCCTTAGTACCCTACATGAAACTCCTATCGGTTATAAACCTCCGATCTACCCTTTGCATATTTTTTGAGTGTTTGTTCATAGCTCCAAAATTTGTAATTAGACCTACGACAGTCTCTAACAAATAACTAAGTCATTGCCTTTTGGTTTCTTGCATACTTAGGGTTTTATTGCATTTATAATATTTACTTCATTTCATTCCATATTGTTTTAGCATACATACACAATGTTTTAGTCCTCCTAATTAGATTAACTAGGTTTACTATTTCCTTGCATTTAGTTCTATTTTAGTTAATCATTTTGGTGAACCCGAAATTTCCCAATGATGTACTCTCATTTACGGTTCATTTTGGGTGTTGAGGGGAAAAAATGAACCTCATTGCATATAATTCCACACAATCAGGGGGCACATTACTCCTATCATTCCATATTGCATTCCATTTCATTCTTCCACAACATAATGCATTGTCTTGGTGTGTTTGCATGTTTACTTGTGTTCTACATGATTGCTTTATCACACATATTATCTTGATTTCTTATATGTCATTATCATACACACATGTGCACTCACGCCTTTGTCTAGTGTGATTACAGATACATGACACTTACATGCGGCATGGATTTTCACCTTCTACCCTTACTATATTGGTCATTGGGGGCATCCACATTCGTCTCATCTGAGTCTTATTGTTTAATTATGTACTTAACATCATACATTACTTGATCATACATGCTTTGACATATTGGTTATTACTCTAACATGCTAATGGGTGTTCCATGTGCAGCACTTGTTTTGCAGGATTACATGTTTCCATGACTACTTGTGTGTTTGCTTTACTTGTCTACTTTTTTTGAATGGTATGCGATTTTTCCCTTAGATTGTGTGCACACTTGTTTTTTGTATTTGGCCATGACAAACTTGTGTGTCTTGCGAAAGCATGAGTGAATTCCCATGTTTACAACCCACTTTGTGCATTCTTCTTGTCTTCTTACATGTTTACACTATTGTGCTTGATAATTCTTACATTGTTTGCATATTTTACACTTATCGCATGCACGTGTTTGTAGACTAATTTTTTTTTGGCTAGGTGTCCCCTTTTGTGTGCACATTGGTTTCTACTAAGCGTTTTCCCTTTCCCCTATAGGGAAAATTTTTACAAGTCAGTATGGTAGGTTCTCTTTTGGGGCCACATTCACCTTTCAAAGCATTGTAGCATGGGCCCCTAAAGAGGGGGCATCATTGAGGGTTTTTTTCACACTAACACTAACATAGTCTATTTACATTGGTTCAATATAGTGCACTTTCCACCCTTGGCATTGTGGGTTCAGTTCATCATAGATATCTTCCATTGGCATTGTGGGTTTACATACAACGAGTGAGTTCAGACCAGTCTACGAACTCCATACAAATCAGATTTTATAGGACATTGTTCCCTTAGCATATTTGGGGAGTAGTTAAAGTTTGGAGAACACAAAAAATTTCATCCTTATACTTCTTTGACCAGTTTGTATCGGATCACCCAAAAACTAGGACGTGATGAGATATCTCTTAAAATACATTTCAGCGAGAAGAGGTTAAAGTTTGGAGGACACAAAGCATTTCCTCCCTATACTTCTTATCCATGGTGGTGTGTGATCACCCAAAGAAAATTGTAGAAGTACATGATATCCTTCTACACCCTTTTTCTTGACATGGAACAGGTGCACATGTTCCATTTACACCTTATTTTTTGCTTATTTTACACATTTTCTATACACATGTGTATTTCACATAGCATTTTTACATACATACATATTTGGCTACTTAATCATTTTCTCCTTATAGGTCCAGTCATATAAGAAACATGCAGTCAAACCAGGGCAACAATAACGATGATGATGACACACCACGATGGAACTTTCCTTTACTAATCATTCTAGTACACTACACACCATAGTAGCTACACATGTGTTCTACCCTAGGTTCACTCTCATCACTTTTTATGTGCATTTTTCATATTTAAAATTCCAAACTCCTCCATCTTTTTCTTTTTATCGGTCCACACTTGATACTAGTTCATCGTCACGTCTCTTCTACACTCTTAATGGATATTAGGTACGCTTCTTATCTACTTTATGTTACTGATCTTTCCACACACCAACATAAAGTGGGGAAAATGTAGTCAAAAAATATTACACATTAGACATTTATTAGCCATGTTTCATACTACTATTTAGAAGGTTCTCAAGTGACTAAAGTATTAATTAATCCCACCTTTTTGGCCATCTTGTTTTACTTTTATGTTGTCATTCCCGCATATGTACATATGCATGCCTAGTTTGTTTCATCGGTTCCCGGTATTTTAGCCTAAATTGGGATTTCCTACCTTGTACTCGGACACCCCAGGCACCTTGAACCCACCAGGGGAACCTTGGTCCTACCAGGGCACCTCGGTCCATTTTTAACTTTCCCTTCACTTTTTGGGCTCTTTGTGACTATTTTTCATATTTATCTTTTTCCTAGTTGGCCTTGTCAAGGTTAATTATGAAATTAAATCTTGAGAACAATATAAATATAAAGTTATGAATCCATAATGAGTACCCTAACATCACACACTATTATCACTCCATCGGAGTTACATCCATTACATCACTTGCATCCATTAGTGTCGTGCATCAAGGCTAAAGATCTGCATCACACATCACAACATAGGGGAGGGATTCTATTATATTCCATGCACACATTCTAATAAATTTTTTATAGTTATTATTTCTCACTAATTCACAAAGTGTGACTAGAATGAGATCACCTAGGGCACAACATGCACACATGCACTAGAATTACATCCAGTCTAAAATGTAGTGCAACAATCGGTGATAAGTCCAATAGTTTGGTGGCTCGGTCAATCTGAACCATTCATGTTACATCTTTATTTTTCCTAGGGTTTGATACTTTTCTTTGAATTTTAGGTTTCTACTTCATTATCTAGCACATTTGACACAACTTTGTAGATTTTCGGTCACGATAAACAAGAAGGGTTTCGAGATCAACTTGTGACCATCCATATTTTAGTTTCTACACATTTGAAGAAACCAAGGTGCCTAAACTATAGACCAGGGCACCCCGAGGTGCCCCAGTACCCTCCAAAGCACTCTAGTCAGGTTCAAAACCTCCGGATATACCCTTCGTAGAGTTTCTAATTATTCGTTCAAAGTTCCAAAATCTACAATCGGACACTGCAACAACCTGCAATAGTCTTCAACAAACAAATAAGTCATTTCCTTTTGGTTTCTTGCATACTTAGGCTTTTATTGAATTTATAATATTTAATTTAGTTCATTCTATATTATTTTAGCATACATACACACACACATTTTAGTCCTCCTAATTAGATTACCTAGGATTAATATTTCCTCACATTTAGTTCTATTTTAGTTAATCACCGACATACTTATGGGTGGAGGCATGTTAGAACGAGTAGATTATATTTCCATCGAGCATGCCCATCTATTTGAGTTAGGGGTGATATCAATAGCGATGTGTATCATGTTACTTGAGAGAGGGGATGAAGCGCGAGAGGGGACAAAATGTGCTAGAGAGGTAGAAGTTGATGGTCATCTAGCATAGGATGTATTTGTTCATTTTTTTGAGTTATAGTGTTGCTTCACGAGAGAATTCAACGAGAGAATACCCTATTTTTTAGAAAAATAGAGAGATATAGGGGCCGTGATCATTGACTTAATGTGAGTGGAGAGGCTTGTAGTTCTAGAGATCTTGCATTGTCGAGGATAGTCATAGTGATGACGATATTTGATATATTTTGATGTATTAATGTAGGGGCAATTGTCCCTCGGTGATAAGGTTTCTTGTAATTATAATTTTGGTCGATATATATGGACCATTGGCATGTTTTATATTTGATGTTTATTGATGGTGATTTAAAATTACATGTTGATAAGCGATGTGTTGATGATTATCGTTATATTGGATGTTTTTTGTTGTGATTATTATTGTGGTGATTTGATTTTTATAACGTATAATTGTTGATGATGATTAATAATAATATAGTGATGATGTGATGTATAAAATGTATGTATTATAATTGGGATGTGTTATAGATAATAGATTGCATTGTATGCATGAGTGACATTGTGATGAATGGTAAAGTAAAAATGAATAATGTGAAAGAGTATGTGAATACTATGATCATAATGGTATGTATTAGTATGATGGTGCTAAAGAGGGGGAGATTATCATTTCCCCCAATGCATGGATGATGAGATTCATTTATATAAGAACCCTCAGTAATCAAGAATGAACTATAAAGCAAGAGTGCATCATCGAAATGAGTTGATAATGTGCGCTAGATGAATCAATAAAGCACATGAAGAGAGGTTTTTATTGAAACATATCCCTCAAAAGTCTGTAAGAAGCTGTAGGAACATGAATGCTTCATCGAGGGTAAGGTGATAGTAATCACCTACTAAAGACCAAGCCGTGTGAAGCGGTAAAAGCATATGGAATGAAAGAAACATTTGTGTATGAGACAAATTGAATGTCATGTGGAGTGGCACCAATGATGGGAAAAGTGGTAGTGGGAAATGTAAATTCGAGGGCTCTGGAAGTGAATGCAGCGGGAGCATGATGCGATGGATGAGATAGTGCATGATGGATGAATGAGATGGAGAGTACACATGAGTAATGACCTATAGTAGTGGATGGATAATGACCTTAGAACCAACCAAAGGAGATAGCTCAATCTGAAGTAATAACATGCCTACATGGGATTAGATATATAGACCGATCATGTGAGCAAGAGCCAAAGAAAATGATGCCCTTATCCTCTAATTGTTGTAAGCGATCATGAAGGGTAAAACAGTCATTTTCTTTATGGCCATTAATATGGTGATAGTTTCAGTAAGGACTATCACACTAGAATTGCAATCGATGTGGTCGATGGTGCTGATTAGAAGATTAGTAGATTAAATGCTTGTCAAGCAAGGAATGCATCATATCATGGGGTTTAACTTGATGTGAAAAATGTAATGGTCCACATGAAACTGTGTATAAGTATGAGTTGTAACCAAATGCGGGGTAGGAGATAGAGGACATGAAGGTAATCGAGTAGATTGAACTTATTTACAAGGTGGAGGAAATTGAGATTGTGTAGGACACTCAATAGATGGGAGCGAGAAAAGAACTAGATGATGTAACAATAGTAGTAATAGGAGGAGGATCTATAACATGCGTAAAGAATGAGATCTTGTTCTAAATAAATGACCCTATAGTATAAAATCATGAATGATTCATATGTGTCATATTGTAATTGTTTCTTTGAGAGAGGAATCAAACCGTGGTAGAACATACTCTAAGTCAATAGGCTAGAAGACTAGTTAGTGCATGTAAGCATTGAATCATAAAATGTAATCAATGATAGGTTTTTTTTTCCCTGATGTAAGCTAGGTAGATGATCATATGTGACTCTAGGGTCATTGTTGACTATGAATTGATGAAGAAAAACTTCTTCCATCTCATAATAGGTACTAATAGATCTAAAGGGTAGATGTGTGTACCATTGGAGAGTGTCATCTGTGAGACTATGGCGAAAGGCTTTAAGTAATAATCGATCATTGGAAAATGAAGCCATAGCCATATGGTGATGTTTGAGATATAAGTATGTATTTCTAGTACTATCTCTAGAGTAGCATAGTTAAACGGAATAAACACAATAATAATTCATAGATTTCTTCTTGATATTCCATACGAGAACTCTTACAAATATATAGGAATAAGTCATTCCTATAAAATAGGAATCTGATATAACAACACTCCTTAATTCTCTCACCAAACTTCTATTCACGTGAGTTGTTTATTAACAACTTCACATATAAACAAATATAATAACAGACCTAACAAATAATAATGATTAATAATGGAGCACTAATATAATTATTTCCTAACATTCCCCCCCTTAGTGCGAACATGGGAAAAACCTACCTTTGTACTGCAACGTGCCGCTACGTAGCATGCTCATGATCTGGATGGTTTCAAGGACAATACCAACAACCTCTGGATGGTTTTCCAAGTGGTTAACCAACAACCACACAACGATGGTTTTTTGAGGACAAGTACTTAACAACCTCGGATAGTTTTTCTGGATAACTAACAACCACGATATCATGATGATGCAGTAGTATCAACAACTCTCATCACTATCTCACTGCAGGGAATAACATAGGAAATTCTACTGAAATATGTTGCTCGTACATACATAGAAAAAGCTGACATAATGGAAATGGAACATTGGATCATGTTCCCCCCCTCAATGTGAAATTTCCACTTATTGAAAACAGGATCACCGCAATGCAACCGAGGCACACCACACTTTGGAAGCACTAAAATCAAATGCACACACACACACTCACCAAAGCGATATGCGCCTGTCGTTGCTTGGCAGATGAGAGGTCGCTGAATGACCTCCAACCTCGATGCCTCCTACCTCCCGATTTCATGCTACGAGAACAAGAAGTCTTGAGCCATATTTACTTGTTCTTCCTCATAATCAGATTCATCGTCTATGCCCATATTTGCTTCTTCCATTTTGATTGTTCCATTTAGAAGATCACGAGCTCGATTTTTACAAAATGGAGTTTTATGCCCCTTTCTCTTGCAGTAAAAACATTCAATTTCCTCCTTATTTTTGGAGAAATTCTTGTACTTCTTTTTAGGTACAATGCGCTTTCTTCTTCTACATCTTCTTTAGTCCTTTTTTCCTCAGCTAGAAGAGCTGATATCATATCTTCCAATGAGTTGGAAGGCATCTGACCAAGTGTGAAGACAATATTCTGTATTTGGGAGGCAAACTATTTAAAGATGAATAGCTTTTGCATCTTCATCGTCTACAGGAGCTTTTACTTCTGCTAGCCATTCGGAGAAGAGACCGTAAATCATTAATATGACTGGACATTGTAGTTCCTTCACCCATTTTTAACTTGAACAACTGCAATTTGAGAGAAAATTTTGCGTTCACTGCTTTAGCACCAAAGGTTTTGTTCAAGTTTTCCCACATTTCATGAGACGATTTCTCGAGATCAACATAGTGTAGCTCAGTATCTGAGAGAGCAAGACCAATAATGGCTTTGGCTTTATCATCTCTCGTTTCCCATTCTGCCAATTTGGTCAGATCTGTAGGTTTAGGTTCTTTTCCATCGACTATCCGCCAGAGATTTTTATTCATCAACTGCATCTGGATCTTCACTTTCCAAGTATGAAAATTGAGCCCATTGAATTTTTCTAGAGGGACTTCCATTGTGAGATGGAGAAAAAAATAAAAAAACTTCTAACAACACTTTTGACGTTTGACAAGACAATAATAACTTGAAAAATGATAACAACTTTGATTCTTTTGATTACTTTCGATAAAAAAATCCTAAAATCACCTATATGAAATACAACCTATTATTCACCTAAACATATTTTGACGATACAATGATGAAAAATATATTAATTTTGACTTGACTGAGTAGACACTCATAGACTCGACTCAAAACAAACATTGAGTGACACACAAAAAATAATATTATAACTATGGTACATATTATAATATTATAATATTATACCAAATCTTGATGGACATACATGACACATTATCAAATAACCTAAAGTATTCAGTTATGACACTTTACAAACATAGAGAGACAATGAAATAAAAGACAAATTACATATGGACAAATAAAATCAAATTACAGGACTATGTAATGAATCAAGGTAATTTGACAAAGAACAACATATGTGGCATATCTGCACGCATGGAAATATGGAGACACGTTTCAAACTTGGAGAAAAAAATGGTGCATAGAAGTCGGCAGGAGCTCGGATTTGCATGGATCAAGAGCCAAACGTGCTAAATCAACTGAATTTAGAAGTTTCTGTCAAAACAAGAATCTCTGCGAACTCTAGTATGTATGAGGCAAAATATGAGACCGGGTCTTCAACAAAGAATATGCACACTCTCCACAAGCAAGTTGGCGGAGCGAGGATGTTGGACTCCGTGATTTTAGATCGAAGCTGAATGCTTGTTGTAATTAGATGAATGCACTACCACTATCTCGATTGGAATTCGATCTTGAAGAGAAATATCTACACGGATCGGCAGGACTTGTAACCATTAAATAATAGCTAAAGCTTGATACAAAGAAACAAATGCTCTTAAATGGAGTCCAATGAACCGCTCAAACTTGCATCATAAACTGTCAATCCAAGGAAAACAATTTTGAGCAAAGATTTGAGTACAATGATTTTGGACTCGTTTTCTCAACCGTTTAACATACGATCTCGACACACATACCGATGCTTTTTATCGACATTCACACATTTTAGTGGTCCTCCCACGGATTTATACCTGCGTTTTCTTTCAAACATTCACTGCTGAGAGTGCAAGTCACACGACAAATTATCTGTTCGCCATTGTAGACCAACATCAGGATACTCTTGCATCACGCCTGATCCATAACTGTGTATACAATTGATCCACGAGTTGCAACAATACACAGATCCGTATGCTTAAAAAGAAACTATGTAATGACCTCTCATTTTTTTATATTCTAGATCTCAAGAACAGACATATGATCGCTCTGATACCAAATCTAGGAGTAGCAGCAGAGTTAAACAGAATAAACACAATAATAATTCATAGATTTCTTCTTGATATTCCATACGAGAACTCTTACAAATATATAGGAATAAGTCATTCCTATAAAATAGGAATCTGATATAACAACACTCCTTAATTCTCTCACCAAACTTCTATTCACGTGAGTTGTTTATTAACAACTTCACATATAAACAAATATAATAACAGACCTAACAAATAATAATGATTGATAATGGAGCACTAATATAATTATTTCCTAACACTATCAAAATATGAAAACTTAGGCATAAAAACTCCTTAGGGAATGCTAAGTTGCGAATATTTTTGGGAATAGATTTTACGGTGAATTATTATCAATGGAATCTTAATAGGCCTTTCTTTCTAATGTGAGAGAGTGTACACGAGGCTGTATGACCAAAAAAATGCATGAGGGACAAGATATCTTGTGAAGGAATAACATAGATGGCAATAAAGTGTTAAGCGGTTGTAATTTTCCATTATGAGTAATCCTAGTAATATAGAGAGGAGATAAGAGATTCTAATTGTAAGGGCACACTAGATATTGGTTCTAAAGAGGTACTATATGGAAAAGGACATGAAACATATGTATAAGTAGTAGGAATAACATCGAAATCATCCATAGAATAAGGAGATGAGGCAAGAGGAGGAGATGAACTAATAGAAGGAGATGAAGTGATTGGAGGAGATAAACTAATAGAAGGAGATGACTCATGCATGTGTTATTATATATAATCTCAAAAAAATATGACAATAGAGCGAGGTGTCATCAAAATCAAAAAAATATTCATATAGAAGTATATCATTAAGCATATCATTAACATAGGCGAAAGGAGTAGGGAACTAGTATTTTTAGAAATAGGAGAAGTATGAGATGCAACTAGAGTATCATCGTGACTAGTATGAGAATCATATGGCAGATGTTTATGATTATCAAGAACAAGCATGAAATTAATAATATCATAATCTAAGTTTTTATTATAAATTTTAGAAGGATGGAAGCAACTAACTATATGATAAGGTGTGTAATGAGTAAATCTCATCATAAAAGAAATAGTGCTAATAGTAGAATTGTCAAAGATAGTAGGCACATTTCATTTGTTAGATAAAATTTGTTGTTGAGTATCATTTGGAAGATTAATATCCCAATATAAAGTAGTGAGTTTAGTGATGGTTTCTTCATCATAAATGGGATTGATATTCACATGATGCATGACTAGCTGAGAAGGAGAAGAACTATCCTTAGCCATTAGGGTTTGTAGTGGATCCTGAAAAATAGTTCGAGCGTTGGGTTCACAAAATGGTTCAATAAAATATAATTTATTTTATATGAATCTAAATGCATGACTAAGATATAAATGATATGCAAAAAATATGAAATCTAAATAATTTATTTTATTTTATTTTAATGAAAGGAAATGAGCGGGATAAGATACTAACCTCGATCTTTCTTACCTCATAGTGACACAGGAGGGTACCTAATGAGTCGATGAAATATGAACATAGACTATCAAAAATAGGTACGAAAAATACGAAGTGCTTTGAATAACCAAACAAGGGTGCACAGGTAGGGATAAGGGCATCTGCATGCACCCAAGTCCTCTCTATGGGTGCTCAAGTCTATAGAAATGCTCGAGATATAGTTCTAATATTATCACTAGGTTTTCTAACATCTTCACATTTTTTTCGCTACAAGATCGCACAATAATCGTTGAAGTTAAAGTAAACCGGAATGAAGAAAACACCTACAAATCCCTCAAATAGACATCAAATCCTAAAAACTAAAGATGAAAAATGAGGGGCCGAGGACTTTCCTCGGTCGCCACAATGGTGGAATTACAACTGAGCATTGCACTACATCTCATACCTAATGTCGTTCTATATGTTTGTGTGCCCATTAGTGCTCTATGTCACCCTCATGTCAATGATGCCAAGATAGTGGGAAATAACTAGATAAAAATGCAAATGTGTGGATGGAATAGAATGAGCTCCCCTTCCTATGTAGTGTGTATACAAAATAATGTTCCCAAATGTATTCCCTTTATCTATGTAGATAGGTATCCCTTGATAAGAATATTCTGCACATATAATGGTATGTATGTTATGTTTATATAGGGATCTCTTGTTTGAATTTCAACACTAATAGCCCAAAATGCCGACTAGTACCTCCTGAGATGAGAGGGAAAACCAAAAGGACCGAACTCAAATATATAAAATAAAACAAAACACAAAGAGGAAATGGGTACCTAGGATGAATAGAAGCATACCATCAAACTCTAGACATTAGTGTCTCGAGACCAAAGGTGATGACAAGTGAGTGAGAATCGAAAGATAGGTACCCCTGAGACCTGACCATAACTATGTGTATGAGTGACAAGTGTGCAAGAAAAACAATAATAAAGACCAATAAGAAAAATAAATGGACTATAGAATGGGTCATCAGTGAGTAATTTTCTTACGTAAGATCCATGTATAAAACACCATAGTTAATTATATACTTAATAGTAGTAAGTGTGTGATTTTGTGTCTACATGTATTCACTTGGGCCAAGAGTGACAAAATTATCCGTAAAATAGGTTTCATATATTTCAAGAGGGGTGAAGTTAAGATTGTGTAAAGGGTTATCGTTAAGATCTATGAACATTGACCTCATCATTAGAATCACCACCGCTAGAATTATCTTATTGAATAACATTTTCGAGGATATTGGTGGGGTAGAGCTAGATATAGGATCGAGAGGATCCATAACATGTGGGAAGTAGGATCTATGGAGGTGGACATGGTGGGAGATATGAGATCAATAGTATGTATAGGAAAAATTGAAGGCATGTGGAGGTAGGTGGGGGAGTATGGGTACTAGATTGACCAACATCATATGTACTAATATTGTTATATGGAATGGGTTGTGATGGGGCGTGGGTATGGAGCTGACATGGGTCTATGCGAAAAAAATTAAATGGGACAAGGTTAGCAGCAATGGTATGTTCATAGCCATCATGAAGAAATTTAACACACATATGGACTATAGAGGGAACAACATGCATGACATGAATCCATGGTCTACCAAGTAAGAAATTGAACTAAAATGAAGCATCAATAACAAAGAATAGAGTAGGAACAATTTTAGGCCCAACTTGCAATGGTAAGGTGATAGTGATCATGCATGTACAAGTGGTGGAATCGTAGTTGCGAATGAGAGTAGAAGACTTATTAATTAAATTTTCGAAATATTAATTTTCTTTAGTAAAGAGAAAGCACATACATTGATAGTGGTTATATTGTCAATGAGTACGTGCTTAATGCAAATGAAGTCGATAGTAATGGTGATAAGCAAAAGGATTGCTAGCAGCCGAAGGAGGGATATCCTCATCACTTTGAAAGAGATAACATGTGGTAGATTTTGAGGGACCGAATGAGAAGGGTAAAGGAAACTGGTGAATTATTACTCTAAATGTGGATGGAGTGAAGGGCTGATTTTAATGTATTCTAACAATTAGGTACACTACACAAGAGATCATAAAGGGATATTTTAGATTGTGTATGATTAAGTTATTCAATGATTTCATAGATCTTAGGGGTAACGAGTAAGGAGAAATATAATTAATAGGTGGTGGAAAAGAAGGAGGTGGGTAAGTAGGAGGACAAGTATGGTGAGTGGTGACCACATTGATGGTTGGATCGGGTGTTGGAGTAGCAAAGCGGGAGGATTTTGAGTACGAACCCACATGAAGTCAATAATGGTGGTATCTATGCCAAAACCATGGTTTGAGTATATGAGGAATAAAAATATTTATCCATGAATTCGAAGAAGGTGATATATTTTGATACATTCTCAAAAGGTAGGGTTTGAGTGGGAAGGTTCATCAAATGATTTAAGTTAATTTGAATTAAATATATATTTCGAGTAACTACTATAATTAATGATGTACAATTGCTAACATAAAGTAATGATGAGTAATAAAGTATGTAAAAATATGAAACCAAAAGAATAAGAGATAGATAAAGGTACTTTGTTGATTTCCACACAATCTAGAAGTGATTTTGATAGGGAAAAGTGTTGAAGAGATGGGAAGAGTTTCATAATTTCTCTCTATAAATTATGGGATGTAAGAATGAAGTCGACATGGGAAAATGTGATAGGGAAAGGTCACCTAGGCACTAAAGACCGCTTCTAGGTGTTGGTATTTGCATAGGAGCTCAAAATCTGATTTTTACTATATCACTAGGGTTTTGTTAATGATCCTTGTTGATTTATTGATAGTACTCCTTAATCGCCAAAGATTCATGTAACTGCAAATTCCACAAGCCCATAAACCACATCAAACATAAAAATGAAAAGTATAATAGGGATTCAACTAACCCTTGTGGTCACCCAAAAAAGTGAACTTAGAACAATTCACTACATTCCATCTCGGACTTGATGTAGTTCTTGTGAGTTTTCAAAAATTATGTCCAGGAAGCCCTTGTGTGATGCACTAGATAGTGGGCTATATTTTTAAATGATGAAAATGAGTGAATGAAATAGACTAAACTTCCTCTTCTTATGCTCTGTATGCAGAGTATGTAACCCTTTGTCCCTTAAATGGATGTTAAATGGATGCCTTAGAGTTATTTTGGTGTAATTTGAATGCAAGATTAGGTGGTAATAGTAATGTTTAGTCCCTCACTTTGCAATCTTAACTATGTATTTAAATGATTCTTTTTTGAATTTCATAATTGCCAACTTGAAGGCCAACCCATAAGTGAAAAATATTCCTACAAGATAAAATAGACCCAAAAGGAGTGATTAAGAAAGAAAAGGGTTAAGAGAACCTAGAGGGGACAAGATCACTTGGGCATTTCTATTTTGGATAGGAATTGGTGTTTAAAACCATGAAAGATAAATAATTAAAGTTTCGAATGGGTTGTAGGGTGTGCAAGACCAAATAGAAAACAAGACATAAATAAAAGAGGTCAAAGATAATTGTCAATTACTCTTTTTGTCTTAGGAATCATGTAAATGCTAGCATGTTTTTTCACCTAGAAATGTCCCCAAGTGTGTGATTGTGTGTCCTAGTGTATACTTGTGACGGGATTTCATACGAACCTTGGTTCAAAGATAGTTGAATTACAAATTCATTCCATCTCCACCCACATATATATGTATCATTTATTATATAATTGTGTTCATGAATTATTAGTACATGATTAAGTAAATATTTGAATTAAATAAATATTAATCTAATATGTAATAGCGATGATATAAATATGAAATGAATGTACATATTTTTGAGACAAGAAAATAAGCTATAAAACTATTAAACCCTAGTTGCAAAATGAAAGGATAAAGTACTTAGCTAATTTACAACTAATCATGGACGATGATGAGCTAACAAACTAATGGAAAAAATGAGGGTGTGTCGCATCGAAGCTTAGAAAAATGAAAAAGTGTCGAATAAGTTGGACTAGGGCGTGTGGAATGGGATGAGGGCACCTAGGGTGCTGCAAACCTACTCTACATGCATGTGAATGCTCAAAACCTCATAAAACCAACTTTGGAGGGTCTCGAGATGTTCTTTATCCTTTGATTTACATCATTAGTATGTTACAAAAATTTTTGCAGATGCTTCCTATAACTTTGCCATGAAAAAATGATTTGTAAAACCCCAAAATGCATGAAATACAAAATAATAATTCAAATGAGGGGTCATGTTGTCCATGGTTGTAAAAAAGTGAACTTACAACCAGTACTAAACTACATTTTAGACACAAAGTAGTTCTATGCGTGTGTGTGAAGAACTTGTGCCCTAGGTAGCTCTTTTGTGAATCACTCTTGATAGCGAGAAATAACTAGATGTAAAATATGTAGATTGATGTGTGCATGGAAAAATGAGCTTCCCCTCCTATGCATGTATGTAGAAATAACAACCTCTTGTCCCTTGTGTGGAGCTAGATGGATGCTTGAATGCTCTTTTAATGATCTTTGATGCAACCTTAGGTGGTGATAGATAATGCTTAGTGTGTGATCTTTTATTATGGTCACATAGATTTATATTTATATGAGTTCCTTGCTTAAATTTTGTCATTAACCACTAAAAGGATGACCTCCAAGAAAATAAGATGCCAAAACATCTATAAATTCCCAAAAGATGTGAATAAGATATGAAGAGGTTAGGGGCACCCGAGGGGACGGAGGTGCACGATGCTGGCATCTTGGATGGGTGATTGGTGTCCATACTCATAAAAACTAAAGTGTAAAATGTCAAACTGGGTAAGAAGGTGTGTAAGATCGAAAAAAAACTAAAAGCAATAAAAGAGGCCAAAAATAGTGTTCAATTAGTACTTTCTTTCTTATGAATCATATGAATAGTAGCATGTGACTAGGACCTAGAAATGTACCCAAAGTGTATGATTTAGTGTCTACATTTTCCCCCACTTTATGTTGTTGATCGAATGCTTGATAATATAAAGTAGATAAGATATGTGTACCTTATAACCATGTAGATCGATGGTGAAAAGTTTTCCAAGGAGACAAGGAAAAATGTGGAGTGATAAAAATGTGAAGTGTGGATGATAAATAAGAGGAAGTGAAAATGATGAGGACCCTAAAGATTAAAGTGTATGTGTCAATTTCACATTTTACATATTGTTGATGTCACTTGAAGTGTGATAATGTTTGATGATGCGTGATTGATGTGACTACCGCTTCCAACAAAAGAGAAGAAAAAACAAATAATCAAATATGTGTATATGAAAAATTCAATCCAAATGAATAGAAAGTGTGTAAAACTGTGAAAAGGAACATGAGCACCTGATCCATGATGAATAAAAGGTGTAGAAAGGATCCTAAAATGTAGAAGAATGAGTTTTTGGGCGATCTCATGCCAAATGCGGCTGAGTGTGAGTATTTTGGGTGATCTCACGCCATGATAGAAGAAGTGTAGGGAGAAAGGTATAGTTTCATTCTCCATCTTTTGACTACTTTTTGAAGTAAAAATACCAATGCAAATGGTGTGGACAAATACGATATGTTTCGATCCAATGTGAAAATAGAAAAGAAATTGTGATGCATGCATACCGAGTGTTGAAGGATTATGTCTACCCTATAAAAAGGAGTTTTGTAAATGCTTAGAACTATGTTAAACTGAGAAAAACTATGTAAATTCCCCCTAGTCATAAGATCTTGAGAACGTCGGGGGCATCTAGGTGTTAATATCTATGTCCGGCACTAGTTTATGTGTTGTGTTGAAGGCCCAATTCAGATTATGGACCATTTCGTGACCGAATAATGTACAAGTACCAATATTAACTTTTGTACAAGGTGACTAATGTTCCCAATGATTCCCCTCCTTGTTTGGGGTACATGAGGCGTTGTTGAGGAGAATGCGGCCCAAAGGAGGACCGACTTTTGACCTGAAAATGATTCCCCTGCATGGGGAGGGAATGTGCTTGGTAGATGTAGACACAAAAGGACACACTTTGGGTAATTATCTAGTCTTAATTGCATACTACTATTCATATGATTCTAAGTTAGAAAAGTACTAATTAACCCATGTCATCGACCACTGTCTTTTCTTTCTATTGTAACTTCTAGATTTACACTCTTACTTGCTCATTTTCATTTTCATACCTCGACATTTCTCACCTGGATGACAGTGTCATGAACCACTGAACTCTTTACATTTTGTTCACATATTTTGGGTCCTTTCTAGCTATTTTAGCATCTTATCTATTTAGTATTTGACATTTTTGGGGTTAGTTACCAAATTAAAGAAAGGGAATTATATAAATATAAATTTAAGTGATCATAATAAGGGACCAAACACTAAGCATTAGCTATCATCACCTAAGGTTGTATCCAGAGGCTATTCAAGAGCGTTCAAGCATACATTCTAACATCCATTCAAGGGTAAGGGACTACATTATTTTGCATACACTTCATAGAATGAAATTCTATCCTATTTTGTGCACACATCTATTACATTTCTTTACATCTAGATACTTTCTCGCTATCAAGTGTGATACGTATGAGAGCCGCCTAGGGTACAATTCCATACACACACACATAGAACGAAATTGGTTCTCAAATGTATTGCAATGGTTAGTCTTAAAATAATTTGTTTGACATTTGATGATAGTCTGACCCCTCATTTTCATTCTTTTAGTTTTGGGATTTGATGCACTCTTGAGGGTTTTATAGGTCATTCTTTTATTCTAGGTTATTTGTGACCTTGGGAACATTATGCGACATACTAGTTACCATAGATGAAGGATGAAGAGCACCTTCCAACTAGTTAGAGATGATTTCTTGAGATTTTTAGTAGTCATAGGAATCTATAACAGGTCTAGGGCACCTGTAGGCACCACTGCTACTTTCCAAGTGCCCTACCAAGTAGATCGTTAGATCACACACTTTCCCGAGGCTTTGTGCAACATTTCTCCCTCTCTGTTCACTTAGTCATAAGCTGCGGCATAGTATAGATTTGGTTGTGAATTAGCTAAGTCTTTTTATCCCTTCTTTACACTTAGGGTTTTTATTATTTCTTAGCTTAGTGTGCTTGGATCTAAATTGTACCTAATTGTTCATTTATTTACTACTACATTGTAATCAAAATTAAGAATTTATTTCCATATTTTCTTAATCAATAGAAACCAATGCACAAAGGGGCTAGAAGACATGTGTTAGTGAAAAAATACACATGTAGAAAACAAGATGTAAGCTAGTAATCAAGAAGACAATGTGTAAGATAAGATGCAAAAAGACAATGTAGACCATGAAAAACAGGTTACAAGCATGGGACATCACTCATGATGTCACAAGATAGTCGAGGTTAATGTGGGAGAAAGTAGACAAGCAATCATAGAACAAGAAATACATAGGAAAAGACCACACATAATGATAGCCGATAGTAAGTAAAGTGACATACAACCATGCTAGCAAATAAACATGGGAAATTCACGTTAGGTTCTCCAAAATGATTAAACAAAATTTTCTAATCTAATATTTAACAATGATGATATAAATATGTAATTAAAGTATAACTTTTTGACACAAGAAAATAAGCTAGAAAAATATGAAACCCTAGTTGCAAATGAAAGGATAAAGTACTTAGTTGATTCATAGTTAATCCTATATTGTGCCAAGCTAACAAACTAATGGAAAGAAGGAGGGAAGTGTCACACCGAAGCTCAAAAAAATGTATAAGTGTCAAAATAATTTGGATTAGGGCACATGGATTGGGTCTAGAGAACTAGGGTGTTGTAAACCTTCTCTAGGAAATCTATGATTGCTCATAACCTCATAAAACCAACTTTGGGGGTCGAGATATGCTCGTTATCCTTCGCGTTGCTTGTTGATAGTATGTCACACCAAGTTCACAGATTTCACATGTAATTTTCAATGAAGAAATGATCGGAAAACCCCAAAATGCATCAAATCCAAAAATGCAAGTGACAAGTCATACTTTCCTCGGTTGTCAAACAAAGTGAACTTACGACTAAGAAATGTACTACATTTCAAACCCAATGTAGTTTTGTGTGTGTGTGAAGAAATTGTGCCCTAGGTGGCTCTTGTGTGAATTATAATTGATAGCGAGCAATAGCTAGATGTAAAAGATGTAAATAGATATGTGTATGGAAAAATGAACTTCCACTCCTATCCATGTATGTAGAAATAATAGTCCCTTGTCCTTTGTGTGGAGCTAAATGGATGTCTCGAATTCTCTTATAATGCTTTTGGATGAACCTTAGGTGGTGATAGATAATGCTTATTGCTTGGTCCTTTATTATGGTCATGTAGCTTTATATTTATGTGATTCCCTTTCTTAAAGTTTTAATTAACCACTAAAAGGAAAACCACCAAGAAAATAAGATGCCCAAATGACTAGAAATGACCCAAAATATGTGAATAAGATACGAAGAGGTTGGGGGCGCCGAGGGGACGAGGAACATGACGCTAGCACCACGGCTAGGTATTGGTGTCCAAAATCATAAAAATTATAGTGTAAAAGGTCGAATGGGAAAGAAGGTGTGTAATCCTAAAAGGAAAACTAAAAGCAACAAAATAGGCCAAAACAATGGTAAATTAGTATTTTTCTTGTTTATGAATCATATGAATAGTAGTATGTGACTAGGACCTATAAATGTACCCAAAGTATATGATTTAGTTTCTACATTTGCCCCACTTTATGTACTTGATCGAATAATCGATAACATAATTTAGATAAGAGATGTGTCCCACGATAACCATGTAGATTGATGGAGAAAAGTGTGTCAGGAGATAAGAAAAGCACGGAGTGATAAACAAAGTGAAGCATGGAAGCTAAAGAAGAGAAAGTGAAAATGGTGATGACCTGTAGGGTGAAAGCGTATGTGTTGATGTCGGTTGTATCTTTTGTTTATTTTTATTAATGTGTGATGATGATGTATTGATGTGACTATTGTTTCTCATAAGGATAGGCTTGCAAAATAGAATAACAAACAAGTAAGCAAATGCGTGTATATGAAAAATTTGATCAAAAATATCGGAAAGTGTGTAAAAAGTATGTAAAAATGTGAAAAGGAACATGTGCACCTAATCCATGATGAGTAAAAAGTGTAGAAAGGATCCTAAAGATGTTGTAGAAGAATGAGTTTTTGGGCGATCTCATGCCAAATGTGCTTTGAATGCAAGTTTTTTGAGAATCTCATGCCATGGAAGAAGAAGTGTAGGGAGAAAGGTCTAGTGTTATTCTCCATCCTTTGACTACTACATAAAGTAAAAACACCATTGTAGAAATGGTGTATACAAATTTTATTTGTTCCAATATGATCCAATGCGAAAAAGAAAAGAAATTGTGATGCATGCATGCATGCCGAGTGTTGAAGGACTATGTATACCCTATAAAAATTCATTGTCTAACTGTTGTGAGTTGTGTTGAACTAAGAAAAATTGTGTAACTTCCCCCTAGTCATAGGTTCCCAGGAAGCATCAAGGGCGCCAGGGGCACTAATGTGTGTGGCCGGGCGCTAGTATGCGTGTTGTGTTGAAGACCCAAGTCAAATTATGGGCCATTTCTATGATTGAAGACTATATAGTATCAATACTTGAACTATGCTAAACTATTTTAGTGCACTTCTATACGAGGTGAATGATTCACCCAATCATGCCCCCTCATTTGATGTGCATGCAATTTCATTGATGAGCATGTGGCCCAAAGGAGGACCGAATGCTAAATGAAGTTGATGCCTTGTATAGTGGGGATGGGATGTGCTTGGTAGAAACCAAGGCACAAAGTGGCTAGAATACAAGTGTTAGTGCCAACAAATATGCATGTAGAAGACAAGATGTAAGATAGAAAGCAAGAAGACAATGTGTAAGCTAAGGCGTAAGAAGAAAATGCACAAGAAGACAATATAGACAACGAAAAGTGGGTTGTAAGAAATGGACATCACTCATGATGTTGTAAGATATTTGATGCCGGTGTGCATGAATGCGAAAAGCAATAAGAGAACAAAAAATAGGGAAAATCCCGCAAACAATGGAAAACAATGACAAATAATAGCAAGCAAAGTGATAGATAACTATGGTAGTAAAGAAGCACCTGACATTCACGTCGAGTTCACCAAAATTATTAATTAAATAATATATTTAAATAAATGTTAATCTAATATGTAACAATGTGCTAATATAATAATGTAATGAAAGTACAAAATTTTGACACAAGTAAATAAGCTAGGAAAATATGAAACCCTAGTTGCAAATGAAATGATAAAGTACTTAGCTGATTCACAATTAATCTTGGATGGTGTCAAGCTAATGAATTGATGGAAAAAAGCAGGAAGTTTTGCACCAAAACTCAGAAAAAAATGCCAAGTGTCAAAATAAGTTGGACTAGGATGCTTGGACTAGGTCGAGGGCACAGGGCATAGTAGACTTTCTCTAGGCACCTATGACTACTCGAACCTCATAAAACCAACTTCGAGAGGTCACGAGATGTTTTTTCCTTCACTTTTGTTGCTAGTATGTTGTACCAATTTCACGATGTCGCCTATAACCTAAAATTAAAAAATGATATGCAAAACTCCAAAAAAGCATCAAATCCAAAACATAATGCAAATGAGGGGTCGAGACTATCCTCGGTTGTCAAACAAAGTGAACTTACAACCAAATGTTGCATTACATTTCATATCCAATGTAGTTTTGTGTGTGTGTGTGTGTGCGCGCGAAGAAATCATGCCCTAGGTGGTCCTTGTGTGAGTTGCACTTGATAGTGAGCAATAGCTAGATGTAAAATATGTAGATAGATGTGTGCATGGAAAAATGAACTTCCCCTCCTATGTGTGTATGTAGAAATAATAGTCCCTTGTCCCTTGTGTGGAGCTATATGGATGCTTGAATGCTCTTGTAATGCTCTTGGATGTAACCTTAGGTGGTGATAGATAATGCTTAGTGTTTGGTCCTTTATTATGGTCAAATAGATTTATATTTAGATTATTCACTTGCTTAAATTTTGTAATTAAACATTAAAATTCCAACCACCAAGAAAATAAGATGCCCAAATGGCTAGAAAGGACCCAAAAGATGTGAATAAGATACGAAGAGGTCGGGGCACTTGACATTAGTGCCCTAGCTAGGCACTAGTATCTAGAATCAAAAAACTAAAATGTAAAAGGTCAAATTGGGCAAGAAGGTGTGTAAGACCGAAAAGGAAAACTAAAAGCAAAAAAAGAGGCCAAAAACAATGGTCAATTAGTATTTTTATTGCTTAGGAATCATATGAATAGTAGTATGTGACTCGGACCTAGAAATGTACTTAAAGTGCTTTATTTAGTGTCTATAGTACATTATTCTAAGGGTTTGATCTATTCCATGTCACTACATGAATGTGTCCCATAGTTTTGCATCTTAGAAATAGACATCAAAGCATCTTTATAGGCCACCAAAGATTTAAAAAGTTTCACAACCCTTGCATCCACATATTTAACACTAAAACACATTATGCCTCAACATATCTGTGTGGTCCCATACATGCTTAGTTTGGAGTCATAGTCCCATAAGTGAAGCATTTCCATTCTTTATGAGTTTGCACATCTATATAACATATTTACCTTTATATTCAACTAAGTATGTGTCCCTCTTTGTGTTTTAAGAAATTGTTCTATTGTTTTATCATCACACACTATATCAAAAGCTATATTTTGTTTTGTATAATTAATTTCTAATATTCTTCCTATTAAATTCTTATGCATTTTAATAAATAATGAAAAAAATCATATCAAACCATTATTTATTTATTTTGCATGTAAATAAGGTCGACATGTAATCTGCATACTACCTATGTTAGAACTACTATGACTTGGCCTCAAACTACATGTAGTTATCCACTTCTAGGTAAAAGGCTATATGGAAGTGACCAAATTTGACAACCCAATCACTCGATAATGTTTCATAATGGCTTGATTTTTTTGACTTGGCTTTGAGGTCTCTTGGCTTGGGAAACTTGGCTCTTGAACCTAGTTTGGATTACTTCATATGTGTGGGGACTACTCCTAATATTTATGTTGCTTTATAGAATTTTATGAGAGATTTGTATGCCTTTTGAGTGTTATTTTCTTGAGAGTGTTAGATGAATGACGAGTGACTAAGTGCATTTGACTTGCTTATATATGGCTCCATAGGCATAATTTTGTATTAAGATTGAATCAAGAAGAAAGTGTTGGCCTATAAAATATATCAAATTGAAAAAATGACTATTGGGTTGCCTTAGAAAAAACCATTATGTTTGGACAAAACTATTGGACGATTTGATCTAGGAGGGAGGTGCAATAATGTAAAGTTCTATGCATGACAATTAGGATAATGGACCTCCTTTTACTAATGTCAACATTTCTATGAGCAACCGAACAGATTGAATGAGGAGGGAAAGTCTTGTGATAACAATAAAGATATAGGTTCAGAATAGGTGCACATGTCACGATTCAATAATTAAGTCAATATTGACATTATCGAATGATAAATTATCAATTTTAGGTGTCACATAACTACCTGCAAAATAGAGAAAAATTAAGATTGAATTTAAAGGGCTTTCTCAATAAAATCCCTTTTTAAATGGATGCAGGAATGGAAATTATTTATTGATTTCCAAATGCTTAAATCGTTCACCTGGATGGAAATATTCTAAAAAAATTATTGATAAATTCTACACTTCAATAATAATTACACTATCTTCACCGTTATGAATTTCTATCTTTTATCACCTTTATAAGTGATTGTTCTATTTAAAAACAACCATATATTTGGTTAAGGATTGAAACCGAATCCTATATTTTAAATTAGTGGAGATGTCCCATACAACTATTATTGCATATACTAAATAGATAGTAAACTCCTTTGCTTAATAATATGAAATCCATAGAAATATGGCCCATGTGGCATTTCAAGAGCTAACGAGATATTACACCTACATGAATATAAATTAAGGCATTGCCTTTATTCAATCAATAGAACTAAAAGGTTGCTCATAGATGTGATGATGAAAATAAAAGGAATATTGATAAGGATGGATAAGAAAATATTAATGGAAGGACAACTAACAAATACATTTTTCCTTAAATTTTGAAATTAAATAGTTTCTCAAATTTTTATATTAAAATAGTAAAAGCCAACCGAAAATATAGGTTTATAGATAAAAATAGCTTTTAAAAATAAATAATTATGCTAAAGGCGTTCCTCTTATGGGAAAGCTTCTTTTAGATGTTTCGGCGACTATGTTAAATTTTATGTCCATTTGGACGCTTTTTTAATGTAATTAATTTTAACGGTCCATTTGAACATTTTCATGGGGACAATTTACAAAAATTTAATTACAACTCTAAATGACTGTGTTTAGGAAGCTCTTCGAGATAAATAGAGCTCTAAATTTTGTTCTCTCTGTGTTAAATCAAAACTTGTATGTTTTCTTGTCTCGGATTGAAATTGTTGTGTGTGATGATCTGATTTCTCATTTTCTTTCGTCACGCATGGACATTTCTCTTATTTTCTCAAAGAAATTAACTTAGGATCACTTCCTACTCTCCTTGAATGGAGACTAGGGAAATTTGGAAAGATTTAAGCGAAAAGTAAGTCGAGCAAGTGTGGTTATGTAGCTTTATATAAATTAGAGATCGGGACATTTTCCTTGGGATATAAATCAAACCTGATTTTTTTATTTGTGTATTCATATCGTTAGTCAGTGACGGTCTTAATCAATTCATTTCTGATGCAACATATTTATTTCATTAATTGTTTGAGATTTCCACAGGAATACAATACATTGCGAGTTTTTGTGTCTCGAATGAACTTGTATTGCATCCTTTAATTTGAATTCCAACGTTTTGGGTTTCTTCAAGAATCTTCTTGAGGGATAATAGGAACAAAAATATGAAATTATATCTCTGAGTATTGAATATTAATATAAGCTTTCAAAATAAATGAGAGGTGAAAAGTTGGTGACTAAAATTGTATTCAAATCTTATCTTTTAAGTATTTGAAAAGAAATTTAAGTTTTTAAGGAATTAAAATATAATAATTTGATTATTTAAATTTCTAAGGTTAAGAATGACTGGTTTCTAAGTATTAATAATACATTATTGCTATCTCTATTCTTGTTATTTTGATATTTCTTTCATGTTCTCCCGATAGCCAAATTTGTTTATGATTTCTTGCTTTGTCTTTCTTTTTATTGCATGCATAAGTAGTGGAACGTCACAATCATGTTATTTTGAAGGGGATTGGAGATAGTTGGCTATGAAATTTTCCCTTTGCCTTTATAGATTTAAAGATGTTGTAAAATAAAACTAGGTTTTTCCTTTGTAATACCACATTATTGCATTTTTAAATGATAAAATAATGTGTCTTTCATTTAGTCGTATGCATAATTATCGTTGTTCAATATTAATATTAGTTTTTGATGTACTTGGACATAACTAGTTAGGAAATTCACACTAGCCTTTGCAATTTTGAAGATTTGGGATAGAAAACTAGGTCTTGTTCAACTTTATTCGAAATATGGCTGGTATTTTCCTAGGTTAACGTTATTTAAGTATAAGTCTTCTCTGTTATTTTTTTCCATTAATAACCGCTTTTTATTAGTAAATACCCAAAAGTGACAAACAATGCGGGAAAAAGGTGAGAGAGAATGGTAATGGTTCATGGTTATGTTCGAGTTGCAACGTATAAGTTCATAACTATGATTATAGATATGCACTCATGATTGACCTAAAGGACAAAACAAGAGAACTCCAATCAGTTACTGCTTTTGATGAGACAACTAAGTCAATCATAGGTGTTGCAGCTAGAGACCTTCACCTATTGTCTATAGACAAAGATGAAACTAATGAAATTACAAGCAATGTCATCGGCGCGAATCACCGCTTGACATTTTCCCTAAAAAAGAGACATATTGTGAAACAACAGATTGAAATGTGTCATCCTCAATTCAAAGAAAATAGATAACAATGCAACTCCTCTGTAACCTTCTTTACGCAAATCTTTCTAATGCACCCATCCCTTCGAACTTTACACCCTCACCCATCCCATTCTATACTTTGAACTATCGGATCGCTATGTTACTTAATTCATATTTATGTTTCTCCCTTTTTCATTGCTTGAAAAGAAAAATGTTGTATTTCCTTTTACACTGACATACTATTGTCTCCTACTACTAAGTTGATTGTAAGTACTTTTAAGAAAAAAATGCATATTACTTGCACTTTTATTATTTACATATTTGCATCCTTGTATACTATTAGAATGTATTGTATCTTTCCATATAACAAATATTCTTTTCCTTAAGCAACAAATGCGTTTTTTATCCTCAAATTGTTACCTCTTACAATTAGTTGCCATTGGAACTCCACATGCATTTCAATTGTGTATAGTTTATTGATTTTGACTTATTTATGCATTTGTATGTCATCAAACAATGCATCGTTCCTTGCTGACCCGCACTGACGTTTTTTCAACAGGTGGTACTCCATAGGTCTGTGACTTCGCAATCATGTCACTCTTGCAAAACAAGCCCGACGAAGAGAGAACTACACAAAAAATAAAGTTCACATAACTGTTGAGCAACGATGTCATAACTTAGAGCGTAGAACAATGGCAATCTCTAATATCCGTCAACTTACATCGACTAACAACCTACCATTCCCTGACATTCTAATCTTGTCATCAAATACAACTATTGAAGGATTGCTAGCCAACATTCCGCAAGTAACTTCCATGGAAACAAATTTGCACGACCATACCAATTCCTTCCGTACGAACCCATCTTTGCTAACTATTGCCACGTTTCCCCATTTATCTTGGGACGCCACATGAAACTATCTCAAGTACCGACCTTTCTTCGATTCCTCGCACAAGCGACATTGCCGTTCAACAGGTATCGAATGTATTCATGTTTACCGGAAATAAAATTGCCCACAAAAGGCTGCCATTCATGAAATAAATATTGCAAATGTATACATGTCTCGTTATGTGTACGGAGGTCTTCATGTATCTGATGTTGTCATATATGATTTGCAACTTTAAATGTATGAATCTGTAACAAAATTAAATGTACACATACAACCTTTCAATGTAATGTTTCATCTATATTCCTACACTACCACTATCAATCACACACATTATCGAGTGTACAATAAAGGTTTTTTCAACAAAAGACCAACCAAACAACCGATGCAACACTAACACAATTACCCCGAAATAAATACAAACAACGTCAACTATAAAAGTAATTAACTATCGAAAACGGTATCAAATGTATTCATGTTTAAAGGAAAAAAAAATGGCCAACCAAGATCAATCAAGCCCTTTATCAATATCAACTAAAAAAACTAATAACTCGTCCCTGTAAAACAAATAACTTATACCATTCAGCGTTCACATTGCATTGTACACATGTGATTGTTAATTTATTTAAAAATTAAATGTATATTTAATACAAAGTTAATTTGTTCGAATCATGTTATATTTTTGTAATAAGTAAAGTCGTTACATAGCAAATTTCTATTTTCTTTAATCACATTTTAACTATTGTTTAGCATAAAGAACCTTTAGTTATGTTAAGCAGTGTTCTTAGCGTGACAAGTAACGCTGTAATGATGTGACAGGTTCACCCTTACGACAGCTAAAACAAACTTCTGCTTTGAAATAGTTAAATATCACTCGTATTTTTGAATTCTGTAATGAACAATTTGTTCACAAAATAAGTAATAGACAACTTTATTTGCACGACTAAACAAGGCTGGACAAAATAATAGACGCCTTAAATTTACACTCGCACTTTTCATACAAAGATAGATCTCACTAAGCCCACAATCACGGCGTTACAAGAATGAGAGGGGTTTGGAAAGCTTGATGAACTGGGAAAATATTTAGAAAGAAACAATTGTGCAATTGTACATCTAATACCAATACAGCTAGTGCAGATACATGTAGGCCTCCTCCCTGCTCGGCCCCTGCTTACTGTGCCCCTGAATCCTCGCCGTTTCGCCCTTGTCTATGCAAACTATCCCTCTCCAGACGGGCAACTGCATCGGACAAGACTTTGTGCTGGGCTATGAGCTCTCTCACGCTGTCTGTAAGCTGCGCAGTCCTGTCGTTCATGTCCGCCAAAGATGTCCGCACCTCCGCCAAAGACGTCCGCACCTCCGCCCTGTGCTCATTCATCAGTTTCACCAGCATTTCCAACTGAGAACCCGCGGAATCAGCCACAGAGCCAGCTTCAAGTAAAGCCTGTGGCGGCCGCTTACCGTGCTCGTTCACAATGATGGAGATCCCCATCTGCCTCAGCAATTCAGACAGGTCAGGCAGTTGGAATGACATGGATGGCACAGTCCCTGCACCCACAAACAGTGTATTCGATGTTGTGGCTGTAGCCGAATCTTGTTGTGGACGCCTGCCATATCCTGCTACCGAGCTCAACATCCACGCAACGACATTGCCTGCAGTAATTTCAATGGCGCTACCGCTCGCGCTCGAGATCTCCATCTGCCTCATCAATTCAGACAGGTTTGGCATACTTAATGCATAACTAGACTGCACCATTTGAAGATCACTAATCTCCTGATCTACAATTGACAACCGCTCAGGGTCATAACCTGCAGACAAACATTTACAGCATGTGAGCATCTCTCGACATATTTCATCACATTTTTAATATATATCATTTGGGACTCTGCAACTTACTTGGAACACCCTCCGAACAAGGCGTCTCACCGAACCCTGCATCACCCAGACATTCAATTTTCACACAAATCAGTTCCGCGCATTAGAATTACAAAGACTGCGCTGAGGCATCATCAATTTTGACGCTACAGTGACAGTAGCAGCTACCATCATTTCATAGTTCGATGGTTTCGGCAATATTAGTTTCACAGTTTCAGAAAAATTTAATGTGTGGGAATGAATGCCAAGATGCTTCATTTCAATCAAACAGAATAAAGCAAAGCCTAAACATACATTGAAATAAGGAAATCTCCAACAGCCTTTCAAGTGGATACCGATATATAATTGAAAGTGAAACATAGGTAAAAATCTTCTGACCTTGCTTTTCTATCCGTGGAGCATCATCAGAAGATTCTTTATTGCCAGAAAAGTACCCCAGTTTCTCGGATTGGTCGGCATCAATGGTAACTAATCGTTTGTTTTCTGTTTCAACTGGAAGATTTTTTTGGGGACTCTCTGTTTTTATAGGGTCTTCACACTCAGAATTTGTATCTTCACCTCCCTCTTGTTCATACACAGGATTAGTAATTTCACCTCCTCCTTGTTCGCACCCACAATTCGTATCTTCAGTTCCTTGTTCAAACTCAGAATTTGTATGATCTTCACCTCCTTTTGTCCACACTCAGAATTTTTATCTTCAGCTCGTCCTTGTTCACACTCAGAATTTATATCTTCACCTCCTCCTCCCTGTTTTATATTCTCTATTCCAGAAGAATTTTCATTCACAAATTGATTTTCATGGTAACCCACTTCTTGCAAAAATGTCGGAATATCGCTGGAATCTGATGGTGACGGCATGGTTTCATCTTCTTTCCTAGCGGCGTTTTCATTATCTTTTGAAGTGTCCTCTGATAATTCCTGCTGTATTTGGTGCAGTACCAATTCATCCTCAGCCGTGCCTACATTTTCCTTAGGTTCATGTTCAGACTCTTCCATGCTTACTTGTCCGCTTCCCTCTTTCTCAAGTCAGGTGCCCATTCTCACAGCTCCAGTCTCTGAGTTTGAATCATATACCCATGTATTAGGATCTGCTTTCCACTTATCCCATCCTGCATAACCATAATATAGCCAAATTTATAAAAGCTTTTGTAGAATACAAATATCTTGGATACAGGGTTTTTAGTGAATTATATGAACGAAACAAATTAAGGAAAGACTAGACCACTCACTTTTCTGGAGGAAAAGCTCGCATAAGACAGATATTGCAGTTTCATACCGGGGATCTTCCTCGCTTCTGTCACCCCAATTCTCATTTGTTGAGTGAGATTGAGTTTCGTCGGTTTCTGATTTCTCAGACGAGCAAATAATTTTATCTGCTATTGTTTGGTTCAGAATCTCAAACCTGTTTGCATCTTGGGGTTCATTTCTTGACTCAGATCGAACCTCGCCGGTTTCTGATTTCTTAGGCGACCAAATATTTTCATCCGCTGCTGGTTGATTCAGAATCTCAACCCTGTTTGCATCTTGGGGTTCATGAACATCTTCAGTCGGGATAATAATCTCGTGTAAACCTACATTGACTATTTGAAATCGAGGACGTTGCTCTACCACAGGCTCACTCTGTTTAACAGTCTCTGTCCCTCGGAGTTCATTTGAATTGTTCTCTCTGCCTACATCCACACAAAACTCAGTTGATCCGCTTTCCTCTACATTTATTTGTCCTTCTTCTTCTTCTACTTCTTCATCATCTGCCATTTTCTTGTACAACAACTCGCAGGCTTTGTTCCCGACTGGGTCCTGTAAATCACTCAATTTTGCGACAGTTTCGTCGCTAAAAAGAAACCATGTTTTAGAAGTATCATCTAAGACTGCGGTAATGTAGTGACCATAATTCCAATTATCTCCTACGTGAGCAATCATAGCATACAGCTTGTATCTAGCATTTTCAGGAGCCATTCGAGGAGCAAAGTAGCGCTTCAAGTCGAGGATTCTAGGGATGTTATCAAGTGTGTAAAGAAATTTATGTCCGACACTATTCCTCCTGAACAACTTTATAATCAAAAATCCGATGTCTTCCACAGCACTGAGCGAGTGATCATATCATCTTTTCCACAATTGCAAATCCTCCTGCGCTCAAATCTATTTCCTTCACAAAACATGTGTCCCAAGAATTCCTCCAAAGTATGCCGGTGTGTAATTTCGCTCAGGTAAGCCAGAAATAAAATAGGCTGTGCTGGGGCGATATCGGGTGGCATGTCGGTGCCACAGGTGCCGCACACATGCAGTTGAGCAGTTTCAACATTGAAGGCTGTCTTGCATCGCCGTTCCATCAAAGCCCTCTGGAAGATAAATGTCAAGAACTCCTCTGCATCTTGGGCGCTATTGGGATCGAATCCCCTCTGCAGGTTCGCGTAACTAGCCCACGCTCTCTGCAAACCGCCTAAAAGATTGCCCACTCTTGGGTCGATGGCGCGCCGGCCATTTTGAGACTTATTTGTCAAGATCAGCTTCCACATTTGATGAAATTCTTTAACAACATCAAGAGTGTCTTCGCCGTTCTCAGCAGCCTCCTCTTTATCCTTGTAAAACCAGTCAAATCCCAAGGGGCGAAGCAGAAACTGAAAGGCGGCATTCATGTAACAGGTATTGCCCTGATTTTCTATTCCCATGGGCACGCCCATCCCATCTTCAATGCTAAAGCCTGGATCATCTTTATCCTTCTCATCCCCACCACCTGCTGCATCTTGATCTCCCTCATCCCTGCCAATATCAACCTCTTTTTGGCCTTCTTGGCCTTCTTCTTGTGTTTTTTTCTTGGCTTATTCGCGGGTGTGGTTGTGTTTAGGGCCTTTTCTTGGCTGCCATGAAAAGAAACAGAGCTACCTTAATTTACAGCACGAAAGAAAGATCGGCCCTGCCAAACAGTGAGAATAAGTTGCAATGCGGTACCTTGCTTTGCGTGCCTCCTCCTCATTTATGAGCTCCTGTTGCCGGCGATTCGACCTTGCAACTTCATCTGCCATGCGTTGGAGCTGGATTTAACTCATAAATCGAAGAAAGAAACAGGACAATCACCAAATTTAGGCTATTATGAGACTCACCTTCCTCGGGTTCTGGGCGATCGAGATTAACATGAACAGGGTCAGTTGCGTACTTGTCTATGCCTAAAATCACTTCCACAATATAGGTCCAGTGATTTCGCTCTGCATTTTTGTGTTCTTTGAATTCATAATCTGGCTCTGCAAGTTTGTCTCCGACCGTCTGTCTGAAAAACTCAACCAGTGATTTCAACACGGTTTCGTCACATTCTTCCATGGCCCCGCCGCCGACTCAACACACGGACTTAATATTGTGAAATCTGCATGCAGCCCACAAATTCAGCTGTATGGAATAACCACGAAATGAAAGAAGGAAATCACCCCAATCTCAAACACGCAGAATTGCAGAAAATGATGAAACTAGTTGATTATTGAAATAAAATGAAATTGGAGAAGAGGGTAAGAGAATTACAAGACACAGAATTGAAAGCCTGGTCAGATTACAAACTTGCAGATGTTCCCCTCTTCGCTCCTTGAGAATTCGTGTACTGTGTGTAAATGCGTGAATATGAAATGATAAGCTAAGCAAATATTTGAAAAGTCGCTTCCGCACAAAATCAATTTGGGAAGCCTATCAAGAAAATCAATTCAAATTTTCAAATAACGACAACGGCATACTTAAACCGTTAGGCTATTTAGTTTTGTTTTTAAGCACGGAACTTTGAGAAGCGGAAAACCCAGTGCCCACTCTCTACCTGACATCTGGATGCGTAACACATTCCTGTAGATGCACCGTCGGAATCTACCGGTGTGACGTGGCAAGCGGAAACGACTTTCCCCGATGTCACGTACGGCGTACGGTAAACCAAAAGCTTTCGAGTCTCAGCGATTCGGTGGGGCCGTAGGGATGCAGCGAGGGTCTCTATTGTTATATAATGCACTCAATATTTCATATTGATTCACGTTCTCCATGTGTGAGGGAAAATAAAATTGTAGCGTTTGCGAGACTCTCTATCAAAGAGAGTCTTTGGGACGATAAATTTTGTTAAATATTTTTCGTTCAATGATCAGTTCCTTGAGTTTTCAACCATATTTTTATTGAAAATATCTTGAAAGGAGGTAGTAGCCACCATGTTAGTAAGCGGGCCTTGATGTCATTATAAACATGAAATGTTTCTCTGATTCCACCACACCAGACATGCAAAAGATACAAATTCTCTCTTCCCATGTTTTTAAAGTCTTTTCCATCTTCTGTTTCACACCGAAGATGATGTGAATTAGTTCTCAATTGAGCTATGAAGATCTTTGCTTTCCATGGGATATTAGCCCCTATAAAAGCCTTTTGTTGATGATCACATGTAGAGTTAAATTCCTCCAAATAGTACCTCTTCTTTCTCCCCAACGGCTTTCCCCACATAGCTTGACAAAATTTGTCTATAACAATTTTTATTTTATCTCTTGACTATTATTAGGACATGCATTCAAATGAATGTTCCATTTTTTAAGCCATTTGTTGTTTTGATTCATCCATGACTTCTTTCTTTTCTCCAAAAACTCATTGAGGACAACCTTAGGCCATCTACTACCTTCCATTTGCTTGATCTTTTTTAGATATGTTATGAGATGAACCATAGCAATAACTTCTAGAGGTACAACCCCGTTTCAGCTAGGAGAATCTCATATGGGACCGAGATCTTTAATTTGAAGTTGTTAGTAATCATGTTTTTTTGAATCCTCTCAAATTGCTTCCATCTTGAGTTTTAAATGTTGCAATGTTGCACACAATAATGTCACAATTGAAATGATCACGTATGATGCTAAAGGTGAAAATTGAAATGATCTCATAGGAGATGTGGTAGTTGCATTTGGAGAAACACGAGTAGTTGGCAAGTGGTGTCCAAACGTCTAGATTCATTTATTTCCATGTTTATAAATCATAGAGAACAAAATAACAATCCTTGCGCCAGAAAAGTGGATATCAATATCAAAAGTATATTCTTGGCAGTTGAGACCACTATTGAGGAAGATCACAACTGAAAATCGAGTTGTTTCTCCTGCAACCTTTACATATGATAATCAAGAACAATTGCTTTAGCAATTTGACTCTAGTCAGACTATTGCAATGATGGAATAGTGAATAGCATAGATTGTATGTGTGTAGCATTGTCCTCATTATATTGGTCTCTTCGCTTACATCCATAATATTATAATAGTTAAACTTAAGGTGAAAAAATAGCATGGATCATATGGCAATTGAAATAGATATCTTTAAACAATGGAAATTATTTTATGGCAATGTGAAGCATTGTTATTATTGTAGTACTCGTAAAAAAACAAAAGGATGTCATTGTTTATATAAATATTAATATATTAGTTGCTCGGGAGGAATTTGAACCTTTGTTTTTTTCTTAGCTTTGTACCAGGCGGGGTGGACTTGTAACAATTTGGTGTCCTATTTAATTCGGAACTATGGAATCCGCATCACGATCTCCCTTGACACTTTCGTGGAATGTCCCTACGTGTATTCCTTCATGTGCCCTACGATGCTGCCATGTGGCATACACTTTTGCTCTTGTTGGTGGAGTATTTCTTCGCTATGTACAGTGGTTGGGTGGACCTCAAACTTGTTGTTTTGCAGTTTACTTGATATGGAAGCTTGGATTCCACTACTCAATCTTCCTTGAGACCTTCCCAAAACAACTCCACATGTCTTCTTTCATATCCTATGATGTTACCATGTGTTTCATCCTCTTACTCCTATTTGCGAACTTACTTTTGTTTGTGTTTAAGTTTTCCAAGGGATTGAAGTCCACCCAACCTTTTTGCCTTTGATGGGCGCAGAATGTTGCTCGTGTAGTAGTTAAAATGACAATGTATTGGATGGTCTGTCATTGCATTATCAATGCTCCCGCACGTACTAATAAGAAATTGATGGGCAATAAATGATTGATTAATCCCACATAAAATAGTATTTGGAACATTAAATGATAGGAGGGCAATTTCAGAATTGAACTCCGGGTTTATTTTGGAAGAAGCCCACGTTCAGATGGAGACAAAGAAAGAGAGAGAATCAGTTGTAATGGAGGGGAATACACTGAGCATTCCTGTAAGTATTGGTTGGGTCGAATTTGGTCTTGACATGGACCAGCCTTTCGAAATTGCCACCGAAATAATTTTCTCTCCAAGATTTTCCCTGCTCCAAGGTGAAGGTTCCATCGACAGGCATGGTGCCCAACTCAAAATCTAAATTGTTGACATAATTAGCATCTTTGAGCGATTTGGAAACGTAAAGAGCCATGTATCTGTAAATTTTTTGCATCCAATCAAGAGAAATTGCATCCTCGACGTTGTACTTGGCAATATCTTATGATTAATAAATTACTAGAATTATTGAAGTGGTATATTATGATGTACTTTGAAAGTAGGAATTGAAGTCTAAGATTAATGAGTAGGATTGTGGAGGAGAGTTCGCCCAATGAGATGCAGCGGGAAGGAGATAAAATGTGTTTGATTGTCTTCCATCCATCATTTGCAAGCTTGTGATTCATATTTGGAGATTTGGATAAAAATGTCATTTTGAATGTTTTATGATATTTTTGATATTCACTAAGCTTATCATGTGTTGAAACTTGGACAGACCACATATTCATCTTCATTTTCCTGTAGCTTATTTAACCATTTTGAATCCCGAAAATGCTGCATAAGCTATACTAGAATATCCTGAGTGTCTTTGCACTATCCACAAAATAATATCGTCTCTTTTCTACTTGAATGGACAATAATTCTGTATAATTCACCAGTTAAATTTTTCCAGACCCATTTGCTCATGGGTTTCTGAGTTCAAGAAACGAAGCTACCCCAATGAAGGACCACTTCCTGGTAATAAATAAATTAGGGTTTTATACATTTAATTTGCACGTAGATGTTGAGAGCTATTTTAATGTAGAAAAAGGTAAATTGAACTCGGTTTTGTCAATTTTTAGAAGAGTTTAGGACACATCCAAGAAATTGTGTTGTCTCATAGGGGAAGATATTGTACCATGTCTTAATAGGTTGTTTTTAATGGGTTTTTTTAATCTTCATACTGAATCTCGTACAAATATTTTGTTTGATGTGTTGTCATTCTAATTAATTTCATACTGATTCTCGTACAAATATCCTGCATAGAATTTTAAATGCTAATGTCATAAATGTTAATGATATCATGTTTTCTCTGAATTGTTGATGGTTGCCAGGCCTGGAAATTGATAGGCTGTAGGCTGTTTTTGTGATTTTAACCGTATTTTACAGGTAAAAAAATTTAAAAACCGTAAACAATGATAGGCTAAATTTTTGAAAACTGTAAATTTTTTTAAGTGGTTTATATAAAAACATAATACCTATTTATATATCTATGAACAAATTATAGATATATCTATAAAAATTACTAGAAATTACAGCCATTTGAAAGAGCTAAGCCGTCAACAAATTTTGATTTGACAGGCACAAATAATTTGAAATTCGAGGGTGGATGGTTGTAATAACAGGTTAATTTTTAGGCCAATCACATTTTAGATAAATACATTTTTAGAATTATTTTGTTAAAAAATGTGGAGGTTTATTAATATTTATTAATGTGGAAAGTGTATATTTTGTTAATGAAAATAATAACCATGTTTGATTGGTTGAAAAGTACAAACAATAACAACTTGTTAAGCAATTGTGAAACCTATAGTTATACTTCCTTCAACATTGCTAATAAACTCCAAGAAATGAAATATTGTTTGAGGAAGAGGGGTGGTGAAGGAGCTGATTGAAAGGAAGATATGTTAACACATGAGAAAAATGTTGAGAGGAACATACCTAAAACTATTATTCTTCTAGCTAGACAAATAAACTACTTGCCATTTTTTCAATTGTTTAAAAGATAAGGGGGTGGTGCAAAGATTGTTGAGCCAACATACTTTGGAGATATCTCAAAAAAGTAAGCCTTTGTTGATTAGTACTCCCGATGTGAATAGTTTCTTTTTACATGTCTTGGGAGATACTTTAGAGATAGGGACATGTCGAGGACTTGAGATCCAATGTTGAATTGGTATATCCTTTTTGGATGGTGACTAAGTATACCCTTGCATGTACGGTGGTTTCATAAATGTTAGAAACAATAATACCGTTTAGCAATAGTAAGAGTGAATGTGATTAATTTGCATTCGGAGTGAAATTAAGTACACATTTGATAGGAATGATGAGATATGAAATCCTAATTACACACATGCCTTGAAAAATCAATTTCAAAGGAGGAGTTGGTCTTAGCATATGAAGTGTTGAAGAACAATATCCGAAGGACATTTGAAAGAACATGCACATTATGAAGCAAAAGAATTGTAGTCGAAAGACAAATAAACAAGAGCTACCATTCGTCCACCTTAATAGTGAAAATGGATTCATAAGGGATCCAACAAGAAAAGCCATACAATGTAAATAAATAATCCTTATATAGACATGATTTGGGAGGATGCTAAGACATATTTACATTTAACAATTAAAAAGCAATCTTCAAATTCCACATGCTAAATCATTTCACATTCATTCAATTCAAAAATTTTGAGCCCATAAATGACTAAGTCCTAGAGTAGAGGATGAGCACGCGTGGAAGGTAAGATATGAAGAAGGCGTGTGACAAAGAGTGCATAGGGAGAACTAAGTTGCATGTGGATAGCTCAAAAATTGGACTAAATCAAGGACTAGAGTGGACTCAAAGCGCGCGAGGTTTGCGTGCGGAAGCGAGAAAATGGTTTTGGGACTTAGGCGCGTTTTGGGTTAAGGATGGTGTACACATGAAAGACGTGAAGATGTGGTTAGGCTGGATTGTGGATAAGGTTGGAACATGGAGACTTGTAGCTCAAGGAAAGAATATTCCAAGGTATAATTATGGTTATCATGATGGGATTAAGAGTTATAAAGTGGGTTTAGCTGGCACTTGCATGTTTAGGATACTCGAGTATGGCAGGGTATGATGAAATTTGGCATGCGGTTACTCTGGAATGATGGATAAGGGAGTATCCACTTTATTTAAGAATACGTTTGGATCTAGAAAAAGGATGGAAAGAGGATGAGGGGATGATGATGAAGAAGATGTATGAGATGTAAGAGGGATTTCAGATCCATTGGAGAGAACATGGCAAAGAACCTTTTGAGTCGATTTAGTCTATAGGTTTAGGATGTTATTTCTTGTTGTATTATGTCTGATATGACCCTTTTTGATGTCATTTGCTCTTTGTAACATTTGTGAATCAATATATGTTGGATTAATCTGAATATATGTGTTGATGGGTTCAAATCCTTATGTTCCTCATATTGCTCATAGTTCGAGATCTGATTTCTTTATGTTACTATAATGTTTTCATTCATATGATGGTGTATTTGTGATTGGATCTAGTTTCTTTATCTATGTTATATAATGTATGCATTTATGTCATGCACTATTCATCTATTAATGGTGAACATTATTGCAAAGCTCACATAAAGGAGGACCTCGGTGCCTTTGCATGCCTCGGGTGAGTTCCCGATTAAGGTTTGGTGATATGCCGATGCACTAGGAGTTAAAAGGTGGGGAAAAGTGACTGTAAAAATATCCCAAACTTTATAGGAAATAATACAAAATATTGAACAAATGACCTATCATCACTCTTTTTCCCTCTCTTTACATCAAACACATGCATTTGTTCACCTTCCTAATGGTTGGGATTTTTATATATGAACTTAAACCACCATAGATAGAAAGGAGAATAAGAGGATTTAGAAGAAAGATTTACACTATTCTTCAATTTAACAATGTTTTTAATTTCTCTTGTTTAAATGACACAATTGTAATGAGGATATTACACAAGAAAGTGGAAAATGACAAATGATAAGATTTTATCTATAGTCGAGGAACATGAAAGTGATTTCCACCCTTGATATTAATGGTCCAAATCTTGTATACCATCATTCTTTTCTCCAACAATGAATGAAAAATTTGAAGTCAATATTAATATGCATGTTCACAAACAAATTTAGATTCAAACGTTGGGCCTTAAACTATGCATGTTTCTTTACTTATCTATGTATATAATTTTTTTGTGTACATGACTTGAAAGTCACTCCAATGGGCCTTAAATTGTGCATGTTTCTTTTCTTATGTTATGTGCCTAGAATTTAGATGACATGAATGATTTGCTAATTAATTTGGTTATGAGAGAACATAACATACAACAAAGGATTTGTAGTCATAATTTCCATAAATCCATTTGAACAATGTAATTGGATTCATAGGGGATCCAATATGTGAAGCCATGCGATATCATCATCAAATTCAAATCCCACAAAGAACTCAAATCCCTCCACTATCACTTGAGACCATGTAAAACCATAATCCTCAAGGGAATATGTACTTATGTGTGAATATATAAACATGATTTGTGAGCCTTGAAAAGGTATGTAACTAGATCTTAGCATGGAGAAGCCAACACAAACTAAAATCCTTAGCAGGTTAGAAGTTGCAAATAGAACAAGGAAGCACAATTATTATTGTAAAACTTTGATGTTACACATCTCATAATAAGAAAATTAGATAGGAGAAAAATATTAATCCTCACCCCAATAATAGGGGATAATGTCTAACTTTGGAGATGAGATTATCTCCACAAATTAAGGAGTGAAAATAATCTCTCAACAAGCTCCAAGAAAGTATGAGAGTAAAATAAACTCTCCCAAACTTTAGATGCAAATGTGTTTAATGGAATAGAATAAAATTCCCATCTTATGTTATGTATGAAAATAATGTAGCCCTTGTGCCTTGAGTGAGTGTGCTAGATGCATGTTTTGATATGCTCTTTGTGCCTTTGGATGCAAGATTAGGTGATAGTAGATAATGCTAGTTCTTGGTCCCTTATTTGAGAATTGTTTGAATTTTTAATTAACAAATGAAAGGCCAAACCAAAAGTATAAAATATGAACAAGAAGTAAAATAGACCCAAAATAGTGAGAAAAGAGGAGAAAGGGTCTAGGAGCACCCAGGATGGACAAGAGCGTTTGGGATCTAGTGTCTAAAATGGGCACTAGTGTCGAGAGGCCATAAACTATAAATCAGTCAAATACCGATAGGAGGACTATATGATATGAAAGGCCAATAGAAGCATAAAAGACAAAGAAAAAGGCCCAAAAGACGTTGTTAATTACTAGTTTTATTGCTTAGGAATCATTTATATATTAGTATGCTCTAGGACCAAGAAATGTACCCAAGGACATAGATTTTATGTCTACATTTTCTCCAAATTTATGTTATTGAGTGAATACTTGATAGCATAAAGTAGATAGAATATGCATTTCTTATGATCTTGTAGAAAGTATGTAGTCAATGGCATGCCAAGTGGACAAGTGAAGCGTGAAGTGATCACAATGTGAAGTGTGGAGACTAGGAAAGGGAAGTGGACCCTAGGGGTGAATCATATGCGTAGTAGTGTGTTGTGTTTTTGTTGTGAGATGATCATTATTGTATAGTAAGGATAGACCTACAAAAAAGAACAAAAGAGTAGTAAAAGTTTTGTTTATGAGAAATGAAAGTTACATGTGTATATGTTACACCTTTGATTCTTAGATGTTTCTTTGAATGTTGACAAAATAGATAGGGTAATGGGTGTAGGAGGAATACATTGAAATGTTGGTTGATGGGTTGTTGCGCGTGTTTGAATCCTTGATCCGAAATGATCGTGAGAGCTTTCTTTTGGCTAGGAGGAACTACCTTAATGGAAGCAAGACCACCATAAAGAGTAAAACAATATATGTAGTGGACTGCCTAGCGTGTGTTAGATCTAGGAAGTGTGATACTTCCTAGACGGTTGTCAATCCACTGTTTAAAACAATTTAATGTTGGTAAAGAAGTAAATCCTATTGTAATTAAAATTATTTAGGTATCTCATTTAAAACACAATAAGAAAGATCTAATCTAACAGGCTAAGTTAAAATAAGATCCGAAGGTCAAGTAACTAGTTTTGGGTCTCTGCGTAGGTCCGCCAGTGCGAGGTCTTAGGAAGGTCACATCTGAGTCGGGGTGATGTGGGAATAGGTAAGTAGGTCACTTGTTCTAGGCTATATTGGTAGATACGAGAGACTGATGCCGGTTAAGGGTGATCAACGTCGGTTTGGGAGAACCGGTGCTGGTTACTGTGGAAAACTGGGAATGCCACAGAATGAGCTTTGGATCTCCCTTATGATTACACAAAGGACTAGGTTGGTTGAAATGAGGTATTAAGTTGTTTTGGATGGGATTTGGTGAGGTTTTAATAGGGATATGGAGGGGTGAGTATTAAAGGAGGTCAAAGGGTGGCTAGGAGAATAAAGGATGAAAATATAATGATGAAATGGGTGAACCAAAAGAGTAAAATGTTCTACTTACTTGGAATTTGGTTTTGGGCATCTATGAGTGAGGAATGAAGGTGTTGGTAAGAGGTTGAATGCTGTGGAGAATCACCAAATGTTGGGAACCTCTTTCCTGGGCTGCATGTGCTCTCCTTCTTTCCCCGATTAGATCAAATCATCTTTGGGTGAGTGTTGGATGGTTGTGCAAGAGAAAATACTTGATCTCCTTCTTTGCATGCATGTTCTCGTTGAAACTTGTTCTCAAAATATGTGATATCTCTCAGGAATGTTCCAACCTTTGCTAACCTCAAAAAAGGTTGTTTTGGGGGTTAAAGGGTGATCGATGGTGGTTCCAAGCTTAGCCGGTGTCGATCAAGCGCAGGATTTCCTAGGTTTACTAAACTAGGTAGATCCCCTTGATTTACTTGGATCTCACCCCCTTTTACCCGTGGATTAGAATGGAAGCTTCTTGTAAGCATGCGGGAATGTGGTAGGAGGAAATGTAGGAATTGATTTTTAGGGTTTGGGTAAGACCTAGTTAGTTATGACAACTTACTAAGAATAGGTCTTAGGGTGAGGTGGCTTGATGAGGTGTCTAGATGAGGTGTATGTGTGGGCATTATCGAATTAAGATATTTAAATAATAAATATGGTGAGGATAATGAATTAATTTAATTAAATTAATTAAATTAATATTAGTGAGGAAGGGGGCCATGGCTAGGTGAATGTGATGAAGGTGTTTATTTTTCGACGGACTAAAGGGGTGTGACCTAAATTTGATGTCTACAGTATAAATAAGTAAAATCATGAAATATGTAAAAGGAAAGTGTGCAAATGATGTATAATAGTGTAAGAGATAGAGACTTGTCCTGATTTTCTTTAAGATGCTAGATTTGAATGCTAAATCGAAAGGTTTTTGAGTGATCTCACATTGAGAATGACTTTTTTCAGCGATCTCATGCCGAGAGAGAGTTTTTAGGTGATCTTATGCCAAGTGTGAGATTTTTGGGCGATCTCATGCCAAGATAAGAGTCTTGGGGATAGAGGTATAGATTTTCTATCCTTCCATGATGATTTCCAAATAACCATCATTGTAGATGGTACGTCCCAATTTATTCCGATTAGTCCCGATTTTTCAGATTTTAACTGAAATGTAATGATAAACTAACTTCTATAACTAGAGGAAAGTTCCAACTAATGTAGAACTTTTCTTAAAATATGTTAGAGATTTTGGTGATCTAATAAATTGACTATTATTTTTTCCGAGGACACAAGCACCCACCGTTACTATCTAGGTATGGATGCTTTAGTGTTTTATGTATTATGAGCCCAAGGCTATTTCTTGGCCAACCTATGATTTGTGTGCCTATGTTGCTCATGTCTTGAGTTGTTTGGTACTATAACTATGAGTTGTTGTATGGGTGATTCGTCCACCCGATAAATTCCCCCTCATTTGGGGTGCATCCGACGATTGTAGGAGAATGTGGTCCAATGAGAGGACCTAATTTGATATACATATATAAAGTGGATACTTGTAGGGGGTAAGGAATGCACATGGTAGTTTTGTACAAGTTTCTTCACTACTGTTTCAAATTAGTGAAATCATTATAAGAGAAAACGTAACTCCAAGTATGAGAGGATTTAAGGTACCTCTAGATGGGATGATGATGTGTAGGTGCAAAATGAGAGATCATCCTCGCGAGCTAGATAACCTAAAAATTAAGAGAAATCAACATGAAAAATGGATTAGTAAATAGATGGGTTGGTTTCCTAACAATGTCAATCCCGAGAAGTGGAAACTTCCTAGGATGGATGTCAACCCATGTTTTTATAAAGATAAGTAAAATCAATTATTGATAAATTGGATGTAGAAGAATGTGAACTCGTAAAAAAGAAAATTTCATAAAAGTGATAAAATATATATCGATCTAATAAAATTAAACCAAACTTGTGTGGGTCGATGATGACCCAAGACTACAGGTCCCAATCAATGATTATCGGAGCGGATCAAGTGCAACAACGACATAAAATGTAGATATGAAGGCCTTGGAGGTAGATCTAGGGATGATGATGAGGCGAGATGAGGAACAAGAACTGTAAGAGATATGGAGATGGATATGTCAGAAAGGATGCAAAAAAATTATGAAATCTGAAGGTGAATATAATGAATACTGATATGGTCAATGGTGGACTAGATGATTCAATGGCAACTAAAGATGAAAGTATAGATTTGAGGTGATGAGAAAGGGTAGCGTGGAAAGATCGAAGTTTGAAAGATTATGGGATTATAAAGTGGATGATTGGAAAACTAAATGATAGGGAAAATGAAAAAATGGGGATCGGGTCGATGATAATCGGGAAGATGTGATGGTGAATGGAACTGATCTAGGGTTTGATGCAAAATAATGGGCAAGAAACGAGGATCGACAAATGGAAACAAAGACCTAGAAGAGAAAAGACATCTCTTGGAAGATAAATGAACTTGCACAAGATCTAATGAAGAATATCATGATCAATTTTTAATAATAGACCCAAAAATGCAAGAGAGAAAAGGGTCTTTGAATATCCCAAAGTGAAGTACAAGATCTACAAGATGATGATGGCAGTTGTAAGAGATATCAACAAATGAATGCAAGATCACAAAAAAACACCTGAAGTCTCCAAAAATTACATCCCCGAGAAAAGGAATAGTAGGGGTGGATTTATAGGGTCAATGGAGACCTATATGGGTTACCACCGATCACATAGATCCATCCATTTGTGTGGTGGAAAAGGTGACAGCTCAAACAATGAGCCCTTATGAGGTGAGATTATGGTTTTGAAAGGTGAGGATGCATTAGGGCTTCTTAGGATGGAGAAATGGGTAGGTGGAGGGTGAAAAATATTAAATAAAGGAAAAGGGGAGGTGAAGTTATTAAATGAGGGCCTAGGGAGGATAAAATATAATATTTAGGGAGAATAAATTAACTAGATGGGGATTAGAATTAACTACGGATGATTGTGGTGGTTTAATTAAGAGCATGATTAGGGAGGAATGAAGAGTGAACACGGGGTGAGGGGTATCAATACTAAAAATGGTGTCTACATTTTCCCCTTTCAATTGAGTGGTTTACATTGGATAAGCCATGAGACAAAAATGAGAAGAGATGAAAATATGATAGATGAGGTGCTCCCCATGAAACTAGGGGTTGATGACATGAAGGTAATTTGATCACAAGTTTGAAAGAGATTGAAGGAAATAAGAGTGGAAAGGATAGAAATAAGAGTGGAAAGGATGAGAAAAATAAGATGAGGAGATAAGATATCCCACACAAGGATAAACAAAACATGAAAAAGTAAATAAAAATATGACAATGATTTTGGAATCACTTCAGTATGGAGCAAACTATGACCTCAATGGCGATGATGGAAAAATCCTACGAACCTATGAGTCACAAAAATGAATATAAGATCAAGGGAATATAAGGGAATCCACCCAAATGGATGTGCAAGACATGAGACCAATGGGTTAGAGGAAGACATCAAATATGCTAAAAAAATGCAAATATGGTCGATAGTAGGATCACAACATAATGAGAGGGGGAAGTGAATGCAATATCCTTCATATAGGAAAAGTCCAAAAATATGTGACCGGGTGGGACAATGATCAAAAGATAAAAAATAATGGTGCCCCAATAGGGAACACAAATATGGCTATAAAGGCAATGGTGGATGTAAAATAAACGATGAGATAGATAGTGAAGCCCTTGTGGGACAAATCGGGTGTGGAATTATAAACACATAAGGAAATCGTGGAAGAAAATATAATTTGAAAGGAAGGATTGATCTAAAAGAGATAAGGAGTAGAAGTGATAAAAAAGGTATGGTTAGGTCGACCACGACTAGGCGAGGGTTGGTGACGACTAAGGCTGAAGCGTCGGAGGTGACCATGGTTGGTGGGCTATATAAACCCCTAGGTCGGTCGACTCGGTCATTTTCACTATGTGAGTTGAAAATCAAGAGCTCTATGAAGAAAAGAGAGTTGGGAATTTGAGCGAGATGGAGGTTGGTGGGGTAGTGAGGAAGCACAAGAGGACCATAAGATGGTAAAAACCTAAGCCTCAACCTATTTTTGAAGCATTTTTGTGGTTTTTATTTATTTTTTTACATTTTCTAAATTTAGAAGCGATCACCAAGTGACTTGGTAAATTCACCGTCACATTGGCCTAGTAAGGCATCGACCCAAGATAAGAGGCATTGACCCAACCCGGTTGACATCAAATTAGGTTAGGATGTGCAAATTTTTAACTATTGATGATGAGTTGTGCATGCGAGACTAATGATTGCTTGTTGGATTGGTTTTGTAGGCTAGGACACTCTATATCTTAGAGACAAAGTGCCCGCACTATATGACCGGGATTAGAGGAGATGTGATCGATGCAGAGTGGGACCACTTATCCATAGTGGGGTTTGGTGGATTCCAATATTATCATAGAATTACGTGAGATGTGGGATTGATTATTGCATTGGTGGATAGATGGGATGTGCATATAGTGGCACATTTTGGTTCAGAATAGTGAGATGACAATCACACTTGAGGATGTATACCACATTCGACTTTGAAAATACATGGGAGCCTATATATCCTATTACTGCTGATAGTAGATTGGGGGTATTGATCGACTCTTTGGAGCCAAATTTCCATTCATTACTTTTAAATTTGGGGCCTTTCGGGATGAGATTAGATATAAGCATGGAATGGAAAGGAATAAACTAATATGTGTAGTGATGATCAAGATCTTATGTTACAAACTTCCATTCTTGGGGTGTGATATTTCCATGGATGTTGGTGGGGGAGCTAGTAGATATTGTAGAGCATTAGAGGGTGTTTGCATGTGGGCTCACTTTTCTAGTGTAGGTTTATCATGAGTTATGGATGTATGTGAATGAGAGGAGGTCGGGGTTAGATGTAGTATTATTACTACATTGTTGGGCATATGAGCATATTATATTGATTAGGCCACTAGGGATCTAATGGATTACTGAGGATCATATGGAGTTAGCAATTATATTTCATATGGTGAGCCAATTAAGCTCATGGAGATAGGAATGATAGAGGAGAGGAGTGGTACAGAGAGAGGTTGAAGAGTTAGATGTGGACTACGTGAGATGAAGACCATACCATGATATTCTGGCATGACACAGGGGTGAATGCGGAGTTAGTGGGGATGAGGAGGACTAGATGGGCTTTAGGGAGGATACCCGAGATGGTGGAGACTATACTGATTCGATGTGTAATGTTACAATTTAGGGTCATGCAGATTGTACCTAGAGATCCTATTAGATATAGATGAGACGAGGAAGAGATAGACTTACCTAGGCCTATGATGGCAGACCCAATGGAGGAGGATGAAGCACCATGGGATGAGGATAATGGTATTAGAGTTGGGGTAAAATTCGTAGAGTGGATGATAGGAATATGGGTGGCCCGGGAAGTGGAGGAGAGGGTTAAGGAAGGTTTAGATGAGGAGGAGGAAGTTCCAAGTGGAGAAGAGGATGCAACACCTAGAGATGATGAGGGTGGAGATGGAGATGTGGAAATAGAGATGGCCCTTCTACATATAGAGTGTGACACAACCAACAAGATAGGGATGTGGCACACTAGGAGAGAAAGGTGGCACATCAAAAGGTTATAACATTGTACTAGGTGAGAGATCTGGCCATGCAACAATGTGATAGATATAGGAGGCGTGGGAGGCCTATAGGGCCATATTTGGTGATCTTTCTATGATAATAGTAGTAGAGTTAGAGAGTGTAAAACCAATGACATTTTAGGGAGGTGGTTAGATGGATACACTAGGTATTTTTCCCTTAGAAAATACATGGCATTAGTAGTGAGGCGTGCCATTATGAGTGCATTATGATGTTGAGGATTTCACAAGTGTAGAGATACACAACATATCTCGAAGAGAAGCTAGGAGCAGGAGCACAACATGATTGGTGTCATCTAGGAGTACAATGAGTTTGTCACAACCACGATAAGATCTAGGACATGGAGGAGATGAGGCCTAGGGAGAGGCATAAGAACCTACCTTGGGGAAATATTTGAGGTTATCTAATGTTAAATCATAGATTTTGATGATATATTGGCTTTAAGACATGACCCTTAGTGGACCATCATGGATATATAGATGTATTTGGATGATTACATATGATATGATTTTGTTGTAATTTATCATGTGTCGTGTGTTGATTTATGAATTTGATTATACTTATTTTTAGATACTCTATGATGATTACAAATTTGATTATGATGTCATAATGATTTAGAAAGTAGAATAGAATATGGATGTGATGTGATGTTTCAATTTATTAGACATGATTATGATATAGATAATAGATACAAATAATGTGATGGATTTAGATATGTGTTAGATATAGATTATATGGCATACATATGTGTGATATATGAACATGGTGGATGTTAATTGGAAATTTATAATGGATTTTAGAAATATATACATAGTCATAGATGAGATGGTTAGAGAAATAAAGAAATTGGATATGAGCAAAAAGGGTTCGACTTTGATAGAATGTAACTAAAAATAAGTGAATAAAACTCCATCATAGTAGGGGTGCATGAAGAAATGATTATTTGAACTGTATTAGAGGTAAACAAGAATAGGAGACAATCACGACAATGTGCTTGAAGCCAATAATAGGTATTAACACACAACCATCGATAGCTAATAATCCAAAGGGTTACGAGGAAAGTATGAAAGGTTGACTTATTGACCTAATTTCGATACAACACAAGGGTTTTTAGATGTAACTCATATGCATAAATATAGGTTCTCATTAGGTGGATGTTCCTAGGTATATGCCCTAACTTTGAGCGAGTATGGTGCAAACTAATGAATGCATGAAGTTTGCTAAGGATGAGAAATATGATTGATGTGAGAATCTTTCTTAGGATGATCACTTTTGAAATTTATGTTTTTTATTTTATTTTTGAGTAGATAGAAGGATGATCAATGTAGAAATCCTTCACTACCATGATATGAGATGGTAGCCATCCTTCGAGGGAGTGGTCTACATTTCTCTTTTGATTTTTATTGGATTTTGCATTTTTACATTTTAGAAATGGTAGGGTAAGAATACGTATGATAGTTATCCTTTGAGGGATCATTCTATAGTTTTTGATTTTTTTCTTTATGAACAAATGTCCTTTGAGGGAGTAGTTTGTTTTCTTTCTTGGGTAAGATAGATTTTAAGATGAGCATCCGAAAATTATGAAATTTTATGGAAGAGTTGGGGATAGCTATTTATAACACTTAGGAGGGGATAATAAGTGTATACGTGACACTTGTGGACCCTTAATGGGGTTCCAGTAGGTAAATAAGAAGGAAGTGGATATAATGATTATGGGGTTCCCACCTAAAATGAGGAACTTATCCTTAAAGGAATGTGCTATGAGAAAATTCGTGGGAATAGATAGAAAATTTATGGTAGACCACATAATTCCAAATAATTATGATGAAATATGGAAGAGGCAAATTATAGATGTATGATCATTGAGATGAATGAGTTATCATTGGTAAGTATGTTAACAATAGAAAGGCCATAAGTGCAATGCATTTAGAGGTTCCATTTCTAGTGTACCATTAATAGAAGCTAAATGATAGGCTCCAAACCTGCACTATGTTTGATAATGTAAAGTCCAATATAGTCGGAGAAAAAAAAATTTTTTTTTCGTTGACTCCTTTCTAGAGTAGTGACGTTTTTATTTTATTTAAGGAAAAGGTCACTGATGTTAAATTTACGTTCCTTGAGGTTTATATTATAAGCACGCTTGATGCACTCTTGATAGACATGATGATGTTCAAGAGTGAGAAGGTGACGTTCATCTAACAATTCAAGATATGCTAGACTCTTTTTTGGGTGATAATATTCGTTAGAGACGAAGTCGTGAAGAGAAATGCGCAAAGATGGGATTTGGAATTCAAGAGGAAGGATGGCCTCAGAGCTGTAGATGAGAGAGAAATAAGTAACACTCATAGAAGTGTGAATGTTAGTCCAATAAACCCCAATAGTGAATGGGATATGAAGATGCCAATAATGAGCTGATTTATCAATAGTCTTGGCATGGATATTACAAAGAGTTTTGTTAGTGGCTTCAACTTGGCCGTTATCTGAGGATAGTATAGAGAAGAGAAGCTAATCTTAATATTGAACTAGTCACAAAACTTCTTTAGATATTTATTTTTGAAGGACTTTCCATTATCCATGATGATTTTATGAGGAATTCCAAAATGGAAAATGATATGTTAATATATGAAATTAACGATCGATTAGATTTAGTTGATGTGATTTTGGAATTGTTTCCACCCATTTGGTGAAGTATTTAGTAGCAAAGATGATTATAAGATGATGGCATTAAGAGGAATGCATATTGATGAGGCCAATGAGGTTGAGTCCCCTCTGTGAGAAATGCCATAGATCATGGGTCCACTACAAGGCTTGACTAGGAATGTGGATAAGATTGGAATGTTGATGGAATTTGACACATTTCTTAACGTATTCACAAGATTCTTCATTGAGAAAGGAAAATAATGACACATGCAAAGGACATTCTTGGTGACAACCAAACTGCTAAAATTCCCACCACAAATTCCATCATGGACTTCTTGGATAGCTCGAATCGATTCATGAGACTTAATGTAACAAGCAAAATTCCATCAAAGCCACGCTTGAGAGGATGCTGCCAAGGATGACATAATAGTTAGCACGTTGAAGGAAGGAATTCCTACCATTTTTGGATTGGTCGAGGGGATGACAGAGAAAGATAGTCAAAGATTTGAGAATACTAAAGACCAAAAGGATGACTATCGGCATGATTGATGCAAGGAAGCTCATGGAAATGGGATGGTTTGGTCAAGATGGTGAATAATAATATAAATCTTAGATTCCTCTATTACCCAAAGGATGAGAAACTTGAGAGAAGCCACGGTTTCTATGAATTGATTATATGAGTGGGGAACGGATTGAATGGTGTAGAAATCAAATGCTCTAAGAAGGAATTTAATGATGTCTTTATAATTTTGAAGGATATAATTATTACATTGATAAATGTATTTGACATTATTAACAATGAGTTAAGAATCCTTGTAGATGTCAAGGATTTGGACACCATGGAAGATATCAATTTTAAGGCCTAAGAAGAGATCTTCATACTCAACCATATTTTTAGTGCATTCAAAATCAAGCTTATAAGCAATAGGAATAGGATTATCCCAAGGAGGAATGATAATGACACCAGCGCCTCCCCCTTGCTAACACTTGGAGCCATTTAAGAAGAGTGTCATTTTAAGAGGAGAAAACTCATGGTTAAAGGTGTTTATAGATTCATCTGGAAATTATCCATGAGGAAGGTGATTATAAGGAAGAGGGGCGTTAGCTAATTGATTTGCCATAGATTGGCCCTTGATTGATTTTGAGAGATGAAATATAGGTCAAACTATATCATGAGCATGATCCATTGAGTGATGTAATCACTATGATAAGGCTTAGAATGCATGGTTTTGAGAAGATGAAAGCTAACGATGACATAATTCTTATGGTTGAAAAGATAATGGTGAATCTTAGAGGTAGAGAAGAAAAGAGTGCAACAAAACTTTTCAAATTAACTATAGCATTTCTTATATTCTTTAAGGGTGGGATTGATGTAATATATGGCTTAATCCCTACCTTTCTCATCACAATGCACCAACATTACACCTAGAGTGTGATTGGAGGTAGAGACATAGAGATTAAATTTCTCTCCCTCGCATGGAGGTGTTAACACAAGAAGGGATAAGAGATAATACTTAAGATCTTCAAAGGATTTTCGGAAATCATCATCCCATTAGAATTGAATGTCTTTACAAAGAAGATGGTGAAAGGGTCAAAATGGTTAGAGAGTTGTGAGATGAAGTGGAATGATGATTTAAGTCATCCTTGAATAATGTGAAAGATGCTTTAAATTAGAAGTAGGCATATTGAGGATGGCCTTGATTTTTGCGGGATCAACTTTAATACCTCTAATAGAATTGATAAAGCTAAGGAGTTTACCATTTATCACTCTAAACACAAACTTGGTTGGATTAAGGTAGAGAAAGAAGTGGATAAGGTGCTTGAAAATGATTTTGAGGACGACAAGGTGGTCACGTTGATGCTTGGATTTACCCAAAAGGTCATCAATGTATTCTTCTATAGTCTTGTGGATGGGATCATGAAGTATGTAAGTCATGATTCGATAATAAGTGGCTCCAAAAAAATTAAAACTATTGGTGAGAAAAAATTTTGGCAAGGCAAATTGAGTGTCTCCACCAACGTTCATGGGGTTACGCCCCTCTCTATTGAATGGTAAAACTCTCATTATTGAATGTGACTAATATTAACCTAAACTAAATGATTTTGGTTGGCCAAATAGGTCGATGATCACACAGGGACACTCCACTGAACCTGTGGCAAAATTCTTGTACAGGGGTATAAGGGAGGAAATTACAACGAGTTAGGGAGGAGGAGGGAAATTAGGAGGGGAGTTACTACCGTGAGTAGGAAAATTATAGAGTTCACACCTAGTAACTAGAGTAGTTCAACATTCAATATAGAAGAATGAAAACCTTGTTACAGACATCAAGATAAGATGAGACCATGAACACAAAGTTTCAGAAATATCCTTATCAAGAAAAACAACAAAGTCTTTTCTTATTTATTGAAATTCACAAAGTTGTATAAAGAAAGGAATAGAATAAAATATGAGAAAGGGAAATAAAATAAATGTAGCTCTTTATTTCATGTGTATTGACACAAATTCCAACAACTACAATCCACAATTGCTACAGAGTGGAAAATATTCAAAATATAACATTCTTTGGAATGGAAAAGCCATCCCAATTTATAGAAATCTAAATTGTCCTTTCACCTCCCTCACATGACTCTTTGTATTCCTATTCCACTTGTGACATTTCATTTTCCATAATTCAAGCATCTCTATTATTATTTTGAGAAAATACTTTTAAAATTTTTAAGTAGTTCACTTAAGTGAATAGGATGAAATACAATTATTGAGTCCAATGAAGAATTAGAAAGGTGAGAGAAAAGAGAAGGGGATGAAGAGAAGGAGCAAAGAGAATGATATTCATGATGAATAAACTTCCTCTTCAAGAAATTTGAGAATTATACCTCTTAATGAGGTTCCTCTGGAATGGGAACATGTTCCTTGAATTCTTTGTTGAGCTAGATATTGCGTTGTCAACTTATCCTCCTCTGGAATGCGTACGCAAATTTTGTACTAGCTAAGCCATATTTCATGATCTATTTCAATTATAGTAAGGAAAATACTAATACTAGCCAAGGAATCAAAAAAATTTCATTGAATGAAAGGGAGTCACCTACATACTTCATGACCAGTTCCTTGAATAAAATGATGAGCTCTTCTAATGATGAGTCTTCGGTGAGCGAGAGGGAACTCAAATATTTGAACATAATGGTTCTCCTCGTCCAAGATCTCAAAGCATGTTGCTGATGTAAATCCAACTCAGTGATGGAATTTTTGAGAATTGTATATCTCACATCCATGACATAGATCCAAACTTGAGACAATTTCTCATTGATAGATGCAAACACGCTCTTTCTCATGAGAGTGTGAGAATCAAAGGAAATCATCTTGAAACTGGTGGGAACATCTCCTCTAAGTGATTGGATTATTTTATAAACTCCTAATTCACTTTTCCCACCTTTGATAAGGTTACAAGAGCATATTTGATGAGAGAGATGACTTCTAGAAACAATGTTTTTCCTCGATTAATGATTTTCTCAACCCATATCTCGTTGGCCTTCCCTCACACCATATAGCTTTGGGATTTTCTGATTTCCTCAAGGTCAACAATGTTAATGGGAGGAATACCTTTGATCAAAAGGGTAGTGGTTGATTTAGGTCTCGAGAAGAGTCAAATGCAGGTATTGAGAATTTTTGTTTGTTCCTCTAATTGTATAATGTTCTATCTATATTTTTTTTTGGGAAAGGAGGCAAGATTGGATTCCTGGAGCAGGATGAGAGTCACCTATTATCACCGAAAAATAGAATCCTCTATTTATCATGCCTGCTAGATGAAGTGATTAGTGGCCTTGAAGTATCCATTGGGCATGGATTCAAGCCTAATAAACAAAATTCTAATTTGAATCTCTAAAATCTGGTCTCTGAGCTACTTGAAACATTACTGGAACTTGAGCTGATCTCACCAAACACTACCTCCAATGGATTTGTGCACGAGAAAAAAACACCACAACACACTATGTACAAAAGAGAAAGATCATACATGCCCCAAGTGGAACATGTAGAGTGTGCAAAATCACTTCTTCTACTGAAAGCAAACCTACCTACTCTACACTAACCGGAAGCAAAGGGAACTCAAACAAATCCTACAACTGGCAGGGAGAAGTAGCTTCCCTTTCTCAAAATAGTCAGCCATGTATATGATTTGGTGCTGAACATGGCTATTATTATGAGTGAAAAAATGACAATAGGTCGATCCTCCACCCAAATCATCAAGGTATTAATTGGAAACAAGAAAAATACCTCTTTTAGTGGCTTTGTATTTGGATTGAAGAGGCATTGCAGTTGATCCTTGGTACTCTGAAACTCATCCTCATGCTCAGGAGCAAGCATGACTGGTGGAAACTCCTCTTTTGGCTCCAATGAAGCCAAGTATTTGATTGGGCATGGTCTGATCCAATGGATGTGCCCATTTCTCTGAAATTCAACTCCAAAAATGGAGTCTTCCTGCGGACCTTCCTAGATGGATGGTGTGGAAGAGATGGTATCTTCGTACTCTTTTCCTTCCTCCGTGGCAGTATGGAACTCCTCTACAATATGCAGCTCATTGTTATTGATTGCAACATCCAATGAAGTTGTTTTTGCATCATTATAATTTGTTGCAACACATTGTTGGCTCTGAGTTCCTCCGTTGTTGCTTGAAGACTGACTTGCTCTTGGATAGCCTCTTCCTCTAGCATGAATTTTTCAAATCAAAATCTTAAATTCGTTGCTCTAGAGTACTATTTGGGGTAGCAAGGTCTTCTTGATAGATTTCCTCCATCATGGATTCATCAATCAAATCAGGCCCTTCAAATGAAAGCAAAAAATCTTCAATAATGCTTTCTTCATCAAGTGACTTCAACTCTGATTTGATCTCTTCCAGCTGCTCCTCTTTAATAGGACTTGGAGCTGATTGTTCCTCCTCCCTCTCAACTGATTGTCAGCTTGGATTAGATCAACATTATCTTCACACAAAGTGCCATTATGGACACTACATTCAGAGAAAACAAATTGTTGATCTTCTTGTTCTTGTTCTTATTTTGCTACAAACTTAGCTTCCACCACCTGTGATGTGACCCCGGCCTCCTCTGAAGGTTTAACCATCAAGGGGATTTTTTTGAATTTTGAATCTAAGAGCCAAGCTCACCAAGATTCTAATCATTTATTTTTATCTTGGATATTCTTCTTGCTCCTCTCCTTTACTGGTTATCTGATTGTTTGCTTCCCAAGATGGACTTGAGACAACAATAGGAGGAATGGATTGGGTTACAACATATTTTGCAATTTCTTGTGGTGGTGGAGGAGATAGAACTTCTTGTTTGTTTGGAGGGGATGAATTCTTGGAAGGGAAAAGGATAGAATAATTGATGTGAGATGGAAGACTAGGGGATGGAGAAGGGAAACCAACACTTGGGGCATCATACAACGGGCTTGAATCTTGACACTACTGAAATAATAAATCTTGGGATGAAAAAAAAGAGTATAAACAAGCGGTGATTGACTTACCCATTGATCAAAACTTGTCCTACATTTTTATCATATAATTCTATCTCCTCAATCCACTTTGCAAGTTGGGGCAGCATTTCAACCATGAATTCAAGCTTCTCATGTGGGCTATAATGTCTTGGTAAAGTACCTTCCCATGGACAAGGTGCCCTATGATGAATTCTGAAATTTTTCATCTTTGTTTGTAACCCTTGACTAAACCATGTCACTCCCATCTTTTGAATCTTCTCAAAGAGATTAGTGTTCTCCATTTGATTGTCATTGTATGCATACCCTTGTTCCTGATATGTTTCATAGCCAAACTAGTTTTGACACTGCTCATATGGGTAAGCATAATGGTTCTGAATCTAATCATAATGCTGATCTGGAGGAGTTGAGAAATATATTGGAGGTGGAATGCACTGCTTTTGCTGCGAGTGTGAATTCCAAGATGGGAATGAAGTCATGATTTCACAACTTCATAGAATGGAAGAAGATGAAAGATGTGGAAAGAGGAATGGGTGGATATGGATGGAAGAAAATTCTACAACTTAGAGAATGGGTTGTTGATCAAATATAGTCACCAAATGTATTTTTCATGTGCCTCTAAAGGCTTAATATCACCAAGAACTCATCAACTTGATGAAATGAAGTGATAAGGTGCTTGAAACCTATCCCACCAGAGTTCAAAATCTTGTTATCACTAAAAACAACACTCTTTGATTTATCATGCCTATGCGAATGAGAAACGGGTGTTTTTGGGTAACATTGAATCATCTCTCAAGCTATGGGACTTGTGGGCTTGAGATGATCCTCTAGAGAAAGTTGGTTCTTCTTCCTAAACTACCTGCCACAATCTACTCTAATGCAGAAAAAACCATCTTTCCTAATCTAACCTTCCAAGGGACCGAGAGAGAGATGTTAGGTTGTGGAGCCCATTTTCATTGTGAAAGTGTGTACACTAAGAGTACACTTTTCATGTATCCTTGTTGGGGTTACAATTTTTTTGGGTGTAAATTTTTTTTTGCCTCGAAAAAATCGCACCCGACATATCGGAAACATGCTCTTCTCATATGGGCAAGATTTTTGACCCATAGGTTTTTGGGCTAGTTTTGGCCCATGGTTTTGATACCCATGGTATTGTAAAATTGCTTAAGTAGTTGCCTACTTATATGGTTTTATGCATATGGTAGGGTATAATGAAAAACATTACAGATGTGCTTTGAATTCGGCTGTGAATTCTGTAGAGTTTGTTGAGCATAGCTCCAAACGGATATGGGTATTGTATTGAGAGAGCGGTGGCTTGTAATAAAATCTAAGCAAGTGATTCTTGGTGGACATAGCCCAAATTGGGTGAACCACGTTAAATACTATCTCTTTATGTTGTGTTATTTTATTATGTAATTTTATTTGAGATCTTTAATAATTTCTGCATATTAGTTTCTCATTGCGATTCTGTGAGGGATTATTCCACATATTTTATCACTTATTTCCTAACAAGAGATTGCATAAAAACAAAGCCTACACTAAAGTGGTGATACACCAGAGAAGGAGGTTGCTAATCACAAATCCAATTGCCTAAAATGGAGAGAGGTGAGCAATGGAGAGGATGGACAAGATGCATCACAGACCAAAGATAAATTTCACATAAAACACCACTTCAACCCATTAAACACAACTCCCAAAACCTGTAATAGACATCAAAGATATGCACAATATACCCTGCAATGATGAGAAGGCAAACAAACAATAAAATAAGAAAAGGATGGACAAAATGCATCATGAAACATATTTTATTGCTCCATGAATTCACACAATACATCATCAGTGGGCAAGGGGAAAGAAAATGCCATTACAAAGCAAAGAGAGGAGGCTTAAGCTCCACATTCAACCCTAGTAGGGAAGAAAGAGAGAGGGGGCAAGAGAGAAAATGACCAACTCCTTTTACAAATGAGCCCAAGATTACAATTTATAGAATTGAGAAGGAGAGAGAGAATTGCAATCTCGGATTTGTCTTTTCAACCACTTGCAAGTTGTCATAAATGAGTGTAATTGATGGTATGTTTCTTGCAAAAGGCTCCCCATGTTGTCCCATGTGCTGCAAGAGAGATAATGATGACCATGCCTCATTAAATGCATCTCAACTTAATTAAAATATTATTCTAAACCTGGTCCATTTTCTACTTCATCACCATCTATTATTTATCAATTTCTAAATTTCTTGATTGCTATGCATCAGAATCAGAGCCACAATTCCAACTGTACCAATTTTGTGTGATTTCGTTGAGAAATGCAAAAGTTATGGCCATTCGAAGTTTCACACGAAAAATTGCCGTTTTCTTTTGTTATGTAGATTTTCCAGTTTTCTGCAACATTCTACACATTTCTGCGGCCCTTTGTTCTGCGGACTTTTCCTCAAACTTTATTATGTGGCTTTGTTCTGCGGCTTTTTCTATGGATTTTACTATGAGGCTTTGTTCTATGGATTTTTCCACAGATTTGACTCTGCGGCTTTGTTCTGCGACTTTTTCCTGTGGATTTTTCTACGGATTTTTCCACAGATTTTACCTTGTGGCTTTATTCTGTGGATTTTTCTGCAGATGTTACTTTGCAAATTTGTTCTGTGGATTTTACTCTATGGCTTTGTTTTGTGGCTTTTCCATGGATTTTACTTTGCGGCTTTGTTCTGCGGCTTTTTCCGCAGATTTGACTTACGGATTTTTCTACGGCTTTTTCCGTGGATTTTTTATTGCTTTGTTCTACGAATTTTCCATGGATTTTACTCTACGGCTTTGTTCTACAAACTTTTTCCATGGATTTTACTCTATGGATTTTTCCCAGATTTTACTACGGCTTCCACAGACTTTTCTCTGAGACTTTTCCTCAATTTTTTCACTAACTCGAAATATTTCTTGATTGGGAAGTCAAAAAAATGAAGTAGAGTGCCCCAAAGCCACATTTTCCCAATTTTACTCATTTTTCTCAAATTTGGCTAAGAATTGAACTTCTTTTCCTCTAAAACCCCGTGCTCAACCATAAGCTCATCAACTACCCAAGTTTGGTTTTCTCAAGTTGTCCATTTTTACCAAAGGGGGTAAAAATGGATAACATCACCTTCATATGAAGCTTGGCCCAATGAGATGTTGGTCATCTCATAATCTAAAGGAGTCATTTCCTCACCATGTTTTTCAACTTTTAGTTTGTAAATTTCAACATATTGATTACCTGAGGTCCCACTCAAGAAATGAGATGCAATCATGCTTTCTTCTTTTGTTTGGGCTTCCATATCTCTGAGATATCTTTGAGACTTAGTATGACCACCTGTTGCATTGTTCTTGGCTCACCAATGATCATTTCTATAAACTATGGGAATGGCTCATTGGGCATTGACATGGTGATTTCCATACTTAGAGAGTAAATTTACTATTTTTAGCAAGTTGAAATTTCCACCCTTTTCGATCCTTCCTATGAGTTTAGCTTTCCAACTTACCCCTGTGTTTACTAATCCCTCTAAAACCACTCTATGAGATGACATACTATTTATAGCTAGTGCTCGTATAGGGAATTTACTATTTATAATAAGTGGTCATTCTCACCATTTTTTTCAGCGACTAACCATTCTAATCTTCACATTATCTTTGGTGCACACCATATTTTCCGCATACCGATTTTGGTGATGACTTAGGAAAAATAGAAAGTACATGTGTAGGAAGATTTATTATTTTTGAAAGTGGGTTTCTAGGCCTTAGTTTGTGATAGAACAAACTTTCGAATATGGTTTTTTGCTCTACAGCTTCTCGTTGAGATTTTCAACTCAAACGGGTTCTTTGGATTGAGAGATTTTAAAATTGTTAATTTTTTCCACAAGAAACTTGGGGTTTCTTTGCTGCAAAAATCTAGCTCATGCACATAAAAAAATCCTTTGGGATATTCATTGTTCCTAATAAACTATATGTTTGCAAAACAACACTTTGATTTGTTAGGTATTTTGTGATATATGATTGAATCTTTTTCATCGTCTTCGAGCGTTTTTAGTGAGAGTTTTTTCATTTTTGCTATTCATTATTTTTGCTATTCTTTTTTTTAGATCATGGATCATGAAAAATATTGTTTATTGAAGGAAAAAAGGTAGAGAGATCTTTGTAAAAAAATCCGTTAGCATTTCAAAGTAGGATGTGGAGGATGTGGGGGTGAGAATGAGAAAATGGCTATCTCCTTCGGTATTTATAGCTTTGGAAATGGAAGGAGAGAGGTGGGGTGATTTTTTAAGCACCTCATGTCCCTTTGAAAAGGTGCAATAGGGACATAAAAATGCACCTTTCCCTCATGAGGACAAGTGGCGAATGATTATTCATTGTGCAAGTGGAGGAGGGGCTAAACTGGAGCACCAGGGGTGAGAGATGGTCACATGTGGGTCCAAGAGGAAAAATGAGGGTGGGGCACATTTTTATGTCCCTCATGTCCCTTTTCAAAGGGGAAAATAGGTGCAAGAAAATTCTCCTTGCCTTGGGATGACAAGTGTCGCACATGCAGGGGTAGGTAGGTGAGCAAGTCAAACTAGTCAACGGGGGCTAGAAGGTGAGCACCAGGTCATATGGGTGACCAAAATACTAAATGGGGTAGGGTGAAATTGTGTGCACATCATGTACCTTTGGTGGTATGATAGAGGAATGAAATTACACCTTCACTCTCATCTTGACACTGTTCGGTGTGGAAATGGTTAAGATCAAGAGCACACCTTGAGAGCCAACTTGTGAAGGTCATAACTTGAGTGCCTGGATGATTTTTCATTTTCTTCCTTATATTTAAAAGGAACAATAACTAGATCGTACCAAGATAAGAACATAGATTCTAATCAAACACCACTATCAATAAGATGAAAGAAATTCACCCGAATAACTTTACATAAACCTTTGCAAATAAATGAGCAGCAATATCATATATTATTATGGAACTCAATGCAATACAATGAGAATGGGCCTTTCTTAAATAGGCAAGGAATAACAATCTAAGAACAAGTCAAAGTCGTAGATCAAGCCATAAATCAAGGAAATAGCTAGTCATCAAAGAACTAGTCAATACCATAGATTTAGGAGAGAACTAGACATCAAGGATCTAGTTAATACCATAGATCAAGGAAAGAACTATACCTAACAACTAGATAATATCTCCTAATATCTAAATAAGATAAAAGAAATGTCCACACACATAAGTGGGTGAGAATAAATACAATAAAAGTAAATAAAGTACCTAGGTGAACATGAACTAAGGTAAATACCTACTCTAACCCCCTCAAGTGAAGCTAGGGGCCAAAAGAGAAGTGGCATGTCCACAGATGAGTCCCACAACTAGGCCTCGATGAGGTACTCATGTATAATAACCGGGAAAAAGGGACAACACAAGGTACCCAAAACCATTAATAATAAAGTAAAGAGAGTAAAAATCCTCTCCAAGGAATCCCAAGAAGCTCGGCTCAAAAAATTCATAAAATGCTTGAAGAAGTTTGGTGTGCACTATGGTCTGAATCCACTGCTCGATCACAAAACTCAAAAACAATGACACTCGGGTTTCACCAGAATATTTCCATATAAGGAGACTCGATGGAGTGATGTCGAAAGTGTAAAAACACCAAACATAATTTGATGAACTTTGCAAATAGGTGTGACACGATCCAAGAACAATAACCAAAGAAACAATGCAAGTAACAAAATCCAGAGTGTCATAATCCAAGAAAAGCCAAGGTAACAAGGCAAGGACACAAAACCTAAAGAAGCAAGATCAACACCACACCCTCCCATACTGCTGAATGGGTGGAGTGATGCTATAAATCTATATGAGTTATCAAAACAACTACTCAAACACTGACAAAATAACACTGGAATGCACCAGAATAGATCCCCCATAAGAGATACTATCAACATGCCAAAAGTGTTGAAAAAAAATACAAAATCTCTCAACAAACAAGAGAGATACACTACACTTGCTAAAGAAAAATTCTCAAAACAAGAAGCATCACAATGCAAAAGGTATAGAAAGTGGAGCAAGAGGCCGAATGGTGGAGGATCCATGCCTATAGAGTCCTCTCAATGAATTTCTATGTCATCTCCATGAGTGATTAGATATCCACCCCAAATCAACACTGATGGATGAAGAGGATTCATGCATATGACTTGGTGAAAAATGTACAATGGGTGCATGCAAAGGAACATCAAAATGTGTGTCAGGTTCATCATGTCCGACAAATGAAATCTCAATTTTATCAAGCCCGAGTGAAGGTGTAGAACTTGTGTGTTTCTCATGATCCCCAAATAGAGTAGAACGAACAAAAAGGAGCTCTATCAATGTGTGATCCCAATGAAGTATCTGCTTGAAAACCAATGTCATGGTGAGAATTCCACTTAACATGTGGAAGAGGGGAAATAATACCCTGTGAGTGTCTGCCAATACCTCTACCCGCTAAAACCCTTATAACGAAGCATGCGAGAACTAAAGGTAGTGGTATGCTTCTCAAAAAGGCCATGCAGTTGAGTAGAAATAGGATACACAACATGTGGTACTTTGTGATAGGCACATATGTGGAAGAGCATGCAACAACAAGCCTCATAGGTTTAGGAGCATCAAAAGTAGGAACATGCTCAAAGACTGACAGATCAATGTCAGTGGGTACAAGAGCAACAACTGCAAGTGGACTAGGAGCATGGATATGGATGTCCATAATATGATGGTGATGTTGTAGGCTAGAAATTTTTGTTGCAGGGAGTGTATTATTGTATCCTTATCGTGAATGAGTGATTATATAAGAGAATTTCACTTCTTGAGTGATCTATTTTCTTCCACAAATTTTACAATATCCTCTTAAGTCCACATACATTAGAGAAAAGTATATCATTCCCAAAATCCATGATAGATACACAATGCAACTCCTAGAATTTTAGGATGTCGGGATCAATCTGAAATTATGTCAACAATTGATTACAACACTCCTCCATATTTGACACTTTATAATTATAGTACAAGTCTCAATATAAATATTTCCAATGGAAAGAGCACAAAAAAAAAGCACTTTTGCAAAAAAATGGAACTCAAAACCAAGTTACCGATCAAAAGTTCAAACTTTTCAATATTTTACTCTGCTATTTATTTTAGTTGCCACTAAAACAAAATAAAATATTGTTTCTTCCACCACACAAATAAAATTTAAGGGGGCTGAAGTTAAGCACCTACTAGAAGGAATCACAAGCTTTAAGCCCTCATATGACAATACCATATCACCAAGGGCTAAGGATTTTAATGAGTGTTGTGTAACTTACTATTCTAGGATGTGTCGCTTGTTTTTAAGAAAGTCACATCCAACCCCTTCTTCTGGTAAAAAATACTATTTCTGCACTCTGTGGACAATGACTTGCGTTTTCCAAAATAACATCTATAGATTTTCTTGAAATAGTAAAAATGTGCACCACATCCGTGGACCCCACCAAAAAAGGAAATTTCTGAAATTCTTACGCACGTAGCTCAAAAAACTTTGTCGTACTGCAAAAAAATCCAAATGGCATCTCGACAAATCCAACGAACCCAAAAATAATCCCATTGGTGATCTTGACAAATCCAACAAACCCAGAAAAATATTTCCACATTTTCTTTCCTCCCGGTGTGAATCCCAAGGTGACCCATGTGCTTCTCTGCAACAATAAAAACAAAAAAAAATGATTGTTTCCAAAATGGCCATAAAAGGCGATAACCAAATCGTACCAAGCTAAGAACACAGATTTTAATCAAACACCACAATTAATAAGATGAAAGCAATTTGCCGAATAACTTTACACAAACATTTGCAAACAAATGAGCAGCAATATCAAATATTATTATGGAACTCAATGCAATACAATGAGAATGGTTCTTGCTTAAATAGGTAAGGAATAACAATCTAAGAACCGGTCAAGGTCATAGATCAAGCCATAAATCAAGGAAATAACTAGTCATCAAAGAACTAGTCAAGATAATAGATTTAGGAGAGAACTAGACATCAAGGATCTATTCAATACCATAGATCAAGGAAAGAACTATTCAATACCATAGATCAAGGAAATAACTATACCTAACACCTAGATAATATCTCCTAATATCTAAATAAGATAAAAGAAATATCCACACACATAAGTGGGTGAGGATAAATACAATAAAGGTAAATAAAGTACCTAGGTGAACATGAGCCAAGGTAAATACCTACTCTAACAATATTATTGTGTATGAAAATAAAATTTTGAGAAGAATGGTGAGGTTCCAAAGACTTGATTCTCGACTGAAAATATCTCAAAAATCTTTATTTTCTCGAGATTTCCCATTGTACATGGAAATAATTAGTTATCTGAGACATTCACGACACTTGAAGATGATCTAGTTTTCCACAATGTGGGGACTGAAAGATATTTCCAATCATATCTTGTTTAGGCCATAAATTTTTAGGAACTCCCGAAATAATTCCTTGAAGATCAAGTACTTTTTTGGTGCAAGCTCCTTTAGGCCCAAAAACTACTTTCATTGAATTGGATCTTAAACACCCAAAACTTCCTAGATTTTTACTAAATTATTTATTTGGAATTTATAGCTCTTAGATAGACCTCCATGATGAAAATGAGCCTATTTCAATTCTTTGGTGACGGTGTTCTGGGTTAGAAAGGACAATGGGAGCCTTTCTAAGTTTGTTGCAAACTTGCCTTGAAAACCACAACTCCAACATACTTGAATGAATTTGGTGTTCCTAAATAACCTAGGAGGATTGATGATACTCATAGGTGAAACAATGGGGGATAATACTAGACTTAACACTAGGGGTATATTGATCTGGGGTGCCTTTGAAAGGTATGACATAAAAAATATCATAATTTTTCTTTTGCAAATGATTTTTATACTGACAACAACGCTCTTATCCATTTATGGATTTATGGAGTCATTAGAGGATATGGTACACAACGTCATTATTATTTTTAGACTTCACACACACACACACACACACACACACACACACAAATACACACACACAAAAACACTCAAAAAGGGAAACACACAATAAGGGGAAAAACACAATAGAAAAGGGAAACTATTTTACAGGGGAGAAGTATTTACGGAGGCGGGAAAGAAAATACACATGCTTGGTAATGGGTTGGGAAATGTACATGCCATCATGAAATAGCAAACTGACATATGAACTTTGAATAAAAAAATTATTATCCGATCAAACCATGACCTTGTGACGGATTTGTATGGCTTGAGAAGAAGAAGAAAGACCATGATTCCATCCTTATATTTAGATTGCAATGAGTGAATCTATTTTTCCTTTGAGAACTTGGTCAACTTCTTGAAACTCTTTCCTCTTGGTGTTTCCTCCTAATGTCCTACGATGATGAAACACCATTTCTCTATATTTTCAAAATTGGAAAGGTTGACCTCACTATGGGAATACCATAATCCTTTAATTGTAGCATGAGGACATCTCTTGAATCAGCGAGGAACTTGGAAATAGTGAGAACAAACTGATTTTAATCCTATTTGAAAGCTTCCCAGAATCTCACTTTAATCTTGCTATGAGAAAGTGCTTTCCAAGATAAAGGCTATGTCATTGAATCAGAGGCCCTCATCTCAAAGCATGGGGATATTCTCAAGATACATCAGATCTTGGGAAATGGTGAGTGAAATTTGATTTTGAATTAATCACAAGAATCATGTTTGCCCTCACTTTTGTCCAGAGAAATTACCATCAACATCCATCTGCTCGAAGCTCATCTTGATATCATTCTCAAAATTACAACCCTCAATTTATTCATAGAATCATTATTTATTCTTGAATTTATTTTTCTATGATGATTGTTATGTATTGGTGATCATTCTAAAGTAGTGGTAAAAATTTTATTTTTAACACACTTTACCAAGAATCTTGCATCTTTTTCCTTGTTCCGAACAAATTCCTTCAATGCAAACCAGCTCAATATTTTTATTATTATCATCCTCCATATAAAGATGTTACCTTCAAGATTGAGGAATTCCAAAGGAGATTCAAGAACCTTCCTTCTTTTGCACTCATGAACCTCTTCACACTGTGTGAAAGAGAAACATGTGCTTTCACATTCACTCTTGTTAAGCAAGGTATTGGATAATACACCAAGTTCATCTGTTAGCTCCGTCCTAGGCATCAAACATCGGTGTGTCAAAGAGAGGAGGAAAAATTTATTCATATCTATCTTACATCTTCATGGCTTGAGTCGAGTTCAAGGCTAAGGCGAGGGTCTTCGGTATCTTACGTATTCTTCAAGAGGTCTTGCACAAATAACCCTTCCGAGTTCAACATAGGCTCATATTAATTTTTATTGAAATAATATCTACGTTGTTATTTTAGAAGATGGTTGAAAATCTGATCCATACGCACCCATGATTCATTTGAAATGTCCTCATTCACTTTTTCCATACTTTGTGTTTCCCAAGGTTTACTTATTTGCAAGCATGGGAATGCTTGATTCACCACACTTTCTCGACAAGGAGAAGAGGTCCATGCTTCATGGGAAGGGCTCTCATTTGATCTCAAAACCCATATCATCCTCATGATGGGAAGCATATGACCATGTTGGGGCAGAAATATGGGAAGGAATTTCGATTCCATCTTGATCATTCATTATTGAATCCTCTTTCTCATATGGACAATGAGAAACTTCATACTCACGGTGGTGATCATTTTTCTCCTTGGGTAAGAAGAGGTTGTAATGGAACTATTCATTCTCCTCAAATTTAGAAAGGAAATGGGCCTCTTCCATTTAATCATCCATGATTGAATCAGGAATGGAATTTGATTCTTTGAATTTCTCCATTTCTTCATCAAAATAGGAAGGAAAATTATCTAGGACCATTTTGAATTCATCCTCTTGAGTCCAAGGGGAAGGATGGATTTTTTTCATTTCTTCATGTATCTCTATTTCATTATTAATTGAAAGATCAAAATTTGAAAGGATATTATTCATGCTTACTTCAAATTGGTCATCTTGTACTTCTTCATCATTGGTGGAGTCTTTAAAAATCATTGAATCATCCATTATGTAACAAGAATCTTCCTCTATTGAATATATTACTCCTCCAATGGGATGTGCCTCAAGCCAAAATGAATTGATGAATGGTGGTTCCATCTCCATGTCCTTTTCATCATCTTCAAAGGTGTTCCTTTGATTTTCAATGGAGGTTCGAGGATGAGATATTCTTCAGGAGCATCCAAGAATCTTCTGGGATGAACACCTCGTAGTGTGGATAATCATCGTGATCTTATCGAGTTTCTTCATCCTTGATAATGTGAAGTGATTCAAGGTGTTCATACCTTCTTTGCAGAGCTAAAGCATACCTCCAAATTTCTTGATAGGATTTGAGGTCAAAATTTCCTTCTATTATGCTCTGAATCCTTTCCACATATTCTCTTTTCAAAATGTTCATTTCTTCATCACCATATGCAAGGAATTCATCTAGAGAGTGGAAAAAGAAATATAATGTTCTTAGTTTAATAGTGAGCTAAGTGAGGTGTAAAAAATATCTTCAAGTGGATCCTGCACCATCTTATCCTTCATCATCTTCCATAGGACGAATTTTTTCTTATTGGTAGGCTCAAGGATAGGATTTTCTTTAGCAACATTCAATAACCTTTCAGGGATGAATACACTATAGTATGAATGATCCATGGGATATTTCTCCATAGGAAAAATATCCTCTTCTTCTTCCTTGTTATGGGTTGCTTCAAGTTTCTCATACATCTCTTACAAGGATTCAACATATTTCAAAATTTTGAGGTATATTTGGGGACTAGAATTTCCTTGCATAGTGCTTATGATTCTTTCAATATATTCAATTTTTAAGGTTGTCATTTCGTCATTCCTATACGCTTGCATAGTGCTTATGATTCTTTCCATATATTCAATTTTTAAGGTTTTCATTTCATCATTCCTATACATACGGAAATCATCCCAAAGGAGGGTGATGAAAGACATGACCCCAAGATTTTAATTCAATTATGCATAAGTAAGAGTATTACCTTTAGCATATTCTTGAGCTTCACACATTATCTTGTATTTTATTTGAATCTTTTTCAACAACTCCCTACTTTCTTCTTCATCAAAAATTTCTAATTTCTTCCCTTTTTGATTGAAAGTTATTTCTTGAAGTAGGAGACCCATTTTTGTTCTTGAATTCCCTTCTTTACAAAAATTGGTTTGGAACCATGGATAATAAAAATATTCCTCTTCTTATTCATTGTCACTCATTGGTACTTCACTACAATCTATAAATTTCTTCATTGTGCGTGAGAAAGCGAATGTGATAGGGATTCGCTCTTTGATGGAATCACCTTAAAAAAATATTTACTTTTGAAATATTTTTTCCTTTTTTATTTTTGAACATATATGTATATATATTTGCATTTTTTGGTAAAGATCCTTTTTGGTGCACTTGGGAAATATCTCCCAGCATAGTTTCAAAAACTATTGGTGATAAAAAATTTCGATATGGAAAAATAAGTGTATCCACTAATGTTCATGAGGCTATGCCTCTCTACATTTAATGGTACAACTCCCATTATTAAATGTGAGTAATCTAAACCTAAAATAAATGTTTTTGGTTAGCCAAATATGTCAAGGATCACATAGGGACATCCACTGAACTTGTGGAAAAATGATTTTACATGGGTACAAGGGAGGAAATTACAACGAGTTAGGAAGGAGGGAAATTAGCAGTGCAGTTATTGTTGTGATTAGGACAATTACGAGTTCACACCTAGTAACTAGATTAGTTCAACATAAAATATAGAAGAATGAAAACTTGTTACAAGCGTCAAGAAAATGTGATACCATAAACACAAAGTTTCAAAAATATCCTTATCAAGAAAAACAAAAAATTCTTTTCTTATTTATTGACATTAACAATTTTGTACAAAGCAAAGAATAGAAGAAAATATGAGAAAGTGAAATAGAATAAATGTACCTCTTTATTTCATGTGTATTAGCAAAAGTAAAAATACAATCCACAATTCCCATAGAGTGGAAAATATTAAAAATATATAATCCTTTGGAATGGAGAAGCCATCCCAATTTATAGCAATCTAAATTTTCCTTTCACCTCCCTCACATGACTCTTCATATTCCTATTCCACTTGTGACCTTTCATTTTCCATAATTTAAGTATTTCTCTTATAATTTTGAGAAAATAATTTTACAATTTTAAAATAGGTCACTTAAGTGAATAGGATGAAATACAATGATTGAGCCCAACGAAGAATTAGAAAGGAGAGAGAAAAGAGAAGGGGAAAAAGAGTATGAGAGAAGAGAATGATATTTCTGATGAAGCAACTTCCTCTTCGAAGAAATTTGTAAATTATACCTCTTGATGAGGTTACTTTGGAATAAGAACCTATTCCTTGAATTCTTTGTTGAACTGAGCTATTGTGGTTGTCAACTTATCCTCCTCTAGAATGCGTATGTAGCTTAACACCTTGATCCATGTTCTTGGAGCATCCCTAATTGTTTTGCATTACTGATCCATACTTCATGATCTATTACGATTACAATAAAGAAACTTATAATACCATCCAAGGAATCTAAATAATTTTCATTAAATGAAAGAGAGTCACCTATCTCCTTCATGACCAGTTCCTTGAATAAAATGATGAGATATTTTGACGATGAGTCTTTGGTGAGTGGAGGGAGCTCAAATCTTTGAACAAAATGCCATAGCTTGTCCCAAATCTCAAAAGCATGTTTTCCATGAAAATCCAACACAATGATGGATTTTTTTAGCATTGTATATGTCACATTCATGACATGTATGCAAACTTGAGACAAGATCTCATTGATATATGAAAACATTCTGTTTTTCATGAGAGTGTGATAATAAAAGGAAACCATCTCAAACAGTGGTGGGAACATCTCCTCTAAGAGATTAGCTTCTTATGCATGCAAACTACTCCTTCACTTTTCTCACCTTTGATAAGGTTGCAAGATAATATTTTATGAGAGAGATGAATTTTTGAAATAATTATTTTCCTCGATCAATGATTTTCTCAATCCATATCTCATTGGCCTTCCCTCACCCCATATAGTTATGGGATTTTTGATTCCTCGGGTCAACATTGCTTGATGGGAGGAATGCCTTCGATCGAAGGGAAGTGGTTGATTCGTAGGTCGATAATGGTTGAATGTAGGTATTGATAATTTTTACATGTTCCTCCAATTGTACTGATGACCTTCCTATATTCTTTGTTTTAGGAAAGGAGGTGAGAGCGGATTCTAGAATAGGTGAGAGTCACCTTCATGTGAAGCTTGGCCTAATGAGATGTGGGTCATCTCATAATCTAAAGGAGTCATTTCCTCAATAGGATTTTCAACTTTTGGTCTAGAAATTTCAACATACTAATTACCTGAGGTCCCACTAAAGAAATGAGATGTAGTCTAAGCTTTCTTCTTTCGTTTGGGCTTTCATACCTCTGAGATCTCTTAGAGATTTGGTATAACCACCTGTTGCATTGTTTTGGGCTCACCACTGATCATTTCTAGAATCCATGGGAATGGATCATTGGGTATTGACATGGTGCTTTCCACACTTAGAGAGTGAATTTACTATTTTTAGCAAGTTGAAATTTCCACCCTTTTCGATCCACTTGAGTGAATTCAACTTTCCAAGTTACCCCATGTGTATATTGTTCCCTCTGAAACCACTCCTTGAGATGAATTATTTTTATATCTAGTGCTCGTATAAGTAATTTAATATTTTTAGAAAGTGGTCGTTCTCACCATTGTCATCACTAACTACCCATTCGATCTTGATTATCTTTGGTGCACAACATATTTTCCATGGCTTACGTGATGACTTACCAAAAATAGCAAGTAATAATGTAAAATGGATTACTTTGTTTAGAAAGTGGGTTTTTAGGCCTCGATTTTTATGGAATGAAATTTCTCGATATGGATTTTTTCTCTACAATGCTCTTCCATATTTTCAACTCAAATCGATTGTTGGATTGAGAGATTTTAAAATTGTAAATTTTTATCACGGGAAACTTGGGGTTTCTTCACTACAAAAATCTAGCCCGTGCTTGAAAAAAATTCATTTTGGAGATTCAAGGTGCCTAAGAAACTAGATGTTTGCAAAAATGGCACTTTTCTTCATTTAGTAGTTTGTGAGATATGATTGAATCTCCTTGATTGAATTGACTTCAAGGGTTTATGAAAAGAGTTTTTCATTTTTTTCTCTTTGTGAATCCATTTTTATTCTTTTATTTATTTTAAAATCATGTATTTTGAAGTAAAACTGGTGCATAGATATGTCAAAAATCCGGCAGCATTCTGACAACACGTGGAGGATGTGGGGGGTGAGAATGAGAAAAATGGCTATCTTCTTTGGAAATGGAAGGAGAGATGTGGGGAAAATTTTTTAGCACCTTATGGCCCTTTTAAATGTTCAATATGGACATAAAAATGCACATTTATCTCATTAAGAGAGTGAAAAATGATTATTCATTGTGCAAGTGGAGGAGGGACTAAACTAGAGCACCTAGGGGCTAGGAGATGGTCACATGTGGGTCCAAGAGGAAAAAAGAGGTGGGATGAATTTTTATTTCCCTCATGTAACTTTACAAAGGGAAAATATATGCAATAAAATATTCCTTTCCCTATGAATGATAAGTGTCACACATGTAGGGGTAGGTAGGTGAGCAAGTCAAACCCATCAATGGGGCTAGAAGGTGAGCACCGAGTCATATGGGTGACCAAAAGACTAAATGAGGGGATGGTTAAATTTTTACACCTCATGTACCTTTGGTAAGGTGAAATAGGGACATGAAATTTCACCTTCACCTCGGCGTTATACGTGTCCAAGTGTGAAAAGAGTTAAGTACCGAAGAGTGCACCTTGAGAGTTGACTTGTGAAGGTCATAACTTGAGCTCCTAGATGAGTTTTGGGAGATTCCTCATATCAATTTTCATGAAAATTATGTTTTGAGAAGAATGGTGAGGTTACCGATACTTTATTCTCGAATGAAACACCACTGAAAAACCTCATGTTTTCTCGAGATTACCCTTTGTGCATGGAAAGAATGAGTTGGCTTGAAAAATGCATGGTGCTTAAAGCTGATCTATTTTTCCACCATGTGGTGGAATGAAATATATTTCCAATGATATATTGTTTTTTAAATAACTCATTATATATCTCCTAAAATCATTCCTTGAATATCAAGTGATTTTTCGGTCCAAGCTCCTTTACGCCCAAAAACCTGCTTTCAGTGAATTTCTTTGCTAAATACAGAAACTTCCCATATTTTTCCTAAATCAATTACTTGGTTTTTATAACTCCTAGATATACCTCCATGATGAAAATGATCCTCCGTAGATCTGATTTGGTTATTATTTTCCCGGCTTAGAAATAATGATGGGAGTACTTTCTATGTTTGTTGCAAACTTGCCTTAAAGACCGCTAACATACTTGAATGAATTTTATTTTCCAAAATCACTTAGGGGGTGATGATAATCACGGGTGGAAAACTTGGTGAAAATACTAGAATTGACATTGAGGGATATATTTATCTGGGGATGCCTTGGAAAGGTATGCGATAAAAGTTTGATATTAGGGTATAGCTGTCCTATTTTCGGGTTAATTTTTCCCATGAAAAAATACGGACAATAGAAACTAAAGGGCATAACATGATATAAAAAATTCCCCAAATACTAATGAAATAGGTATTATGTAGATCTTATGACATGATGAGGATCTAATTATATATAGAGAAACCATCCATAAGATAAAACAACTCATGACCTGTGGTAAGGTCCACGAGTTGATCGATGTTAAGAAGAGGAAAGTTGTCTTTAGGGAAAGTGAGGTTTAATTATCAAAAGTCACTTTGCATATGTGAAGCTTTCCAAAGGCTTTGGAAATAGGTATGATATTAGAAACCCATTGTAAATAGTTGATAGGGATGACAAAATTAGATAAAATAAGGCTTTGCAACTCCTCTTTAATAAGGAGGGAAACTCGAGGGTACATCTTTGAAGCTTCTTCTTAAGCTGGATTAACATTAGGGAAGGTAATGATGTTATGGATAGTAATGGAAGGATCTAGACCTAACATGTTGGAATTTGACTATGTGAAGGATTGGTTATGTCAAGAAAGGAAATCGGTGGAATATTTAAGTTCTTGTGGATCAGCGGATTGACCCACTATGAGGATGTGAGGCTCTTGCGGAGTCCCTTTATTGTTGTCAATGGTGGATTTTTTAAGTAGGGTGGATGTGTATGACAGTAATATCTTATTAATACAGAATATTATGCCCCATTGTAAGATATGATGGAATCATCATCGATGCACTAAGAATGTCATCTACCATATCCAAATATTGAAGAGGGAGGGACCTAGTTTCACCTTCACACTGATAAGTGGCCGGTCCCAAGAGGATGGTGGAGATTATAAAAGCATAAGGGAGATAGAAACGGTCTCATTGAGGTTCATAACCTCGTTGGATGGAGAATATGGAGGGTTGATGCCCATAAGAGCTATAGATGGAGGGACAAGGTTGGTAGATTTTTCTTTATATCCCAACCAAAAATTTTCATGAGGTTTATGGGATTTATTAATGAAGAGGTCATGCATGCCCTATTCATAACACCCCATTCCAAATCCTTTCTAGGAGCAGTGATGAAGATAAGGATAGGTGAAGTATTTTTGTAAATAAAGTTGAACCCATTGACATATGGTTTTGTTAGTGGTTGAGCTTCGGTGTGAGAGGAAGGGAGATCCATGAAACCATATATGAGATTCGTGTGAAGATGAGGTGTCTGAAGGTAATGATATCCCTGATTTTAGGTTGTTATATTGGAGACTTATCAAGTCTTCCGATTATATTAGGCATGGGAAGAACATTAAGCATGATAAGATGATTCTTCTCTAGTGAGATTCGATCCATCATTTTGTATAAGAATTCATCATTGGGAAGGTTGTATGTAGAGACAAATGAGTTGGTGGATTCCTCGGAAGAAGTTTGTTTAGAGATGAGCATGTCATTAGGTTGTAAGTCATGTGACATGATTTAGATGGAGGAATTTTTGTGGGGAGGGTTAAAATATTTCCCATATGTTCATACTTGATGGATCGATGAAGGGTGGAAGGAATGCAATGCATGGAGTGAAAATCCCCATAGCTTTGTCTAAATAAGATATTGTATTAAAAATCCCCTTCTATGATATAGAAGACCTCATGGTTTTTTTACTAACACGATAGGAAGAATAACTCTACCTAAAGCGGGGATAAAAATATTATTCAATGCATGAAAAATCGTGGATGATTGGGCTCTGATGGATAGGGAGCTTGAGATGATCAAATGTATGGGATGAGATGATGTTTAGACTAGATTCGTTTTCTACCATAGAAGAACAAAGGATGTTTCATTGATATGCATAATGATGAAAATGGTAAAATCATGTTCTTCAAGTGTTATGTCAAGAATTTTGTTGTCCTAAAGGATATGGAAGCGGAAGCGGCAGTGATCAAAAGAGATGTAAAGGGTTGAGACTCTTTGCTAGGAGTAGGGATACATTTGAGAGCTCATAAAGTAACATCTTAAATAGGGCCTAATGAAGTTGTTTCATATCACTCTATTCAATAGTAGCAAGTGAGGGCAAACTAATATAGACACCTTAGGTTTTGATAAAGAAGGGGGTGATGTAAGATCATTAGGGGGAGTGGTAATGTAACATTCCCATTTTAAGACTTTAGAAAAGGGAAATTTATATATATATATATTCTCTGTTCTAAATAATCATAATTTAGAACACACATTCAACCATATGCGCTTATAAATGACTTGGTGAAATATAGATCTCTCATTTCATGACTTAGTTCATAACCGATCTCTCATGTTAACTCAATGTATTGTATACTAAGTATACTTGGTTCTCTTACCCTATTTTGGGTATTGAAGTATTTTGTTTAAGAGACCTATCTAAATATTTGTTACCAATATTCATCTGAAATCCCATTTCTTAAACTAGGTGACACAGGACAACGTAACCAACAACTTGTGATACTTTGGCCAAATATTTCCACATACTATTTATGTTTATATTCCTAGATGACATACTCGTCAAACGAAATACGTCCTTCACCCCACTTCATCTGTTATCTAGAATGGTCTTCACTGACTCATGTCAGTCCACTTGTTCAAGGTTTATCCCTAACCCAAGTTAGCAACATAGTTTGGTATAGAGAACCACTCATGGTGACTAAGGGTACATAGACATACTCAATCGACCTAAGTTCGATTACGTGTGTCTAGTTATCCTAAGTCATCGTGAGTTATCCCTTATACTAAATCATGCTCCTATCCTGACCTAGAGTATAACTAAGATCAAGTCCAAGTTTATGTAGATCTAGTTGGTCTAATTTTGATGGGTGTTGCAACATGTCAACTGCAACATTGTATCCTCATGAAGACCCTAGTCTTCACGAAGGTATAGTTCTGTAATTGGCATGTTCCAACATCCAACTAAATCACCCCATCTGAATGTACATACCCCAATAAGAAGTGAATTACTCAATTATTTTTCTTAATTAAGGTTTAATTACAACAACCCTGTTGAACCCTAAATTCTTTAACCCTTAAGGTTGACATCCACAGTTGAGTTGTTAATGTTTTTAGAAACATCATGATTGCTTTCTAACCATCAACTTATTACTTTAGGGTTCAGTTAATTAAAAAAAAAATAACAAACAACAATAAGATTTTCTTATTAAACCCAACCATTCTTAGCCTATTTAAGTTCCAAAATAGGTTCCATTATATTAGACTTCATTGAGATGAAGTCTAATTAATAAATTTTCATATTTACCTTTCATTTGTTTTATACCTATGAAGGTATTAGTCAAGAGGAAGTTCACCTTCCTCTTTCTTGTTATGAATTAGGGTTCATTGTACCCTTTTACATTATACAAGACATCATAAATAATTTGTACTTTCATGAACATCTTTTATTAAACCATAGTGACTTAGTTAAAATAACATCTATGCATGCCAACTTAATAAGTTGCATTTCAATAAAGGGATAGAGTATCTAATTCCCTTCATCTAACTTATTTAAGTCAAACTAAAAAGGATTCCATACAAACAAGAATATGAGAAAATAAAGATAAGATTACAAATTCCCTTCACATAATACACAAGGAGAATGACACATCAAGTATAGGTAACTCACAATATTTTTCCATTCATCAAAGTGAAATACACATTTTACAAGTCCAATCATTTTAGGACATCTTCATGTCAAACAACATTAATAAGATCAACTAAGGAATATAATTTTTCCTTTTACAATACATCTCAATAATGATCATATTTCTTCATAATAATCCAGTCTTTAGGTAAACATAAGAATCATCATAAAATAACTTGTCTTATTTTATCACTTACGAAGTCCATCTGCAAAAATTGCTAACACGGGCGAGTTCATTAAACCGAGCATGATAAGCACTAAGCATTAAAATGATGTGCTTTCAACTAATCATTTTTCATAAAAATAACTCTACTTTTATGAAACAGGAAAACATTACAACAAGATATATCACAAATAATTTAACAATCATAAAAGGAAGAACAAAATGATCAACCACATTATCACTTAGTAAAGATCATGATATAATCAGCACTCTTTAGTCAATGATTTTATAAGAAAATTATATCAGATAAGTAATATTTCATCCTAATTACTTACCTCATTCTTACTATAGTTATCTATAGTTTAGTTATTGATTATTTCAATACTAATCAAAGGAAGATACCAACTCTAACAATTCATGAAAATAGAGACATTTTAAGGAAGAAATGATTCCCAATGATCAACATTAACGTACTTTAACAAGGAGTAACTGAAGCTAATTACATTCAATCTCTAAGACAAAATTTATTAAGAACCATCAACATTCTAAAATAATAGTTTCCCAATTAAGATACAACATTCAAATTCAAGTCAGCTCTAGCTTGAGTTTCATGTTTATCATTAACAGGTTTTGTAAGTATAACTTCCATTTACATACAACTGAAAGTAGTCACTCATCAAATCATTACATCCTTATTAATCATCTACGAAGGGGAAGAAAATAAGATACATCCTCCAACTATCTACTCAACGATTTTCTTCAGCTAACACAACCGAACCAGTCGACTTCTTACATAGGTTAATATTATTGAGAGAATGAAAAAAAGGGGGAGATAACAATTAATACCTCCTTTAGAGTTCTAAAAGAACAATATAGCAATCCACAACTTAGAGAAGAGAGAGAGGACAACTTCTATTTCCTTCAGAGAATGATGAAAATAGTAATGAATACCTTAGCTCTGAAAGAGAGAAAATGATTTCAATAAACAAGGAAGAGATATGGTCTCGTCATTCCATCTTTCAAAAGAAAGAAATACAATCAAAATTCAAAAAGAACTATAAAAATCCTTACCAGAAACATCCGATTTCAAAATCATTGCAACACAATAACATAATCAAAATTTAATCGATGTACATAGATATATGACTAAAACAAGAAAGTCAGAACCCGAAAGAGAAGGATTCTCATATAATAAAGAGAAAAATCACAACAATACAAAAGTTATCACTATGACCCAGAAGCTAATAAACTTTCCTAAGCAACAAGTTCAGTAATAAATTATTAAATTCATTCCAATGTTGACAACATCTACAAATAAGTTCTCTTATTTCTCCCAATAGAGAGAGAGAGAGAGAGATGAGGTAAACATCCTTAATAAATTCTGATTTCTTTTTCAAAATTCGAAGCACAAAAATGAAGACAAATGAATACAAGTGACTGACTATCCCAACTTAACTTCAAGTTACCCCAGTTTTTCCCTTCTCACAAGAATCAATGGAACAAACTACAAATTCGAGAGGGAAGATCCCATTCCAGATTTCAAACACAATGAAGAACAAAAAGAGATATAATCCCCAAAACAGTGTACTCAAAATCAAGCCCAAGGGAGAAGAGTAAAACCAAAACATTCCAACTCATTTCCTTGAGATAATCAAAACTGAACTATTTCCTAGTACAACTTAAATATCCCAACTCTTCAGTATCATGCAAACACCAAATAGAATGCAAAAACTAGAGAATCTATCCGGATGCACCGATAAGGGTATCTCATGAAGCTCGGGACTTCACATAGAAAATATGCATAAAAAATTCAATACACCTTTTCAAATCACGACAACAGGGTAACCTTCAATCCTTCCATCAAGTAGGTAAAAACAAAGGATTTATTCAGGTCCTAAAAACATGGAAGTCAATAACAAGCCATTTCATAACATGCAGGTGGGAAAAACTACAATGTCATCAAAATAGTTCCGAAGAATCTAAATCATGAATTATCAATTTTTGAGCAAGGAAGAACATATTCAAAAATGAAATCCTTTCATAGAAAGGACTCCTACCAACTATTTCAAACAGACCCAAAGGAGTTCTCAAATTTTAATCATCTCAAGCACAATAAAAGTAAGACTTATTTACTATTATCTCTAAGCAAGATTGATTCCACAAACATTGAATCCAAACAACCATTCCAACAAGGATCAAACAAAACTAATAAGATTCAAAAATAACTTCGTACAACACAGAAGATGTCACTTATCTTACTTCCTCCAACAAGGAGAGTAGACCTAGTTCAAATCTTTTATCAAGCAGTGTTTTCCTTAATCCATTTTGTATAGACAGTAGAAGTTCACACAATTTTGACAACATTCCAGTTCTTGAAAAAATTATAGCACGATTTACTCATACATTCAACAAAGAAACGACCCACATCAAATCTTCCTCAAACAACAAATTCAAGTAGGAGAATACAACAAGAATACATAGACATGAATGCAAGAAAAACACCACATTAAAATATCTTGTTTCCTCAAGAGAAGAGTTCCTTTAATGAAAATGTTTAGTAAAAATCATAACAACTTAATGGGTAGAGCCTATCATGCCTGATAGAGCTTCTATCAATTTGAAGAAGATTTCCAACTGAGCCTCCCACAATATTTTCCTTTTTCCAAGTGATGTCAACAATTCCAAACTTCCTAATGCCTCTTATACCTCCACTGGATCAAAAATAACTCAGAGGTGCCAAAAATAATGAAGGATTGAAAATAGAACTCTGGTTTGAGAACCCAAAATCTCCATGCAGAGAAAAAATCACCAAGAGCAAATGACCAAACAACCTCTCCAAAATCCACTTGCATTCCTTCCTAGGTGGTTTCTTCGCCATGATCGAGGTTCATAAATGCAAGGACAACCAATTCTCCTACCTAACTCTCCACACCACCACCATCCGAAATTGGTGAACTCTACTTCAAATTTTGCATGCATTACAAATTTAGAGATGATGCCAACTAGACATACCCTTAACTCCCCATGCCTCCACCAAAACTGGCAGCGCAGAGTTCATTAAATTCAAAATCAAATCTCATTAATGCCATAGAAACCATCACCACCAACTCACCATTTTCCATGCAACCCTTAGGTTTCCCTTAGCTTAGTATTAGCTTAGGTTAGATTGACATTAGATTAGGATTCAACCTTAGTCTAGGTAAATAGTATTTACCTTAGGTTATTCCAATACTTTTCCATAATTAAAACATGCCAACATAGGTTAAGACATAAACCTTAGTAATAGGTATTAGGTAGACCTAAATTACCTTAGATTAGAATCCACATAGGATAGAACATTGCAACTAAGGTTAAGGTATTCACCTTAATAGTCCCATAATAGGCCCTTAATCCACTTACGCTTTTCAACATCTTATAAAAATATTTAACAAGAAGGTCCAAGCTCATCATTTACAACAAGTTGCAAAGCAAGGGTACCAAAAGAAGGACCCACTTTAACTTCTATTTCATAATGCTAGTTTATCAAGATGTTTAAAAAGAAGAAATGAAGCATACCTTGGATCAATGGAATTGATCCAAGGTTTTTCCATTAACATATGATAAGTATGAAAACAACAATATAGGTTCATAACCTTTCAAAACACAGAATAATGACTTCATTTTCATGTAAATAGAATCACAACAAAATGAATCCCTGTACAGTAATAATTTATCCATTGCAAACATGATTTCCAATAGTCAAAAGAATACACCTTCCTAAGAAAAATCACATGTCAATGTTTGCAATGTCAAGAGGAAATGGAATCAAAGTAACAGTTTGTCAAAGATGTTACATACTTCCCTCCTAAAAAGAATCATCGTCTTGATGATTAACTTAGTCAAACAATTTGCATCAAGGAAAAATCAAATTATTATACTTCCATTCATATGTTCAAAACAAAACTAGATTTTGAAATTCCATAATCAACATTAAAGTAGTTGTCCATTTTTAAATAATGTAATGTCTACCCAAGACTGGTAGATTTATTGACATATCAAGAATAAAATATTAAAATTTTATTATTCAACATAATCAATTCTGTTCAAAAAATACGGAAAAGTAGTTTTCATATCTTCAAGATTTTCCCAAGTTGCACTCTCTTCGTTAAACTGATCCCACTAGACCTTACATTGGCTTATTTCACATTTCTTAAGTGCAACTGACAAGTTTCCAACACTCGTATGGGTTTAACCATGATTATTCCTGGGTCTTGGACCTGCACGAATTTCAATTTAACACATGTGATAAATCTATAACGTATTTCTAAAGTAAAGAAATATGGAAAACATCATGCATTCGAGACAAAACAAGAGGTAAAGCTAAATGATAAGCTATGGGGTTGATTAATTCAACAATTTCAAAGGGTCCCACATAATGAGGTGATAACTTGGCAGCCTTGCCAAAAGTTATAGAACTCTTTTTCAGTTTAACCCGAAGAAAAACTTCTCACCAAGTTCAAATTTCTTATCAACCCACTTTAATTAGCATAACTCTTTTTCCTATCTACAACTTCTTTCAAGTGTTCACAAATCATTTTAACTTGTTGTTCCATTTCTATAAGGATTTTAGGTCCAATTACCTCTCTATCCTCAATGTTGTCCTAACTAATAGGGGTTCTGAAATTTCCTTTCGTATAATGCTTCGAAATTTTTCATCTTTAGAGAAGTGTGATATGTGTTATTATACACAAACTCAACTAATGGAAGGTACTCTTCCCATTTATATTGTTGATCCATGCAATACATTTGTAACATATCCTCTAAAACTTGATTAACTCTTTTAGTCTGTCATCATTTCTAGATGATATGCAGAACTGAAATTCAACTTAGTCCCTAGGGTTGCATTAAGTGTTTGCCAAAATCTTGATGTCATTCTTGGATCTCTATCCAATGATCAATTTAGGTACTCCATGTAATCTAAAAATTTCATGCACAAATATTTTTGCTAAAACAAGGTGAATCATCCTTAAGATTACCAACAATAAAATGTGCTACCTTAGTTAGTTTATCAACAACAACTAGAATAACATCATGTTTGTTCCTTGACATGGGAAACCCTTGAACAAAATCCATGCTTATTACTTGCCACTTATATTGTGGTATGATGTGAGGATACAATAAACCAGATGGATGCATATGCTCAGCTTTAACACATTGACATTCTAAGAAGTGAGTCACAAATTCCACCACATCCTTTTTCATCCCTTTCCAGAAATATTGTTGTTTTATATCAACAAACATCTTTGTAATGCCAGGGTGTCCAGAAAAAGGTGAATTGTGAAATTCAGCTAATAGTTTCTTTCTTAAATCATTTGATAAAGGTATATATAACCTGTTTTCAAACCGTAAGATTCCTTCATTTTCACAAGGAAAAACATTAGAAAGTGAAAACCTTTATATCTCACATCATTTGGATATGTAGCAAGTGCTATTTTTACTTGTTGAAAATAAGAATCAGATTCCATGACACTTTTTACCTCATCTTTAAACTGAGTTCTCAACGTTATAAGAGTAGAAATGTGCTTCCTACGACTTAGAGAATTTTGCTATCCCTTGAGGTGTGGGCTTTTTGGAGTGTCTATTTTCTTTTCCTTTAATATAACTTATGTCAAAATCATAATGAGATAGAAATTCTAACCATCTTCATTGTCTTGCATTCATATTTGGCTGAGTAAAAATATACTTCAACCCAAGATGATAAGTTTTTAGTTTAAAAGTTTACCAAGAAGATAATGCCTCCATATCTAAGTGCATGAACAATGGCATAGAAGCTCTAGATCATGTGGAGCATAATTCAGCTCAAATGTAACTTGAGTTTTCTAATTTCATAAGCTATGACATGATCCTTTTGTATAAGATACCTCCAGACCCTCTCTCGAATGCATTTGTTTACAAATAGTGAAATCTCCATTAGGATCATTTACAACCATAATAGGTATAGATGTTAATTGATCCTTTAGAGTCTTAAATGTAGATTCATATTTTTCACTCCATATAAATTTCTTATCCCTTTTTGTGAAATGAAGTTATTGGTGCAACAAATTTGGATAAGTTCTTAACAAACTTACTATAGTAACCAACAAGACCCATGAAGCTTCTAACTTCATGTAAATTCTTTAGTGTAGCCACTCAATTATTATTAACAATATTGGAGGGATTTACAACTATTCCATTTTTTCTTATAATGTGACCCAAATAGTGCACTTCTGTGTCATAGAAAGAACATTTAGACAACTTACCATACAACCACCTCTTTCTCAAGATTTCCAAAACTATCTTCAAATGTTCATGGTGTTCTTCAATGCTTTTAGAGTATATGAGAATATCGTCCAAGAATACAAGCAAAAATTTGTCCAAGTATTCTTGAAAAATATTATTCATTAAATTCATAAAAGTTACAGGTGCATTTGTTAATCCAAATGGTAAGACTGTGAATTCATAATGTCCATATCTTGTTCTAAAATTGTTTTATGAATGTCTTCATCTTTTATTCACAACTAATGATATCCAGATCGAAGATCTATTTTAGAATACACTGATGCACCATACATCTGATCAAACAGATCATCAATTCTAGGAAGTGGATATCTGTTCTTAATTGTTTCCTTATTTAACATCCTATAATTAATACACAATCTAAGTGTTCCATCTTTCTTTTTCACAAAGATTATTAGTGCTCCCCAAGGTGAGACACTTGGTCTTATCAAACCTTTAGACAAAATTTCTTGTAATTGTGCCTTAAGATCTACCAATTCAATGGTAGTCATCCTATATGGTGCCTTGAAATGGGCTCGTTTCCCGATTTGATCTCAATAGTGAAGTCAAACTCCCTTTTGGGTGGAAGACCGGGTAACTCTTTCTAGAAACACATCACTAAAATTTTGTAACAGCGGATATCTTTCTAAGAAATCACTACTTTCTTCATAGTTTCTAAAATTTTTATTACATATAAGATGCAACCTTTTTTTGGCCTTTTAAGTTACATAGATGATAATTTCCTAACTGAAATTTCATGTTTTACACCTTGAATGTCTGTTGTTTTCTATAGATCATCTAAACAACTAATATGTTTTTCAAAATAGTCAACCTTTTCCTTATGCTCAGCTAGCCAATTAACACCTATGATTACATCATAAGACCCTAAAGGAGAAACATAAAGGTCAACCTCAGTGGAAAAACTAGGCAAGTCAAGGACTGCTCCAAAAAGACACATACTAATTGTGTGGACAACATTATTTCCATAATGTACAACCCATGATTTATCCATTTTCCTAGCTTTTATTTTTAATTTTGATGCTAATTTAGTAGAAATAAAGCATTCAATAGCTCCAGTATCAAAGAGAATAGTTACATGTATGCCATATAACTTACCTGGAACCTCTATGGGTGTAACTTGATTTTCATCTTGTTTTATCATCTTTCAGTAGTGTGTATCTTGTGTTGTTGATTACGGTCATCCTTTTTCAAAGGAAATTGATTTATGTAATGATCCTTGCCATAATTGTAATAACCTCCTACAGGTCCCTTTTAGGCTCAAATTTATTTCCATCCTTAAATTTATCATTCTGACCTCCATAGGACTTATGTCTATTATTATTGTTCTTGAAAAAGTTATTTCGTACATTAGAAACATGTTTATTTGTTGTTGTTTTCTTGTTGTTATCTGTTACAAACTTATTTTTCATACCAAACTTCTTCCATGGTCCCTTCTTAGGTGCAAGAGATGATGAAGAGTTTGGAATTTTCTTTCTAATTTCCTCCTTATGGGCAGAGATTTTTTCAATTTTGTTCCTTCCTTATGGATTTTTCAACTACCCCTTCCATAGTGGTTGGGATATGAATATCCACCTCACCACCTATAATGGGATTTAACCCCATGATAAATTTTATATCCTAAAATTATCGTCAGTTTGATACTGAGGTACATACTTAAGAAGTTTAGTAAACTTCTCCAAGTACTTATTACAATTAACTTTCCTGAGATAAGTTCTGAAATTTAGTCATTTTTTTATCATAAAAACGTTTTGGTAGCCATCATTGCCTAAAATAACTTTTAAATTGATCCCAAGTAATATTTGTTTCATCAATGTTTAACTCCCTTGTGGTTTCCCATTAAGGATGCTTCATGGGAAAGTGATATGCTCCCCATATCGCCTTAGTTTCCTTTGAGAAGTACCTTATTGCTACTTCTCCATTTAAGTGAGCCAATTCTTAGCTCCATCTCCTAATGTGGTGCCATCAAACTTAGGTGGACTTATCCTTTTTATATCATTAGTGAGTTTAGCTACCAACCTTGCCTTTTTATTTTCAGGATGATCAGGTGCATTAGCCGTATTATTGTTATCAACGCCCAAATTTCCAACATTAGCATTGTCCATAGGAGGTGGTGATTGTTATTACCAACATCTTCTTCCTCCTCCTCATTTCCCATTACTTGTTGTTCAAGTACAACCAAATGATCTCTTGTGTCCAATAGGGCAGCAAGGATCTCATCGAGTTTTTGGGTAGTAGCTTTCTTCTCCACTAGGTGGTGGGTTATTTGCAACATTTCCTCTTGTTCGACCATTTTATGTTAACAAGAAAATTTAAGTTTTATCAAATTTATGGACACAATAGGTCCAAGAGCTGTAACCTTCAGCTTTGATACCAAGATGTAACATTCCCATTTTAAGACTTTAGAAACAAGGAAAATTATATATATATATATATATATATATATATATATATATATATATAATGTTCTCTGTTCTAAATAATCATAATTTAGAACACACATTCCATGCCAATCAATCTCATAATAGATAACCATATGCAGCTATAAATGACTCGGTGAACTACCGATCTCTCATTTCATGACTCGGTTTATAACCGATCTCTCATGTTAACTCAATGTATTGTATACTAAGTATACTTGGTTCTCTTACCCTATTATAGGTATTGAAGTATTTATTTAAGAGACCTATCTGAATATTTATTACCAATATTCATTTGAAATCTTGTTTCTTAAACTAGGTGACATAGGACAATGCAACCAACAACTTGCGATACTTTGGCCAAAGATTTCCACATACTATTTATGTTTATATTCCTAGATGACATACTCATCAAATGGAATACATCCTTAACCCCACTTCATCTTTATCTAGAATGGTCTTCACTGACTCCTGTTAGTCCACGTGTTCAAGGTTTAGCCCTAACCCAAGTTAGCAACATAGGTTTGTATAGATTACCACTCACGAGACTAAGGGTATGTAGACATACTCAATCGACCTAAGTCTATTACATGTGTCTAGTTATCCTAAGTCATCGTGAGTTATCCCTTATACTAAATCATGCTCCTATCTTGACCTAGAGTATAACTAAGATCAAGTCCAAGTTTATGTAGATCTAGTTGGTCTAATTTTGATGGGTGTTGCAACATGTCAACTGCAACATTGTATCCTCATGAAGACCCTAGTCTTCACGAAGGTAAGTTTATGTAGTTGGCATGTGTCAACATCCAACTAAATCACCCCATCTAAATGCACATACCCCAGTAAGAAGTGAATTACTCAATTATTTTTCTTAATTAAGGTTTAATTACAAAAACCCTATTGAACCCTAAATTATTTAACCCTTAAGGTTGACATCCATAATTGAGTTGTTAATGTTTTGTAGAAACATCATGATTGCTTTCTAACCATCAACTTATTACTTTAGGGTTTAGTTAATTAAAATAAAACAACAAACAACAATAAGATTCCCTTATTAAACCCAACCATTCTTAGCCTATTTAAGTTCCAAAATAGGTTCCATTATATTAGACTTCATTGAGATGAAGTCTAATTAATAAATGTTCATATTTACCTTTCATTTGTTTTATACTTATGAAGGTATTGGTCAAGAGGAAGTTCACCTTCCTCTTTCTTGTTATGAATTAGGGTTCTTGTACCCTTTTACATTATACAAGACATCATAATAAATTTTCACTTTCATTAACATCTTTTAATAAACCATAGTGTCTTAGTTAAAGTAACATCTATGCATGCCAACTCAATAAGTTGCATTTCAATAAAGGGATAGAGTATCTAATTCCCTTCCATCTAACTTATTTAATTCAAACTAAAAGGATTCCATATAGACAAGAATATGAGAAAATAAAGATAAGATTACAAATTCCCTTCACATAATGCACAAGGAGAATGACACATCAAGTACAAGTAACTCACAATATTTTTCCATTCATCAAAGTGAAATACACATTTTACAAGTCCAATCATTTCAGACATCTTTCATGTCAAACAACATTAATAAGATCAACTAAGGAATATAATTTTTCCTTTTACAATACATCTCAATAATGATCATATTTCTTCATAACAGATCCAGTCTTTAGGTAAACATAAGAAGCATCATAAATAACTTGTCTTCTTTTATCACTTACAAAATCCATCTGCAAAAATTGCTAGCATGGGTCAGTTCATTGAACTGAGCATGATAAGCACTAAGCATTAAAATGATGTGCTTTCAACTAACTGTTTCATAAAAAGAACTCTGCTTTTATGAAACAGTAAATCATTATAGCAAGATATATCACAAAGAATTTAACAATCATAAAAGGAAGAACAAAATGATCAACCACATTATCACTTAGTAAAGATCATGATATAATCAACACTCTTCAATCAATGATTTTATAAGAAAATTATATCAGATAAGTAATATTTCATCCTAATTACTTACCTCATTCTTACTATAGTTATCTATAGTTTAGTTCTTGATTATTTCAATACTAATCAAAGGAAGATACCAACTCTAACAATTCACAAAAATAGAGACATTTTAAGGAAGCAATGATTCCCAATGATCAGCATTAACATACTTTAACAAGGAGTAATCAAGATAATTACATTCAATCTCTAAGAGAAAATTTAGGAAGAACCATCAACATTCTAAAATAATAGTTTCCCAATTAAGATACAACATTCAAATTCAAGTCAACTCTAGTTTGAGTTTCATGTTTATCATTAACAATATTTTGTAAGTATAAATTCCATTTACATACAACTGAAAGTAGTCACTCATCAAATCATTACATCCTTATTAATCATCTCGTGAAAGGGAAGAAAATAAGATACATCCTCCAAATATCTACTTAGTGATTTTCTTCAAACAACACAACCAACCGATTGACTTCTTACATAGGTTAATATTATTGAGAGAATGAACAAAAGGGGGAGATAACAATTAATACCTCCTTTAGAGTTCTAAAAGAATAGCATAGAAATCCACAACTTAGAGAAGAGAGAGAGGACAACTTCTATTTCCTTTAGAGAATGATGAAAACAGTAATGAATACCTTATCTCAGAAAGAGAGAAAAGGATTTCAATCAACAAGGAAGAGATATGGTCTCATCATTCCATCCTTCAAAAGAAAGAAACACAGTCAAAATTCAAAAGAACTGAAATAGATCCTTACTAGGTAACATCCATTTCAACAATCATTACAACACAATAACATAATCGAAATTGAATCGATGTACATAGATATATGATTGAAACAATAAATTTAGAACCCAAAATAGAAGGCTACTCATTTAATAAAGAGAACAATCACAACAATACAAAAGTTATCACTAGTGACCCAAAAGCTAATACAAGTTTCCTAAGAAACAAGTTCAGTAACAAAATTATTAAATTCATTCCAATGTTGACAACATCTACAAAGAAGTTCTCTTATTTCTCCCAACAGAGAGATAGAGAGAGAGAGTGATGAGGTAAACATCCTTAAGAAATTCTGATTTCTTTTTTTTTTTAAAGTTGAAGCACAAAATGAAGACAAACAAATACAAGCTGACTGTCCCAACTTAACTTCAAGTTACCCCAATTTTTCCCTTCTCACGGGGTAAGTGCGGGAGATGGACAAATATAGGGTCATCCGTGGACGTCATATTGCAAAAAACAGCGAAATCTCAACTTGTAGGGATTATTAGCTATACACGCACTCTAAATTAGAAAAAATTATATAAATATGAATCGTAGAATTCGGAATCTAGTTTCTAAAATACTAATTTTTTTAAAAACGGACAAGTTTAGCTATATTAAACACTTAAAATTATATGACTTAGTTTTTTTTTTTTTTTTTAAACTTATAAGATTGTAATCCGTTTGCCCCCATTTTGGATGACCAAATCTTGTTATTTTTTTTTTCTTTTGGTGAAACATTAGATGTAGTTGTCTATCTTGGGATGGATTTTATTTTGTATTTTTTTTAGCAATATTTTTTTTTATGATTTTTTCCGTGAAAGTAGTCTAAAAATATTTAGAAAACGAAGCACTTTCCGTTTGCCCGCCATAACTATATTAAAAAATATCGAAATCAAATATATATTTTTTTAACGTGTATAGAATTTGTCCATGCTTGGGATGGTATAAGTTTTATCATATTTTGATAAGTGAAACAAAATTTATAGTCTCAAATGTAGACATGAACATTCACGGAAAAAAATGTCTTAAAGACCTATTGTTAGTAAAAATTATAAAATGATATTTATCTTATTCTATTCACTTTAAAAACAATATTTATATGAAGGTAATATTCTCCCCTATGCATGATGGCACCATTTTTGTGAAATTTTTTCAATTTTTTTAGCATGGTTCAAGTCTTTGGAAGAGAAGATTTGAGGTTTTTTGACCTTTTACACTTCATAATGACTTTCCATAGCTTTGGTTGGGGAAAAACAAAGATTTTCCGAGGCTTAGGTTCGGCAGATAGATCCATGATCACGGTTTATAAAGCGTGATTACGGTTTATAAAGTGTGCTCACGATTCATAAATCATATTTACACACATCCCAATGTCCGAATTACCATGTGATTTTTACTCTCGACCTTATCGCATTTAATTCTTGTGAAATTCTATCTTTTTCTGCACGTTTTTCTTATCACCGGAAGTAAAACATCATGGGAGACAAAAAATGAAGTCAAAAAAGGAAGTCATTAAGTAAAAAAACACCAAACGAATTAGAGGCCAACAAAATTCAAAATGTTGATCGAATGCGAAACTTCATGAATCTAGAAGAGGTTCATCTTCAATCCCAACTATTGTAAGCAATGAAGAACTAGGTAATGTTTCTACTGTCAATGTTGAAGTTGAATTAAATACTCGTGATGAAGATGTTTTTACTGTCAATGTTGAAGAAGAATTAAATACTCATGATGTAGCAAATGTTGAAATTGAAGGAGACAATGAAAATGTGAATAAGAAAATTCATGTTGAAACTGTAGACAAGCAAAATTTGACAAAAACACCTCCTAGGATTTTACGTAAGAAACCTAATTTTTTTATTGAAATTGATGAAATTTTTTTGAAACCAATGTTTGACAAACTTTCTGAATGACAAATTAGAAGAAAAGCCATTGAAATTTGGGATAATCATTTTGAAATTTTAAATGATTCCCAAAGATGTCATTTGTTGGTTAGTTTGATGAAATTGATTAGAATGATACCTTCATTAAACACCTTAGGATTGACAACATCTAATATACGTGGTCAAACCTCTACAATTGTTGAAAACCTTCATGATGCATATCACATTGTTGGTGTCAAGAGATGCACTAGGGATAGTAATATTGTGCGTCGTGTACTTGCTACTAGTGTTGTAAGTGAATCAATAAAAAACAACGTTTGATTACGCAAACAAGTTAAATGTTGCAAGTTAATCGAAAAACTCTAATGAAATCAATTGAAAGACGTAATATCCTTCAATCACTCAATAATGCCAATTTTTGGGCATTTTCTACTAGAGCACCGTGTAAGGACAAAAATAATTCTGATGCTATAAGAGAAGTTGTTATTAAATTTTGGCATGATAACACTAGAGTTTCACCTAATACAAGAGATGTTATAAAACGGAGAGTTTGTTCTACTAATCGTGAACCACATCCAAAACATTTCTTAGATATGACTCAAACTCAATTTTTTTGTAAGTTTGAACAAGAGAATCTAGAAATTAAAATTAGTCAATATTTTTTTGAAATGTTGAAACCATTCTATGTGAAAATCAACCATGCTCGCACCACTTGTTGTTGTAGGCAACATGTTGAATTTGTGATGCATTATGCTAAATTGTTCTAATTTTCATTACGAAACTATGTTATCTCGAATGTGGTGTTCAAATTCCACCAATATCTTCCAGGATTTCATTCCTACTATATTTTGTGAAAAGAAGTTGGACAATTTTTTTATAGTCGATTGTTTAGATGGAAATTGTAGTACATGCGGTAAATTACCTAAATCGAAAGTTACATCCATGAGAAAATTGAAGGTACAATAGGACATAATTTAGTTGAGTTTGATAAATATAAATCAGTTGCATACCAGTTGAAAGATGGAAAAGAGTCGAAATGGTGTGAGCTAGTTACAGAACAAATGCCCATTTTCCAAGGGCAATTTTACAGGTAACCCTACCAAAATTTTGTTTCGGTCCCGTGATGGGACCGAAAGTGTTCGGAATGATCTTAAGATCCCTTCCGAGAAATCTAGTTTTCCGAACTTAGTCATTTTGGTCCTTTTTGGCTAGGGCGCACCTTTTGTTATGCAACACTGAATTTATCCACGCCCCCTTTATTTCCTTTGGCACACCCTTTAACGTGTCGACACATGTTTTGATGTGCCTTCTCGTGATGCGCCTTCCTTGCGTGTGCACCAAGGCACATGCACCTTCATGTTGGCACATTAATTGTTGCGTCGTGTTTTGGTGTGCACCAAAGGGCGCAAGAAATGAAGTGTTGACAGTCTTAAAATTGCGCCAAAGGCACAAGTATCCCCATGTTGACACGCATTTATCCACGCCAAAGGGTGCACCATTTTACGTGTCGACACATGTTTTGGTGTGCCTCTTGAAAAAGTGGTTGGCGCATTTATTACACCTTTTCCTATATATAGGCACACCCGCCCTGTCACTTTCACAATTGAAAACACGTGATTATTTTATTCCTTTGCACTGTCGACACGCCTTTATCCTCGTGTCGCGTTCGTGGACCCCGTCTCTCTCGCATGTTATATATCCGGGTAGGTGGTTCTTACTCCTCCTATGTTTTGTTTTGATTATTTGTATGGTAGGAGGCAATGGATTTGTAACCCCCTTTTTGTTGTTCTTGTTGTCTTTCTCCCCCAAGCTCTTCCTTCTCTTTCCAGATCTGCTGGTAAGGAGGGCTCTACCTCAAAAAATCACTTGGATCTCCTTGTTGTGCCCCCTTCACCATCCAAAAAACCCTGTAAAAGAGGCCTGAAAGATCACGAGCCTGTCAGGAAAGAGAAAACCTGAAAGATTAGTTTAAAACTATGCTTTTTCCTCTTGGCGCATTTGCCACGCCTGTTACATAAAATACAAATCGTCATGTAAAGCCTTCCTACGAAGGTGCATCTTCCCCGTGAAAAATATATGCGCAACATGATGAAAATTATCTGCGCCCAGTATAAAACACATGAATGGCATAGGCGCACTTCTTCTTAAACAAAAATGTCATGTGCAACATCCTTGCGCCCTATGCCCTTTGGCGCTAATTTGTTCCTTGTAACACCCTTCTTCTGTGCGCCATACTATTAACCCTGCAGCCTGTAGTGTTCATGCGCCCTGCGCCCGGAGGCCTTAAAATTACTAACTCTTCATTCTGTCAATGCTTTAATGGAAGATCTGATGGCTAACATGGCTCTTTTGCGTTGGACTTCGCTCCTCCTTCTTGCAGATCAGCAACTGAACTCAGATCCACATATGTCTACATCAAGCAAGAGACCAACCAAATCAAAGGGCAAAGCTAAACTTACAGAGGAAGAGATGAAGTACAAGTATCAGAGGGTCAGAATGCCCGAGTCCCAGGCAGAATGTGACCTGGATATAAGAGACTCTGAGCTCGGTCACATTGACATGGAAGATTTCTGGCCAGAACCAGGAGAGTCACGGGAGTCCTTGGATGGAAAAACTAGTAGGTAGTGGCCTGCATTTTGCTGGGGGATCCCCATCAGTGCAGTGAACAATGAATTCATGATGGTAGTGGCCCATTGCTACAACAAAGACACGAGATGTGTCAAAATGAAAAGGGTGAGGTCATAATCAACCTTACTTGCCCGACACTTCAAATCATGCTTGGCATCCCTCACCATCGGCATTTCGTGGCCATGAGCCAAGAGGACTGCATTAAGGCATGGGAGGATAATGAAGACCAGTGCATGCAGCTGATGAATGAAGTGTATTTAAAGAACAAGAAGGTGGTAACCAGATGGCCACAGGTTATTCACCATAGTGACTTCTCTGAGGAACTGAGTGACACTATCACATTCCTAAGTAGAGTATTTGGGCTTTCTGACGCCCATTACTTTCACAAATGGATGCTCAGGTACTTTGAAACTATGAACAAGAATGTACCAGATCAACGCTTCGAGTGGGCGGAGATCATAAGCAGCACCATATCCGAGTAGCTCCAATAACTCACCACAACGGGAGGTTCTACATGAACTCCTACGTAGTTTATGCTGCAGCCTCGGAAAGGGATTATCCAGCATTGAGCCGATGCGGGGTTTGGCCCCAAGTAAAGATATATGAGTACTACCCAGAGCTGAAAGCTGAGAAACAACATCTCACAGTTCACCAAAATCAATGATGCCTTCTTCTACAGCATCTACCTATTGAGGCCCAACATGACTCACGGTTGAATGACCAAGAGCATTATCGCAGCAACAGAGAAGTGGGGGCCTTATTTACACAATTTCCCACCTTCACCTATCTCAGGGCAGCTAACTTCTTGGGGAGCCCACCAAATTGCCGAGATATGCCGGCCCCAAGCTGATCCTGTTGGAGCTATCCAGACAGCTCATAACCTACCACGAGAAGTGCTTGAAGAGAAAGAAGGGTGGAACTCCTTTCCCCCTTACAGTGGGCAGATACACCTGCGTTTCTCATCACAAATCCTGGGAAATGTTTGCAGAGCTAGAACTGCTAAATCTAAAGCACAACTTCCCAGCCAGGCCCACTTTCGATCCAAGGAATTGCCTTCCCAAGGAAAAACTTCGATCCTATCCACATTCCACAGATCGAGGACATTTATATCGACCTGTATCATGAGGTCGAGCTCAGAAGAAAGGACCATTCCCACCTGGCCCTGGCAGAGATCATTCAGTATGGCGTGGCCATTGTCCCAAAAGGTTATCAAACTACCGATCAAGAAGTTGATCAGGTGTATCTTGACACGGATGGGGACAACTGGCCATTTACTACAATCGACAGAACCAAAGCGCCCCAGACCATTGAAGATAGGGTCAAAGAAACTCTGCGGCGGATAGAGCACTGGTGCAGGATGAATGGCCTCATCTACCTCGGGGTAGATTTCACTACGTCCCCATTGGGCAAATGCACCTGTCAGGCCAAAGCATCCTGCCAAAGGTCAAAGGCAAGGATAAGGAGGGTGAATCAAGCACCGCTCGAGAAGAGGCTCCTGAGAGTCCCCCTTCCACCACACAAGAACAGGTTGTAAGCCTGTTATCTCCAGAGAAAGAAGCGGCCGAAGATGTTCCGATGGGCACATCCACTCAGGATGTTGCCACTGCTACAACTACTGAGGTCCCTTCTGTCCCTTCTCCCTCTCCTCCTTCTCCTCCTCGTGTGACCCAAGTGACCATTCCTTTGGTCGTATCCTCTCCCCCATCTTCTACTATTCCCCCCTCGTCATCCATCTTCTCTTCTCTCGCGGAGCTGTCCCCCACCATTTCTTCTCTCATCTCTCAGCTCCCTTCCTTTCCCACGTCTTCCTCCCCTGCAGTGTCCCTTCCCCCTGTGAGCACTTTCTCGGCCTCCCTCTCGATGCCACCACCAAGTGTCTCTACGCACTTTCCCTCCACTACTGCAGCTGCCCCCCCTCTTCCACTTCTGGTCCCACTCCCATAAGTCCAGCGTGGATCTCCCAGCATCTGAGCCAACAAAAGAGGAAAGTTCCTATCGCACCAATGGACTTCTCCATCATCCCAGCAAAGGGGGCTAAGAAGCAAAAGCCTATAACCCGCTTCTCTCAGAGTGCATCGGGAGAAAGAGTAATGGAGATTGCATATCCCAATCCTTTAAAGGATAAAAGGATCTGTCTCCGACAGATTATATAGTGACCCAAGTCACAATGGGAACGTCTTAAAAGCCTTCAGGAGAGGCCCTATCTGCAGTCGATGCCCTTTGCAAGAAGCTCCAGGAAGCAAAGGAAGAAAAGAGGCTATTAAAGGAGACAAAATAAACATCTTCTCCATGCCTTGCAGAAAATGGGTAGTGCACCTCCTACAACTGCCACCAAAACTCCTGAGCCCCTGAGCCAGGATAAGATAAATGAATACACCAAAATCGGTGAGCAAGGTATGGCAGTATCCCTGGAGAGACCAAATCCTCAAGGAAAGTGAGGGAGTAATCGTCAAGTTCACCGAGTTGTATCAGAACATCAATCAGGAAAACAAGGCACTCCAGGTGATTGCGGGACCCATCTCCGAAGAGTTGGACCATGCTAGGCTGCAGCATGAGACCTTCCAGAAAATGCTCGACTGTTCAGTCGAAGATCTGGTCAAGTTCGGCGTCTTCAATCACCCCAGCGCCCAACAAAATCCTTTCTACTTTGGACTACCAGGTCGATCAGTTGGAGTTTGTCCTCGAAAAGATAGATAAAGTCAAAGAGGAAGCCTTGGAGGCTATGCACCAGATGGAGCAAATCATCCTGAGAATGTCCCCAGGCTTGCTCACTCCTTCTTTCACCCTGAGGAAGGCGACCAAAACTATTCGGATCTTTAAGGAGATCGTCTCGCAAGGGTTAGGGCCAGAAGCCACTTTCGACACCGAATGCATCAACAACCTTCTGGCCTGTCGTGACTTTATAGGGTACCTGATAGAGGTGGGAAATGAATATTCCAAGCTCCCAGAAAGGCTCGTGGATGAACGTGAAACTTGCGAAGTTATCAGTGATCGCCACAAGGATCCTGCTCAAGATCAACTTCAGCCCATGATCAGCAAGTTCATGGAATATCGGGCCCAGTTTAACATCACTTCTCTCGAGCAACAACAGAAGCAAGACACTCCCTTTCGGCCGCGAGACGATGATGAATAGTCTCCTTCCTCTCGATCTTCTTTTTGTAAATATCTAAGAGTATGTTGGCACAAATGATGACATCATCCATGTTGCACCATGGGATGATGTCATCCACCAAGTTGCCAAAAGTCAACAGTTGACTTTTAGATATTTTGTAAATACTTTGTAATTAAGTCGTTGGTTTCTTTTTGTCTTCTCTCTTCTCCTTCTTCTATATATACTTGAATACTTGTTGTATTCAAGGGTGGATACTTTTCAGATGAAAAATAGAAGTAAGAAGAAAAGACTTTGAGCTTTTTGTAACAGAAGGAAATATTAATACAATATTTAGACTTTGTGTTGAATACATGTTATACATCAGAGCTTTCTTATGTTAGATCGTATGTGTTTGTTTATTTGAATCTACTTCTACTTTATTGTCATTTATTCATCAGTATTGCTTTGTTCGTCTATGTGAGTAAGTTCGGCTCTGTTTACTACCAGCCCAAAACATAGACCCTCTGACCTTTCTACTTTGGAATTCATTTCTTTTCTCCCTTCAGATCTTTCCTATCTCCCCACCTCACTTCTTCCCCTTCTTCTTACAGTTGGAAATACCTCTACTGGGATGAGATCCCAACCCCCGAAGGTAGAATATTGTGAGACTTGCATAGATTCTTGCTGGTAGAATAGCAATAAACCAATTTCGCTTTGCTGACTCAAAGAGGGGCTATGCCCTGCACACTGTTGGCTCGTCTATCCATAGATCTGTCCACCCGATATATTTTTGGACCAACAGTTTTTGGCGACTCTACTGGGGATCGAACAGATCTAACAGATCTATGATAGTGGTATGTTAGAAAATCAGTGAAAATCGAAAAATCACTACCTGTTTGCAAACTTTAACTTTTGTTCAAAATCCAAAATTTTTGCAAAAGTGACCCAAACTGAAAATTTTCTTCAGAGGTCCATAGATCTGGGCTAGTTAGAGATCTTTAGTTCACTGAGTTTTTACAAAAATCTATATTTTTCGTAGATCTGAGTTTTTGACAGTTTACCAAAATTTTCAAACTCTTTAAAAAGTCAACTCTAGATCTGAAAATCAGCTTACTAAGCTTTACCATCATTTTATCCTCGTTGATCTTTGTCATTAAAACCACAATCGGTTGTTAAAAGAGGGATAAAATTAAATATTTAGAAAAGTACATGCTGCTGATTTTTGTTAGAAAATTCAAAAAATCAGCAAGTACAACCAAAAAGAGTTTTAAATTTGCTCCAATATATTGTAGATCTGGAAGGTACACTGGCGGGTGAACCATTTACTCGTAGCAGGAGAGCTCATGGAGAAGTTGATCCTACTTTCGATCTGCTTCAAAGGCACAACTTCAGTGTTACACCAGCACGCTTCTCATCGCTAAGCTCAGCTGACCGGTCATCCAGGAGTGTCTCACCTCCACGAAGGAAGCACCTCTCACAAGGTGCATCCACATCACTTTGCAGTGCTTTGTTGCTCAGTGGGACCATCCTCCCAGCACGCGTTCTCTTTCCAGTTATTCAAATGGTAGTGCCATGGGGAAATGCTATGGGCCCTTTGGCTTTACCACATCCTGTTCACGCGCTCCCACATGGAAATCGAAAGAATTTTCCTAAATTTGATGGGAGCGGGAACCAAAGCACAGATTCACACATATCCGCATTCATCATGTCATGCAGTATCCTAGATGTGACCCATGAAGATGTGTCAGTTCACCTCTTTCTAGAAACCTTACAAGGACCCGCAGCGGAATGGTTTCAGCATTTGCCGGCTGGATCTATTACTAGTTGGGCCACCTTACGAACTGCATTTGAAGAAAGGTATAAGCCTTCGAAGACGCGCATTCACGTTACTATCAAGATCACTCACTTAAAGAAGGAGGTCAATGAAACCATGCGCGATTTCATCACCCGTTTCAACTCACTAATCAATCGAGTTCCACCTACCATGCTGCCAATGCCGAAAAATCAGAAATGTTTCTTCGTGAACGCCATGAGCTCAAAAGTAAGTTTCTTACTCTTGCAAGAACAAGTCACTACTTTGGTTCTCGCCCAAGCTGCTGCCATATGGATTGAAGATAACTTGCTAATATCGGCGAATTAAAAAGAGAAACGTCCAAGCCTAAAGCTTTGACCCTTCTCCCACCACTTCATCTGATCCAGCATTTCAAAAGATGGCAAATGACTTGCTTGCTTTAAAGAAGCAGCTAGCCCAAGCTTCTCCTAGCACTTCATACTGGGATATTCCACGAAGAAACTTTACTTCCAACAACGTCCCGCAAAGGCCGCGTTTTGCCCACAACCGCTCCGACGGTTGGCACTTGAGGCTCCTCCGGTCAATGCTTTAGCTGAGATCGAAGAAGAAGAAGAAAAAATTATGAAGAACCTTCATCGCCAGGTGAAGATGATCAAAATGTCGGTGAACCGACTGGCGACTCTACTATCGGGTATATGGAATTTGATGAAGAGGAATCCGATGAAGAAGAGGGTACCCAAGGATATGCAAGCGGACAATCTTATGTTGTTTTCACCCACTCTCAAGAAAAAGAAGTAGAAGTTGCTGCCAAGATGCAGAAAGAGAAGGCCGTGTCAAACACGTCACCAACCATTGTAAAAAGAGGTAATCCCCTTCCTGCTCAGCCTGTTACTAAGTCTTTTTCAAAGAAAGCTTTTTCCCCTTTTTCCCCTCTGAATCAGCCTCCTCATATTCCTATCAAGGCTAGTAATCCTACCCTACCATTGTGAAATGAGGGACTCATTCCTTCATCAATGCAACCCTTGGCCGCATTTGATATAATTGATCATGCTAAAAAGACCAAAATCCAGATGTCTGAAGCCGAATATCTTCAGTCAAATCCCAAGCAGCTTGTAAGGTTGACCGAATACATCCAAAGCCAAGCTTGTCATAACTACTCAGGTTTCCCCAAAGGAATCCTTTCTACTCCTCCTGCATCTCGCATAAATGTTGCCTCAACATCTGCGTCAGGCAAGATAGAACCTTTCTATCTCTCCCTCCTAATCAATGGCCACAAACTAAGCAACTGCATAATTGATTATGGGGCTTCCGATAATGTCATGCCAGTAAAAGTTGCCCATGCCTTGGGCCTCACCCTTACTAAGCCTTTTGGTAGATGTTATTCCTTGGAAACCAAACAGGTTCCGTTGATTGGTCAATCAAGGACGCTCAATTCGCATTTGCGGCGTTCCCAGAGAAAAGAGTAAAGATGACCATCCTCGTTGCTGATATTCCGGCAGCATACGGAATTCTACTAGGAAGGAGCTTTTGCAGTGAAGTTGGAGGGGAGATTCATATGGACTGGTCTAAGGCTAGGATCCCCATCAAAGGTATAATGCAAACATTGGAGCCGGAATCACAAAAGAAGTACCTGGTTACTAACTCCGATGACCCCAAAGCCCAAATTCTCTTCGAATCATCAGGGATGGGAAACTATTTCTTGTCTACTGAGTCTGACAAAATGGATGTCCTCATCCAAGCAGAGGATCTTAACAAGATCTGGACTTTGCAGTTTGATGGCAGCTGCTGCGACTAGTGGGTGTGGCGCTGGAGCCGTGCTAATATCTCCCGAAGAGGAGATTATTCCTCTCTCTTTCAAGTTGTAATTTTTCAACACGAATAATACTGCTGAGTATGAATCTTTGCTACTTGGCATGCAAGCCACAAAGGAAAGAGGAATCAAAAATCTAAAAGTATAGGGTGATGCAGAGCTGGTCATAAATCAAGTTAAAAGGATATACCAAGTGAAGAATGAAAGGCTCAGACATTACCGCAACGCGGTATGGGACAATATTGAGGAGTTTGATGCTTTTTCAATAAAATCCATCCCAGAGCTCCAGAATGACATGGCCGACTCATTAGCCATTTCAGCATCCCTCATGCTCCCTCACCCAGGTTTGAAAACAGACAAATATACCATTGAGGTGGTTTTCCACCCAAGCGTGCCGGAGAAATTCTCAGCACTGGTAGGTATTCAATGATGACAATCAACTTATTGCCTTTCTGGAAAAGGTAGAAAATTTTAGTGAGCTTCATTTTGAAGGATCCACTTCCACATGTCATGAATCTTGATCAAGATGGTGATTCAAAAGGAAGTGATGGCATATGTCAGCTCAAAGGAAATAAAATCCCAAAGGTTTGGTTTCCCTAGAGCGTTTGTTCGATAGGCATGATCGTTTTGTCAAAAAGAAAAGGTGAGATGATCCTAACTCCTCCCCAGAAACCGAACCGGTCAATTTAGGTTCGGTAGAACATCCATAGTTTGTGAACATTGGAAAATGTTGCACACCCGAAGAAAAGTGAAATTTGTCAAATTGCTGAAGAAATACATGGATGTATTGGCATGGTCCTATGCCGATCTAAAGTCTTTCAAGCAAAGGACGTCCAACATGACATCCCGTTGAAAGAGGATGTCAAACCCTTTCGCCAGAAAGCAGAGACACTACAATCCTAAGATCTCAGGTACTATCCAGGCTGAAATTCAAAAAATGTTGGATGTGAGGATCATTTTCCTATCCATCATAGTACCTGGGTGGCAAACATTGTGCCAGTACACAAGAAGAATGGTGAGATACGCATCTGCGTAGACTTTCACAACCTGAATCAGGCATCCTTAAAGGATAACTACCCCCTTCCCATAATGGATCAGGTTCTGCAAGCAATAACTGGATCAGAAATGTTGTCCATGCTTGATGGTTTTTAGCTCTGATCAAATTGAAGTCTCACTTGAAGACCAATTCAAAACAACATTCACTACCCCTTGGGTACATTCACTTACTGACGCGGATGCCTTTTGGCTTGACCAATGCTTTGCACCACCTTCCGGATGGGCCATGGACTTTGCATTCAAAGGTATAATGGGAAAAGTCATCGTAGTTTATTTGGATGACTTAACTGTGTTCTCTAAATGGCGAAATGATCATTGCGATCATTTGGAGCAAGTATTGATTAGATGCTGAGAGCATGGGATCTCCCTGAATCCGAAAAAGTCCATTTTTGGAGTCACGGAGGAAAGTTGCTTTGGGACACATTGTAAGCAAGGAAGGGACGAAGATAGATGCCGAAAGGGTTAAGGCTATTCAGAGCCTTACTTTACCTACAAGCAAGACCGGCGTTCACTCTTTCTTCGGAAAAGTGAATTTTCTCAGCGCTTTGTTCTTGACTTTGCTGAAAAGACTCACCACATATCAAACATGATGAAAGGATCACCAACTTTCCGATGGAGCGAAGAAGGAAAGAAGTCATTCGAAGATATAAAAGCCTCCATCGCTCACTGCACTAGTCCTGGTATGTCCCGATTTCTCCAAAGATTTTATCATGTATAGTTATGCATCTGAGCATACTGTGTCGGCTATCTTAATGCAAAAGAATTCTGAAGATGTTGAATCCCTGATTGCATTTATGAGCTCTCCTCTCAAGCCTCACAAATTAAAGATGTCTCAGTTGGAAAAGCATGCCTTCACCATTGTCAAAGCAGTCAAGAACTTCAGGTATTACATTCTAAATTCTCATACAACGGTACTGGTCCCTGACACGGCAGTCAAGTCCATCCTAACTCAACAGGAGTTAGGGAGTTTGCGAGGAAATTGGATTGCAAAAGTCCAAGAGTATGATCTAGATATAAAACCGACCAAGTTGGTAAGAGGCAAGGGCCTTTGTCAGCTCATGGCTGAAAACCAAGGTTCAGAAGACCCTGACGGAAAAGATGATTGCACCGATGGAGCACAAAGCCAGCTGGAGAAAGCCGATTCACTACCCATGGTTCTATTTGTCGCAACCAGCGATGAATGGTATTCTGATATTGCTTTCTTTCTCACTTATGGTGAATGCCCAGCTCATCTAACTACAAAGGAGAAGCGTGCTATAAAGCTCAGAGCAGCCAGATATGTCATCTGGGATGATGGTTTATACAAATGCGGAATAGATGGCATCTTCTTGCGATGTGTTGACAAACCACAACAGATAAAGTTACTTCAAGTTTTCATGATTCGGCCTGTGGTGGTCACTTCTCCTCTTCCGTGATGGCACACAAGATCATCCGGGCTAGGTACTATTGGCCAACACTTTTCCAAGATACAGCCACTTGGGTAGCAAAGTGTGAGCCTTGCCAGCAATTTGTTGGTAAGCCAAAATTGGCTACTTTTCCCCTCAGGCCGGTCATCATTGATGAACCATTCAGGCAGTGGGGAATCGATTTTATCGGTGCACTCAATCCCCAATCAAGTGCCGGACATAGTTATGTCCTGACAACAATAAATTACTTCACGAAATGGGTGGAAGCCATACCTGTCAAACATGCCACTTCCGAGGTTGTTTGCAGTTTCATCAAAGAAAATATCATTGTCAGGTTTGGCGTTCCAAGCAAGATTGTTGCTGATAATGCTTCCAACTTCTCTTCACGGGAAGTTATTAGTTTTTTATGAATACGGGATAACCTTGGCTCACGCCTCAGATTATTACCCCCAAGGAAATGGTCAGGTAGAATCCAGTAATAAAAACTTAGTGACCATCATACGGAAGCTAGTCGATAAGAATCAGTGAACGTGGCACAAGTCATTATATGACGCTTTGTGGGCAGACCGTATTACTCCAAAGAGGTCCCTCGGTATGTCACCTTTTCAAGTGTTATATGGAATCGACGTTGAGCTTCCCATTTCTGCGGAACTTCCTGCTCTGCACTTGGCACGAGCGATTGAAGATGAGACTTTCCAAAATTCTCTTGAAAAGAGGATCATGTATCTAGCAGAGCTCGAAGAAAAAAGAGAGTAAGAGTGGTCGACAGGATCACCGAACATCAGAATCAAGTCAAGAGATTGTTCGATAAAAAATCTAAGCAAAGAGAGTTCCAGGTGGGAGACCTCATCCTTTTGTGGGACAAACGGAAAGAGCCAAAGGGCATGCATGGGAAATTTGATTCTCTATGGAGAGGGCCTTTCAAGATCAAATAGCTCAATGGAGAAAATAGCTTCTATCTCTCGTATCTAGATGGAACTGATCTCCCGCTTCCCTATAGCGGGCAGCATCTCAAAATATTCAGGAAGTAGAGCTTGCTCTCTTCTTTGTACAGTTTACTTTTGTTGTGTGTTTGCTTTCGTCGTGTGTTTGCTTTTGTCATCCTCCCCTTTTTTGACCTGTTACCCAATGGATAGGCACATGTTGATCTGGGGTTCTCTACCCTTGAGTCTCGCTCAAAGATAGTCCCCAGAAAGAGAGCAGTTGTTATCTGTAAAATTGATGAGGGAAATTTTATAGGTAACCATACCAAATTTTGTCCTGGTCCCTCGTCGGGGACCCCTCTGCGTTCGAACATTGCAAAATCCCTTTCCGAGAAATCTAGTTCTCCGAACTTAGCCATTTTTATCCCTTTTTGGTAGGCACACCTTTTATCTATGTTACACAGAGTAAATCCACCCCCTTCATTTCCTTTGGCGCACCCTTTGAAAGTGTCGACACATGTTTTGGTGCGCCTTCCCGTGATGCGCCATTCTTGCGTGCGCCAAGGCGCATGCGCCTTCATGTTAACACATAAATTTTTTGCACCATGTTTTGGTGCGCCAAAGGGCGCAAGGAATGGAGTGTTGATAGTCTTAAAATTGCGCCAAGGCGCAAGTATCCCCGTGTTGACACACGTTTATCCAGCGCCAAAGGCACCATTTTACGTGTCGACACATGTTTTGGTGCACCTCTTGAAAAAGTGGTTGGCACATTTATTGCACCTTTGCCTATATATAGGCGCACCCACCCTGTCACTTTCACAATTGAAAACACGTGATTATTTTATTCCTCTGCACCTGTCAGCACGCCTGTCGTCCTCGTGTCACGTTCGTGGACCCCGCTTTGTCTCTCACATTCTATATATATCCTAGGGTAGGTGGTTCTTACTCCTCCTATGTTTTGTTTTGATTATTTGTATGGTAGGAGGTATATGGATTTGTAAACCCCCTTTTTGTTGTTCTTGTTGTCTTTCTCCCCCAAGCTCTTCCTCCTCTTTCCAGATCTGCTGGTAAGGAGGGCTCTGCCTCAAAAATCACTTGGATCTCCTTGTTGTGCCCCCTTCACCATCCAAAAACCACCTAGAAAATGGCCTAAAAACACAAAGATCAAACCCATCATCGAGAGAAGAAAACTTAAAGATTAGTTTGGAAACTATACTTTTTTTCCTCTTGGCACATTCATTACATTCACACATGCCAAGCATTTACATAAAAATACGGTGCCATGGTGCATAAAATCCTAAATTAGCAGCGCGCATCCCCTCTTACAATAACATAAATGATGAACTGCTTTGCTATTATCTATCCCCTTTATAAAACACAAAATGTTACACACACCCATGCATAAGTTCCATGTAACATGAAAAATCAAACAAATCACGCATTCGCCTCGCCCATTTCATATATATAAAATTGTCTGCACTTAAAACCCTTCTTCTAAACAAATGTCATATGCAACATTGCATGCAGCGCATGCATTTGCGCTTCGAGGCATGAATTAAATTTCCTATGCTTACATGCAGCCTAACATTTTCTAATGGAAAATACACGCCCTTCCTCCTTTTGCGCACATAAAGCCATATGTTACACACATCGACCTGGCCCAAATCAAAGGGAAAAGCACACAAAGTTCCATGTAACATGAAAAATATATGTGCCATTAGAATGCGCATCCCCCACATGCACATGAAAATTATCTGCGCCCAATATAAAACACATATGAATGGCGCGGGCGCATTTTTTGCAAGATCCCACAAAAATGTCATGTGTAGTGGCGGTTTGCCTTGCGCCCTTTGGCATGATAATTTGTTCCTTGTAACACCCTTCTTCTATGTGCCATACTATTAAAATTAACCTGCGCACTAATAGCAACCAAATATCATGTTTCATAATAATGCCCTTTGCCTGAGGCCTTAAAATTGCTAACTCTTTTGTTTCACTTATCAAAATTACTAACTCCTCATGTATGCTTTAATGGAAGATCTACATAACATGGCTCTTTGTGTTGGACTTTCTTCTTCTTCTTGCAGATCAGCAACTGAAACTCAAATCCACATATGTCTACATCAAGCAAGAGGCCAACCAAATCAAAGGGCAAAGCTAAACTTACGAGAGAAGAGATGAAGTACAAGTACGAAGAGGGTCGAGAATGCAGAGTCTCGGGCAAAATGTGACTGGATATAAGAGACTCTGAGCTCGGTCACATCGACATGGAAGATTTCTGGGCCAGAACCAGGAGAGTCACAGGGAGTCCCTGGATGGACAAACTAGTAGGCAGTGGCTGCATTTTGCTGGGGGGATCCCCGTCAGTGTAGTGAACAATGAATTCATGATGGTAGTGGCCCACTGCTACAACAAAGACACGAGGTGTGTCCAAAATGAAAAGGGCGAAGTCGTGATCAACCTTACCGCCCAAAACTTTGAAATCATGCTTGGCATCCCTCACCACCACCGGCATTTCGTGGCCATGAGCCAAGAAGGACTACATTAAGGCATGGGAGGATAATGAAAGACGGTGCATGCAGGCGATGAATGAAGTGTATTTAAAGAACAAGAAGGTGGTAACCAGATGGCCACAGGTTATTCACCGTAGCGACTTCTCTGAGGAACTGAGTGATACTATCACATTCCTAAGTAGAGTATTTGGGCTTTCTAATGCCCATTACTTTCACAAATGGATGCTCAGGTACCTTGAGACCATGAACAAGAATGTACTTGATCAACGCTTTGAGTGGGCGGAGATCATAAGCAACACCATATCCGAGCAGCTCCAACAACTCACCACAATGGGGAGGTTCTACATGAACTCCTACGTAGTTTATGTTGCAGCCTCGGAAAGGGATTATCCAGCATTGAGCCGATGTGGGGTTTGGCCCCAGTGAAGATATATGAGTACTACCCAGAGCTGAAGCTGGAGAATAGCATCTCACAGTTCACCAAAATCAACGATGCCTTCTTCTATGGCATCGTCTACTTATTGAGGCCCAACATGACTCATGGTCGAATGACCAAGAGCATTGTCGCAGCAACGGAGAGGTGGGGGCCTTATTCACACAATTTCCCACCTTCACCTATCTCAGGGCAGCTAACTTCTTGGGTGAGCCCACCAAATTGCCAGATATGCTGGCCCCAAGCTGATCCTGTTGGAGCTATCCAGACAGCTCATAACCTACCATGAGAAATGTTTGAAGAGAAAGAAGGGTGGAACTCCTTTCCCCCTTACAGTGGGCAGATACACATGCATCTCTCACCACAAAGCCCGGGAAATGGTTGCCGAGCTAGAACTGCTCAATCTGAAGCACAACTTCCCGGCGAGGCCCACTTTTGATCCAAGGAATTTCCTTCCCAAGGAAAAACTCGATCCTATTCACATTCCACAGATCGAGGACATTTATATCGACCTGTATCATGAGGTCGAGCTCAGAAGAAAGGACCATTCCCGCCTGGCCCTGGCAGAGATCATTCAGTACGGCGTGGCCATTGTCCCAAAAGGTTATCAAACTACCGATCAAGAAGTTGATCAGGTGTATCTTGACACGGATGGGGACAACTGGCCATTTTTTGCAATCGATAAAGAAAAAGCACCCCAGACCATTGAAGATAGGGTCAAAGAAACTCTGTGGCGGACAGAACACTGGTGCAGGATGAATGGCCTCATCTACCTCGGGGTAGATTTCACTACGTCCCCATTGGGCAACGCACTGCTCGAGGCAAAAGCATCTCGCCAAAGGTCAAATGGAAGGATAAGGAGGTGAATCAAGCTCTTTGCTCGAGAAGAGGCTCTGAGAGTCCCCCTTCCGCCGCACAAGAACAGGTTGTAAGCTTGTTATCTCCAGAGAAAGAAGCGGCCGAAGATGTTCCGATGGGCACATCCCTTCAGGATGTTGCCACTACTACTAACTACTGAGGTCCCTTCTATCCCTTCTCCCTCTCCTCCTTCTCCTCCTCGTGTGACCCAAGTGACCATTCCTTTGGTCGTATCCTCTCCCCCATCTTCTATTGTTCCCCCTCCTCGTCATCCATCTTCTCTTCTCTCGCGGAGCTGTCCCCCACCATTTCTTCTCTCATCTCTCAGCTCCCTTCCTTTCCCACGTCTTCCTCCCCTGCAGTGTCCCTTCCCCCTGTGAGCACTTTCTCGGCCTCCCTCTCGATGCCACCACCAAGTGTCTCTACCCACTTTCCCTCCACTACTGCAGCTGCCCCCTCTTCCACTTTTGGTCCCACTCCCATAAGTCCAGCGTGGATCTCTCCCACATCTGAGCCAACAAAGAGGAAAGTTCCTATCACACCGATGGACTTCTCCATCATCCCAACAAAGGGGGCTAAGAAGCAAAAGCCTATAACCCACTTCTCTCAGAGTGCATCGGGAGAAAGAGTAATGGAGATTGCATATCCCAATCCTTTAAAGGATAAAAAGGATCTGTCTCTCGACAGATTATACAGTGACCCAAGTCACAATGGGAACGTCTTCTAAAAGCCTTCAGGAGAGGCCCTATCTGCAGTCGATGCCCTTTGCAAGAAGCTCCAGGAAGCAAAGGAAGAAAAGAGGCTATTAAAGGAGCAAAATAAACATCTTCTCCACGCCTTGCAGAAAATGGGCAGTGCACCTCCTACAACTACCACCAAAACTCCTGAGCCCCTGAGCCAGGATAAGATAAATGAATACGCCAAAATCGGTGAGCAAGGTATGGCAGTATCCACCTGGAGAGACCAAATCCTCAAGGAAAGTGAGGGAGTAATCGTCAAGTTCACCGAGTTGTATCAGAACATCAATCAGGCGAACAAGGCACTCCAGGTGATTGCGGGACCCATCTCCGAAGAGTTGGACCATGCTAGGCTATAGCATGAGACCTTCTAGAAAATGCTCGACTGTTCAGTCGAAGATCTGGTCAAGTTCGGCGTCTTGATCACCCCAGAGCGCCCAACAAAATCCTTTCTACTTTGGACTACCGGGTCGATCAGTTGGAGTTTGTCCTCGAAAAGATAGATAAAGTCAAAGAGGAAGCCTTGGAGGCTATGCACCAGATGGAGCAAATCATCCTGAGAATGTCCCCAGGCTTGCTCACTCCTTCTTTCACCTTGAGGAAGGCAGACCAAACTATTCGGATCTTTAAGGAGATCGTCTCGCAAGGGTTAGGGCCAGAAGCCACTTTCGACACCGAATGCATCAACAACCTTCTGGCCTGTCGTGACTTTATAGGGTACCTGATAGAGGCGGGAAATGAATATTCCAAGCTCCCAGAAAGGCTCGTGGATGAATGTGAAACTTGTGAAGTTATCAGTGATCACCACAAGGATCCTGCTCAGATCAACTTCAGCCCATGATCAGCAAGTTCATGGAATATCGGGCCCAGTTTAACATCACTTCTCCCAAGCAACAACAGAAGCAAGACACTCCCTTTCGGCCATGAGATGATGATGAATAGTCTCCTTCCTCTCGATCTTCTTTTTGTAAATATCTAAGAGTATGTTGGCACAAATGATGACATCATCCATGTTGCACCATGGGATGATGTCATCCACCAAGTTGCCAAAAGTCAACAGTTGACTTTTAGATATTTTGTAGATACTTTGTAATTAAGTCGTTGGTTTCTTTTTGTCTTCTCTCTTCTCCTTCTTCTATATATACTTGAATACTTGTTGTATTCAAGGGTGGATACTTTTCAGATGAAAAATAGAAGTAAGAAGAAGACTTTGTGTTTGAATACCTATGTTATACATCGAGCTTTCTTATGTTACGTTACTTCATGGGCCGTATGGACAAGAAACTTGACATGTTTTTGTGCATCTTGTATCAAATTTGTCACTACTGAGTGTGATTCACAAGAATGGGTGGAAGGATGGATTTGTAGGCCTCTAACTCCGCTTCCTAGTTATCAACCTCCACAAGCATTACGACTTGTTTCTACAGATGAAGTTACAACATCCAAGGACTTTGACGAAATTTTGATTTTGGTGCGACAAGGTATTTATGGTTATTTATTTAATTTTTGTATTGAGTTATGTCCATTGAAATTTTAATATGTAATTTAAATTTGAGTTGTTCAACCTTGGTTATTTTTTTGTAGGACATGTGTTTATAGTAATTGCGATAGAAGACAATGAAGAAGGAACAAACTATTTCTTATGTCATTGCATCGAGGAAAGAAAGAAGTTGACTTCTCCTATTATAGATGGTGAAGATATTGAGTATCCTACAGGGTCAGTGGTAGTTATTAGAACTTGGCTTTGACGGTTATCCATTAAAAACTCCTCTATTTGGGTGTTTGAAGACTTTGAGATACACAAGAAAATACTCTTATATTCACATCTAGTTCTAATGACAAATATTCAGTTGTATAGATATCGAGGAAGGCCTAAAAACAAGATTCTCTAGAAGGTTCGAGAGTCGAGATCATGAAGCAATCTTGTCTACTATTCAGAGTAGATCTGATCCTAATGGTTCATTGGAATGAATTTACAATGCTCATGTCTAGTATATATAATTTCTTTTCAATATATATATATTTTAGTTTAAAGATCTAGATTTAAGTTTGAATATATTTTATTTTAAATTTGTGTATTTTGTACATATATAGATAGTATATGGTTTTGATTTGAAACTTAAATTTCTTTGACTAACACTTTTATGTTTAGGTTATTGGTGCCAGAAAAGCTTCCACCTTCACGTGGTTGGCACTGTTAGTAGAGAATTTTAAATTCTTGAAGCTAAGAGAAGCTTTCATTGTTTGAAAAAGTTGTAAATTTTGAAAATGTTGTAAATTTTGAAAAAGTTGTAAATTTTGAAAATGTTGTAAATTTTAAAATGTTGTAAATTTTGAAAATGTTGTAAATTTTGAAAATGTTGTAAATTTTGAAAACAACTCCTCCCCAAGTGTTTACAAGACCATACCTACGCGTGTGCACCAAAATGAGAAGGAAAAAACTGAGAGAGGCTATTGTAGAGGGTCCCTACACCAAGGTGTCGGATCAGATTTGCACTCTCTAGGTGCCATGGAGTTTGAGTAGTCACCCGTCGAAGTTGAATGATATTTTGGTCTCAGGGCTCTTAAGGGACTATGCCCAACGAAGTAACCCGAAGCAACCCATTTTCGCACACCAAAAACACCACCTCTACTAGTGTTCACTGACCACTTGGACATGTCGGTGTAGTCGTTTCGGTGCCACGACCCACTATTTGTAAAATATAGCGTTTGACAACCTTACACTGGCTCTAACTACACTATTTCACACGTTTACAAACAATAGGACAGCGAGAGCACCGAAATGAGAAGGAAAAAACCAAGAGAGGCTATTGTAGAGGGTCCCTACGCCGAGGTGTCGAGATTAGACGAGGCCTCTCTAGGTGCCATGGAGTCCGAGTAGTCACCCGTCGAAGTTGAACGATATTTTGGTCTCAGGGCTCTTAAGGGACTACGCCCAAATGAAGTAGCCCGAAGCAACAACCCTTTCATGCACTGAAACACTACCTCCTCTAGCATTCACCTGCCACCGGACATGCTGGCATAGTCGGTTTGGTGCCACAACCCACCATTTGCAAAATATAGCGTTTGACAACCTTACACTGGCTCCAACTACACTATTTTGCGTGTTTGCAAACAATAGGATAGCGAGAGCACCGAAATGAGAAGGAAAAAACTGAGAGATTCTATTGTAGAGGGTCCCTACACCAAGGTTTCATATCGGATGAGGCCTTTCGAGGTTCCACGGAGTCTCGAGTAGCCCCCATCAAAGTTGAACGATATTTTGGTCTCAGGGCTCTTAAGGGACTATGCCCGAACGAAGTAGCCCGGAAGCAACGACCCTTTCGCGCACCAAAACACCACCTCCTCTAGTGTTCACCTAGCCACCCGGATGTGTTGGCGTAGTCGGTTTGGTGCCACGACCCACCGTTTGTAAAATATAGTGTTTGACAACCTTACACTGGCTCCAACTGCACTATTTCATGCGTTTGCAAACAATAGGACATCGAGAGCACCAAAATGAGAAGGAAAAAAACTAAGAGAGCCTATTGTTGAGGGTCCCTACGCCAAGGTGTTAGATTAGGCACGAGGCCTCTCTAGGTTCCACGAAGTCCAGTAGTCACCGTCGAATATGAACAATATTTTGGTCTCAGGGATCTTAAGGGACTACGCCCGAATGAAGTAGCCTGGAAGCAATGACCATTTCACGCACCAAAATACCACCTCTTCTAGTTTCACCTCACCACCCGGATGTTTTGCAGCAGTCGGTTTGATACCACGACCCACCATTTGCAAAATAAAGTGTTTGACAACCTTACACTGGCTCCAACTACACTATTTCACGCGTTTACAAACAATAGGACAGCGAGAGCACCAAAATGAGAAGGGAAAAAAACTGAGAGAGGCTATTGTAGAGGGTCCTACATTGAGGCTTTGGATTAGACAAGGTCTTTCTAGGTGTCACAGAGTCTGAGTAGTCACTCGTCGAAGTTGAATGATATTTTGGTCTCAGGGCTCTTAAGGGACTATGCCCGAATGAAGTAGTCCGGAAGCAACGACCCTTTCACTCACACAAAACACCACCTCCTCTAGCATTCTCCTAGCCACCCGATGTTCCAGCGTAGTCGATTTAGTGCCAAGGCGACCGACGACCGTTTTTACAAAATATAGTGTTTGACAACCTTACTGTTTGCTCCAACTTCACTATTTCACATGTTTGCAAACTATAGGACGCCAAGAGCACCCAAATGAGAAGGAAAAAACTGAGAGAGGCTATTTTAAAGGGTCCCTACACCGAGGTTTCAGATCAAACGCGAGGCCTCTCTAGGTGCCAGAGTCTGAGTAGTCACCCGTCAAAGTTGAACGATATTTTGGTCTCAGGGCTCTTAAGGGACTACGCCGAACAGAAGTAGCCGGAAGCAACGATCCTTTCGCTGCACACAAACACCACCTCCTCTAGTGTTCACACGCCACCTAGACATTCTAGTGCATTTTTTTTGGTTCCACGACCCACCATTTGCAAAATATAGCATTTGACAACCTTACACTGGCTCTAACTACACTATTTTTCACATGTTTGCAAACAATAGGACAGCGAGAGCACCAAAATGAGAAGGAAAAAACTGAGAGAGGCTATTGTAGAGGGTCCCTATGCTGAGGTGTCAGATTAGAAAGGCCTCTTTAGGTGCCACGGAGTTTGAGTAGTCACCGTCAAAGTTGAGCGATATTTTGGTCTCGGGGCTCTTAAGGGACTTACGCTCGAGCGAAGTAGCCGGAAGCAACGACCCTGCACGCACGCACCAAACACCACCTCCTCTAGCATTCACCTAGCCACCTTGGACATGCCAGTGTAGTCAGTTTGGTGCCATGACCCATCATTTGCAAAATATAGCGTTTGACAACCTTACAATGGCTCCAACTCCACTATTTCGCACGTTTGCAAACAATAGGACAACGAGAGCACCAAAATGAGAAGGAAAAAACTGAGAGAGGCTATTTTAGAGGGTCCCTACACCAAGGTGTTGGATTAGATGAGACCTCTCTAGGTGCCATGGAGTCCGAGTAGTCACCCGTCAAGTTGAACGATATTTTGGTCCAGGAGGCTCTTAAGGGACTATGCTTGAGCATGAAGTAACCCGGAAGCAACGACCCTTTTGCACACCAAAAAATGCCTCCTCTAGTGTTCACCTGGACACTGGATGTGCTTACGTAGCGTAGTTGGTTTTGTGCCATGACCCACTGTTTGTAAAATATAGCATTTGACAACCTTATACACTGGCTCTAATCTTGCACTATTTTACGCGTTTGCAAACAATAGGATAGCGAGAGCACTTTGAAATGAGAAGGAAAAAAATGAGAGAGAGTTATTGTAGAGGGTCCATATGCCAAGGTTTCAGATTAAATGAGGCCTCTCTAGGTTCCATGGAGTCTAAGTAGTCATCTGTTGAAGTTGAATGATATTTTGTCTCATGGCTCTTAAGGGACTACGCCCGAGCGAAGTAGCCGGCAAATAACCCTTTCACGCACCAAAACACCACCTCCTCTAGCATTCACTGGTCACCTAGACATTTTAGCACGATTGGTTTGGTGCCACGATCCCACCGTTTATTTAAATATATTGTTTGACAACCTTACACTGGCTCCAACTAAACTATTTTACACGTTTGCAAACAATAGGACAGCGAGAGCACCGAAATGAGAAGGAAAAAACCGAGAGAGGCTATTTTAGATGGTCCCTACGCTAAGGTTTTAGATTAGAAGAGGCCTCTCTATGTGCCATGGAGTTTGAGTAATCACTGTCCGAAGTTGAGCGATATTTTTGTCTCGGGCTCTTAAGGGACTACGCCCGAACAAAGTATCCTGGAAGCAACGACCCTTTCACGCACCAAAACACTACCTCCTCTAGTGTTCACTTGGCCACCCGGATGTGCCGGTGTAGTCGACTTAGTGCCATGACCCACTCGTTTTCAAAATATAGCGTTTGACAGCCTTACACTGGCTCAAATTGCACTATTTGGCACATTTACAAACAATAGGGTAGCGAGAGCACCCGAAATGAGAAGGAAAAAAGCCGAGAGAGCTATTGTAGAGGGGTCCATATGCTTTGAGGTGTTAGATTAGACAATGCCTCTCTAGATACCACAGTCGAGTAGTCACCCATCGTAGTTGAATGATATTTTGGTCTCAGGGCTCTTAAGGGACTATGCCCGAACGAAGTAGCCCCGAAGCAACGACCCTTTACGCACCGAAACACCACCTCCTCTAGCGTTTAACTGGTGTTCTCTAGATAGTGAGCTTGAGAACTTGAGTCTCATCTACATTCACCGACTTGGCCAAGAGAATGGGTTTCCTCAAGTGGTTATGGATTCCACCAATGTACTTGGAGATATTTTCCCATTTAGACAACTTTCTTCCAAAACTCGTCGGTGTACTCTTGCACATCTTGGCCTTGTTTTTGCCTGAGATATTTTCAATACATGGACCTCTCTTCATCATAACAAATACGATAGAATTTATTTTTGATTGGCCTCTTAAATTCATCCCACTTAGAAATAGGTGGAAGATTCTTAACAACCAAGGAATGAACATAGCTTTCAAACTAGGTTAAAGCATGAATGGTTAATTTTAACCTTGAAAATGAAATTTATTGACTCTCATTGATTTGATGAAAATTTAAATATACCTCAATTTGAGTTAGCCAATGGTCTAACTTATCGACATTCATGTCCCCATCATAAGGCTAAATTTATATCTTCACCTTCTCTTTGAATGGAGGAGGAGTAAGTTTGGTATGGGGTTATTCTTCCCATGATGGAATAAATATTTCCCATAGACAAGGAAATATTTCCCACATATTTGGATAGACTTGCCACATCTTCCTCCATCTTGTAGAAACGTTCTTCTTCAGTCTCATGTGCATCTCACTACAAGCCATGTTTTGTATTCCTTGCTTCCACTTCTTGGTGGAAATATCTTCTTCAAAAGGAATGAGGATACCTTCATCACTTTCACTACCCTTCTAGGTGAGGGGTATCTAACTAAAAATGTCAACACAAGTTAAACCACACAAAAACACTTGATCTTAAAATCTCTGATCCATAAACTGCATCTTTTAAACAATAAATGGATCTTATCTTAGTGATGATAAATGAACAATTTCCAAATTTATTATTATCCAGTATGTTATGAAATAATCATTCATACAATACTAAAATTTAGATATGCAAGACAAGGAGATAAGAATTTTATCCTAGAGAAACCCAATGTGGGAAAAACTCTAGCTAGGTAAGAAATTTATTCACTTCACTATATAAATCTCCAATACAATACAATACAAGATCACTACCAAAAGATTTCCTTTAACAAGGATTTAAGATCTCTCTACTTGCATCACTTGTTTATAACCCTCAACGAGAAAGAACTTAGTTGTCTATGAACAAAACTAGAACAATTTGAAAACTTTCCCCCTTTTCTCACACTTGAATTCACTCCAAATGACTTACTTAGATGATTAAATGTGCTTGCATTTATAGTTGTTATATCCAAGGATGAAAGGAGATGAGAAACGAACTGGTTTGGGAAGTCCAAACATTTTCAACTATTTAGATTCCCATTTTGGCATCGTCAAGGACAAAATCACTACTTTCTATAGGAGGTGTTTGCATAATCACCGTGGCAATTACGTAACTGCTGGTGCCTACAGATAGCAGTCCCGCAACTGCTACTCTGTGAAGAGAAGCGGTTCCGCAACCGTCGCGGTAATTGTGTAACCGCCACACAGTCAATACACAAAATATAATAAGAATCATCGTCAACCTGACTTCACCATTTTCCATAATGATGAACATGTTGAGGGTATATTTTCCAAGTTTCAAAAAGTAAATACATATAATTTGGTACTTCTAGATCTATTTTTTGGATCATACTCACGCTTTAATAATTTAATACTTTGTCAATATCAATGTTGTGTCCAAGCCTATTTGCAATGAAGAGACGATTTGGAACATATTAAGAATGTAAACTTAATCAAACTAGAAATAACACAACTTCCATGATTAAAGGATCTATTCTGAATTTATTTAAGATAGTAAGAACTGGGGACAATACTTCTAATTCTATGATCATGAAAACATAAACATACATGAATGAAAATATTGTCTAGATAATTCAAGCACATTAATACTAGAAGTAAAAAACATTAGAATAGCTGAACAAGAAATAAATAAAACTTCCATTCACATCGGAGAGGAGTGGCCCTTGCTCCTTCCCTCTGATCTGGTTACTAATGTGTACTCAAAAACACAATTTATTCTAGAATCATGTTCTTTATTTATCAATTGTTCAGTTTACAGTACTCTTATTATCTTTCTTCAATGTCCAACCATTTATTCTATAATGATATAAATAGAAGGATATCATACATGCAATGAAATCAAATCAAACATATATAGTTCAGATTTATCGTTATGAAAACCAACACACATGGATATATATAAGAATCAAACAAAGTGTGCTCCAGACGCACGTCTATGAAAACATATATGTATAAGTTCATAATGTATGTGTACATCTCAAACTAAGTGTGTCATAATGTACATATGGGACCACATGTTGTTCGCAAAAGGCTATATATATACAATGGACTATGAATCTACTCATGACCACATATGTACATCGAGGTGGACTATAAATCTACTCATGAAACATCTTCCCTCTCTCGCCCTGCTAGAAGTAGCACGTCTACAACACGGGATGTAGTGGAGGAGATGCCACTATGGATTTCATCCGTGTGGTCCTAGATGTCTCTAAGCATTCTGTAACCTAACTCCGCACATTCATAAACAACAAGTTTTTAACACCCAAAATTTTAAAATACATTCAAAATTTAGAAACTTATACAATTTAGTTAAAATGCATGTGCAATCTTACCGCAATGTCATGATCCCTATCAATTTGTTGTTGACACATCGTAGGGACAACAATAGACTCATGAGGGGTAAGCTACATATAAATAATTAATTTTCAAATTAAATATTTCACATATACATAAAAATTTTGATATTGTAGATTTAAGTTTAATAAGAAATAATGAACCTCAAAAATTTAACAAATTTAAAAAATTGTACCTCGGTTAGTAGATCTCAGAGATCTTGTATGGCGGTATCTACAAATGACCTCCAGTCTGCATATATGGAGGAGTCTCTCTGATCATAAGCTATACAAAAAAATGTACAAATCAATATTAAAATCTACATGACGAGGTCCAAAGCATGTAATCCACGTGAACTTCTAGTAATTAGAAACAAAGTGTAAAGAGATTTACTAACCTAGTGAGGTGTTCCAGTAGCCTCGGTTCCCGAGCGGATGATGACCTGCAGGGCTCCTGTATAAAAGAGAAAAATATTAATACATGTACAACATACATGAAACATTATAATAATAATCTAGTGCATGTTTCCTTGAAACTTACGTTTGAAACACGCCACTCATGTGATAGGCTAGCATGTTGACATGTTGTTTCCTTCATCGACTCTTCTATTTAAAATAAAATAAAAAATTAGTTTTTTACATGTATGTACATGATGTACAATCAAATATATATATATATATATATATATATATATCAAACAAGTGAATTAAACTATTGTATGTATATATATATATATTTAAATTTATTTGAAATTTACCCGTGAAAGACCAATATCGGTGGCTTTGATTCCAAAAAAAATTCCCGACATCTCATCTATAGAAAAGAAATCCCGTGAATTAGCAAATGATGTCTCACCTGCAATGCATACGGCACCACATGATCCACAGTGGTGTGGTGCACTAGAATTGGCACCTCCACCAACATCACCAGATGCAATCTAGTCACTATGATGGGTGAGAGTGTCAGTGAGCTCCCTCAATGCATGCAATGTATCGATCTCCACAACCTCCTTCACTGTAGGAGGGATAACTAAAGGTAGTGGGGGTTTTGGGGCATGGGGGATCCTAGGCTGATCTACGCGTGCACTGGAAGTCTACTCATGTGCGAGCCACCTCCTCGACCAAAAAAATTCAAAAAGTCAAAATAATTTGGGACCTCATTGAGCACGAACTTGAATATAATTTCTTCAAAAAATAAAGAGGAACCTCATTGTTGTTGCATGGTGGATAGTCAAAACCATCCACCATTGGTCCCAAAAAAATTTTTGATTCTGTCATCATGGCACCAATGGATTGGGAACCGTTTGCAAGTAACTGTAGGGGGCATTGGTTCTAGGGTTGGTAAATAATGCACAAATGAGGTCTTTTCTAATTTTTTGTCTTTGACGACCGCATGGGATAGTTTATCCGCATACCACCGCCTACAGTCACTTCTAAAGGTGTTCCATCTATGTATTTGGTTGGTTATAGACTCGAATTCACCAATCAATGTTTGCAATGTATTGGCTAAAGTCATGCGGGATGGATTTGTAGCATGATTTTGTCTTATAGTTTGAATTAGGTTCTCAATGACAATTTTATTTTCTCAGATTCTTCCAATGATATTATCTTGCGTTCCTGCTGGCTCAATGGGGACAGAAGGAGCCACAGGAGGTGAATCTATGTTTGGAGGAGGGTTTTGAGGAATGTTTGGAGGGTTTTGAGGAATGTTCGATGGGTTTTGAGGAATGTTTTAATGGTTTACATGATTTCAAGCTTGGCGACCAACTGATAAAATAAGAAAATTGTATACATAAACAAACATTTCAAAAAACCCATGAAAATGCAAAAAAAAAACCTAAAATGCAAAAAAATGATTACAATTGGGGACTTACCTCCTCGTCTTGGTGGCATGGTTGAATCTATCGCTATCCAGAAGTCCGATGAGCAATTTTGAGGTGGTATTCAAAGCGTGAGTGAAAAACGTTTAGGAAAAATCATGGTTTGAAATGAAAAATGAGGAAAATAAGGAGTCGAGGGATTTGCTTAAATTTTGTCTCGAGTTGTGCGATCTCGGTTTATAACCACGCTCATGCGATTCTAAACTGTGATCACAATTTTAGGTTCGGTAATTACTTGAACCGGAATTCGAGAATGTGATCGCGGTTTGAAAACCGTGATCTTGGTTCCTTTATTTTGGGTTTTTATGTCCACGGAATTGTCCACCAACTTCGTGTACTTACCCCACAAGATTCAATGGAATAGGCTACATATTCGAGAGGAAGATCCCATTCAACATTTGGAACACAATGAAGAATAGAAAGAGATATAATCCCCAAAACAGTACTCAAAATCAAGACCAAGGGAGAAGAGTAAAACCAAAACATTCCAACTCATTTCCTTGAGATAATCAAAACTAAACTATTTCCTAGTACCACTTAAATATCCCAACTCTTTAGTATCATGCAAACACCAACTAGAATGCAAAAACTAGAGAATCTATCTAGATGCAATGATAAGGGCATCTCATGAAGCTCGGGACTTCACATAGAAAATATTCATAATAGAATTCAATACACCTTTTCAAATCAGGACACAAGGTAACCTTGAATCCTTCCATCAAGGGTAAAAATAAAGGATTTTTTTAGGTCCTAAAAATATGGAAGTCAATAACAAGCCATTTCGTAACATGCAAGTGGGATAAACTACAATGTCATCAAACAATTCTAGAAGAAACTAAATCGTGAATTATCGATTTTCGAGCAAGGAAGAACATATTCGAAATGAAATCATTTCATATCAAGGACTCCTACCAACTATTTCAAATAGACCCTAAGGAGTTCTCATATTTTAATCATCTCAAGCATAGTAAAAGTAAAACTTCTTTATTTTTATCTCTAAGAAAGATTGATTCCAAAAACATTGAATCCGAACAACCATTCCAACAAGGATCAAATAGAACTAACAAGATTAGAAAAAAACTTCTTACAACATAGAAGTTGTCACTTATCTTACTTTATCCAACAGGAGGAGAGTAGACCTAGTTCAAATATTTTATCAAGTAGTGTTTTCCTTAATCCATTTAGCACAAACATTAGAAGTTCACACAATTTTGACAACATTCTAGTTCTAGGAAAAGTTATAGCATGATTTACTCATACATTCAACAAAGAAATGACCCACATCAAATCTTCCCCAAAAAAAAAAATCAAGTAGGAGAATACAGTAAGAATTCATAGGCATGAATGCAATAAAAACACCACATTAAACTATTTGTTTCCTCAAGAGAAGAGTTCCTTTAATGAAGACATTTAGTAAAAAGCAAAACAACTTAATGGGTAGAGCTTATCATGCCTGATAGAGCTTCTATCGATTTGTAGAAGATTTCTAACTGAGCCTCCCACAATATTTTCCTTTTTCTAAGCAATGTCAACAATTCCAAACTTCCTAATGCCTCTTATACCTCCACTGGATCAAAAATAGCTCATAGGTATGAAAAATAGTGAAGGATTGAAAATATAAGCTAGCTGGTTTGAAGAACCCAAAATCTCCATGCGAGAAAAAAATCACCAAGAGCAAATGACCAAACAACCTCTCCAAAATCCATTTGCATTACTTCCTAGGTGGTTTCTTCGCCATGACCGAGGTTCATAAATGAAAGGATAGCCAATTCTCCCGCCTAACTCTCCATGCCACCACCATTTGAAATTGGTGAACTCTACTTAAAATTTTGCATGCATTACAAATTTAGAGATGATGCCAACTAGACATACCCTTAACTCCCCATTCCTCTACCAAAACTCACGGTGTAAAGTTCATTAAATTCAAAATCAAATCTCATTAATGCAATAAAAACCATCGCCACCAACTCATCATTTTCCATGCAACCTTTAGGTACCCTTAGGTTAGTATTAGCTTAGGTTAGATTGACATTAGATTAGGATTCAACCTTATTCTAAGTAAATAGTATTTACCTTAGGTTATTCAATACTTTTTCATAATTAAAACATGCCAACATAGGTTAAGACATAAAACTTAGTAATAGGTATTAGGTAGACATCAATTACCTTATATTAGAATCTACATAGGATAGGATATTGCAACTAAGGTTAAGGTATTCACCTTAATAGTCCAATAATAGGCCCTTAATCCACTTATGCTTTTCAACGTCTTACAAAAATATTTAACAAGAAGGTCCAAGCTCATTATTTATAGCAAGTTGCAAAGCAAGGGTACCAAAATAAGGACCCACATTAACTTCTATTTCATAATTCTAGTTTATCAAGATGTTTAAAAAAGAATAATCAAGCATACCTTGGATAAATGGAATTGATCCAAGGTTTTGTTGTTAACATATGATAAGTATGAAAACAACAATATAGGTTCATAACATTTAAGAACACAAATAAGAATGACTTCATTTTCATATAAACAATCACAACAAAATTAATCCTGTCACGGTAATAATTTACCCATTACAAACATGATTTCCAATAGTCAAAAGAATACACCTTCCTAAGACAAATCACATGTTAGCGTTTGCAATTTCAAGAGAAAATGGGATCAAAGTAATAGTTTGTCAAATATGTTACAGTAAAAACTAATTTTGATTTGGATTAAGTGGTTGGAAGTCATGGGGATGAAAACGAGTTGTGATCCAAAAACATTGATAAATAGAGGAGGACCTACATTGGGAGAGGTTGTGGTTGGAAGAGGGATAGTGACAAAAGTCTTGGATGAATAAGGAGATTTAGAGATCTTGGTGGATAAAGGTCGGGATGAAGAAGAAAAATTGGTTTATGGAAGATGGTGATTCCTTTCAACAAGAATATCATCCTCATCGTTAAGAATATGGATAATATTTGGAGGGCCCTACATGTTCGATATCATGTCCCGCACATGATGGTATGTACAAATGAGATTAAAGTCAAACCATGAAACAAATATGTAACAATATATAGAAGGTCTTATGCCACGTGGATCAAAATTTTTAATAGGTGGAAGGGTGATTATAGATGCTTAAATTAGGTATTAAAATATTTCCATGTAAGAACCAATGGGGATGGTTGGGGAAGAGGTTGCGAGATGAAGTGGTTTTAGGAATGGTCGATGAAGGTAAGAGGGATAATTTTCTATGATGAGGCTTAAAGGTAGCCTTTGATTTTTTTTCCTAGTATTCAAAGAATAAGATTATCGTATCTTGATTTCTATTTTGATGATTGGTGACTTAGATGGCTTTGATTTGCATTTGATAATTTGGTATGTGGATGATTTTTAAGGGAGGTCATATTTTGGAGAAGAATTATATTTCTTTGTCTTGGATTTATTGACAATGGGGGTTGTTGATGAGGGGGTTAGCCTTAATATGGATGGTGATGCTCTTAAGAGTGGTGATGTGGTAATAAAATGCTTAAGGGGGTTAGCCTTGGGAGGAGGAAGCTCCAACTTTTTGTGTGGGTGTGTGAGGGATGTTTTTATGAGCATGCCAAGTTTCTTAGACTTTGGTTTTGAGGATTTACCTTTGGTAGGGATGATGATGAATTTAAGCTGTGGTATCTATGGAGATAAAAATAGGTAATAGTTGGTTATCAAACATGGAGCCATGTCTTAGATAGAATGACTTGTAAACTATCTACTTTGGAATTCGTTCACAAAACCAAAATTATATTGTTGTTCTACTTTCAAATAGAAAAAGATAGTTGAGCTAGTGATTGAATTTTTATGCCTTACAAATAAAATTTACAAGAGAAATGTTTTAACACACATATGCCGATGATTTTTATCCTAGAAACCTCGAGAGGAGGAAAACCATTCGGGAAGGGAAAACAACTCTTTCTTCCATTTTTGTTTTATTGGCCAATTCAAAATATGAGAGATAAAACTTTATAATAAGTGAGAAAGGAAAATGAAAATGTCTCACACTCCCTCCCAACTACTTGACTGATCATTTCTTAGGCTCTTTCTTCTAAAAAATCAATTCTAGCACTTTATAACTCCTACACTTACTCCCATGAAGTCTCTTGCTTCCAATCCCAAAACCACTCCTTCCTACATGTATTTATAGCCATTCTCATGTCCTCCAGTGCACTAGAGGATGGGAAAGGTCATTCATGAGAAGATACATAGACAAACTTTCCAATTCTAGGACTATTCGTTTCACATTTTATTTTTTGTCTAAAAATGATAGGACCGCCACCCACTGGACCAGCGGTGGTTCAGGATCGCTTCCTTGGAGGCGGAGGTTACTGCTTCTATGCAAAGCAGAACCTAATTTTCTCCATTTTCTTGACCGATTCCTTCTTGGTGCCGATAGATCTAATGAAGCGAGTATTTTAGGATCCCTATGGATCACACCTCCCCTATTTAGGAGAATTTTGGTCCCACAAAGCTTAGTCGGGAGTAGATGAGGAAACTATTCCCTCACTTTCTCCTTTAAGTACCATTGGGCCTACCTTGGTGTCTTTCCTTTTAGTACAACCTGCCAAGACTCCTGTGGACCTTGTCTCATTTCTCTAACCTTATGTTGTAGTACTACATCCTCCTCTAATTCACCTCGTGATTCCAAGACGTAGTCTTCTATGGAAGGAAACAAGCGTAGTCCTTCATCTTCATCTATCATGGATGGCTCATATATGTGCAAGTTCTCATAATTCACTATGAGTACATCCACATAAATGGTGGAAAATCAAGTGAAACAATTTTCTCCAACCTACTCCAATATGGTGAAGGGTCCATATCATAGTGGTTTGAGCTTCTGTTCTTGACCTTGTAGTCTCTCTTTACTCAAGTAAAGAAAATATCTATCTCCAACATGAAGCTTGTGCTCTCTCATGTGTTGGTCGTGTCTAGCTTTGTACTTGGCTTGGGATTTCTCTAACTATTCTTTGACCTTGAGATGGATTTTTGGATCCTCTCAATGAATTTTTCTCTTGTTTCACTCTGTGTCTCGTGTCTCCTCCTCATCCTGTTGCCAAACTATTATATCCAACATATTTTTAGGTATATATCCCAAGCATGCTTCAAATGGTGACTTCATGGTGGATGTGTGTATTGCCCGATTATAGGGATGTTAAATGTAGGTTAAGGAATCATCCCAAGTCTTTGGAAATTTTCTATTATATCCTCCGATAAGCTATACCAAAGCTCTATTCACCAGATCCATATGTCCATCTTTACATGGATGGAAAGTCATGATCCTTTGTAACCTAGTATCCATCTTATCCCATAAAGTAGTCCAGGACCTTCCCTAAGAACCTAGAATCCACATCGAAACAATAGACTTTGGCAAGCAAAAATATACCCATACATTAGCAAAGAAAAGATATACTACCTCATGTACTTTTACTATCTTTTACAAGCCATAAGAATATATATTTTACGGAATCTATCAACTACAACATAAAGATATTCATGGCTATGTTTAGACATAGGAAATCCTCCTACAAAGTCCATAGAAATTTCCTCCCATGGACGAGTAGGTACTAATAAAGGCATATACAAACCCTCCTTCCTAGTTTTAGGCTTGTTGGTACAACAAAGTTTAGATCCACATATATTTTTGATACTTATTCTTTCATATTGGGCCAATACACATATTGTTATTAGTGGGTTATGGTCTTACCAACACCAAAATGTTCCTACTACTTTCAAGGTATGTGCTTCCCTCATCAACATACGTCTTTCTTATTTAGGAACACAAAGCTTCCCCATCGGCGAGTAGCCCATCCTTGAGATAACAATATTCAATCCCTGTCCTTTCAGCCCCTTGGGACTGTAATTTCTGAAATGTCACCCCAAAGTCTTTGTCCTGGGCATATGCCTCTCTATAAGATTCCTTGAAGGGCTTGATATAAGAGATAGTGGCAAAGTAGGAGATTTTCTCCTATGTGGGTGGCCTAAACAACATGTTTTCCACCAAATTTATACTACCCTTCTTGTATTTTATCACCATATGGATATGCTGAGGAACCCCATCCATTTGTAGTGTCTTTCCTACTTTAATTTAGACTATGCTTGAAAATCTTGGAGAGGTTTGTGGTCGGTGTGCACAATAGTTTCTTTCCTCAACAAATAATGCTTCCATTTCTTAATGTCCTAAACTATTGCATACATTTCCTTATCATATATTGAATATCCTCTAACTGCTGAAGCAAAGGTCTCAAAATGATAACAAACAGGCTTAGCTCCTTATAGCAATACTACGCCCATAGCATAATCACTGACATTTGTCTCTAATTCAAAGGGCTACTACAAATTTGGAAGAGCAAGTAGTGGAGCATGACTAATCTTATGTTTCAATACTTCAAAGGATTTATCTTGTTCCTTACCCTAGTCAAAACCCTTACTCTTTGTGGCCACTGTGTGTAGAGGTGTTGCAATCATGGATAAGATCGGAATGAACTTCCACATGTACTGTAATGCTCCCACAAAACTCCTAGTATTTTTGGCCTATTGGTGTTGGATACTTTATGATGGCTTCCACCTTCTTCGAGATCCACTCGTATCTCTCCTCCTCTAACCACGTGCCCAAGGTAGACAAGTGAATGCTTGGAAAATTCACATTTCTTCATATTACATAGCAGTTATTTCTCCTTGAGGATTTGCAAGACTTGCTGCAAATGAGTTATATGTTCCTCCCATGTGGCACTAAATATCAAGATATCATCTAGATAAACAATAACACATAAATCTATGAAATCCCACAATACATCATTCATCAATCACATAAATGTAGCGAGTGTGTTGTATAAACCAAATGGAAGTACTAACCATTCATACAAACCCTATTTTTTCTTGAAGGCATTCTTCCATATATCCTCCTCCTTCATTCTAACTTGGTGATAACCCAACTTGAGATTAAACTTTGTGAAGAATTTGGCATGCTGAAGTTGGTATAAGAGATCATCTATGTGAGGGAGTGGATATTTGTTCTTTATGGTGATTTTTTCAAGGTGCGGTATTCGATGCACATTATCCAAGAACCATCCTTCTTTGGAACCATCACAATAGGTGATCCACATGGTGAGGTTCTCATACGTTATCACACACTAGTCTAGCGAGTTCTGGAGTTGTTTCTTTACTTCAAGACTCTCCAAAGAAAGATTTCCTATACAACCCAATGTTCGGCGAGGGGAATTTGGCAACAACTAAATATCATGCTCTACTTCCCGTTTGGTGGTAACCCACTTTGGGAGCCTTAAAAACTTACTTAAAATACTAAATAATACTATCCAAATCCTATTTTCCCTAGTTAGAAATCTCTAAAACTTCTACCCCATCTTATTTATCCTTTAACAAAAGTAAACAAAACTAATTATGATTTTCCTAAATGAGTCATTTTTCTTGGTTAGCACTCACCATAGTAACCTATGTCTTATGTTGGTGTGCCCAGATGTTGTAGCTGATCCCATCCTTGACCCATCTATAATAGTTCTCCTTTTCATGAATATAGCATCCCACGATATACAAGTAAGGATTCCCGAAAACAACTTCAAATACATCAAGTGGAATAACATCAGCCTCCAATACATCAATATACTTGGGAGTTTATCCAAAAATTGACCTTACATATTTTTGATATCTGAATTTCAACACCCTTCTTCACCCAACCCAAAGGATAAGGGTGTGGATGATCGTAAATCTCAAGACCAAGATTCTTTAAAATTTATTTAGAAATCAAGTTAGAATAAGAACTAGTATCAACCAAAGTATTTAACTTAGTTCTCTTGATCTTGATTTTGATCTAGAATAGTCTACTCATCTCCTCTTCTTGGCTATCCATGTTGGTGGCCGTGCATCCAAGCCTCTCATCTACATCAGAGTCATATTCGATTTCCACCTCCCCTTTTGTCTTTACAACTATCATGGAATTCTTTGAGTCCTTGGTTTGGTTCTTTAGATGTATTTCTAGATGAAACTTCCGACATGTAGTTTCAGTATGACCATTGATATCACGGTTCTTTCAAAAATTCTTGGGATCTTTATAAGTATTAAAAGTAGTGGCTGTTGTTTACCTTTTCCTTTCCACTTACCTTTATTACTTGTTTGTTCATGTTATTTCTTCTGTTGATTTGTTGAATGCTTTATCTTTGGCTCTGATTTTCCTTGCTTCTTCTCATCATCTATATAATACGCCTGTACACATGCTTCGTTGAGATCTTTGGGCTTCATGGATATGAATTTTCTTTGAAGGTGAGTTTGAAGTCCCAAGTACTTAAGCAAAATATCCCCATCCTCCAATTCCATATCCAAAAACATGGCTTGCCTTCAAAACTTCGTAGTATAGTCTACACACTTTGACCACTACCTTGTCTAAAATACTACCATTTAATCATTTGCTCAGTCTTATTGCACATAGGATAGAAGTTAGCTCTAAGTAATTCTTTAAATTCTTTCCAAGATTTCACAATAGGATGTTTCTTCTTTTCACAAGTGGCTAGATGGGTTTCCCACCAAACCAAAGTGTGTCCCTCCATTTTGAGACATGCAAAGGTGATCCTCTATGCCTCAGTGACATTATGGATGCTAAAGTAGAATTCTAATTGTTTTAACCATTTATCAAGTGATTCTACATCTAAATTTTTTTAATTTCAACTTTCATCTCAACTTTAAAAGGAACATGATTAGATTTTACCTTCTCTCTTACATTGCAAGTATATTCTTCACGATTTTCCCCATATTCTTCCTCATGGTGGCTCCTCCTATGCCAAAATTTTTGGCTAAGCCTTGAACCACTAGTCTTGTTTAAAAAAACCATCTTCTACAAATCTGCATTCTTCTTTCCTTTTAAACATCCTATCTATCATGGTCTCTAGCATCTCAATTCTATGGACCAAGTTACATTCCTCTATTTGTCCCCAATTCTTTGTTTCCCCTTCCTTGTATAAATATCTGGATCACAAGGTAAATCATCTTTTCCTTTAGATCTTGTCACTTTGTCAATTGGTTATAGAATTTAATCTTTTGAAAACAAGCAACAGTCAAGGGACAATAGTCCCTCCTCTTTATGGGAGAGGTTCCCTTATTAAAATCCAAAAGCCATATTTACAATATAAACATATTTCAATATCTTGGTGATGATTTTTATATCTTTAGATGCATTTATAAAAGGATTTTCACTATAGAAGAAAAAGGAAAATTTAGGACTAGCATTCGAAAAAGAAGATAGGAGAGCATTTTCAGACATATAGATAGCAGAGAGATATCTTACTTATGCTTGATAAAATAAAAATATTTAGACTATGCAAATGAAACACAGGACATGCATATTTTAGACACAAAGTTCCAAATACACTCATCAACTGAAAGACACAAAGTTCTTGCTTCAAATACACATAACCTTATGTGAATTAAATAGAGAACAGAAAGAGAGAAAGCATGAGAAAGGGTGAAGTTTCTTTTGTATTGAATATTTCAATGTTCTCTTTTTACACTTGGATATCAAAATCTCCGTCCTCCACAATGATGAGAATATTTCTTTGAATAACCTCAAGAAATTGTTACAAAGAACCTTCTCAATTTCCTTTCTTTTAATTCAAAGATTAGTATCTAATTAAATATTACAAACCCGACTTATCTCTTGTTTATACGACCAAATATATAAATTCACTTTAACTAGGTACTTTAAAATAATAAAAGAAAGAAACTAGGAATTCGAGACACTTTGGTAGATGCACTGACAACCTTTGTTGTCTTTAACACTTGATTTCTGAATCATTTCAAAGCTACAACTATGTCCATTCCTTGAGGAATTGTTGTATTGGTAGTGGCATGAGTCCAACTACCCAACATTTCTCCATGTCTTTCTCAAATTCTGCATTGTCTAAGAATTCTTTGTTGGCATCTGTGATGGTAGCTTGCAGTGTACAAATTTCTTTCATTTTCTCCTTAGAGATAGTGTCTTGTTTGAACAAATCTTCTTTGACAAATGCCTTGAACTAGGATTTAATTTCCTGAATGGAGAACTTATCACTTGAATTCTCCTTGAAGATTTGGCAGTGAATATCTAGGAAAGAATACATGACACAAGTTTTGAAAGCATCTCCCTTTTGGAACATGTTCCTGAGTTCCCCAATGGCTTCCTCAAGAACCTTAATCTTCCAATCAATGTTGAAGACCCATTGCTGGACAGATTCTGCTTAATATCATCAAAAACCTTATTAGCCAAGTGAATATGCACATCTATCTCACTCATCAATTTTAGATCTTGGATGCACTCACTCCATAATTTCAACTCTCTATCTAAACCACTGAGTGTTGTAGAGAACTTCAGTTGAATTTTGGCAATTTTCTCATATGCCTTGAATGCTTCTTAAATAAAATTCAGGCCTGTGATTATTAAATCATCAACCATAGCTTCCATTTCTTTACCATAAGTTGCATGCTTATAGGGGAGTAGGATCAATAACCTTATATTTTGCTAATAAGTGGACAAGATAACAGGAGGTGGGATGAAATCTAGGGGAGTAGGATCAATAACCTTATCTTTTACCAATAAGGATTTGATGAAACTAGATATAATTTGGTTATGTTCCTCCAACTGCTCTTGTGTTTTCTTCCCCTTCTCAAATATTTCAATCACCCTAGATACAATCTCCTTAGTTTATGTACTTCACTTTCTGGGGTTGATTCTCCAAGGGGAATTCTAGTCAACTCCAGATCACCCATTGATAGGTCCTTTTCATCTTTATCGACTTGGGTTTTGCAATTTCCATGAACTACTGACCTTGAGAGTTTGAGACCAACCTTGATGTGATTAGCCAAGGGGGAGGAGTAGTACCTAGAAGGGCTTCCACTGCATCAAACTTGGGAACAACAACACTTGAAGTAGCCTTTCTCTTCTTGCTTTCTAGTAATGGTTGTACCTAGGTGAATGAGGAGCTAGAAGAGGAAGGGGCAATGGGTCCAAGTGTAGAAGCACTCATAACACTCGAGTTCTGCACAAAACCACCTCTAACATAGAGGTATCAGTTTGAGTAGAGTTAGGAGCTTCCTTGGCAGATATTTCTACAGACTTTGAAAACATTTCCTTTGATTGATCTTCCATCATATTATCTGCTTCAAGTATATTTTCTTTAGGATTTTATCGTTCCTTTCACTGACTTTCATCATCATAAACTAGGTCTAAAATTATTTCCTTTTCTTCAAATTTCTGAGGAGAGGATTCACTTTCTTGGATAACATCGGCCACCTTATCTTCTTTCTTGATTTTTCCTTTTTTAGTATACACTAGAGTTGAGGATTTTGGAGGAGAGGGAACATATTGTTCACTTATCTCGGGAGTAGACACAAGAAATTAATTCTAAGAGGGGTAGAGTGTCATGTCAATTATACCTACATTTCCTTTCTCTTAACCCCTTCATCTTCCTGTCAAACCAAAATCTAGTTCTTGTTAAAACAAGATTATTTAGTTCCTTCAAATCATCTATCTCCTTGACAAACCAATCAATGGTTTCAATAGGAGAATGTTTGATTGATATTTCATACTCAAGAGATTGTAGCTCCTCCTCATCATCTTCCAATCCTTCAGGGACATCAAATATACTAAAATCAACAATCTGCTGTAGAGATAGCCTTCCATAGTATCTCCTCCTTACTTCATAATCATCAGAACAATATACCTAGTAGTCTTCAATATCGGAAGATGTTGATAAACCATTCTGAAATTGGAAGAAATGAACTCCTTAATGTCAAAGCAAGTTTGGGCTTATATTAATGAAGAGTGAGAGGAGAAATTGTTCTATCCACATTCTGAGCATCTAGGGCAGTCCTGCAAGTGTAATTACCCAGTGTGATTGGGAATTGAATACCTGTAATCTTCTTGTCCCTACAAGTTCTATGCAACTTATCTAATTATCTATAGACTTTCACCAAATCCATCTTATCACTACAATACATGGGAAGCTTCAGAGGTTTCCCTCAAATCTGGCCAATCTTATATATGAAAACTTCCTAAATTGGGTGAAGAAACTGTCATGACAACGATAAATTGTTTCTATTGATCTAAAAATATTTTGGCAGTATCTCCCTCAAGTAATTTGACAATGTACATAGTGAATGCATCGTTCACCCTCCTAAAGTGATGATTGCTGATCTTCAGGGTCAATTATGGACGATACATATAAATGGGGGCATCCTTCTTGTCATCCACGGGGAGAAACCCAACCACTCTCTATAATATGCAATAGAGTACATTAGATAGGAGGTCATGTAGAAGGTTTGGGTTCTCTGAACATTTGATAATTGCTCAGTCAGGCTATCACAAATGATTCATGCCTAGTTTAAATTTTTCTTACCCTCACATATGATATTAATGTAGGGGCACATCCAAAAGTTAAACTCATTAGTGGTGGGAATTCTTGCTATCCTGGCCAACAGAGTGATGACATATGAAAATTATTAATGGAAATCGACTCTAAACATTGTCTTAGGTAGCCTTGAGGCTCCTTTCCTAGGGTTCTTGAACCAAGAATTGGCAATTCCACTTTTATATTTTTCTCTATCTTGATCGAAAAGTATTTTTGCTTGATCCTTGGTGAGAGTGTTTGAATTATTGACCATGGGAATTATGAGGGCAGTGATGCACGAATGCAATCTTCATCAAGTCGTGCTAACACTTGTCCTTGAGGATCAATAATCTCTTTTATATCAGGATCAAAAGAAGAGTTATAAGCAAGAATCGTATCAACACCTTTGGACCAAAATGGGAAAACCCCCTGCCTCTATGATCCCACTGTCTTTAATCAATTGGGTCATAGGAGTAGGGTTCTGACAATTGATTCGAGCCCATAATTCTTCCAATTCTAGGTGTTGTGCTTCACTATCACTAATGTTAGGTATGCATGTCTCCAAGGAAGATAGGTGTTCATGACCTTTAAAACTGATCTTCATCTTGCAGTCAGAACAGAAAATTACTAGTGAGAAGAATTCCTTTTGGATGTTTTATAGCTTCTTAGTGCACCTATAAGTTTGAAAATATTGGAATGAGGTTTTACTATGGCTAGCAATTGTGAAGGAGAGGGAACATGAACGGTTGAAAGTAATTTGCAAGTGAGGTGGTAAAAATGCTCGATTACCCAAGTATTTATAAGCATTTAAATCCAAATAGGTCGGTAAGGTGAAGTTAATGAGACAATTAATAGTTATAGAACCTTGAAATAGTGAAAATTAGGTAAGGTAGATCTAGAATGCACTACTTCCCCATGGGACATTGGGACACTTGGGATGCTCGAGCCAAAAATCTGATTTGTGGCAAAGGTGGAAAAATTTGGCACAACTATCCTATGGGACATTGGGATAGTCATGATGTGCAAAGCCAAAATACCATCAATGAATAGAAATTGGAAAAGGTAGGTTTGCAAATAAAAAATGGTCAAGTTGCACTTGGGACAAGTGGGTCACAAAAAGTTGAAACAACCACAATACATTAAAATTGGACAAGTCGGAAAAATATGGCACAGAGACCGCACTTGGGACATTGAGATAGTTGGGATGCGCAAAGGCAAATAATACGATTTCAAAGGAAAAGGAAGACCAATCGGAAAAAGTGGAAAATTAGGAACAAACATCCCAAATGAACTTATGACATGAGGGAAAAAAAAGCCAACATAGCTGCAAAAGTTTGAAAAAGCATCAAAACTCAAAATTTCAAAAAAATGACTAACTATTTTAGAACTAGTCTTTTAGGAGACTTCTACAAGGGCATTTAATAGTCACCAAACCCGAAAAAATCCAAGAATAGAGAAGAAAATTTACAAATCATGGAGAGGTGATAACACTATCATATAAATCCAAGAAAGAATACCACAGTAATGGATATTTGTTAGCTCTGATACCAAAATGATTTGTAAACTATCTACTTTGGAATTCATTCACAAAACCACAATTATATTGTTGTTCTACTTTCAAATAGAAAATGATAGTTAAGCTAGTGATTGAATTGTTTATGCCTTAGAACTGAAATTTGCAAGAGAAATGAATTACACACATACACCAAATATTTTTATCCTAGAAACCTCCAGAGGAGGAAAACCATTTGGGAAGGGAAAACAACTATTTCTTCCCTTTTTGTTTTATTGGCCAATTAAAAATATGAGAGATACAAACTTTACAATAAGTGAGAAAGGAAATTGACAATGTCTCACACTTCCTCCCAACTACTTGACTACTCTGTTCTCAAACTCTTTCTTCTACAAACTCAATTCCAGCACTTTAAAACTCCTACACTTATTCCTATGAATTCTCTTGCTTCCGATCCCAAAACTACTCCTTCCTACATGTATTTATGGCCTTTCTCATGTCCTCCCATTCATTGGAGGATGGGAAATGTCATGTGGGAGAAAGAGACATAGACAACCTTTCAAATTCTGTTACTTTTCGTTTCACATTTTATTTTCTATTTGAAAGTGACAGGGCCTGTCGTCCCAACGTAGACCGAAGCAGTTCTAGGACCGCCACCTGGAGGGTGGCGGTTCTGCTACTATGCAAACAGAACCTATTTTTCTCCATTTTCTTGACTGATTCCTTCTTGGTGCTGGTAGATCTGATGAAGTAGAGTCTTTTAGGATTGTTATGGATCATTGAGAGAGCTGAGTTGTTTGAGAAAACAATGGAACTCTCTCTCTCTCTCTCTCTCTCTCTCTCTCTCAATTATGACACCTTGCACTTAAGATGGATCTGTAGAGGAGGTTGATTCCTCTACCTATATCTACTCTTCTTGTTACTCCTAATGCTGAAATAGAAATCTAAGCTAAATAAGCCAAGGGACCAGGATGAAAGGATGTGTAGAAAGGAAAACTAAACTAGGGAAGGTGATAAAACCAGAAAAGGGGGATGAACATTATTTGTTCTAAGTGAAAACAAAGGAGAAAACATGAGGGGAGGCTAGGAATGCATAGAATGGACCAGAATGCATTCACACAAGTGATTTCATGAGACACAACAAGAAAAGTGAGATTCAAGGAACATAAGGTGACACAAAAAATACACAATGTAAAGGGAGCCAAGGAAGGAGAGGATAGACACATCAAGGTAGAAGATAGCCACAAAATAATTCTTCTATTATTTCTAGAAATAAATAATCGATTACAATGGATTTAAAGGTCAATATCCACATGCACAAACCAAATCTAGAGGTATGTAACTCAAAATGCAAAGATACAAATTCCTTAGAAAATTCTAGATGATCCTAAATGTCCAACCCTTTAAATGAGCCAAGATATAACATTTATAAATGAATCTATGAGAGAAAAGAGAAGGGAAAGTCAATTTGAAAACTCAACCACCGTAGTGAAGGCCTACAAATCTACCTATAATCCATCTATAAATCCACCTATCTAAGTATGTTTTGCATGTGGAAGAAGAAAAGAAAGTAGATTGGATAAAATATGGATGGTTAAATCAATCAGGTGTGTTCATTAATGGTGTGAATGGTTTAGTATGTATCCCATGTAAGACAATTTTTAAAAAGTCTAAGCACGCAACCATTTGAGCACTTTGGAACATAATTTATGGGTATAAGAAGATCCGTAGTGCAAAGCCGGAGCACGCAAGACACATGACACACACCGATTGGTCAAATAATTAGTCAATTGTAAATTAGTTTTGTCATTTCTACCACATGTCATACATCGGTTCTTTTTGAATTCAACTCCTATTTTCTTGCTTTGGTTGGTTGTGTGTGATACACTCAAATTCTAACATAATATGTGGCACGAGAATGATAAAGAAGGTGTGAAAGGAATGCGAGAAGATTGAAGCACGGGAAAGAGAAGGGTATGTGTAAGGGTAGTGTGCTTCTAAGGAATGGAAGAAATACTTGATGGGGGACATATATTCAAGGCACGATTATTAAAAGGTAATTGTGCATCAATAAGGAAGAATGGCATGCAATAATGCCATGGACATATCTGATTTTAAGGAAGCAATTCCAAGGCATGCACGTAGGGTGCATGAACTTCCGGGAGGAAGGTGAATGCACAAGAAGTGTGCTCGAAGGAGAATGGGACAAAGAGGAAAAGGAGAAAGGAAAGTAGGCATGGAAGAGCACTTGCACAGTGCATAAGGAATTACAACCATCGAAATGTGTCAAAATACTAATGAAGCATGCCTGACAACCTATAATGAACATCTCAATGCCATAATATGAATATAAGTTTTTTAAATAACTAGGGGAGTTATTTGGAGAATAGTTTTGTCACCTTTTGGGGCTATTTTCCTGCTATATGAAAGAGATCAATAACCTAAAGAAACCATTAAGCCCGAAGTGTGTTATGTTATCATGAAATTATGATCGGTGACCTTAAAGAACTACCCTTTGAATTCCCTTGATGAAATATTTTTGAACTTTGTTCTTAATCCTATAAAAATGCTTTGGAAGAATACTATTATTTTGGAAGTAACGAGAAGAGCATGCACAAGAAGCACATGATAAGAAATAACTATGTACAAAAAGAACAATGTGCATGCATCACACTTGGAGGAATTGAAACTACTCTAATATGTACAAATGATGCGTGGATCTTAATGGAAGGTTTACGGTAAATCTCATTGGCTGGGATTGATAGTGTACCTCCATCAAAATGAGTCAACTGGAAAGAGTTAGCCTCCTTACATGAACTGCTAATGTATGGGCCACTCCAAAGTGCATTAAAATTTGAATGGCATCCTAGTTTAGCTCTATCAGCATCCCATTTTAAGACCAAGTACCCAACTTTGAAATCTTGAGGCCTATCCTTTCTATCAAACCACTTCTTTTTTGTTTGTTGATTTTTATCTAGCTTGATCATGATAGATTTCCTTGATTCTTCAAGCTCGATCAGTTCTATCATTATAATTTCTATTTGGTACATGCCTTCAAAATCTAACTGTTGGGAAAGCTCAAATGAAGGTAACTTAAGAGATAAGGTGAGTCTAGCTTCATTACCATACACCAACTTATATGGCAATGTACCTATTGCCTTCTTCATTGTGATTCTATCTACCCAGAGTGCACGCAAGACCTTTGTATGCCACTTCCTTTGGCTGATATTCATTTTCCATTTCATGATCCTGGTCAGGTTTTGTTCATTGATACTCCCAATCTATTTCCTGAGGGTAATAGTTGGAAGAAGTCTTCAAGTATATAGTAAGGATCAGCACCCAATCAGTGATATTAGTACCAAGGATGGGCTTTGTATTATCAGAGATAATGGTTTGAGAAATGCCAAACCTAGTTTTAATTCCTTCGAGAAATTCCAAAATGACTAACTCAATTGATTCCTTAAGTGCAACAACTTCTATCCATATTGTGAATTAATCTATAGTTGTCATCACCAATTTATGCCTTACACTTGAAGGTGGATTGATCATGCCTATGAATTCAAGACTCCATTGTACAAAATGTTGATCCACTTGGATTGGTCGAAAGGAAGTACTTCCAATTTATTCTTTCTGTAATGAAAGTGCATTCTTTGCATTTCACTACCCACTTGTGTGCATCTACGAACATGGTGGGCCAAAAGAGACATACCATAATGATATTCATTGTTCTAGACTTGGAAAAGAAGTGTCTACCAGAGAATCCATCGTGAAATTATGATAACACTTTTTCATTTTGTGCATTGTCAACACATCTTAACAACGCTCCATTAAGATTCCTCTTAAATAAAAGACTATCAATCAAAACATATGGAATTGATTGCAACCTCAAATTCCTTCTATTTTCTTTATTTAGATCAAGAGGGTATGTTCCATTGGAAATAATGTGATCATGTCCTTTATCTAGTCGCATGTGTTAGGGTTGTTGTAATTTTTCTTAGAGTCCACACGCGGGGTCTCTTCATCTAGAAATAATGAAGTCTCAGGTTGATTTTATACGTCCTCAACAATCTATTTACATAACATGCTTCCTCTAACTAACTTCATGGCTTTGATGATCACATCATACTCCATGATTTTGGTCCCCCATCGCGCTCTTTTATCATTGGTCTTTTCTCCCATGATGAAGTATCTCACACTTGAATGTGAAACCAACACCTTGATGTGGTTTTTGGAGAGCATGCTCTTGAACTTCTTGAGCGCACGCATGATGGCATAGACCTATTTTTCAATGTGACTATATTTCAGCTCATAATCATTTCTTGTTTTGCTTTGAAGAAAGCTCTGCTTTTGCTCTAACCCTTGTTCATTTTCCTATGTTAAGACAACAAAAATACTTGAATCAGTATCATAAATATAAAGTATTAAATCCTTTGAGTAGTCTAGGTTGATGATTGTTGGCATGCAAGTAATATATTTCTTGATCTTGTTAAATATTTCTTTTCCTTCTATTGTCCACCTGAAAGATGCATCCTTTTTTAACACGAGGGTGATAGGTCTAACTAGTCCTACAAAGTTACAAATATATTTCCTAACAAAGTTGATTTTTCCTAGAAAGGATTATAAATATTTCTTTTTAGTGGAAGGGAAAGATCTAGGATGGATGACAGAGACACTCAAGATAAACTGAAATGCTATCCTTTAAGACCACATGGCCTAAAAAGATTTCCCTACTACACAACAAAATTACACTTCTTGGGGTTAAGAGACACCCAAAATTTTTTGCATCTCTCAAATAATTTCTCCAGGTTTGTCATGTGATCTACACTCTTCTTTAAGAAGACGGTAATGTCATCGAGGTAAACCAAGATGAAATCATTCATGTATCCTTTGAATGCAATATCCATGGCACGTTGAAAGGTTGTGCTGTGTTCGACAAACCAAAGGGCATATTTTGATATGTGTATGTTCCCTACTTGGTTGTAAATGTTATTTTATATTTATCCTCTTCCTTGAATAAATTTTGATTGAAACCAAAATACCCATCCAACATTGAGAACCTCTGCGCATCAACCACGGTCTACAAAATTTTCTCCACGAGAAGGTAAAGGATAATGATATTTTAATGACACCTTGTTTAAATATTTGAAATCAACACAAAGTTTGATTTCACTATTATTTTTGTGTCTTGGAACAAGATTCATGACCCAGGAAGAATAGTTGATCACAAAAATTATCTTCACCTTAACGAGTTTATATAATTCTTTCCTTATGAGGGGCTCTATCTTTGGATTGACTAGCTACTACTTTTATCTCGATGGAATTGATACCAAGATCGGGGCCAATGGAATGTTAAGAAACACTTGGATTAAATACTTTTAGGTATTCATATTCCCATGATAATATGTCACTATATTTCTTTCGAGAAATATGAAGGCTACCTTTTCATCATGCGCACTAGCTTTAATGAGAAGAAAATCCTTTCCAAGCACAATAGTGACTAGGGAGTAGTCTTCTTGTGTATAAACATATTCTTCTCTTCACCCTTGAAATCATCATCAAGGATAAACAATTTTTATAAGGTGACCAACACTTTAGGTAATTTATTTATATTTAGTTATATCACTTGATCACCATAGCTATCATGTAAGTCAAATTACATGCTCGATGAAAATTCAACTTTGTTCTAGATGAAATGGGAAATCATGCGTCATTATCAAACATTTCAGTTGATGTTGTTGTCTATAAAATATGACATGATGACCATCTTGATGTCTTTGTGAGTTTCCTTTGATAAAATACTCAAGTGAGAGGAGAACTGAAGCTAAACACGACCATCTGATATGAATCTTTGTTCATCTTCCTTGGTATCACCTATATATTTAGAGCATCAAAAATCTTAAGGAGATCCCAAAATCTATGTTTATAAGCTTTAAGAAGCTTATTCTTTGTAATGCACTTGTTTTTGATCTGGTGGATGACCAGTTCTGTGTCCCCAAAGATCTACAATGCCTTAATTTATTTTCTTCTAACCAATAAGCAAACCATGCATCAACACCTTATATTACTCGCTACGTTATTAGAACATATGAACTGTAACATATGCATGAATAATAATTTATCATCCTTATGAGAAATGATAATGAATCTGCTCCATGTTATTTTGAACTGGAACAAGTGCTTGACTTGTGTTGGGCACTGAAAGAGGTTGTGCAGGAGGAACAATTTACAAAGGCAAGTGCACATTAACATGTCATCTACCATTCGACTGGTTCTACCCATATATTTGATTTCCATAATGATTCCACCAAGGCTGATTGTTTTGATTATGCTCTTGATTATAACTATTCTGAAGGCTTGTGCCTCTTGCTTCTCCAAAGATACAACTTTATTAACAAGTTTACGATCGGTTCTTTCATTTCATCATATTCTTTTTGTTGCACAAGAGAATAATATTTGGATGTAACAGGTTGCATTTTTGTACTTGGATATGGGAAATATAAAGTTGGGGTGTTGGAGACATCTCTGGAAAAAAGGGCACGAGAGATCTAGGAGTTAGTTTTCCCACCGAATGAGACTATTTTCTACCCTTATGGCAATGTTGTATGCATAGGTAAGTTTCTTCCACCCATGGATTGAATCATGATTGAGATGTCACTATTCAAATCCCTTAGATAATATAGGAAAGCATGTTGGGATGTACGACTTACCACTTGAGGAATTTTGTCTCAAGTCTACTAACATATGATGTTGAAATCAGTCATCTTCTCATTAGGAACCCTCTTCACGGTATTTCATTGCTCCACCAAAGACAGGTGATCTAAATTATCTTCAAAATAATTACATAGAGTTATTCCAAGCTCATTCTAGGTGGAAATAGATGCAAGTCTCAAGCCATGGTACCATTGGAGCATTTTACCTTTAAATTATGTGGCAAACAACCTAAGCTGCTACATCATCATGCATGATCAGATAGATAGAGCACACATTGGCCACATCTTGGATATGTTCAAAAGGGTGACTTGATTTTCACCAGTGAAGTATGGGATGCACTTGAGTGTGGTGGCTGAAATATCATGTTGTGTATTGAGGCGATAAGACTTACACCAGTGAAGCTAGAAAATTTCCTCGGTGGATGAGGTGGTTACAATACAATGGCATCCTACATAGGTCTGTTGTGAGGAGGAGTGGAATGCGCATGACGCACTAGAGAATGGAATGTTTACATGGGATATATATTGTGCATCTTCTTGGTGAAAGATGGAGGTACTCGAAGGATCCTTCAGATGCAATGCTTTGTTTTATATTAACTCTTCTCATAAAAGGTGCTCTAGCTACTAAAACAGTAGATCTGTGTGTTGGAAATCTCCGGATGTATTAGAACAAACCTCAAAAGGTTGGAAATTTCTAGGTCACACACCAAAATTAGCAACACTAAAATTTAATATTTCAATGCTTGTCCCACTAGGCATCTTTAAAGCTGTTGGCTATCAAATGTGCACTCTTGTCTCATATCAAAAGAGTTGAGTTGTTTGAGACAATAATGGAATTATCTCTAAGTTGTGGGACCTCACACGTTGAGATGGATCTCCGAGAAGGCTAGTTCCTCTACCTATCTCTAATCCTACTAGTACTCCTAATACGATATGGAAATATAATATAAATAAGCCAAGGGACCAAGAATAAAAGGATGTGCAGAAAGGAAAAACCTAAACTAGGGAAGGTGATAGCACCAAAAAAAGTGGGATGAACATTATTTGTTCTAAGTGAAAATGAAGGAGAAAGCATGAAGGTAGGATAGGAACACGTAGCATGGAACAAAATGCATTCACACAAGTGATTTCATGAGATACAACAAGAAAATGAAGTTCTGAGGAACATAAGGTGACACAACAAATACACAATGCAAAAGGGAGGCAAGGAAGGAGAATATAGAAAAATCAACACATAAGATAGCCACAAAATGATGCTTCTATTATTTCCAAAAATGCACAGATTGATTTCAATTGTGTCTAAAGTTTGATATCCATATGCACAAACTAGCTCTAGAGGTATGTAACTCAAAATGCAATTATATACATTCCTTAACAAATTCTAAAGGATCCAAAATGTCCAACCCTTTACAATGAGTCAAGATCTTACTTATACGAGATGAATCTATGAGAGAAAAGAGGAGAATGAGAGAGATTTGATTTGAAATCTCAACCACTAGTAGTGAATGCCAGCAAATCCATCTAAAGTCCACCTGCAAATCTGCCTCTCTTAGTCTATTTGACATGTGGAAGAAGTAAAGGAATTAGATTGGATTGAATCTATGTGGTTGAATCAATCGGATGTGTTCATTAATGGTGTGATAGATGTTTTCTAGCTTATCATCTTCCCTAAAATTTGAATTTGAATGGTCTAACATATATCCCATATCATCATATTTTTGAAAATTACAGTAATGCGCATGAGGATATGACCACATGAATAGAAGTTATGAATGTTAGAAGATCCGAAGTGCAAGCTGGGAGCGCAAAAACGTGATGCGTAGCGATTAGTCAAAAAAATAGCCATAGCCTAGATTGCTTTTTCAATTTTGCCACGTTTCATAAACTATTTTGTTTTATGGATTCAGCACCCTCTTGGCATGCTTTGGTTGGTTACGTGTGATACACTCGAATTCGACATAATACATCACATAAAGGGAAATGAAGGTGTGAGAGGTGCACAAAAAGATTGAAGCATGGGAGGAAAGTGGAACAACGCGTGCAAGGGTAGTGTACACTAATTAAATGGAAGAAATACTTGCCGAGAGGGACACATGGTCAAGTTGTAATTATTACAAGGTAATTGTGTGGAAAAAAGGAAGATGGGTGCCCAGTATACCAGAAAAAATTATTTAATTTTAAGGAAGCAAGTCTAAGGTGCACACACGTAGGGTGCATGAACTGCTAGGAGGAAGGTGAATGTGCATGGAGTGTGTGTAATGGGAGAATGGGACAAATAGGAAAAGGAAAAAGGAAATGATGCATGGAAGAGTAGCGCGTAGGGTTCATGAGGAATTGAAACCAAGGAAATGTGTTAAAAGAGTACCTGAAGCATGGACAACCTGCAATGAAGATCTCAAGTCCTGAATATTAATATAAGTTTTCCAAATAACTAGGGGAGATAATTGGATAAAAATAATGTAGATTGTTTGTTATAGATGGATATTTAAGGTGGAAGTGGATTTTATATGATGTACTTGACGATATCCAAATGGGTTGTAGATTGTATATGTATAGATTTAGGATTCCTTGGTGTAGGAATGATTGGAATTCTAGATGGGGTGAGAGTCTCATTTGTAGGTATATTAAGTGTGGGTGTTTGCATGGAAAATGATTTAAGGGATGGTATAGATGTGGACACATATTTGTATATTGATGTGAGCATGGTCATGGTATTAGATGTAATTGATGTTGGAGTGGACATGGATCTATGGAAGTGAGATGAAGATTTTAAGATGGATGTTGAGGTATAGTTATAGGTGAAGAATTGGATGTGATAGAGGGGATGTGGTAGATATGGATGAACGAGTTGGTGTAGTTAGGATTAGTTTTGATGTTATGAGCTAGGAAAATACACTGATAAAAAGAAAACAAAGTTATTAACTAGATACCTTCTCCTATGTGATTCCTTAGCAAAACTCGGAATGGGTGACGGAATGTGGATGTGCCACGATTTCTCAAAATATAGGTGCTTCATTCAAATTAGAGAAAGGCCTTCACCGTTTAACAAGATCGAATCAATTTGCACCAATGGATAAAGGGGATAAGTGGTTTTGGATAATTAAAATGGGGCTATTCAAGCATTAGAATGAGGTGGAGAGTATGCTCTATGCTCAAAGGATGCAAGAGCTCTGACATGATATTCAAGCTTATTCTGAAAGAGGGGGGTAAGGCTCTATTTATAGCCTAAAAGTGGGATTAATTCAAGGGTTTTGGGTAATCACGATTTGGAAAAGTAAACATGATTAGGTGAGTGGGAGACATGAGGAATGGTCTAAAATTAAACTTGAATATTTAATTCACAAGTGGGGGACATGGGGAATATTTGGCATGTGAGGAATATTGGGTTTAATTTAGGGGTTGAAATGGATTAATTAATCAACTAACATCAATTAATTAAATGTGTATTTTTGTGGGAAATGGAATGGTGAAATTAATTGATTTAGGATAGGTGTGAAATTGAGGAGTCTATCTTTGCCCCTTTTTGGAAGGGTATTATGAAAATAGTGTCCTTTCAAATAAAGTAAATGAGATCGATGAATTTGCCCCAAGTGGTAGGATTGAAATTTTTGAAGAGATTCTTCTTAAGGAAGTTGTTCCTTAGATAATAAATTATTATAGGAAAAAAAAATAAGACATTCTCTAAGAAACAAGTACAGAAAAATTTCATTTATAATAATGGGGAAGAATTAAATCTAATTTTTCTAAACAAAAAGTAGAACAAATATTTTTTTACGGGGAATATAAGGTGGTAAGTGATGGACGTTAAGGTATCCTCGAAGAAAAAAAATTCATGGGAAGATGTGATTAGGGATAGATGTGATAATTCCCCCTCAAGAGGGCTAGTGAGAATGGAAGAGATGACATAGCTCTTGAGCAGAGAATTCAAATATGTGGAGAGGAGTATGAGAATGGGGTGTAATAGAATGAAACAACTATGGTTCAAAAATGGGGAAAGGATTCAATTAGCCTTGAATGCTAGGTGTGAGGATGTGTTGAAGTAAGTAATGTGTAAGAATGGAAAGAGAAGAAAAAAGGAATTGTGGGAGTAGTGGTTTATTATGAGAAGGGAAAGAAAATTCAAAGGGGAAGGAGACAATGGTATGGAATAGAGTAGACGAAGATAGACTATTTATGCTAAACTCAAATACATTTAACATATATATCCAGCTTTTTACAATTATACATAATTTTGAAACAAAATGACACTCATGGTTAGATCCACATTTCCTAAACAACCCTAAACACTTGCAACTCATACATATTACAAAATTTTAATTATAAAATTTTTGATATATTTAACATTATTATTGCTACAACTTGTACAATTGTTTTTTTCTAAATAACAAGTTGTTATGAATTCACCAGTACACTTTTATTTCTCCGTGTCTCGGTACCTACAACCACCTCATGGTCAGCACAAGTGATGGCATGGCATCCACCTAAATCTAACATCATTAATTTTTTTAGTTTTCAATTTACAAAGTCAAAATAATTCACATGCAATAGAAGAAGGTTAGAAACATATATTCATTTCATTCATTTCTTATCTAAGGAGAAGAGAGAAAATATAGGAAGAGAGAGAAACACTATTTTTCCAAAAGTCACATTTCACACCAAAACCACGTGGGAGAGTTTCATACATTTACTTATATGTTTCAAAAAAATCACAACGGTTTATTGTCTTGACTAGGGTCCTACAACCTTATTTTTACATTTTTTGATAAGCTGTGAAAACGTCTAAATCTAGCACGGAGGCTAAGAAAACAAGTTTGAAAAATCTCTTCCATGGTAAAATGTATAATGGTTGAAGTTCCTTCATGTACTCCTATAGAAAAATAATTTATAGGAACTTACGGAGTTCAGAACTAGTGAATGACCTACAATTTGTGGCTAGTTTTGTGGGGCAAACGGTCATAATTTGCCTAGTTGCAAAACGACCCCAATTTTAGCTTGAGGGATTAGAAAACCACATCTAAAAATAAAATTTGATGGATGAACGTGTAGAAATTTCCTACAAGTTCCACTATATATGGAGAATTCAGTAAAGTTAACGAAACTAAAACTAGAAAACGGGTTGTAAACAACAATGGGTTTTAGCCCACCTTGGTCATAATTGGTCGGCTTGACCTAGTCAAACTATGACCGAGAGAACCTAAAAACCCTATTTCCAAACTATCTTGAAAAATGTTTTCCCCAAATTGAATGTTGTAAGAAATTTTCTAGTAGAAATAGTAGAGGTTTGTGAAGGTGGAAAAGCATTCCTTCGCTCATGGTCCAAAATGGTGGAAAAAATGAAAGACAACTTTTCATTTTTAACACCTCCTAAAACTAAAAAATGGGTAATAGGGCACTTAAGGGCGGAGAGAGAGAAAAAATTATCAATTTGGGTATATCTAAATCTTAATATGATTCACCACATAACAAGGGACCTGAAGATGAAACTTTACATCCCTTTTCGGGTTTGAAAGGTTGTTTTGCAAGTATCTTAAATTAGCATTTTTCTAACTTTGCAAGGTAGAAAGAAATGGTTGTTTAGTTGAACCATCTAGATCTTGCCAATACAAATGGACACGAGAACCTAATGTTGATACCCAGAGTATGACATCCTATAAGATTGTGGTAAAGAAGCATAATTGATCATGAAAGTGCAACCCGGTTACGTAAATCACAAGGTGGAGTTTTACCATTTTACTGATAAAAGTTTGGTTAAAATACATCCATTTGTATAAAAATCAAAGGGTTTAATATTTCTATGATATTGCAAATGAAAAACCAAAACTATGGAAATTATGAAAGATGTAGGTAAGGCAAACCATTCCTGGAAATGGAGACAAGTTGATTTTGGATGTTCTCGCTCTTTCGATCAACTACTCCACGGACCTTACGGTCATTACACCCCATGTGATTTCCCTTCCTTGATTCGTGACTTCACGCCAGTCATAACATCAAACCAATCACATGATTTACATAAGGTTCCCAAGGAAATTTTAATAGTAACCTTTATGGACATAAACAAGATTCTTTCCCTTCTTCTCACAACAGTGGAATCTCCTCTTGTGATGATCGTTGACTAGTGACTCATGGTAACATGTGTCATGATATCTATATGGTATGTAAATGTGATTCCTTGAACCTCGAAAGATAGTGAAAAATAGGGAAATAAAACCCAGAAGCATCAATTATTCTTTTGGTTTTCTCTAAGGATTCATCTGATGGTTTTGATGCCTCCTCTTTAGTGTCATCTAAGCCTATGAATTCCTCTCTCCAACAACAAAGGTATAACGATAAATAATTAGAAAACAACTACACACTCTATGTGGGTGTATACTCCAAAATGGTTTCTTCCTCTTCAGAAGACCCCATTTCTCTAAATTTCCCTCAACACGATTTTTTTTTCCCACTCACAAAGTTACAGATTCCACGACTCCCAAAGATTAGTAAAGTTCTTACATAAGATCTATTGGGATTACAACAAAACTCAAAATATACTCATCAATGGGGATGTATACACATCCACAAGGATCAAAAATCCAATACAAGACCTCCCACATGGTCACATACTTTATTTTTATAAATCAAAAGTTTTCCAATTCTCACTTCTACACAAGCTTCTCCAATGATCCCCTTACACATAACCACAATTGTGGCACTCCGAGGATATAACATTTGGTGAGGAATTTCTTTGAAAATCCATTAAACCTCACCATGAACACTATTATGTGCATATCTATAAATAATCACACTCTATGAACCGTCACATCTCTATATATTGTTATGAATGGGAAGCAGTGAAAGAGACAAATCTTATCGTGACATAAACATGATAGTAGGAGCAGGCACTTTCAATGTCTTAACTAGTACAACAACTACTCGTGAATAAAAGATAAAGGGCCGGAAAAATTAAGTGGTAGTGGTTATCTACCATAAGGAGGGTGTTGTAAAGGTTACAATGCACATAAGCCAAGAGAACAAAAGCAAAAGAAGAAAAATCAACACAACTAGACATTATTCTCGAATGGAGTGCCTCCTAATGTTGAATCTCCTTATTCTTCATTTGCATACAACAAAAAAACTCAAAAGGCATTAGTTTTTTTCCTTCTAGAGACAAATGAACCTGATTAATATATAACTATAGATCCAACTCATTCAATTTGCATATAGAAAAAAAACTAAGAGATATTTGGTTACAAGTTTATCTCTGTGTGAAGGGATGATTTAACAAATAATTGAGCTGATTTATAGACAATTGTTAGCGAGATATCTGATTAGCACAATTCCTGTCACATTTTGTTTAGCACGGAAAAGTGGAATGCCTAAAAATGATGTGGCAATTTACTATGGAAGTGGAGTCTTGTCTTTACAACTATCATTTCAGTCCAAAGGACCTCTCCCAAATATGTGTGCCTATCTACAATGCCTTCCTCGAGCCCCAAAACCATATTTTCTTCATGCCAACACATGTTTACCAAGTGTCACATGTCATTTAAATTTTTTATTTATATGTTTTTCCCAAACAAAACTATCCAGAGACGTTTATGGCTGCCTAGGAGGGGCACTACATCTCCCTCCCATTATAAGAGCATCATCCTTTATGTGACATAGTTCCAGGTATAAAATTATATGTAAACAAGAAAAGCTCAAAATGAGTAATGTCATTTTAACAAAACAACTTGTCGATACAATGTGACCACAAGGAAGAAAACTAATTTTGGTAATATCTTAAATTTTAATGTTATGTGAAGATTGGTAGTTAGTTATCTTTTACTTTATTACTTAATTTGTCTTTTTCCTTTACATTATTTCTTAATCTCAAGCTCTTAATATTCATTGTTTAGAATTTCAATTTTCTTATGTTCATGGGTGCCCAACAGTAATTGGCCTCAAGATGTCACACAAAACTCAACACAACACAAACGACCCACGAGACATCTTTCTACATACTTTCATGACTATATCACATCACAAGACCTCTAATTCCACCATGGAAAGACAAACAATTAGTCCACATAATGAATAATTTCCAACAATTATGTCATAGGCATAAATCCAACACACACATGTGACTGAAAATAGAATCATCACACTGATACATATACAAATGGTATCACATGACCCAAATACCATGGTATACCGAACACGGTTCAATTCAATATCAAATAATACATACTAACCAAGGAAATCGTCAAACCTCAATCATAACAATGCCTAACAAGACTCACAAGAGTACACATAATTCATAACACCAACTCCACACATCACAAAACATCACCAAAAACTCATATATCTCCCAAAGCATCACAAAAATCCATATACCTCTCAAATGCATCACAAAACAACTCCATATACCTCCCAAAGAGAAAGAATCATAGTACCAGAACCAAGTTAGGTTGCTCAACCATAGAGCCCCATCTCCTTATTTCTCCATATTGGGTCACTCAACCATAGAGCCCCATCAATAATATTGGGTCACTCAACCATAGAGCCCCATGAAGAATATTGGGTCACTCAACCATAGATCCCCGTCAAGATATCATCACTCAACCATAGAGCCCCATCAAGAATATCGGGTCACTCAACCATAGAGCCCCATCAAGAATATCAAGTCACTTAACCATAAAGCCACATCTCCTTGTTTCTTCATTTAATGAGGCCAGGGCACCCTAAAACCTAGGCACATAGAGCCCTGTCACCCCCACCCAAGTGGTGTAGTAACCTGTAGTTCAAAAACTACATGGCGTTATGACCCCCTTGGGGCATGTACCCCCATACAATGAAGCGGGTCCATAGGTCCAACCACTCCATGGTGAATCCCTTGACCCTATTCCAACACATTACAAAAGTAGAACCAACATAATAATCCTCTTAAAATGCCAAGTGTAAAAATACCAATCCTTGGGCTAGGCTATATATATATAATTTTAAATTGAAAATAAAATTTAAAACTAAGAAAAACAAATGGCTAAATAGACATAGTTAGTGCAAAAATGTACATGTTAGTGCAACAACCAAATAAGATGCCCTAAATTACAATAACTCAAACAAAAGTTAAATAAAACAATTTTGTTTGGTTCCATAAAAGGGAGAGAAAATAAATGTTAAATTTACAAATAAAATACGTATAGAGAAATAGCACATCACAATCATGATGGCCTTGTATGACCACCAAAGGGGTACTCTTGAGTTGTTGGCACTCAGACATCGAGCCTCGGCTCATAAAATAACATATAAAATAATATAATTGTCATAATCTCTTCTTGAATCATCCCTCCATACTCCCACAAGGCTCAACATAGTCTCAACATAGTCTGAGAGGGGGGGTGTATAGGTTTCCATTCACTGAGCCTAAGGTGTTTGCAAAACACAATATACATGGTGCCCATTAGGCAATTGTGTCATGCATACCAAATGAACAAAAGTGGGTTTTCAATCTATGTAAGACTCCACTCCCTATCTCATACTCAGGCTTGAGGGACTAGTCAATGATACACCAATGCTAGGGTACACATAGGTCATCTATACAACAATTGTATAAGGAGAGAGAAAAAAGGTACATGTCACCATCTACTAAGCCAAATGTGTTCATGAAACACAATATATATGGTGCCCATTGGGAAAACTTCTATACATACCAAAAAAACAAAGGTGTATTTTGAGTCTACGTAAGACTCCACCTGTTATCTCCTACTCAAATCGAGTAGCTAGTCAACAGTACTCATTTCCTCTCTCCAAACATACACTTTTTACCAATTGCCTCCCTTAGGGTCGGTCAGTGTAAGGTTCACAACATAACATAGAACCACATTACTGACACAATGGTGATTCATGCACATTAACCATAGTGTCTTACGAATGATATATATACAAGGTATAGCACCATCATTACTTTCACGGTTCACAATACATCACGTTTCCACATAATGCACCCAAATTGCAAGTATTGTACAATAGGGGTCATACAATCACCATATGCCCCTAATTCACAACATGAACCATCACATATTACACAAATTATACATATGATGAAAATAATGACTAACATTATAACATATAGTATATTGCAATACAACATGGTGACACACATTATTCATCACAACACATCAGCACACACCTACATATCACGGAATAAAAAGCACTCCAACAACAAAAAGTCCAATCCATAATAACATTCCTTTTACACATGACAAGGGTGCACATCACACGTGAACTCCTCATTGAATCCATGAAAAGGATATTGAATACTCTCATCACAAGCACATCAACATGATTAAAAATACGCACTAAGTGACATGCACAACACGTGCGTTCATAATATCACAATTATAAGATTGTTCACATCACAACATATATCATATTACTCTTCCCATTTCCACCACAACCATGCAAGATCATCTCAACTCCAATCTATCCCAGATGTTTGAGAGCATGAATCTCCTCTCTAATACCATATGTAAATGCACAAAAATTTGACACACAAATACAACAGTAAAAATACCAGAATAATTTTTTTGACTTACATTGCTTGATACATGACAACACAAGGGATTGTTTAGGACAACGCATACTCATGAGACATTTGCACAAACATTATCCCACATAGGTAACATGAAACACACATGAAACACATCGAGGCCACATTTCCCAAATACAAAAAGGCACAACACAATAATTCCACTACAGTATAAACTCTCGTATATGCACCATCCCTAACACAACACTTTCTGGTTCGTACATTTATTACAATCATATTTTGTTATTGACCTTAATTATTTGACAATCACTTGTCATGGAGTCCTTCATTCTTATTTAACTAGGCTACATTATTTTTATCTTACTTAATTTTTACTTGTAGTGGTTCCATCTGAATTTTCTCTTTTATCTTATCGCAATAGAATGATGTAGCCTGATTGTTGATAGGAACATATGAGCATACATGAGGCTACTAGTGTTTGTTCTAAGGATTTGTATTCTAAGTTGTATGTTCATTTGGATTTGCAATTTATCTCAGTTGCAACAAGGAAGGTTCACATGAAACAACAAAATTTATTAGTTCAAGGGTAAATAGATGACGCGTTGTTTTCAGATTAGCATTTAATTTCTAAGGTTACTCTATTTTGTTTTTAAGTTATTACAACTAACCGCATATCCCAATCTACTTCACTTAAATGCTTATTCATCAAGATCCTAAGGAGTATGATTACACACTCAACCAAGTTTGAATTCCTAGGAAATTAAGTATTAGACGTCTGTTATAAGGAGACATTCAATTATAAATTTTACAAACCTTACTAAGGTCATAACTAGAGTGATTGAACACCCTTATCTCCAACAATCATCTTGTAACTCTAGGTACATTCAATACTTCTTGTCAAGCTGACACTCTTGTTTGAGAGGGGCTAAAGGGGATTCACACTCAATATTCTCATGTGTAGGTATCTAAAACATAGGATCCACTTGAATCATTTACATTCATCTTAAAATGATATCACTTAATTTGATTTAAATAGCGTTTGGAAATTAGTTGTGTAACCCATTTGTTAATAAGGACATTTGTATCCTCATGGGACTAATAGTCCTTGTCTTAGGGGATTTTCTCTAAGAACATGATCACATAGTTTCACATCATACATCCATTACATAATAGGAAAAGTGGGAGAGCAAGAGGGAGAATTCCATCGTTTAAGGGTTAAGATTCACATTAAATTTTACACAACGTGGATCTGGTTTCCCACCACAAGATGGTTTAAACACATTATATGAATGATCTAAATTTCAATTTCCTCCTAGCACATCATCTATGGTTACATTTTCACAAACTAATCATAAATTAAAAATGTTAAGTTTCAAAATAACTCTTAGTATTGTACCATAGAAACCCAAAATGATAATAGAAATTGGGTATCGAATTCATTTATAATCCCATCTCTGAGGTGACTTGCAAGGGTAGTTGATGATGTTTTCCACCCAACATGATGAAGATTACTCCCCTTCCAATCTAAAACCCACAACAACAAAAAATTGCACAAATAAATACCAGAAGGAAGTCAATTTTCTATTATCACTGTCATAGAAATGAAATTTCAAGATTATTTATACAGAATACCCCACTACCCCAAAACCTTTTGGAAATATAACTGCCCTAAACAATTTGAGAAAATGTAACCTCCTAGAAACTTCTCGAAAAATTCACCCCCACAAGGAGATATTTCAATTTTGGTAGTAATGAACTTCACGGGATCATAACTTTTGATCCGACCGTTGGATTTTTTATTACAATACCTTTTCGGAAAAATCTCGAGAAGACATGTGGAGATATGGTAATATATGAAGGTAGACTACTTTGGATTTCCACCAATTTTCAGGTCCATCTGGAGCCTCTAAGGGCCTCAAATTTGACTTCGAATATTTCATAAATGCAAACTTACAAAACAACAATAACCCTACCATTTTAGCCTTTATTGAAGAGAAACAACAATTTATTTTTGGGTGATGCAAGATTGCTCTTACACCCGGATACTCATGCATCACAACACCATCCACTCTATAGGTGTTTCGGCCAAGAGGGTTTGAAATCATGTTTAAAGTTGGTATCTCATACACATGAATACCAATCTTGGGAGGGGACCACATACTCAAGACAAAGCTTAACATGTTGTTTCTAACTATTGGATTCACAAAAATGTCACTAAACATACTGACTAGGATGGAATTCTCAAGTTGGTCTCTTATTTCCTTAAGATATAATTTTCCATCGAGTTTAATGATTTGGGTTGACCCTATGTTTTAGTTTTCTACATTAAGAAGGAACACACGAGAAGGTAGTTATGCAAGAGTTTTATACTAGGGTTGATGTTTTATTTATATTTTCTTTCTATGTTATCAAGGAAAATAACACAACACACCAAATATTTAATCATCAATTTCACACTGAAAAGGGCTCTATAAGATGCCAAACTCAAATTCATTTAACATATATACCCAAATTTTCAAAATAAATAATTTTGAATCAAAATGAAACTCATGGTTAGATCCACATTTCCCAAAAAACCCTAAAAACTTGCAACTCATACATATTACACAATTTCAATAATAAATTATTTGATATATTTAACATTATTATTGCTACAACTTGTAAAATTTCTTTTTTTTATAAATAACAAGTTACAAATTCACTAGTACACTTTGTTTTCTTTGTGTCTCGATACTTGCAACCACTACATAGTTCGGGTTCATTTTAAGAGACCTCTTGGAAATCGGAGGTGGAAAATACCGGAGAATATCCGGAATGAATAAAAGGCAAATTTTTGGGGTTTGTGTGCAAATGTTTCACACGATAGAAAGGATGCGAGATACGCAACAAGAGATTTGTTGTCACGCGTCAACAAGGTTGTTGGCGTGCGATAAAAACCTCTTGTCATGGGTCAAAGAAGGTTGTTGTTGCGTGACAACAAGTTTGTTGTCGCGTGTCAACAACCTTCTTTGCGCAGCGATAGGAGGTTTGTTGTCGCGCATGTCAACAATCTTTGCTGACGCATGACAATAAATCTTATGTCACACATTTTTATCCTTCGCCCTCCTGTCGTCCCATGAAAAGAATATCTTTCTCACGTGTCAACAAACTCTCATTGTCGCGCGTCAACAAACTCTCTTTCGCACATCTGCATCTTTGCCCTATCTTGTCGCATGTCAAGGAAATCCCCTTGTCATGTGTCAATGAACTCTCCTTGTCATGTGTCAGTGGAACTTTCTTGTCATGCGTTTGAGAATAATACTTATCACCCAGCTACAAATTTGATGAATATCTATAAAAATACACTTTATGTACTAGCCTCTGTTGCTTCACAAGTTTATTGTACTTGATAATAGATATGCCCCCAGGTGGTATGAGTGAAGCAAAAGTGTTCTACTTGGTGAATAATTTAGGATTATATAGGGGATATATTTCAAGCGCATGTGAAGCCGACACCTAAAAAAACTTAAACTATACTTTTTAGGTGAATAGTTCATTGACCCATGCTTAGACAATTCACCTTTTCAAATTTTCCTAACATGGAATATTTGCCATATTACAAATATTCGCCACTAAAATTATACCCATATAGTCAAAGACAAGTTTTGGCATGGAATCCACCTAAATCTAACATAATTAACATTTTTAGTTTTCCATTTACATAATCAAAATAATTCACACATAATAGAAGAGGGTTATAGACATATATTCATTTCATTTCTTATCTAAGGGAGGATAGAGAAAAAGATAGGAAAGAGAGAGAAACACTATTTTTCCAAAAGTTACATTTCACACCACAAGTCACATGAGAGAGTTTCATATAGTTACTTATATGTTTCAAAAGTTTTCACAACAATTTATTTTCTTGACTAGGGTCCTACGACCTTACTTTTACATTTTTCTAATAGCTACGAAAATGTCTAAATCTAGCCTAAAGGCTAATGAAGTGCATTTGAAAAATGTCTTCCAATGGGAAAATGTATAATGGTTAAGTTCATTCATGTATTCCTATAGACGGAATTTATAGAAACTTATGGAGTTTAGAACTAGCGAATGGTTCACAATTTGTGGCTAGTTTTCTAGGGCCATTGGTCGTAATTTTCCTAGTTGCAAAATGACCCCAATTTTAGCTCGAGGGCTTAGAAAACCACGTCCAAAAATGACGTTCGATGGATGAACACACAATGGGAAATTTCCTACAAGTTCTCCTATATATGGAGAATTCACTAGAGTCGACGGAACTGAGAACTAACAAATGGGTTACAAATGACAATGGGTTTTTCGGAGCCACCAGTCGTAATTGGTCTAATTTGACCTAGTCAAATTGTGATTGGAGGCCTACAAAACCCTCGTTTCCAAAATATCTTGAAAACTGGTTTTCACCAAACCGAATGTTGTAAAAAAAATGCTAGTAGAAATACTAGAGGTTTACGAAGTTGGAAAAGCATTCCTTTGCTCAGGGTCCAAATGGTGGAACAAAACAAAAGTAAACTTTTTCAGTTTTAGAAACTTCCTAAAACTTTAAAAATGGGGTAGCATGGCACCTACAGGGGTAGATAAGAGAGCAGAAATGATCAACTGGGGTTGATCTAAAGCTTGATATGACTCCCCACATAACAAGGGACACAAACGAAACTTTACATCTATTTTTGAGTTTCAGAAGGTTGTTTTGCGAGTATTTGAAGTTAGCATTTTTCTAACTTTGCAAGGTAGATATAAATGGTTGCTTTAGTTGACTCACCTAGCTCTCATTAATACCTGTAGACATATTTACCCCAGTCTTATACTACTATTTAGAAGGTTCTCAAGTGTACAAAGTACTAATTAATCCCCCCCTTTTGTCCACCTTCTTCCTATCTTCCTCTTCTATTTTATCTTATCTTTCCCATGTATTTTCCATTACCTATCTACCCATCCTGCAACTTCCCCAAAATTCCATCCCTAATTCCGAGCACCCCATCATGTATTGGGGTGCCGCGAGATCCCCGGTCTACTTCTAGGTTTAACCTCTTTTGCTCCTTTTTGGGTCACTTCTAGCCATTGGTCTTCTTTATCTTTTTCTCAGTCGGCATTGTCGAGATTAATTGCAAAAGTATACTTGAGAGCCCTATAAATATAAAGCTTATAAGACCATATTGAGGGTCCTAGGTCTTTGCATTCTATCACTACTATCACTCCATCTAGGGCTGCATCTATTGCACCATCTTCATCCACATAGTTCCATACATTCTAGCTAGTAAAGTCTACATCACATCCATTCACATAGGAGGGAGGGATTCTACCTATTCTATTCTACAAACTATTCTACATCTTCTATAGCTATCATACTTGCTACTACACAAAGTGTGACTGACACGAGAGCACCTAGGGAACCATTCACACACACTCACCAGAACTACATCAAGGTTTGTAATGTAGTGCAACGCTCAACGATAAGTCCACCGGTTTGGAAAATGAGGTCGATTCGATTCCATTCTTCCTCTTCTTGTACATGACGTCATTCATGTCATCTAGAGAATCTAATGCGAAAGATAGATAAAGTTTCGAGAACGTGTTGCAACACTGCAAAACATAGTTTCTAAGATTCTACATAGTTCATAATGCCCATAATCTAGACCGGGTGCCCTGGGGCACCCTAAGTACCCTCCCACATGCTGTCTCATCTCAAGAAGTCCATATCTACCCTTCACATGGTTCTTGAGTGGTCATCTACACATTCAATTTCCAGTTTTAGACTGTGACAACTGCGATGAGACTTACGTAACCAACTAATTCCTCTTGTCATTTAGGGTTTTATTACATTTAGATTAATTTACTTACATCATTATTTATTGTCTTTAGATTATTTATTACATTTACATAGTGTTTTATGTCCTATTTAGATTAACTATTGGATATAATTTCCCATTTGTTTCCTATTTTAGCTAATCAATACCAATGAACACGAGCACCTAATTTTGATAACTTGGGTCTAGCATCGTATAGGTTTGTGGTAGCAAACTTAATTGATGATCAAAGTGTAAACCGATTACATAAATCACAAGGAGGAGTTTTACCATTTTACACTAAAATTTTGGTTAAAATATCCAATTGTATAGAAATCAAAGGGTTTAATATTTATATGATATTGTAAATGAAAAACTAAAACTACAAAAATTATGAAAGATGTAGGTAACGAGACCATTCCTAGAGAAATGAAGATGATTTGATCTTGGATGTTCTCGCTCTTTCGATCAACCACTCCACGAGACCTTAAAGTTTTACACCCCACGTGATTTCCCTTCCTTGAGTCATAACACCAAACCGATCACAAGATTTACATAAGGTTCCCAAGGAAATTTTAGCGATAACCTTTTTGGACATAAACATTATTCTTTCCTTCTTCTCACATGGTAGTCAAAATATCCTCTTGAAAGTAGTTGTCGACTAGTAATTCATGGTAACATGTGTTTGTGATATCTATATGGTATGCAAATGCCATTTCCTAAACCTCTAAAGATAGTGAGCAACAGGAAATAAAACCCATAATTATCAATTATTCTTTTGGTTTTCTATAAGGATTCATACAATGGTTTTGCTTCCTCCTCTTTAGTGTCATCCAAGCCTATGAATTCCTCTCTCTAACAAAAAAGATATAACGACAAAGAATGAGAAAATAACTACACATTTCATGTGGGTGTATACTCCAAAATGGTCTCCCCCTCTTTGGAAGACCCCATTTCACTAAATTTCCTTCAACATGACAAAATTTTCCCACTCACACGGTTAGCAGATTCCACAGACTCCCAAGATCAAGTAAATATCTTACATAAGATTTGTTGGGATCACAACATAACTCAAAATATACTCATCTATGGGGATGTATACACATCCACGGGGATCCAAAATCCAATACAAGACCTCCCACACAGTCACATACTTTATTTGTTTAAATCAAAAGTTCGCAAATTCCCACTTCTGCACAAACTTCTCCAATGGCCCCCTTGCACATACCCGCAACCATAGCACCCCAGGATAAAACATTTGGCAATGGAATTTCTTTAAAAATCCATTAAACCTTACCAGGAACACCATTATGTGCATATCCAACAATAATCGCACTCCATGAACCAACCTATATCTATATAGTGTTGCGAATGGACAACATAGTGAAAGAAACAAATCTTGTCGTGATGTAAATGGGATAGTAGGAAAGGGCACTTTTAATGTCTTAACTAGTACAACAACTACTCAAAATAAAAGATAAAGAGTAGGAAAAATGAAGTGGTAGTGGTCATCTACCATGAGGAGGGTCTGCAAAGGTTACAGTGCACATAACACGGGAGAACAAAAGCATAAGAAGAAAAATCAACACATCCAGACATTATTCTTGAATGGAGCACCTCCCGATGCTAAATCTCCTTATTTTTCTTCTGTATACAACACAAAACCTCATAAGGTAGTAGTTTCTTTTCCTACTAGAGACATATGAACCCGATTAAGATACACTACGAGATCTAGCTTAGTCAATTTGCATATAGGAAAAAAATTAGGAGATATTTGGTTACAAGTTTAGCTCTATGTAAATGTTGGTTTAACCAATAATAGTACTAATTCTAGACAATTGTTAATTTAACAAGAGCTCCGATTAGCATAATTCCTTGTCACATTTTTTGTTTAGCGTAGAAAAACAAGAATGCACGAAAATGATGTGGCGATTTGCTATAGACGCGGAGTCTTGTCTTGGCAACTATCTTTTCAATCAAAGGACCTCTCCGGATATGCATGCCTATCTAAGGGAGAGGAGCCAATAGTGGAGCATGGACCAATAATGGTGAGGGTATTTGTGAAGTGAGTGACTAGTACATGTACATTTGTCATTCAACATTTGAAAAAAAAGTAGCTAATAAAATGTGTCACATCAAATCACATCAAAGAATCACCCAATCACATGATGCCACATAAGTGGAAAAAAATGCATGACATAATGCCCTACTAATGGTCCACCCTTTTTTCCTTTGTATGGAAAACTACTTGATTTAAATCCATTTAAAAACCACTTTCCATAAAATAAAAATGCTCAAAAAAAAGTATTTAGATTAAGAAAAAAAAATCTATTAAAGGGTTTTTTTTTCAAAATTTGATGTATTTATATGTGTGTTGTACACCCCTCAACTTGGATGCACAACTATTGGCTCCTATCCCTTACAATGCCCTCCTTGAACCCCAGAAACTATATTTTCTTCATGCCAACACATGTTGACCAAGTGTCACATGTCATTTAAATTTTTATTTATATGTTTTCCCAAACAAAAACTCTCCAGGACATTGATGGGTGCCTAAGAGGGCACTACATAAACCATTTGAGGCATGTGAAGAACATGGTGAAGAATTTCATGAGAACAAGATCACGTCATTGGGAAGAATTGACCCAAGTATTATGCAAGTCAAAGTAGATGTGAGGTGAATATGCTATTAGATGAAAAATTCAAAAATTAGAGTTCATGAAAGATCGACTTGGATTATATTATGATATTATTGATAGATAAAATGCAGAAATATTTTTTTGACCGAAAAATAGTTACATAGGTTTAAAACTGCCATCCCTTTCTTGGCTATCACTTACTACATAGTTTATATTTTTCAGGAATGTTGTCAAATAGTTCACATGATTCCACATTTTGCAAACATATGGCTTTTTTATGTGTCATTTTTGTGGGTTTTCATAATACAGTTTGGGATGTCACTAAAACCCAAAGAACTAGAAAAAAACACTCCACTTTCGTCATATTTAGGTGCTTCTATGTTGGATCTTGAGAAGAAGGAAAATTCCATGGGTTGAATATCCCATTTTGAAAGAGGCAGAGAGGATGTTGCCAGAGGTTGTGGACACTATATTTACACCATCTGTCTACAAGTTAAGAAGAAGAAGAGGTTGATTCACATACACACCCAAGACTTCTTACAATGGGATGGTGCTTAGAACAACAAAATAAGAATCTCTTTCATAATATAGGTTCGAACCTCTTGATTCATTTTAAATGGATGTGAAAAACAAAAGAAAAACCCAATATCAGAGACATAAATAGAGCCCATATCCCATTTCCACAAGAAACTAGAATATGAAAAAATATGGCAATAAGGGGAAATCACTTAGAATCACATGTGGATGTAGAGAAAACCAAAATTTCCATGTACATGAGAAGAAAGAAGACTATACCAACAGATCATGAAGGAGAAACTACAATAAGTCGCGATAGTGAGAATGATATTGGGGCTTCCCTCCATTTAGGCCACTAACGTAGCCACACCTCTTCTTTTAAGTTGATTTCTTGATGAATAAATCCAGTGTACCAAGCGGTTCATGAAATTATTATAAATTTTGACACTATTTGGAGAGCACACAAATTTTTGAAGGTATTTCCACCCATATATCTCATTGGCATGCTCTTTCCCTCCTAGGATATGTTTTCTAAATCTACCAACAACCTAGGTGGCGGGCGACTATTTAATTTCTTTACTATTGAGATAGAAAATATCTTAACAAACGGTGGCAAGGTCTCGTCATCCTCTTCACCAAGTATAACAATGAATTTGTCATGGATCTCAAGGTGCTGTGGAAATCTTAGGCTTGTGGGCATTAGAAAGAAGGAGCCAAACCTCACAAAACAAAAGGATCCAACACAACCAAAACCGTAGAAGCCCTAAATCATTTCCTACAATACTTGATTCGATAGACCCGTGCTTTTTACCTCCACGACCCACTACTTAGGTAATTGTTATTTTTAACTTATTTTCTAGAAAAGTGACATGAAAAGCTCTCAATATCAAAATTTAAAAAAAAATCCCATGTATACAAAATCCATAAGGACGAATATCATTTAATAGCGATAATTATTTGTTGGTGGATGTGGATCTCCAACTAATCTTCTCTGCCACATCACCCCAACTACTCCAACCACTGCATTTAACTCTCTTTCTTTCTTTTTATTTTTCCATTCTCTTCATCAATGTATCCCAAAAACTTCTATTTTTGGTGTGTATCTGGAAGCTTCTCCGACACCTTTTTATGTAAAAGAAGGACTATGTTACTCTGTTTTTGTATGGATGAAGGCATGAATGTATAGAGCTCTGTTTTAGAAAAAGGCGTGTAAAACAAGTGCACAACAGCTCTAACTGTATGTTTTTCAAAGGCATAATACAAATACAAATCTGTATTTCTTGTTGTTCTTGCTTGTTGTGGATATATAAAAAAGAATACTCTATTTTTGGTAGATTTAATACAATCTTTTTCTATTTTACTATATTTTTCTTCTCCCTCTCCAAAATTGGTATCAGAGCATTGTGCAGATCTCTCTTGGCATTTGGAGACTTGAGGATATCTTTGCAAATGCCATCAGCAACAACTTGTATTCGGAGAAGAGCAGATAGATATTCCATGAGGATTTAGGTTTGTTTTATTTTGTGCTTTCATCTATCTGTGTAGGTGAAACATTTTTTTAAAAAAGAGGAAGAAATACTGGAACAACAAGTTAGCAGAGACAAAGCTTTGGAGGAATGGGAAGCACAAGTGGAAATATTGCACAACCTCAAATACCAACATTCAATGGCAAAAATTATGATTTTTGGAGCATAAAAATGAAAACTCTGTTTTGCTCCCAGGATGTTTGGGACTTGGTTGAGAATGGATTTAATGAACCAGCAGACCAGCAAGCATATCAAGCTCTTTCACAAGCAGAGAAGGACTTATTGAAGGAAAACAAAAAGAAAGATGCAAAGGCATTATTCTTCATTCAACAAGCAATGGAGGAATCAATCTTTCCAAGAGTAGCAGCTGCCACAAGATCAAAACAAGCATGGGATAGTTTGCAAACAGCATACCAAGGCACAAGCAAGGTAAAAACAACAAAATTACAAATGCTTAGAAGGGATTTCAAAAATCTGCAAATGAAGGATTCAGATTCAATAGATTCATTCTTCACTCATGCAATGACAATAGTTAATCAAATTAGATCTTATGGAGAAACTCTTGAAGATCAAAAAATTGTAGAGAAAATACTTAGAAGCTTGCCTATAAAATTTGATTCAGTTGTAGTAGCCATTGAGGAATCCAAGGATCTTACACAACTATCAGTAGATGAATTAATGGGATCACTCTTAGCACATGAGCAAAGATTAAATCGGTCAGGGGCATCATCATTGGAGAATGCATTCAAAGCTCAGCTTCCATTTGGCAGAACAAGAGGGAGATCAAATTACAGCAGAGGCAGAGGACGTTTTACACCAAGAGGAGGAAGAGAAAATACACAACTTGAAAGCAGAAGACTAGTATCAAGCCCACATACCCATTCTACACCAACAAGAGGAAGAGGCGGCAGCCACTCTCATAGCCATCATCAAGGAGAAAGGTATGATAAATCCAACATTCAATGTCATTATTGTAATAGATTTGGGCATTTTGCATCTGAATGTAGAAAAAGACAATATGACATGAATAAGCAAAAGGCACATTTCACAAATGAGAACCAGCCCAACACTAGTGAGCAAAACACCATGTTTATAACATGCAATGTAGCACAAGAGAGTTCTAAAGAGGTATGGTTCCTAGATAGTGGATGTAGCAATCACATGAGTGGGAGTAAGGAGATGTTTGCAACAATTGATGAATCGGTAAAATCAGAGGTAAAATTGGGGAATGATCACCAAGTATCAGTCATGGGAAAAGGATCAATTAATATAAGAACCAAGCAAGGTGAGAAGAAGCATATCCCTGATGTATACTATGTTCCTGGATTGCAACACAATCTCATAAGCATTGGGAAACTAGTGCAAAAAGGATATAGAATATACTTTGAAAATGGTGAATGTGTGATTCTAGACAAGAAACCAAGCAATAGGCTGATTGCAAAAGTTGAAATGACAAAAAATAGGATGTTTCCACTTAGAATCCAAAGTGAACTATTCCTAGAGCCACACAAGATTGCAAAAGGTTGCTGAATTAGCCTTCAAAGCTTCATACAAAAATGAATCTTGGCTATGGCATTTAAGATTTGGGCATTTAAATTTCAAAGGATTACAACTATTATATAAGAAAAGAATGGTATATGGGTTGCCACCAATAGAACCACTTAAAACAACATGTGAGAGTTGCATATTGGCAAAGCAACATAGACATAAATTTCCAGTTGGGGAGTCTTATAGGGCAAAGCATCCACTTGAGATAGTGCATTCAGATCTTTGTGGAGTGATGCAAACACCATCCATAAGTGGAAGTCTTTATTTCTTGACATTTATTGATGATTTCAGTAGGAAAGTTTGGGTTTATTTCTTAAAAGACAAATCAGATGCATTTTCTATTTTTAAAGAGTTCAAGGCAAAAGTTGAAAAGGAAAGTGGACATTATATCAAAGTATTGAGAACCGATAGAGGTGGTGAATATATATCAAATGATTTTCAGAATTTTTGTAAGGAAAATGGCATAAAGAAACAACTTACAACAAGATATACTCCTCAACAAAATGGAGTAGCTGAGAGAAAAAATAGAACAATTATGGAAATGGCACGAAGTATGATAAAAGAAAAACACCTACCAAATGAGTATTGGGCTGAAGCAGTTGCATGTTCGGTATACATATTAAATAGATGTCCAACAAAAGCAGTGATAAATAAAACACCAGAAGAAGCTTGGAGCAAAAGGAAGCATAATATAGCACATTTGAGAGTCTTTGGATGTGTGGCATACTCCTTGATACCTCAAGAGTTGAGAAAGAAACTAGATGATAGAGGAGAGAAGTGCATATTTGTGGGATATAGTGAACAATCCAAGGCATATAAGTTATATAATCCTATCACAAAGAAGGTCATAATAAGCCGTGATGTTGATTTTGTTGAAGAAGAAGCGTGGGATGGCAGTATAGACAAAACAACTACAATTGCAGCTAGTGTTCCACAAGAGAATGAGGAGAATGAAACTCAAGTTGTGATTCCTACTACTCAAGAAAATGTTCCTACAACGCCTTCTAAGGCACCCACCACTCCAAATCCAACTACTCCAGCAAGTAATAACAGCAGCGAATCTTCTAATCCAACACTTGCATCACTAAGATCAAGGTCTATAAACACTTCAAAGAAGTCACGTAGTCTAAGAGAGATTTATGATGAAATACAAGAGGCTGAAAATGATGATTTATGCTCTAATTTTGCATTCTTAACACAAGCTGATCCAATTTATTTTGAGGATGCCATTAAAGATGACAATTGGATTGCAGCCATGAATGAAGAAATTCAATCAATTGAAAAAAATCAAACTTGGGATCTAGTAGAGCTTCCTAAAGGCAAGGATGTGATTGGAGTTAAGTGGGTTTACAAGACAAAGTATAATGCTGATGGAAAAGTAGAGAAACACAAGGCAAGACTAGTAGCTAAAGGCTTCACACAACTACCTGGCATAGACTACAATGAAACATTTGCACCAGTGGCAAGATTGGATACCATTAGGATGGTTTTATCCATAGCAGCTCAAAATAATTGGAAGGTTTACCAAATGGACGTCAAATCAGCATTCTTGAATGGCATTTTAGAAGAAGAAGTGTATATAAAACAGCCACCTGGTTATCAAGTTTTGGGAGAAGAACATAAGGTATACAAACTGAAAAAGGCACTATATGGTTTGAAGCAAGCTCCTAGAGCTTGGTACTGCAGGATAGACTCTTACTTTGTGAACAATGGGTTTAGCAAGAGTGGCAATGAACCAACTTTATATGTCAAAGTGAATGATGAAGGAGAAATCTTGATAGTTTGCTTGTATGTAGATGATTTGATATTCACAGGTAACATGTCAATTAAATCATTCAAGGCAGCCATGGAAAGTGAATTTGATATGACTGATTTGGGGATCATGAGATACTTTCTTGGAATAGAGGTAAGTCAAAGTGATCAAGGCATTTTTATATGTCAAAGAAAATATGCTAGTGACTTGTTGAAAAGATTCAAGATGACAAATGTCAATGCAGCCCCTACACCAGTTGCACTGGGTTTAAAACTTAGTAAGGACGACAAAAGTCCTAGTGTTGATGCAACTTTATTTAAAAGATTAGTTGGCAGCCTTATATATCTAACCGCCACAAGACCGGATATCATGCATGGGGTTAGTCTTATTTCTAGATTCATGGACAAACCTAAGGAATCACATTGGAAGGCTGGAAAAAGAATTTTAAGGTATATAGCTGGAACAAAGAACTTTGGGATTTTGTATACATCTTCAGATGACTACAAGCTGATTGGATATACGGATAGTGATTGGGGAGGTAGCTTGGATGATAGGAAGAGTACTTCCGGTTACATTTTCCATCTTGGATCAGGTGCTATCTCTTGGGCATCAAAGAAACAACCAATTGTGACACTCTCATCAGCTGAAGCGGAATATGTTGCAGCCACATCAGCAGCTTGCCAAGCAGTATGGATGAGAAGAGTACTTTCAGATTTGAAGCATCCACAAGAAGAACCTACAGAAATTTATTGTGATAATAATTCTGCAATTGCTTTATCTAAAAATCATGTCTTCCATAAACGCAGCAAGCATATTGACACAAGATATCATTTTATTCGAGAATTGGTGAACAATGGTGACATTCATCTTGAGTTTTGCAGGTCCAAAGAGCAACTAGCAGACATCTTCACAAAACCACTTGCAAAGCATGTCTTTGAGCATCTCCGGGAAGGAATTGGAATAGCAGACATATATGGCAGTGAAGATTAAGGGGGAGTGTTGGCGGACGTGGATCTCCAACTAATCTTCTCTGCCACATCACCCCAACTACTCCAACCACCACATTTAACTCTCCTTCTTTCTTTTTCTTTTCCATCCAGAAACTTCTATTTTTGGTGTGTATCTGGAAGCTTCTCCTGACACCTTTTTATGTAAAAGAAGGATTATGTTACTCTTTTTTTGTATGGATGAAGGCATGAATGTATAGAGCTCTGATTTAGAAAAGGCGTGAAAAACAAGTGCACAGCAGCTCTAACTGTGTATGTTTTACCAAGGCATAATACAAATACAAAATCTGTATTTCTTGTTGTTCTTGCTTGCTGTGGATCTATAAAATAGAATACTCTGTTTTGGCAGATTTAATACAATCTTTTTCTGTTTTACTGTATTTTTCTTCTCCCTCTCCAGCATTATTGTCTCAAATAGGGTTAGGAGAGGGGCCATGGGGAGGAAAGGATAGAGAAAATCAAATTTTTATACCTGCAATCGAAAAAGAGATCGCTCGCTGCATGATGAGCGTCCATTTTTTCGAATGCATCCCCTCTACTTGGGAAGGACGAAATAAATAAAAGACTATATCCGCATTGTAGATTTCCTCTCCGCACAAAAAGATGGAATCACGCCAGGCTGTAGCAAATTCAGCGCACTTCAGTCGACATGGATGGTATCCTATTATCGTCCCCTCCTTTTCCTTCAATTTGGATGCCTCGATGATCCTGTCATTGAATCGATAACAATATACCCGCCCAAACGCGGATAAATTAGGACCGCCCGTATCGATATCTCCCCACGTCGTATCTCCCTTGAAATCATTGATGGCCGTCCATACTCGTGTCTGCGGGTCATAAAATTGTGCATTTGGCTCGCCTTCAATTGCTACAAAAAAACTTGCCAACAATAAAAGCAGTGTGGGTGTAGTAGCCAAACACAATATTCATGTCGGGAAGAAGTTCCCAATTGTTCTCCTCCACACTGTAAACTGCTGCATGTGTACATACATCCCAATCGCCGCACAAGTGTGCTCCTGCGATGTAAATGTGCTTCGGATCAGTTCCAGGTGGCACACAGCAAGAGAACAAGAATTGACACACAGGCATGTCTTCCCCTCTCTTCCATGTTCGAGCGCACAAATCATAAAACACAATACCAGTGTTTTTTTGGGTACGAATGTCGGAAAGTCCCAACAAAGCCACTTTGTGGTTGACAACCACAATCTTACAACGACTCAATTCAACTTCTACTTGGAATTCCTTTGGAAGGGAAGGCAGGAGTTGCAATGAATTGTACAGAGGATCGTAAATATGCACTTCCACTGGATCTACTCCCCGTGACTTGTACAGAGGGTTGTAAAAATTTCTATCCAGTTCATCTTCTCCCCGTGCTTTGCTCAGAGTTGCAATGAGCTCATCGAAGGTGCCAAGGCGCTTTCTGTCTCGATAGAATTGGGGACATTCCACCACAGCCTTCCACTCTTTACAAACAAATCTGAGTGTGTTGTGGTATATGAACGGCACTCTCAGCAAACACTGGCGACGTAAATCCTGTGGAAGATTGGGAAACACCTCCATTACCACATTCCAAATTTCAACTTCAACTATCGAATAGCTGGAATACCATGAAACATATAATATAGACGAAGCAATAGGCTACGCGCGTTTCTATTATTGGAGTAAGTAGAGCGCCTGCCTATTTTTACATTTGCTTTGCTGCTTTTTTCTAGTTTATTATTAGACTAGAGCGGCTATCTATTTTCTAATTTTCCTTTATTATTGGACCGAAACAACCTATAAACTCATATGCCTTATGACCAGTCTTAACCCCGAGCCTCGACTCTCCACTTAAAAATAAATAGTCCGTCTAGAATTAAAGTTTACAACCGAAAGTTTAGGAAATGAGTATCCTCTCTACCAATAGAATATGAACAAAAAATAAACCTAGATTTAAAATTAGGAAAAAGTGTTATTGCCTTACGTTTCAGCTGTTTTGGATTTTGCCCTTACTTTGTCATACACACACACACACATATAATTTTTAGCCATATTTATATCTTTTGAGAGAGAGAGAGAGAGAGAGAGAGAGAGATGTGCATTCAACTGGACACTAGATTTATTTAGATTGTTGGTATCTCTGTTCATATTTTGGAGGAAGTGTATAGTGGATTTACAATTACAAGTAACCATACAACTAAATTAGTGATCACCTTCAAGTTAAGCAATAAGGATGTGTCAATGTCACCCAGGGCACAATCCTAGCCTCAACGGTTTCAACTCTCCATGTCAAGTATCTCTAGGCCTTACACTCAACAATAATTTATCCATGGTGGGCTTATTCAAAACCAATCAACTTCACAACAAAATTTAAAATCCACTAATATATTTCAAAATATATGCAAAATGATGTGTACTATAAGAAATTTTCTAATATGTGATGTAAATGCAATATAAATTTTTATTGATTCTAACTACGTAACAAATCCTAAGCTTTCAATCTAATATAAATGACTTGGACAACAAATACAAGTGATTTTTATCAACAATCATATACACTTTATGTATAGTCTATAGGGTAAAGAAAGGTGAATGTAATACATTATTTTTTTTGTTTCTAGTGTATTAGATATGTGGACTAACTAATATTACATGACTTTGCTATGTATAATTTATTATTTTATTTTTTTATTTTGAAATTATTTTTTACTATGGGTAAATAGTTTTTGAAAGGGACTATATCCTTATACAAGAAAGCTCAAATAGCCAGAATTTAACACTCTATTTTATGTTCAAACCAAACATATTTTTAAAAAAATCAATTTAAGGCATATGTAAATGTGTATTTTTATTTAGACATATGTATATTTATATTCTAAACTCTCTTGGATGGGAATAATGAATTTTTAAAATAGGCATTCATACTTTGTATATTTTGGTAAATTTTTATACCAATTAGTTTATTACTTAATTATAACTTATTGTAAGAAATATAACTAATTATCAAATTACTTACCTCTTGTATGAAGTTGTTGCTACTACTAGTTTACCTTTTACCTTAATTTTATGATGATATAAAAAAATTATAAATTACCTTTAAATTTTACATGTTTCAAAATGTTTACCCCTTTATTAAGGTAAAATTATATTGATCACAACACAAAATCCAAGACGATGTGTGGGAGACACTTATGTAAAATTTTAAAATGTAGTGATTAAAAAATGAAAGTGTTATTCATTAATGAGATAATAAGAAAATAAAAATATCTACAAAATAGATAGGAAAACTAAGAGAATGTGTTATTTTACAAGAAGGGGAATGCATCCTTATTGATTGTCTAGACTATTATGAGGGATTGCAAACAAATGAGTTAAACGAAAAAAAAAATAAACAAAAAATATCTTGTATTGTGTCTCAAATAAGTGCAAGATAAAATCTCTACTTGTTAAATATTATTCAAGAGTAGTGGTAAGTACAATCAAGATGATTGATAGAGATGATTAAAATAATTCCATCTTTCTAGTTTATGGGATATTTGGGATATAACATGTGGCATGCCACAAAGATACTCTAATGTGTTATTTGGTGTGGCTTTTGGAAAAAAAGTAATGATGAGAGAAAAATGAACTAAAATGGTCGTGTGTAGACATGTCATGAAAAATGGAATGCAAATAAGAAAGGAAAAAGTATAATGAAACAAAAAAAGACCTATGAGGTTTCACACAATGTTGAGGTAAACTAAAGATCCTACAAAGGCTTGTATGACATCATAGAAATAAAAATGTAATGCGGGATGATTTTCATAAGATCATGAAAAGGTTATGTGGTGCAATGAAAAATATATGGGAGATGTGTGGGTTATGGAGAAAATATACGGGATTCAAAGGATTACATCCAAGCATCCATGACACTCAATAGAAGAAGTTGTGTGTTTGGTGAGATGTGGGAGTGTATGAATATGCACAAAATTGTGTAAAGTGTTACACTATATGCCGAAGGCTTTTTAATTTCCTTGAAATTCCTTGAAGGTAAAGAAAGTTTCACAAAGGAAAAATTCATGTGGGATGTTGTGAATAAGCTGTGTCATTAGGATACAATGTCATCTAATTGTATCATTTCAGTAAGATCCCATAAATGTATGGATCTCATGTTCCACAAGAAAGATGAGGAGAATTGTGCAGGTGTGAGTGATGAAAATGGAAGCATAAAAAAATTTGCATGGATTATTCTCCATTTCTCCATAAGATATTATCTCATTCTAAGAGTGATATAAGTTGAGGAAATTGAACATGGTATTTTTAAATTTCATACCACTTGGATTAATCAACGAGTTTAGTAAGGGGGTGTGTGTATTTAAATTCAATAATTTTATCCTTATATGGAGAGTGCAAATGTTTGGGGTTAAGATTAAAAGGATCATTTGTTGTTTCTTTATCAAGAATTAGTTTGAACTATGGTTTGAAGTTACACATTAAATATTGAGCGCATGCCCAAGAATAGAGGTAGATTAGGAACAAAGGTGTTCCCACTAACTATATGGAGAACAATGTAAGGACCATAGTGTAGAGGATTGATCTTCCATTCTTGACCATTGAAGTGTTCCTTCTAAAGATGCAACCAAATTTTATCACCAAATAAAAGTACATGAGGTGAGTAGTATGAATAAGGAACTCTTTGTATTTTTGTTGAGAGTAGGAAATAATCTTCTATAATTGTTGGAAATAAAATAAAATGTGGCACAACAAATTCTCATCGTTTTCCACTTTCTTTCTTAATACATGCGATATTTAGTACTACATGGTGCATGTCTCCTATTATCCATCTATTCAAGGATGAAACATTTTTTACCAATGTAGCTAAATCTTGAATAATTATTAGATTTTTTTCCTAAATTAAACAAAAAAATGAGGATCATAGTAGGATATGATGTATGATGGGAGCCCAAAGCGAACTCATACATGGGTACAAAATTCATGAGTAGTTTCATATTTCTCAATGACTTTCTTATATGGAACTGTCATGAAGATCATCTTCACAAACCTATCCAATACAAAAAAACCCAAAATTGTGTTGGCACTTTGTCATAGATATTTCATTCATGAAACCCATGATGTTGGATTCCCATGGCCTAGATTGAACTATTATAGGTGTCTAGAGTCTAAGCTTCTTATTCATGGGATTGTTGATGTAACACAAAATGCTAGACTTCATAAGACTTAGGGTGGTAAAATTAAATCTTGGAATCCATTTAAATCTTGAATGCAGGGAATGTTATCTTGGTTGTGGTCATAAGTAAGTTTAAACATGAAATATATTTGGACTAGTATATGTATAGATTTGGCTCACCAACAATATGTGTTAATCAATTTAAAAGAACCCCAAATTAATGTTACTTAAATAAATGGGTTTAGATTGTTTCCATTGAATATGAGAAGGAAAATATTTTGATCTTTCAATAAATAAACTGAGTTAAACTTCTAGATGTGAATCTAAAAAACATGCATGCAAAAACTTGCAAAAAGATTAGTTATTTTTTGTTGTTAGGGGCCTTGCCTTAGTCGGATCCATAACCCTTTTAAGGGGGATATTTTTCAGTAATGGTGACCAAGTGGTAATAGGGGAGATAATTAAAATATAGATAAATTTGAATGATGAAGGGGTGGTTATCAAAATGTTATATTTAAAAATATATCCAAAAGAGATTTTTTAGAAAAAAATTGTAAATTGGTGAACTTTCGGTGAAATTGATGCCCAATTTACTTATCATTATGAATGGGGAATGGAATATTTGAGCCCAATGCTAAACTTATCAAATACACAAAAACTAGGAAGAAAATGAAAGAGGTTGATCATTTCATCCAACTTTCATAGTGAGGTTTCTTCTATGTTCCCACTAGGGGGATTGTTAAGAATAGTCCTCACATGGATGCTCGGGACTTATGTTCTTCATCTTAGATTATATAATCATTAATATTTTTGTGGGAAAATAATAAGTGGAGCAAACATCACATAGATTGTAAGTGATTATATGTAAGTGATAATCACATAATAATAAGAGTTACTTGAAATTATGAAAGAATAACACTAAATTTAAGCAAATGATGACTCACATAATAGTAACATTAGAATATGAGTTAAATGAGTAATTCTAGGAGATATTTGGGTTGTGAAAGATTTGGGGAGATTTGAGACTTTGTAATTTTAGGTGATCTTCTCTCTATATAAGGTACAATCTCTTATTGAATAGACATGTTAATTGAATCTTATACGAGTGTATGCTCTCTCCAAGTGAAGGGGCAACCCCAACAAGATATTATTTAAAATTTGAGATATAGTCATTTGAAACATGTGGTTGAAAATATGTCCAAAATTTGAGGAAAGAAATCCAACAAAAAGAGAGGTAAATAATTTCAAGAAAATTGGCAAAGAGGAACAACTTGACCAAAACCATATGGGTCCTTTCATGGTACAAACAAAATTATATAGATAAGTTTCTTAGAAGTATAGGATATGACCGACTTAATTTGATGAATTTGCCCATTTGTTTAATGACTACATAAACTTGTTTGTTTTTCCATAATTAATTGCCCAATGTCTCGAAAACTAGTCTTCTTTCTTAGAAATCTAAGACGCTAGCAATTCTTTGCATAAAAATTGGTGGGAGTTAGGAGGGCTTGCGTTATCCCTCCATTATTTTTAGGCCCTTAGGATTTTGAACAATTTAACAAACAACACACGAAATATAATTCATTTCAATAAACACTCCAATGAAATATAATCATACCAACAACTTTTTTTAAAATATTAAATAATTAAGAGAATCAAGTAAATGTGATATACTTTTTACAATCCAATTTTGAAATATTCTTGATTTAAGTGATTTCTTCACAAATTGATTGTGCGATTCCCTTAAATGTACTAATATGTTTATGTATATAGAGGCTTCTTATAATCAATTAAAAACCCTGTATAAATGTGTATACGCCATATATCATGTGATATCATGTTTCCCACAAAAGACGAAAACCCACATGCCAAAAGACGTGTAACTTGCGAGTACGTTCTTGTAACGGAAAGGCCAAAAGACTTGAACCTGCAACTCATACATACACAGGTGGTAAATATACAGACAGACACTGTATATAAATCAAACTGTCTTTAAATTCGTGCGAGATAGAACGCACCGGCAATACAAGTTCTTTAAACAGAACCCAACGTTTTAAAAATACAAAGAAAAAAGCATTAGAATGACCACAATTGGAGCCTATGATTTCGTCTAGCTTCAGTTATTTTTATAGAATTTCGAATTTAAATTAATTTTGAAAATAGAGTAATAACGAATCCTAAAGTTCAGCTTGCATTAGGAGACGAGCCATGGTGAGAAAAAGAGAGAAAAAATAAAATTTTCACGCTTGCAGCCCAAAAAACAGAGATCGCTCTCCTCTGCCGAGGGAGGAGGAAATAAATAATAGACTGTATCCTCGTTGGAGAAAGCCCTTCCGCTCACGAAGATCCAATTACGCAATACTGTAGCAAATTCAGCCTTCCTGAGCTCATGTGGAAGCGATCGTACTACAGTCCAATCCCTTTCCATGAAATCGTATGCCTTGATGCTTCTGTATTGAAAAGAATATAACCGCCAAAATGGAGGTACTTGAGGACCACTTGTGTCTGTATCTCCCCACGTATCCATATCTACTCCCGTCCATGCTCCTGTCTGCGGGTCATAAACTCGTGCACTCGGCTCGAAGTCACTTGCCACATAAAACTTGCCATCAACAAAAGCACAGTGGCAGCTCCAGTTAAACTGAATATTGATGTCGGGAAGGAGTTCCCATTCCTCCTTCTCCACGCCGTAAACTGCTGCCTGTGAAGATACGCCCCTGCTATTATCGCAGTTGTATCCTCCTGCGATGTAAATGTACTGCGTCTGAGATCGAGGTGACACACAGCAAGAGAAAAAGTGTTGACACACCGGCATGTCTTTCCCTCTCTTCCATGTTCGACTGCACAGATCATAAATCACAATACCACTCAATTCATCGGTACGACAGTCGGAAAGTCCCATCACAACAACTTTGTGATTGACAACGACGCACTTGGAACAACGGTATGCGATTTTTACTTGGAATTCATTTGGAAGGGGAGGCAGGCGTTGCCATGAATTGTGCACAGGGTCGTAAATATGCACTTCCACTTCATCTTCTTCCTGTGTTTCTCTCAGAGTTGCAATGAGCTCGTCGAAGGTGCCAAGGCGCTTTCTGTCTTGATAGAATTGAGGACATTCCACCACAGCCTTCCACTCTTTACAAACAAATCTGAGTGTGTTGTGGTATATGAACGGCACTCTCTGCAAACACTGGCGACGTAAATCGTGTGGAAGATTGGGAAACACCTCCATTACCAAATTCAACCGTGGAAATAGCTCTACTCTGGTACAATCAAATATAGAATAGATAGGCGATTTTCTATTATTGGAGTAGAGCACCTATCTATTTTCGAACTGCTTAAAAAAAATTCTATTCTATCGACCGTTTTTTAATATTTCAGTCTTAAATTACAGTTACAGTTTATTAAAAGTTCAAATTATATAATATGCTAGGTGGTAACATATAACAGGTTGACCCTGGGCCGGTTTGTTTTTGAACTGGTCTTGGCGGTGCCTTGGTATCTCGGCGGCCTCTTTCCCCATGGTGTTTGGGTTCACTTTGTTCGTTTTCTTTTCTTTTTCATTTTTTTTTGGTTGGGTGGGTAGAGGCTCGAGGGGGAGACAGGTTTTTGTTGTATTACTTGTTTAGGCCTCATTCTAACTAGCAAGGTGGTTTTCGTGGGATGTATTTTTAGTATTGAAAGGGTTGTCCTCTAATAGTGTGAATGATGGATTGTGTACTCATTGTAACTAGTAAGGTGGTTTCCGTGGGATGTATTTTTAGTATTAAAAGGGTTGCTCTCTAATAGTTTGGATGATGGATTGTGTATCAAGTTCCTCTAGTTATTTAATTTGGAGAGTCAAAATTGATAAAGTTGCGGATCCTGTCCCAGTGACTTTGCAGATTAGATACCTCCTATCATTATTGCTTGAGTAGGTATCTATTCCGACACTGGAAGAAGAATACCTACATTAAATACATGAAATATCCGCTACAAATACTAAATTTTAATATGAAATAAATATTCAAATATCAATTTCTATAAGACATTGAAGTTTCATAGATGTTCCAAATTTAAAGCCTTACTTTTGCCAAGATAACAGGTTAGATTATTTTTACGCCGTGAGGCGTTCTTGTTATGGGCTGCGACCTGTTTTGCTGACAGGTTTTGGGCATCGGGCGGCTGTATTTCGGGTCGTTGAAATCCAACGGCGGAGGAAACCCTGGATTTCGTTCGTGTGGAGGAAGCGGGTTGTTGGAAGATTGCATGGGTCGTTAATGCCTGCTCTGCTTCGCCGGTTGTTCATCATTGCACTTCGTAGTCGGGGCGGAATAGCTCAGGAATAAGCGCCTCTTCTTTGCCAATGGACGGATTATGTTGTGCGTGGCAGAAATATGAGAGGGCGTTTGCATGTGGAGAAGGTTTGGGTGCCTATAAATGCTTGCTTTGCCTGCTGTTTGCATTCCTGAGGGTATCTTTTCATGTTGGTTTAGATTCGTCTTGCAGTCTTCTGGTAAGTTGTCTCGGTTGTATCTTTTCGCTAACAACCAGTCAAAGTTGTGTTTCGCCTTTAACTTGCTTCCGAGGTCTTTCCCGTGGGTGGGTTCTTGCTTAAACAATGTATGGTGTGCTGTGCAGGTGGGTTTCGTGAGGGGCATATTCTCTGCAAGGTATTCGAAGGTATGACATGTATCAAATCGTGGCTCTGCGTTGTTCTCCTGTGCTGATATGTAGCTTGACCCTATTTATGGCATGTTTTTCGCAAAATTGCGGCTCTATTTCGGTGTGCTTCGATCACGGGGATTCACTTAGTAAAAGTATGGTATAGCACGTGCGTTGAGGGTATTAAAGAATACCCTTAATTCTAGTTTCTTGCCTCTAATTATTCAATTGATAATACCCCCTCTGTTATATTATTAGAATGAAAATACCCCCTATTTTTTCTATGTACCTTACTTACCCATTTTTCAATTACAATTTTATTTACCCCTTTTTGTGGGGAGAATGATTTCTACTGAATTAAACAAGAGAATGAGTTTTGCCATTTTTTTTTGACAATATATTAGACAAAAATACATTATATTTCTCACTCAATTTTTTTTATGCATTTCCTTTAGAAAGATAGTTTGAAGCCATTGAATACATATTACAAGTCACCTTATATATGTTAAGCTTTATTCATTTATCAATAGTTCTTCAAATAATTAAGATGGTGAAATAATATCACTTGTGTTGAAAAATAGCATACTCAATCCTAGATTTCTACCATCTTATTATTTCTTGGTTAAGAATCTAGATTTATTTATTAAAAAGAGATTATAATTTAATTTATGACCACACTCCTTTTTTTCAATTTTAAGGTATTTACTTTTAAAAACTAGGGTTCAAATATTTTAGTTTTATATTAAAAATAAACCTCTATTTCCTTTGGCCCACTCTCAACCTACCCCAGGAATACACATTGTTGAAACATTAATAAATTAAACCCTTTCACCCCCTCATGTCTACCGGTATATTGAATTTAATTTTATTAATTTTAATTACCTCAATATGAACCCACGTCTTTAGGATATTGCTAGCTAATGAACCCCCGTGGCTTCACATTGATCAAGAATTTTGTTTGTATGTGTTTGGCGTTTTGTTTGGAGTTTATTCGACCCGCTCAATGCTTGACTTAGGTCGAGTTTATCATTGCCTGGCTTTTTGTGCTTCTGGATCCTGCGTTGAGGTTGCTCCTTTGTGGGGCTTTGTTGAGAGGTCGCACTTGAGAGTTTCATGGATCTGGGTTTACATGAGTGATTCGTTGTTCTCCCCTTTAACTTAGATCTGTTCCGTTGTGAAGGGATTGATTTCTGAGTTCTCGACCGCCATTGTTTTTCCCAACACTTTTTTTCCGAAGTTTGAGCAAAAGGTTATGAGATTAACCAGATTTTTGTGCCTAGCATTGCCCAGAACTTTGCACTCTGCAATAAAACTCTTGCGAGCCTTTACATTTTGCATATTGAGGAGCTTGAAAGCTGCAACTGTGCCATCATTTAGAATACCCTTATAGACAGACCCAAAGCTACCAGACCCTAACAGGTTCTCCCCATGAAATCCATCAGTAGCTCTAACAATTTCTTGATATGAAATCCCTGTGTGACCAATGAGATTTATTGTTGAAGTATCTTTATAAAAACCTGATTTCATCTTCTACGTTTGCAAGTGAGGCCTCCAGTAAATTAATCCCCCAATTAGTAGAGAACACAATACAATGGCAACTTATATACTATAATCACATCAAATGTTTTGTATTAGTGATAGTTATGGTTTTAAATGCAGATAATTCGCTATGAATCTCTATTTTGATTAGATATATAAATATGATTATAAAAACTGACAAAGCATAAGTGTCATATAAATAAATCTTATAATCATAAACCACCCGAAACAAATATTTCTAGTAATACTAACCTTCCCGTATTAAGAGAGACATGGAGGACGATAAATTCCAGTAATTGCAGTGCTTAGTGTTGAGTGGATCAACACACCTGCAAATACAGTCCAATTTTGTGTTTTTATTGCAGAAATTTTTAGTAGATCCTAGGTCGATTCTGAGCTTTGTATGTTGTTCAAGTTTCATGGGTATTGAATTTGTTATCTCGGTCTAGGAAAGTTCAATTTGTTTTGAATTTTATGGCACATTTGTTTTGGAAGGAGCGATTCTCTGATCTTCATTGCTGCAATGGATTTTGTATTTTAAACTGTGCTGGGTATTCTATGTTATGGGCTTGGTAAGCTCATCAGAATAAGTGACATTTAAGGAAAATTTTTACAGGTTTGTTTGGTTATACTATTTTCTTGGTTTTGCTTTAGTCTTGTGTCAGTTTTCAGTTGTTTGATAGGTTAGCCACTTGTGTAGAAGCATGTCTTTTGCGACTTGTTACTGCGTATCTGTGTTACCTGGTTTTCCAAAGGGCAAAAGCTTTATCCATGTGGAAAAAAACTGTAGAAAAGAATCCTTTTGTATCTATGTATCGCAGATTTAGTGTGCATAGTAGTATCTACTTTTTTTGTCTAAATAAAGTTTAGAGTATAACAACTAACTACTGATTGTAATCAAACAGTGTGGTGATTTCAGCATGTGGGTTGTAAAAAAACTAAAGCTCATATTATTTGAAAAAAAAAACTCTCGAGTAAATCTTCAGAACTGCTGAATATGGCTTGGTGCTCTTGTCTAACATCTCTTTCTACTACTTATTCCCATACATCTCCCACTCATTACATAGCTACTGAATGTTGCCAACCAGCGATTTGTCTTTCCTATAATGAATCAAGAGGAGATCGGCAACAAACATGTAAGGCTATGATAAGGGAAAAAAGAAATGTATGTAGCTTCTGGATAGTAATTGTTTTGCATAGTTTTGGGGTCAAAATTCATCTGGATGTAAGATTATAAATTGCAAAAATCCTGCATGCTCGAAAAAGTTGAGTTTGCCTTAACACTTGTTGTTACTATTTTCTTAAGAATCCTCTAGGATTATCAAAAAATACATCATGTGCATTTGTATCCCGCAATCATAGCATTCCACAAGTCTACATCTTGTTGAGGAATTTTTCCAGACAATCCACGAACCTTCAATACACTTCCACATTTTGCATACATAACTATCAAGGTAGTCACGATTACACCATCTGACTAAATTCTGATTTCAATATTTTTTATGGATTTCCAATCCAGCTTCAAAATTTCCATTTCGGCACACGGATGTTGTGGCGTCCTCAGGATGGCCCCCTGTCCCTATCCCCAATATGCCTAGGATGTTCCCTAAAAAAACACAAAAAGTGGTTTTTAAAGAAAATAAGGTTAAAAACAACACACAAAGATGATAATGCAGATTAGTTTTGAAAGTCGTTTTTTGTGCCCTATTGAATTTTGCACGTGCAGTCTGTTTGAAGTTTTTTCTCAAAATGATATTTGCAGGTGCCCTATTGAATTTTGCATGTGCAGTCTGTTTGAAGTTTTTTCTCAAAATGATATTTGCAGACTTTCCAAAATCAATGAAATCAACAAAAGGGCCAAGTTGAATTAGGATGTCATTCCATGAATTTTTGTGCTCTATAAAATTTGGATGTCATTACCTAAGAAATTCTCAAAAATCAGAGCAGTGCAGATAAACAAAAATCCATAGTATTGTAAAATACTCTTAAATTTTTGAACCCAGACTGCAATTTGATTATTGTGCATGTGTACTAACAAAAGCTATGATATTGGATGGCTTTGTGTTCTGCTGCTGACTTATTCTCTAATTGTTTTGCATAGTTTTGGGGTCAAAATTCATCTGGATGTAAGATTATAAATTGCAAAAATCTTGCATGCTCGAAAAAGTTGAGTTTGCCTTAACACTTGCTGTTACTGTTTTCTTAAGAATCCTCTAGGATTATCAACAAATACATCATGTGCATTTGTACCCCGCAATCATAGCATTCCACGAGTCTACATCTTGTTGAGGAATTTTGTCCAAAATCCACGAACCTTCAATACACTTCCACATTTGCATACATGACTATCAAGGTAGTCACGATTACACCATCTGACTAAATTCTGATTTCAATATTTTTATGGATTTCCAATCCAGCTTCAAAATTTAACTTTCGGCACACGGATGTCTGTGGCGTCCTCAGATGGCCCCATGTCCCTATCCCCAAACGTTGTCATGTAATTCATTTTTAAGAGCCACTTCTGGCCTTAAGAGTGTTATTATGGGGGCACCGAAAACCTTAATTCTCACCAAAAGCCTTAAACTAAATAAAGATCTGTGAAGGTAAAGTAAAAATACCTAATATTAAAAGACCATTTGGTAACAATAATTGAATGTGAAATCATATAATTGTCGGCAAGGTAAAGCTGTTACCTGGTTACAGCAATAAGAGATTAGAAAAATAAAAACTGTATCTAATGAAGTTCCCAACAGCAGTGTTGAGGGTGCCCGGAATTCTGTCTGATTGTCAATCTATTTCAATTTATAAATATATGCCCTTTTAGGAAATCCTTTTTTTCCTGGGAATCTGATCCCTTAGGGAATGTGACCAGGTTCACGAATCGCATTAGTTTTCCTCAACCACTCCAAGTAGAACCTGGCCAATTTGCCAGCGTATAACTAAACTTACAAAAAGAACTGACAAACTTGAAACTTCATATGGTACTTGTATTGTAAATTTTAGCAGAGTAGTGCCCTGTTGTCTGCATGCTTGTTTGTTACCTAAATAACTTTCAATCAAAAATCAGAATAAGAAAATTAAAAATTTGATTAAGAAGTAAAATTGGCCTTTGAACAACATCATTGAGGGAAAGGTTGTTTGCTGCTTCCCAGTCAGAATGGAAATAGTACTGAAGAGATTTTATTTTGGACTTGATCCATCACTGTAATTAGTGTACCTAAATTTTAGTGAATCTGTGACATTGCAGTGTTAAGTTCTTTATCTTACTGCTAGACCATAACCCAATTGACTCCATGGATAACATATTCTGTTTCTTATCTGACAAATTCCTTTTTCACACTGACGAGTATGAGAACGCCAACTGTTGAACCTGGGCAGCTACAATGGTAAGTTGCTATAACTCACTGCTAGACTAGAGCCTGACCAACTTCCTGCATACCTCATTCATTTTTTTTTTGACAAACATCTTTTATTTGTTACCTTAGAGAGGGTATTGATTGTCTGATTGTATATTATGTATAAAAATCCCAAAGTAAGCAATGGAATTCGGTGGGTGGACTAAATTCTTCTTCAAGTTGTGATCTCTTGATAGTTTTAGCACTTTGGGTATTCTGATTTTATCATGAAAATTGTATTGTTTTTGCTTGAATTCTTTTTTATTCTTTTATTTATTTAGCCTTGGATAGCATGCTTTCTAATATGCTTTTTAAGTTGTGATCTCTTGATAGTTTTAGCGCTTTGGGTATTCTGATTTTATCATGAAAATTGTATTGTTTTTGCTTGAATTCTTTTTTATTCTGTCAAGAATAATAGTATGAATTTTGTAAAGATTATATACAGTACCATGCCTTGTGGTTTTGTTAAATCTAGATGGACATGTAGGGGCATGTGCCCTGCCAAAGTCAGGAATTGGAGTGTGCTGAGAGATTCTATTTCTCTGGGAGGCCACTTCAATACGCCCCATGTAGGGCGTTAGACTGCGCTTTGGTAGGGCTATTTAAGCTACCTGTCTTCAGTATTTTTAACCTCCTTTGCTTGCCATTACGGTACCTAACGTTTTCTTGTTTCCTCTTAGATTGCACTAATGAAAACACGAAGTCAAATTTGCATCCCCCTGTTGGTATTACTGTCACAACACCACAACTACGAAGGCATGAAGAATTTAAAAGAACTCAGTTTGTAGTCAATGTGTTCCATCCTAAACAATTGCGCCCTGAAAAACCACAGATTGCAGAAATTGTGAAGGCACGCCTTCACTTACCGGTGGAATCTGTCATCTATCTTTCAAAATTTCGGACGGTGGATTCATTATCGAAAGGCTTTGGGCTGGCGTACGACACAGCTGCTGATGCAGAGAAGTATGAGCCCCCCTACAAATTGAAGAAGATGGGTGTCTTTGTTAAGAAGGGGAAAACAACATTTAAAAAAGATGACCGTGCCAAGAAAATCCCCTATGTGCAGCAGAAAGCTTTTCAGAAAAAAAAATGATGTTACGCATTGGGCACATTCCTTTTTGACTTTGAAAATACTTGATATATATATCATGCTGTAATTAAAGCTTATGTTTTGCGTTGTAAATGCTATTTTTGTGCTTCGAAATTACTTTATATAAATATCATACTCTAATTACTGTTGGTTAGTTTTTTGGCAAGCTGGAAATACACAATGCAAACATTGTGTTGTATGCATTTCTTCATGATCTACTTACCTGTAAAATATTTCAAATTTTAAGTGAAGTTTTCCAGCATAAATATTTTGCTTTTTACATTTCTATTTCCATTCATATATAATAGATAAGTTTAGTTGTGATGATATAATTGAAAAAGTTAAGTTTCTATAACATTTCTATATTGGTGTTTTAAGAAATTCAAGAGTTATAAAAACATTTTTGTCACAAGATAGATTATAAATGGTTCTTATTTTTTTTAAATAGTTGTTAATTATCTACTATAAGATATTGAAAAAAAATAAACAAATAACATAAGATTTGTTTAATGTGATCACATTGTATTTCAAAAAACAATATTAGAACACATATTTGCATTTTAATAGGCATTTTTTTTTCGTTATGGTCAAGATTTGATTTGTTTTGCTTAATGGGAAGTGTTCATACTCACTTCTTTAGTCCATAAATTGATTTTGATCCCTTTTGCAAATAATCTTATTCCAATGGTATTGCCAAGCTTCTTACATAGATTCCCCTGTTTGAGGCTGCCCTCGTTACTTGATTAGGTTTGTTTAGTCTTGTGTCGACTTTGTAAAGAGCTAAGTATGTCATGCTTAGCATCACTTGTGTATCAAGTATGTCTTTTGTTACTTGTGTTAATCTTTCCTCTTTGTTTAGATAGACCTCATATCCATATCTTGTCATAGTTGTTGATGTTGTTTTTTTTGGTTTCCAAAGGGCAAAAGCTTTATCCATGTGGAAAAAACTATAGAAAAGAATCCTTTAAATGTATCTATGTATCGCAGATTTAGTGTGCATAGTAGTATCTACTTTTTTGTCTAAATAAAGTTTAACCCAGTATAACAACTAAAAACACGATTGTAATCAAAGGTTTGAGTGATTTCATGCATGTGGGTTGTAAAAAAACTAAAGCTCATATTATTTGAAAAAAAAACTCTCGAGTAAATAATTGTAACTTGCTTGAATATGGCTTGGTGCTCTTGTTTTAACATCTCTTTCTACTACTTATTCCCCTTACATCTCCCACTCATTACATAAGTATGCCCTCGTGAATGTTGATTGTTTGGCTTTAGTCTTTGTCTTTCCTATAATGAATCAAGAGGAGATCGGCAACAAACATGTAAGGCTATGATAAGGGAAAAATGTATGTAGCTTCGGATAGTAATTGTTTTGCATAGTTTTGGGGTCAAAATTCATCCATGTAAGATTATAAATTGCAAAAATCCTGCATGCTCGAAAAAGTTGAGTTTGCCTTAACACTTATTGTTATCTACTTTTTTTGTTTTCTTAAGAATCCTCTAGGATTATCAACAAATACATCATGTACATTTGTATCCCGAATCATAGCATTCCACGATCTACATCTTGTTGAGGAATTTTTCCGGACAATCCATTTGAACCTTCAATACACTTCCACATTTTGCATAATATGGCTATCGAGGTAGTCACGATTACACCATCTCGACTAAATTCTCTTTCTATATTTTTTATGGATTTCCAATCTCATTCAATAATTCCAATTTGGCACACGGATGTTGTGGCTCCTCGGAATGAATCAAGAGGAGTCCCTATCAAATTAAACATGCCTAGGATGTTCCCTAAAAAAAACAAAAGTGGTTTTTAAAGAAAATAAGGTTAAAAACAACACATGTAAGATGATAATGCAAAAAATCCTAGTTTTGAAAGTCGTTTTTGTGCCTATTGAATTTTTTACACGTGCGGTCTTATTTGAAGTTTTTTCTCAAAATGATATTTCAAGCTCACTTTGCCCTATTGAAATTTTGCATAAAATTATGCTGCTTGAAGTTTTTCTCAAAATGATATTTATGAGACTTTTACAAAATCAATGAAATCATGTGCAAAAATGGCCAAGTTGAATTAGGATGTCATTCCATGAATTTTTGTGCTCTATAAAATTTGGATGTCATTACCTAAGAAATTCTAACAAAAAACCTTTAGCAGTTAAGCATGGCGAGATAAACAAAAATATTAACATTCCTTATGTTATTTATATTGCCATTCTGGAAAATCATAAGAAGAAACTATGCAGAATATAATGGGTTTACAAATTTTAAGCTGTAGCCACAGTAAAGAACAATCCTCCATCCTTTAGCAAAGAAAATCCAAGAACATAGTTTAAAATCAGATGCATCCATGGCCTAGCAAGGAAAAATTGAATCTTGCTGTTGCAGCAAGAAGAATCAAAGTGTTTCTCCCCTAGCAAAGAAAAATAATAGGTTTGCTTCATTTCAGTATTGAGATACAAAGACCCCATAAATGTCGAGAAGTTTGCAGAGATAGCTGTGTCAGAGCCATAGTAATTCTAGGCATTATACGTTCTATTTTCAGAAACCTTGATGATTTTGCAGTAAGATGTAGCATGTTCAGGTGGTGGTGATCCATTATGCCTTGACGCTGGACTTATATTGATAGTAATGTTTTGAGACAAGAAAAGTGTGTAATAATTCTTCCATTTTCTTAGTAAGAAATCAAAGCTCATTCCATTCAGACATACTTGCAAAGATCATCATTTTTAGTTGCAGAGTTCAGTTTTATTCTTGTTGGGAGGGTGGAATGTCTAGATTATAATCTTGCAAACATATTTACATATTGATCCCGCAATTGAGATGTGACGTGCTTATACATGTTGTTGAGGATTATTTTATCCAGACAAATACACAATTTGGACACCATCATTTATAAAGGTTTTTTGTAGGGAAATCAAATAGGTTCATGTCAGGGGTGGCATTATTTATCAAGGATATCACAGAGCTTCATGTCAGGGGTAGGCCCAAAATTGTGCAATAGGAGCAAAAGGAATATTTTATCAATTCATGGACTACGGTGCAGTGTAGAGTCTTGTTTTTCCTGTACTTTTATGTTTTAGAGGAAAATAGTAGTGCAAGCGTCAGGGGCATATTCGGATGGAGATCCATTATGTCCCTACCTTTCAATATGCAAGTGATTTGAAGGCACCACTTCATCTTGATTTTTTTCCAACACCAAGATGATAATGCGATTAGTTTTGATTCCCGTTTTTGTGCCCTTCATTGAGTTTTTTTTGAGAACAAAGTTTGCCCCTCAAATGATATTTGCGACTTTTAGTGAATTTTCTGGTGGAAAAGCACTTTTCTCATGATATGAGTGGAAATTTTGAGAAAATTAGATGATACTCAACAAAAGGTTGCCAAGTTTTATTGAAAAATTTGGTGAGAATTTGGAGGATTCTTAAGGAATTCCTTACCTTCTACTAGAAAATTTGAAACTCGAACTTGTGTTGCTCCATTTTTCATTGGTCATTACCTAAAAATCATAAAAAAAATTAACAACTAGCATATGACCTTTACAAATTTTTAGGTTTCAAATTTTTAAGAGCGTAAATCAATCCTCCATCCTTTCCAAAGAAAACCAAGAACATAATTTAAAATCGATGCATCCATGGCCAAGCAAGGAAAATCCAATATCATGATTTTGTTTTTACATTTGTGGCATGCAAGAATCAAAGTGTTTCTCCCCTAGCATAAAAAAAATAATAGGTTTGCTTCATTTCAAAAGAGGAGATACAAAGACCCCATAAATGTGAGATAGTTTTTTGCAGAAAGCGCAGTCGTCATGAGCCTATAGAGGTAATTCTAGTCATTTTTTACCAGATAGATATGAATCGTCATCAGGTACTCTGCATGGATGTTTCTTTGACCATAACGACCTTAAGAATCCATCACAACTTAATTCTTTTGTTAAAAAAGCACTAGGTGAGGGTACTAACAATATAGAAAATATCAACTCCATTTTGTGTAAGATTTGAGCATGACTTCTTTAAAACCCTTTGGATGCTATTGCTATCAGTATTTGCGTTCTAAATCATACCATCAATTCAATTTTTCAATTCGTACTCGATTGTGTTGAATTATTAATAGAGAATTTGCAACTCTTGAGAAATATGCTCGAGTGACAATTCACAGTGTGCTATAATATTTTGACCCTTGTTTCGGGTCTCTCTACAAAACCCATCATCAGGGATAAGATCAAAGTCAATGCTCAAAGCATGCGAGAAAGTAATGTCCTCATAGATTTGAGCAACAACAATTTGTTCTTCATTAAATCTGCTTTGTCCTTGACAGTGTCTGATTTTTTCTTGAGCATTGAGCTCATGGCAGACCATAAATGTTTCAGAAATGTTGTGGCCTCCATTTTTATTTCCATTAAAGGATTTTACTTACCTAAATGTTTTATAGCCAACTTACTATCCTCATTAAAAACCAAAGACAACTTACTATCCCTTTGTTATTATAATTTATTCTTTTATTCTTACTGTTATATTCATTATCTTATTTTTTGAATTCGCCCGCAATTCAATAACGTACTTACAAGTTAAAGTTTATTGCAAAACCTCGACTTCTTGCTTGCGATGCATGTTTTTTCCTTGTGCCATGCTAGATTTGTATACGTATAGCTAATTTTGTTTTAATTTATAAAAGGAATCCTGAATGTTTTATTTCTGCATTTTTAAAGTTCAAGGCACAAATAATTCGTCTAATATTTAGCAAGTTTTGCTCGCAGAAACAATTGTTGCGTACGTTGTTTCATTGACGACAGCAGCTGCTACAAAAGTAATTGAAGTGGATCTATTGCGGCATTGTCCTGGATTGAGGTGATTTAAATTTTTTGAGCATTTATAACTACATCGACCTGTGCGCTATATCGTCCACATTGTTCCCTGCCTCAATACATATAATGTAACTCAAACTTTGCAAAGCCTGAAGAAACAACATTAACGACTTATGTTAATTGCATTTGTTGGTTGCAGTGCTTGCATAATACATCTTTGATTGAGCCAAACGCTCCTGCATTTATTCTCAAATCGCTTGCGCTTCGCAAAAAGGTAACTTTCTGAGGTTATGAAACGTCACACCATCTTCTAAGGTCATTAAAGGTAGTTTATGTTTTCATCCCGTTCTATCGCTGAATTACAACGAGCCCCCATATTTCAAATTGCTAGGAAAGCTCAAACTTGCATTTAACAAAATAGAACTTCTCTTTTCTTTTCCATATGTATTCCATTAATGTCCATTACATAACTATAATGAAGATAAAAGTAAAAAATATGTACAGAATAATACTAATATGCCCATTGATTAAAATTAAATACTCTAGACAAATAAACTAAAAAGCCATATGACAACATAAAAAAAAGGGACTAAGAATAAATCAACAAATTTTCGAACAGGATTGCAACATTTCCGAAAAGCTAAATAGTCTTACACATAATGGAGATAAACTTGACTGAAGGAGGTGTGCTGAGCATCATTAAAGAATCCCCCCATAACGGCTTGACACTACAACTACTGAACTTGTCGCCATTGCGTTCATCGTTCAACTCTGCAATTCAACACCGAGTGGACCTGTCAGACGGAAATCATATTCAACCTGCCCTGCTTCCCTCTAAGTTTGCAGGCCATGTACTCGACAAAATATTGCAGGAAGGGTCCATTGTGCTGCTCCGAAAATATGTCTGCAGAAATTATAATAAAGATCTGTAAGTTGCATCTACGTCATTGTTTGAGTTTTGTTAAGTCTTATTTTCTGATTTTCTAATGTTGACTATTCTTTCCTTGTGTTATAGGACGGTTCTTATTACTGACATGGACAATATTGTCTCCACCTGGCCAAGGCAAGGAACACCTGTTCCCGTCCCTGAACATATTTTACGAGGGAAAGAAACAGTATGCGAATCAACGCCCCCCGCACACACTCAGCTGTCTCCAAACACACCCGCCTGCAATAGATACACTACTGCTAACAGTGAAAACAATTGCACAGACATTTCTGGTTTGACTTTAACGTCAAGGATATGGACTATAGAAGGCAGGGCTCTTGCTAAAACAACTCTCAGAGAGTACCAAAATACAAAGGGCAGTGGCGTCATCTTCGCCTTTGATTTTGTGGACAAAAAGGCGAAAATAAGAATCACTTCTTTCAATGATGTTGCAAAAAAATTCTATGCACAAATAGAAAATGCAGGACTATACAGTATATCTAATGGCAGAGTGGGTAAAGCAAATCGTTCTTACAACCATTTAAATAACGAATTAGAAATTTTCTTGCTTCCCTCGTCTACTGTCACTCCTGCAATTGAACTACAAAATGATGTTCCCCTCCATCACTTCCACTTCAAAGAAATAAAAGATATACCGTCCATCCCTGCACGCTCAATGGTGGACTTAATTGGTGTTGTGATGGCCATTTCTCCTTGCTCGACCATTCGTCGCAGAGACAATTCTGAGGCTATAAGGAGAACACTATTAATGCGAGATATGTCCGGCTTCAGTATCTCCGTAACCTTATGGGGCCAACATTTACACGATCTTTGCGAAGAGTTGTCAGAGATACTCTCAGTTCCAGATTTTCCAATCTTGGCAATAAAATATGGCCGTGTTTCAAATTTCAATGGCACAATTGTTGACACCATTTCCGCTTCAAAATGCTACGTCAACCCTCCGATTTCTGAAACACAAGCTCTCCGCGATTGGATATCATCGCCAAATTCACATGTTCCATGCCCATCTGTCACCAGCAAAGATGGGCCTCCACAATCTATGGTTGCCAATGCTACTTTGTTACAAATTTTAGAGATGGGAAATCTCGAAACGAATGAGTGGGTAACTGTTGAAGCTGAAGTATCGAACATCGACATGGATAATTTCTTCTACATGGCTTGCCCAAGAACAGTCAATGACAAACAATGCAGAAAAAAGGTTCAGGAACAAATTGGTGGTAAATGGTTTTGCAAAAAATGCAATATTCATGTTCAAAACTGTAATTACAAGTACGCTCTGCGTATGGATTTGAAAGATGCTACAGGGGAGCTGAAAGGGGTTACTGCTTTTGATGACACTGCAGAAATGATAATGGGAATTTCAGCCACAGACTTGCAATTTCTTTGCATTGATAATGATGCCACACAGGAGATTTTTGATCATGTCATTGGACATGCTTTCCTCTTCACTCTTTCTCTTAAAAAGCAAACATACAATGGAACAACCCAATTAAAATGTGTTATTCTTAAGTCAAAGACAACATGACATATACTACGAATTCCACCATATGGGTGTTCTACATTTTGTTAATGCACAGATCCTCCCTCCACAACTACGCTCTTTTTGCATTCCTTTTTTCCCATAGTACCTTTTCCAAGTTCAGGTTTTTAAAAAGAATATTGTAACTTCCTTGCTATATGTATTCCAACAATACAAAAAAACAAATAGTATTTTCATAAATCAACTACAGTCATCCACTAAGTTTTTATTCCTCTGCAATATTTGTCATATCTCCCTCTTATATGGTTATGAAAGAAATTATTTCATGTTGCTCTTGTCCAAAATCAATCGTTTGTTATCATTACCCATGTGTACAATTGCATTTGTTACTATCTTCTCGACCAAAATTTAATGTTTGCACGTTATCATGCATGAACATCTATATTTACGTTTCTGTAATTACTTATACACTAATTACTTTTTGCTCATCAAATTTCTTGCAGAAAACTCCAACATTCAATTTTGTAACGTTCAAATGTCTCCTCCTCAAACAAGGGAACGTAAACGAGCGTATTACGTGAAAAACAGGCTACACATCACTGAGCAGCAACGTCGTAGATACCACGCTCGCAGGCTGGCTAGCGCACCTCAAACCTCGCTTCATCCGCAACAACCGCAGATTCAAGCAACCCCGCCAAGTATTTCTGCTTCCACCTCCTTTTCCAGCCCACCTTGCCCCAATCTGCAGTGCATAAATGATTTGCCCAGCAGTTGTAGTTCCCATACACATTCTTCCCCATGTTACACCTCCACTTCCACTTCAGCCACCAACATTTATGCATATACTCCCTGGCCTTCTACCACACCCAAAATACCATTGACACTTCCTTCCTTTAAGCAAGCACAACAATCCTTCCGTAAAAGAATAGATACCTTTGCAAATATGAATACTTGCTCTATCTGTATGGAAAGCTACCCAGGAATCACCGGGAAAATGAGAGACCAGAAATACGTATGCAATAGATGCTTCGCTGAGAAAAATGGTCATCGCTTCTCTACATCGAACAACATGAATCCAGGCCATCAACCTGCAATTCTTAAATGCCTTACACAAGTTGAGGAAATGCTTATTGCAAGAGTCAATCCAATCTTACAAGTTAGCCAAGTTCGTGGGGGACAATACAAATACACTGGCCACACTATCAGTTTCCCACAAAATATTGAATCTATTGTTAAATACCTTCCACGGCGTCTAAACGAAGTGGACATCTTGCTTTTACAGAGAAAAGGACATAACCAAACAAAGTATGATTTCTATGTCAGCAGATCACGTGTTTGGGATGCTCTCCAGTTCAAAATTGCAAACGACCCTTACTACAAAGATGTTCTGATCGACTACGAAGCCTTGTCCTCTTTGCCAATTGAACAAACCAATGTTTCTTCCATCTTGCGAACAATTGAAATAAATTATCCCCCTCAAGAGGAAATTCCCCTTGTATCTGATCTAGAAGAATTTACATCTCCCGATAGTCAATCCCTTCCATCATCCTTTGTCCCAGTTTTCCCTAATTCAGGTACTGAAGAGGAAGAAATTCAACGGTTCTTGATTGGTTCAACAAATGGCTCGCCCTTATCATTACCTTGGCCTGAAATTGGCCTTTCCCCAATCAATGAATACAACACAGAAGGCTTGTTTTCCATGGCTTTCCCGACCTTGTTTCCCACAGGTTCAGCCATGTTTAAACAACCTCGCATGAAGGAGGTCCAACTTCATGAATATGCACTGCACCTACTCCGTTACTTTGACAACCGCTTCGGAGCACACCCCAGGTTCAGGTACTTTTTGCTCAACCTCATCATGCGGCATCGTAGCCAAGCAACAGCTTTTGTCTTCATGAGACAAGATATCCTTCAAAACATTCCAACATCTATAAGTGACTTGCGACAACGCCTTCAAGCTAATCCAAATGATGCACTCCCACAAAATCTCATGCGTTTTGGCGCGTCGCTTCGCGGAACTAGGTCTTTCTGGTTGAAAAGTAGAGGCGAACTTTCTGATATGGTTGAACAACTAGCAACACCGACTTTGTTCTTCACTTTAAGTGCTGCTGACACCAAATGGCCGGACCTCCATAGTGTAATGCCTGACACTAGCCCTGCAGATCCTCGTGAAGCACAACAATGGAGGAACCATAACATTATCTCCAACCCTCATCGAGTTTCTGCTTACTTACACCAAAGATTCACAGTATTCCGCGAAGAGGTCTTGCAAAACTACTTAGGAGCAACAGACTACTGGTATAGGTAAAAAATGTCTCTTCGTTTATTTCCTCTTCCAGAAAACTTCCTTATATTTGTTCATCTCTTTCCACGAATGAATGGCATCATAACCCTTCCTCTTACTTATTCATCTCTTTCCAGGTACGAGTGGCAACATAGAGGATCTGCACATGTCCATGGGTTCCTTTGGCTTCCAGAAGCACCCAATGTGGAGACGATTGACTGGAGTGACACGTCTGCTATCAACCAAGTTAGAGAGTACTTCGACAAACTTCTTTCCGCATGGAATCCCCATTCAATTTCATGTAGATCAGAATACATTCACCGTCCACTCCAAGATGATCCATGCTTATTAAAGACATCTGAAATATTGGCAACCGATCCTCTTTTAGACTTAGAAGAAATTCTAAATCGAGTGCAAAGGCATACCAAATGCTCTGAACGTACATGCTGCGCGAAAAAAAAAATGGCATGGAATGCAGGTACAAAGCACCTTGGGAACTACTTCAACAATCAACACTAACAGTCAATGACACACACAAAGTCCAATACATGCCTGCCAGAAATGATGACAGATTGAATATCCACAACCCCGCCATGCTATCCATCTGGAGAGCCAATGTTGATTGCCAGCCTGTACTCTCTAAGCATGCAGTCCTTAAGTATATTGCAAAATATGCTTCCAAAGCAGAGCGACGCTCTGAATCATACCACCAAATGCTCTCAAGAATATCTTCAACAGCCGATCCCCATCAACCAGCCAAGGTTGCCTTCCGAAAAATGCTTACAGATAGTGTCGTTGATCATGACATAAGCGCCCAAGAAACATGTCACATGCTGCAAAAGTTGCCTCTTGTTCTTTGTAGCCGATCCTTTGTTTCACTGAATGTTGGAAAGAAAATTTTGCGTCGCATCCCTCCAACCAATCATCCAAACTCTGAGCCAACCAATTTCATAGATGCATACATGAAACGCCCAACCCATATGGAATCAATTACACTGATCGAAGCAGCAAGAAGCTGGTCTCACAACAAGCTCCGAGCAGGTGAAAAATGGAAGCAACGGTCAACAAATGCTATTGTGCGCGTCTCCCCTAGATTTTACTCCATCCCCAATGACCATTCCCCTTCCTTTGAACTCTTCTGTTGGAGTGAACTTCTTCTCTACAAACCTTTTCGCAACATCCCCGCAAACATTGGAACCACATCAGAGCAAGTCATTTCCAACTGGCTATTACTCAAAGACTTTTATCATCCTTGGCATGTCAAACGCATATCCATATCAAATGATTCCTCTTCCTCTGACGAATCCCCTTCAGATTCTGAAAACTTAGCTCCCACTCCATTACATTCTGAATGGGAAATTTTATCTCGATTACGTCCGAATACTTCCATGTGCCTTGACAAGTTCAACATGCTAGGCCTTCGAGACTTTGACTTACATCACAATTGGCTCCAAAATGGCGTACCGCTTCATTTACATGACATTGCCCCGTCATTCATCGATATGTCCAAAAACACTACACCAATCCCTTTCCGCATGCAAAATTCCACATCCAGGAAACACTTTTCTCTCCAGAACAACACCAGGCTTTCAATACTATAGTCAACCATTACAAGCAAGGAACTATTTCACCCCCTCTAAAAATGATTATACAAGGTACTGCAGGCACAGGTAAATCTTATCTCATAAACAAAATCCGCAATGCATTATCCTCGACAAGCCTGCAACAACCATCTCCTCTCCTGGTCATCGCACCTACAGGAGTGGCCGCATTCAACATTTCCGCATCGACCATACATGTTGCGTTACGCATTCCAATAAAAGAAATAAAACCACTCGAAGGCATGTCACTTTCCACTCTCCAACAATCCCTACAACATGTTCGCTACATTCTCATTGACGAAATGAGCTTCATAGGCCCAACACTCCTTGCAAAAATTGATTTCCGTCTTCGTGAAGCCTTCCCCCACTTTAAATCAACCGCATTTGGAAACAGATCCATCATTCTCGTTGGTGACCTTGGCCAGCTACCCCCAGTCAATGACGTTCCACTTTACGTCGGCCACACCTACGGAACAAACCTATGGTTTAGTTTCACAACATGCATCACACTTACAACAATATTTAGGCAACAAGGTTCAAATGACGCCCAAATTTCCTTTCGACAACTACTACTAAATATCAGAGATGGAATCCCACTCCTCCACGACTGGAAAAAACTTATCCAACGAACAAACTCCCAAATACCTGTTGCCGACATAACACCCTTCCTTCTAGCTCCACATTTGTTTGCAACAAATGACCTTGTCGACCAACACAACCTCAACATGCTAAAATCCCTCAATTCACCAATCGCACGCTCCAACGCTGAACAAACAAGGCGTAACTACTCTGAGGAACATGATGAGGAGCAACTCGAACCAATTATTCTCCTCTGTAAGCAACAAAAGGTTATGCTCACCGCAAATTTGTGGGTTGAAGCTGGCCTTGTGAATGGCTCCATTGGCCCCATTATCGACATTGTCTACGCCCCATCATCATCCCCTCCTGCTCTTCCACTTTTTGTTGTAATCGACTTCAACAAATACAATGGCCCTCCTTGGAATCCACATTTCCCCACCCATGTCCCCATACCCCCAATCTCAAGAGGCAACCGCAGACAACTTCCTTTAAAAATGGCCTGGGCACTTACAATCCATAAATCGCAAGGGCTTACTTTACATAAAGCAACTGTGGATATAGGTTCTTCAGAATGACCAGGGCTTACTTTCACCGCATTTTCTAGAGTCCCCTCCTTAAAAGACCTGCGCATTTCACCCCCTTCTCTTTCGAACGCTACTCCAAAATGTCCCTTTCCCGACACCTCCTTCAAAGAAAGGAGGAGGAATCAAGACTACAAAATCTTCATTTCGCCACATCCGTACCATAATCCACCCCCACCCCCCCTCCCCCCCCCCCCCCCTCGCCGCATTCAATCACATTGAAGCTCCCCAACGCTCTCTGCTTCCACTCTCAAACAAGTAAGTAAACGTTCCAAAACAAATTGGTGTCGATTACAAATTTCTAAAAATTTAGAATAAATTACATTGCACTTTACTTAACAATTGTGCAATGATGCCTACAGGTTAGGGTCGACTGGTGCGGAGGGTAAAGGCTATGGAGCGGTGGCTTGCAAAAAAAAAAAAAGGCCGACAAATGCCAACAGCTTTATTTTTTTCCTTTATGTAAATTGCCTTTCTTTCTCATGTACAGCTTTCTCCCAATCTATAAACAATTCGCTATGTAAAAAACATGTTCTTATAAATGACAAATCAATTACTTAACATTCTAAATAGAAACAACACAAAAAAACGTCTACAATAACGTATACTTCGGAACTACAGGATTTCCAATACATTCGTAAAAAACAACATGCACATTAATCAACCCAAAAACCAACTCCATACACTTAATAATGCACTTCCTGTCTACATCATACTACACACCCGACCCAATAATAACCCTCATTTTGCAATAAAACACCCACCCATCCCTTACGGCGTCAACATTGCACGCTTCATCGTGCGATTGCTAGTACTACGCTGAAAGGTGTCTCAAATGAGAATGAGCCTTCCAGTTTCTAACACGGTATAGGCTATCCAATGACAGGGAGTGATGGTCATGTGACGTTGACGTACGTGTGCATTGGGTTCATCCACGTGGCAAGCATGCGTTATGCGCTGCAACAAACGTGAAAAGTTATGTAACCGAGTTTGATTTGTTTTCAATTTGCCTGTTTGTTTGCTTGAATGCAAATTTGGGGGTTCCCAGATTAATTTTTTTGACTTTCTCTGCATTTCTCTACAGCCTATTGAATTGTTGCAGCGAATGCTGACTGTCTGCTTGTTGGACGCCGTGTTTTAGTGACAGGTAACTAATCTTTTGGCGCGGGATTTGAAATCCTTATTATGATTGACGTGGACATTTCTTGTTATAGAGGAGGATTTTAAATCGAAAGATAATGAGGTGAGCAGGGTTGGGCTCCGGCTTACGGAAGTCACGGGGTCCTGTGTTGTTGTTGTGGCGCATAAGCATGGAGTCGTCTTGTCTGGCGGGGATGTGCCCTACAAGGTTAGACAAAAACAAATTCCCGCTTTTTATGGGTATTCCAAATACGAACCCTTTAATTGTTTTGAATTTGTTGTTTTGTTTTTTTCAGGGTTTTTAAACTATTTTTTATTAACTAAAATCTAAATTTTAAGCTAATCTAAATAAGTACAACAATGTAAAAGATGAACAATAAAAAAGTAATATAATGCTAAAAATTTATCTGATATTTTAAATAAATTGAAATAAATTAAACAAGAGGGATAGGGTACTACCTGCAAACGTACTTACCTTGCGGTGAGCTAGGATTGGGAAGAATGTTGGCACGGTGGAACATAGTGTGATGATGGGCTCTAGAAAAATACCAAAGTGACATATCTAGCTTATTGGGGTGCTTGGGGAGAATTAGGGCGCCCGGGGTGCCATGGATTGTAGAAACAGATCTGAATCGGTTCGTATATGGTCACTTAGTCTTCACATTTATTCACTTTTGGTAGCACTAATGTCGCACTAAGCTCGTTGGTGTTGCTATAAAATCACACTGAAGAATGACCTGCAAAACCCCACACAAAGCATCAAATTCCAAAAAAAAAAAGATGCATACGAAGGGGGTCGGGTTGACCTTGGTGGACTTACGACTAAGTGTTGCAAAGTGCATCTCGAGGCATCGAGTGTAGTTTAATGTGATTGTGTGCAAACATGTGCCTAAGATGCCCTATCATCAATTGACGTAGAGATAGCGAGAAAGAACTAGATAAAAATGCAAATGGTGGATGGAATAGAATAGACTTTCCCTTTCCTATGTAGTGTGATGTAGAATAGATACCCAAATACAATTTCTTGTCCTATGTAGTAGATATGCCCTCTAATAGAATAGTCTACCCATATAATCGTATGTATGTTGTGCTTACATAAGGATTTCTTGCTCAAATTTTGACACTAATGACCCGACATACCGACTAGTACCTAGGGGAATGGGAGGGAAAACCGCAAAGACCAACCTCGAATAAAGAAAATTAAATCAAGTAAGACGGGGATGGGGCGCCGCACTAATCCTTCCTTGGGTGCCCAGTCAGCACCTGAGACGACAATTGTGCTAGAAATGATAGATAGGAGCTCTTCAAACCTGACCAAAACTCTATGTAGAAATAAATGACGACTGTGTAAGACCAACAAAAGGACCGACTAAACTGATGACTGAACTATGAGATGGATCATTAGTGAATACTTTTCTTGTGCAAAATCCATATATAAAACAAAAAACTTAGAGGTATAATTGTAATAACAAGTGCATGATTTTGTGACTACGCTTTTGTTTTGTGGATTATTTTACCGATTTTTGGTGGTTTTTTTTATGGATTTTTATGGTGGTTTTCTTATATATTTGGAAGCATATGTGTTACAAGAGTTTCGTCCCATGGCATGGCATGGTGTTGAGTCGCATGTTGCGGGGTTTTCAAAGATGTATGGAAAATGTTTGCAAAGCATCCTTTTCGCATCAATTATGGGGAAAAAGGCTTGTGCGTGAGTCGAAGGCCATGTTTTTAATCCACCTTTGTCTTATTTATCGAGATCTTATATTTTGATCGGATGTTGGTTTTGGTTTTGTGAGTTATATTTCCTTTTCATAGGTGAAGCCATGTGGTTGTGGTATTTTCCAAAGATTCGTATTTCTCTCACCTTTCTACCCGTTGATGGGTTTACAATGTCCAATTTATTAATGCGAAGGGGTTTAACAAGGATAAAATGTTAAATGTCCGGGAACAAAGTGTTTTTGTATTCCAAAGGTGAAACATGCGTCAATAATCCAAATTGGGATTTTATATGTTCTCTGTGTTGTTATCTTTCATGACTATTGATTTAAAAGAATTGAATATTTTTTATTTTTAATTTTCTTAGATCGATGGGTTGCAACGAGGTCCCCACCCATAAATATATGCAGAAAATGATATTCAAAATTTAAAGATTATACAAGCCTCTGAAAATTAGCGGTATATTCTTGGTTGTAGATAATACATATTTACCTTGGTTACATTCAAGGCCAGATAGGTTCTTATTATTTTTGTTTGCTGCTCCCTGATTGTTTGTTATCCTACGTTGTTTTTCGTCCAACCATTTTTCTTGAAGGGGGATCAATATTGACCTTTTTGTAATGTTTCTTCATAGAGAGGAGGTGGGACACAAACCTATGGATGCAGATTTGCTCCTACCTGATTTCTCTTGGCTTTTTCTTAGTATCTTTCAGTAACTACTTATGACATTTAATATTGGTACTCTGCCTCTAGAGCAAAATTTAGAGGTTTTGTCCATCAGTTCTGTTCTACCATTTGTGTTTCTCTTCACCCTAAACATATTTGTTCCACACCTACGGGTTTACTATTTACATATATTCCATCAATTTTTAAACCTGGGCACTAAATGTTGCCTTCTTCGACTTCAGTTGTAGAGTTCAAATCCACAACCACGGTTTCTTCCACAACCACGGTTTCTTCCACAACCCTTCTATTATATTAATGATTTTTCATTTTAAAGTCTGCGAAAGGAGGCCTTTGAGTTCTGGTTTCATTTTCTACAAATTTATTTAGGTAAATTTCCCAAATTCATTTAAGAGATCTAAAAAATCATTTTGTGTCAACTTCTTTCCAAATGCAAATAAACAAATGTAACTACTATTGTAAAAACGAGGGAAAAAATGGTAGAGCATAGTTAGTAACAATTTTTGTATCTATAACGTTGAAATTATGCAATAGAGTATACATTCAACCAAACTTAGTTACACATATTTGAAATAGAAATATATTCTTCCCAAATGACTTTGAATTTTTGTTTTATGGATGGGGAGAATCTTAGCTAGGTTTATTTAAAGGCGACATGGTTTTCTTTAATGTTTTATGTTCCGTTGTTTTATATATGCATGTTGTTTTGGTTAATTAACTTATTTTGATGAGCTTTTTTGGTTTCAAGGAAAAACTTTTTGTTTATAGTATGCAGCTCTATTTGTAAAAAAATAGAATAGTGTGTTTAATTTTCTAAAAAATTGTTTTCTATTGTTAATGCTTACTCTTACATCCACTTTTCTCCTTCAACACGTGGGGTATGTGCTTTTGACTTCGCCAGAATTTTTGTGTGTTGAGGGGTGTAGACACAAAATCATGCACTTTGGGTAATTATCTAGTCCCGATTACATACTACTATTCATATGATTCTTAAGTACGAAAAGTAATAATTAACCCATGTCTTTGGCCACTTTCTTTGCTTTATGCTTACTTTTTCATCCCTTGAGTCTTACTTTCTTAGTTTGTCTTTTCACCTTTCGGCATTTATCATCCTGACAAAAGCGCTCGGCCACCAGGGATAGTAGTGTTATGTTTGTGGACCTCTGTTTTCATGTTAGAGTGTGGTACACCTTTTATGTGTTACACTCGGGTATTTTTACGGCGGTCCCGCTCACCGTGAGCGGGTCGGGGGGTTTGGGGGTCAAGCCCCTCGATCGGGGGGTTCGGGGTGAAGCCCCTAAAGCAAATTTTCATGGGTGGTTTATTAACCCATGGGTAATGGGTAACCATTATGGGCTGTTTTTGGCCCATGGTTTTTGTACCCATGGTTTTTCGCCATGGTTTTGATACCCATAGTTTTGTATCAAATCGCTTAAGCAATTGTCTATTTATATGGTCTTATGCATATGATAGATAGACAAGCAAATGTATTGCAGAGATGTGCTTTGAAATAGGGTGTGAATTTCAGAGAGTTTGTTGAGCATAGCTCCAAACGGATCTGGTATTGTATTGAGAAAGTGGAGGCTTGTAATAAAATCTGAGCAAGTGATTCTTGGTGGACGTAGCCCATATTGGGTGAACCACGTTAAATATTGTCTCTCTATGTTGTGTTATTTATTCTGTACTTTTATTTGAGATATGTAATATTTTCTGCATATTAGTTTCTACTGTTGTGATTCTGTAAGGGATTATTCCGCATATTTTATCTCTTATTTCCTAACAAGTAGCACCAAGCACTCTTGTCCCCTCTAGCGCCCCTATCCTCTCTTTACTTACTTGCACCTTTTAGGTCTTTTCTAGCCATTTGAGAATCTTATCTTTTTGGTAGTCGACATTTTCGGGGTTAATTATGAAATTCAAACAAGGGACTCATGTAAATATAAAGTTATGTGATCATAAGGAAGGACCAAGCACTAAGCAAACCTATCTCCACCTAAGGTTGCATCTATAAAAGACATCTAGAGCTCCATTTGCATCCATCTAGTGCCATCACAAGGGACACAAGGTTGGTTTTCTGCATACACTTCATAGGAGGGGAGTTTATTCTATTCCATGCACACATTATTTACATTCTACATATAGCTACTTGCTCGTAACTTCTAAGTACGACACACACAAGAGAAATCTAGGGCACACTTATTCACACAAACACAAAACTACTGTTATCCATTTTTACCCCTAGGTAAAATGGATGACAAGGGGTCAAAGTTTAGTCAGAGCTGCCAACTCGGTTGAGTTGGTGAGCGAGCTAGAAAGTATCTCGGTTGAGCTACGAGGTCTCGCACAGTGGTAAGCTCCGTCGTGGCTCGAGAGTTGGTGAATGCATTAGTGAGTTGGGGAATGCGTTGGACGCTGGATGAAGTCGAGTAGCTCTGCGAGGAGCTCGGAAAATGGACGGGAGCTTGAGTGTTTAATTTGGCACAAGACGAATATTGTAGGTTGGATGGAAGTTAGACGGTCGTCCAACCCAATCTAGTTGGACAATCATCCAACCCCATAGGTTGGATGACCGACGTTAGATAACTCATTTTCGGAGTTGGTGGTCGCGCATAGTTGAATTGGATAAGTTTGAGGCGATTTCATGCGACGGAAGTGGGGTGTAAAGTAATCACTCATCAGTCGACTTGGTGAGCCCGAGAGTTGTTTGGTTGGTGCAACATGGAAAAGGGTAGGTTGGTGCGGGGTTGTAAAGAGGTTAGATGGTCGTCCAACCCAACATGGTTGGATGGCTCGGTTCAACAACTCAATGAGATGATCCATCGCGGTTGGCGGGAGATAGAGTCGGGGAGATTTGATGAGGAAAACAACAGGTCCAAGTACAAAAGAAGGGTCACAGGTCCAGCTCTCACGGTTGGATAGCTGACATCAAAATCATTAATGGTGTAAGCGAACATTAATGGTGGTAGTTAAGGTAGTTCAACCACCGTCAAGTTTTTAATGCTACATATCGTGGATTTAATGCAAGGTTGGTGAGAAATTTTTTTATATAATGTAGTCGACCCATTCATTTTCAAGGAGTTTTTAGAGATGTTTTGGGCATGATGAAACTCGCCAATTTGTTTTTTCAAATTCTTTGAGCTGCGAGCCTTCTCTTGGGCTTGTCGAGTGGAATTGTGCATGTATTTCATCATGTAATGGACTATGCATATTTTAAGAGCAATAAAATCTATGTTTGTGGTGTTTTATAACCCTTGCATTGTTTTATTGTATCTCCTTTCCTCTCTATCATGTTTGTCTTTATGTGCATGTAAATCTCACTTGCAGGTGTAGGATGTTGTGTTTTTTGGAGATTTGACGGAAGATGGATATTTGGAGTCACAGTGTCACATTGGTTTGGCCTCTCTCAACTCCATTTTCCTTCCATTCTCCCTCAAACACGATATCTCACCCCCTTTTTTGTGCTATAACCTCTATAGTGTAGGATTTCCTTTTCATGCACTATCTCTCCTCTTTCTTGGCATGGTTAGATTAGGATTAGTTAGCTACATTTTCCCTTTAGTAGTAGTGTTAGCAGTAGGATTATGTAGAGGAATTAATCCTTCTCTAGAGGACCATCTCAAGTTCGCAAGTCCCATAGCTTGAGAGATGGTCCCATATTACCCAACCACATCAAATGCCTCGGTCACATGTTATAAACTTGGGGTGTAGACACCCAAGTTTAGGTCACATTCCCCTTGGTCCCTTTCAAGTAATTAATGTAACACATTTAACTCGACCATGACAACTTTACCCCGTATTAATAATCATCCTCACGTTATTAATTAATTTAATTATATTAATTAAGTTGGTTTAATCCCCACACCTCCACCTCATCATGACACCTCACCCTGGACCCATTCTAAGGGCATTTAACTCATAGTGGATCGAGTCATCACCCTTAGCACCGAGTCATTGCCCTTAGACTGAGTCATCACCCTCAAAGACTTTGAGTCATCACCCTCAACACTGAGTTATAACTCCTAGTGTCGAGTCACTAACTTGACCTAACTAACTAAGACTTATTCCTAAACCTAATTGGACCTCTCCTAAGTTCTTCCTACCTTCTCTCATATGAACTCTAATTCCCTAAGTAGACTCAATGAAAAAAGCACACCAAATCTAGGAAAATCTGCCTATTATCTCGTAAAAAGGTCTATTTCACCCTAACCGATGCCGGTTTACCCATCGCCGATGTCATTTTACCTACACCGCCATCGGTTCCTTTATATACAACTTTACAACTCTTTACCCGGTTGGTCATTTCAGTTTTGGGAATTCTATTGCAATCAAGTGAGGATCTCAGAGCCATTGCTTCATCCAAACGATGTCTACACATCATTAGAGAGCAGCAAAAGCCAATGATTTCCTTCCGGATCATTGGAAGATGTACTAACACATAGGTTGTCTTGGCACGACATTGAACTAGTCATCACCTTACCAATCAACCACCAACCTCCTCCCTACTATGAGACCTTCATAAAGCAACAAGTAAGTAATGTTATTTAATTGTTTGTTCTTACCTTATTTTAGATCTCTTACTTCCTTCAAGATTTTGAGTTTCGCTATTACCTAGATATCTCCATATTCCCACTAATTCACCAACCCAACCACTTTCATCATTTTAACCTTTTGTGACCCCCTCTATATTCCCGAGTCTTCTCGCTTATATCACAAGCCTAACCATACCCCCTCACTCTTTGTGCAATCACAAAGAAGCCCAAAAACCATTTTATTAATTTATTGCCAATTTCCCCTACGGATGTCGGTTTACCCTATTGTCGCCATTTTTATCCCTATACCAACATCGGTCCCTAACCGATATCGGTCTCGATGTAATTTTATACCTTTGACCAAAGAAGCCTATCCATCAACCCAAATCAACCCAGACCTTACCCGATTAATCCCAAACCTCTTGTTAGACCTCTGTCGGACTCAGTAAAACCCGTAACAACCTACTAAACTTCCGCGATCTAGTCATAAATTTTCCTATTAGATTAGATTTACTTATTGTATTTGCACGATAAATCTAAATCGTATAACTATAGTAGGATTTATTTTATTTCACGATACTTGATGCATTAATTTGTATTTGAAAGTGGATTGATAGCCTCCTAAGAAGTACAACGCTTCCCATTTAGCATCTGCTAGGTAGTCCACTAACCTATATTATTAATGACATTTTGTGGTCTTGTTGTGTTTCCTACAAGTCACCCCTCAGTAGCTAAAGGGAAGTTGTTCACGATCAGCTTGGATCAAAAGGTCATTAATGTGTGCATTCAACCTTCATCCTACATTTTATTGGTATTCCTCCTAACCTATTTCCTATTCAATTTTAACTAGAAAAAATTTAGGTGAAACATCTCGGCACTCCCAAAGGGGGACCCATTTGGATTCTTTGCATTGTTCATTCTTAGGGAAAAATCTTGTGTGTCTATTTTCATTTGAAACACGTTCACATTAAGTTTCTTCTCTAGAAACAATGTTTTCTTTTAACTATCTTAGTGACATTTTTTGGGGTTAAAAATAACTTTTCTTTCTTTTCTTGCATTGCATTTAGTAAAATTCATACCCTTAATCTCTTCATAATTTGTTCTCATCGAATATAATTTTTCAATTTGGGTTTTAAAACTTGTGCACTTACATTGTTGAGTTTGTTGCATTATAGCTTATCTAAAGTGTGGTCAACCTATATGCTGGAAGTCATGCCCAGCTGATGGTTGAAAAAATGAACCGTAGCTCACATTTTGCACACTCTCTCTACCAAATCAATAGAAACAAACTACACAGTTCTTGAAAAACATCTTTCTTGGAAGAATCTTCAATGATCACATGATCAGAGGATTGACAATGGACTTCAGCCGGTTTCTCTGTCCAGTCATCCTCTTAGAGAAGGATCTCCCACGCCAAAAATTACCTAAAACTAGCCATAGTTTTCGGCTTTTATAGGGCACCTTTATTAAACCAAAAATTCTATTCTACTTACAATCAATTCTAAATGGCATAAGCCACAACATAAAATCTACAGCTTAGGATTTCATGTTTATTAGCTTTTTATCTAATTGCATTTTGAGGTGTGAGTTGTGTTTCTTCATTCTTTCTCATCCTTTTACGCCCCACATCACGAATGGTGTATTCTAGTTTATTTTGGGCGTATTAGGACTCCTCATAGCCATACTCAGTCTCTGGGTTACCCCTTTTATTTGATCTAAATCACCAAAACTTCATTTTCTTTCTCTTCCCAAATTTCACAGTAACCAATATCGGTCCTACGACCACATCGTTACATCATCTCACCGCATCGGTTAATCGAATGACATCGATTTATCGATTTTTTTGTTATTTTTACCAAAATAGTAATTCTCCATCTTTTTGTTCTTTTCGTGCCTTATTTTTTTATTTCATCATGTTTTTGAGTCTCGATATCATCTTCATAGTCCAGTTGATCCATTTTCACCTTTCATTGCAGGATATTTAGATTTCTTATTTTTCTCAAGTAATTGACATTGGTCCAACTAACCAACAATGGTTACCCTCATACCGATATCGAGTTACCCCAACCGACGTCGCCTCTATATTTTTATTTTTCAAATCAAGACAATGATCTAATCACATATGTTGGACTTTTTTCTCCATTCCTTATGTGTTTTGCATCATCAACGGGGATAAAATACCCATTCTATTACTAGTCACGGGGTTTTGACTCGTAGACATGCCAATACCCTTGTGTTTCACTAGCGCCAGCCGCTTCCACCTAGTCCATCCCCACCTACTATTTTATCTCCCATGGACCCCAACCAGCCTATTACCATACACACTTTGGTGACGAGGAGTTTGCGAGACTCCTTGATCAAAACCTCGTCATCTTACAACATTATTTGGCCCACTCATCCACCAGAGACTCCTCAAGGAAAATTATCTACAGCATGCATGTATCTACCCCCCGTGTCTTGGCACCCACTTTTGCATCCACCTTTACTAGTACATCTTTACCCGCCTTTTCTTCATCACCTGTGGTTTCAGAGTTGGACCCTATGTTAGCGGTAATTTCCGCACCTGTAACAACTACCACATCCTCGACGTCTGTCACCCCTACGACATCTGCCATACCATCATCCACTTCACATGTGCCCTTTGCATCCAAGCCACCTTTAGTGTCATGAACCCCTACTCCTTTCCAAAATTTTGTCCTCTCCATCCCACAATCTCTTCCACCGATCTCCACGAGAGTATTTTCCTCCACCCTACCTACCTACACCTATCATAGTTAGACCCTATGTTAGCGGTGTAATCTGTGCACCTACAAAACTACTTTGCACCCTTGAAGTCCGTCACCCTACGACGTCTGCCATACCATCATCCACTTCACATGTGCCCTTTGTATCCCAACCACCTTTAGTGTCATGAACCCCTACTCCTTTCCAAAAAAATTCCTCTCCATCCCACAATCTCTTCCACTGATCTCCATGATAGTATTTTCGTCCACCCTACCTACCTACACCTATCATCAACAACCACCTATCTCATCTATAGCCTATTCTCGGGTATTTTCCTATGACATACATCCCCTCTCATATCCCTTCATCACAATTTTTGTACTCGGCACCACCACACACTGGGATGCCATCCACGTTATACCCACCTTATCTACCCCCTCATACCGTAGGGGTGCCCCGTCATCACAACCTACCAACGATCTCATCAAAATGATGATGGATAAGATGTAAACATTAGAAGCTTTATCTCCGGCTCACATAACTCTCGACTTATGAGGAGATCTCAGTAATGATCCTATTCACTTTTGTGCCAATTCGTCCATACCCGACGCATTGGGAAATGCCAAAATTCAACCGATTCAATAACAAAGAAGATCCGTAGCAAAATTTGTGGTCTTTTAAACGTGTGTGTTACTTGATCACTCATGATGATGCATTGCTTATGAAAACTCTCCAATGTCATTGATGGGACCTTCTTTGGATTGGTATAGTGCTCTACCTAAGCATTCCATCTTCTCATTTAACTAGTTAGCTCAGGTTTTTCTAGCCTACTTTTCTATTAGCATCGTCATGAAAATCACCATGACATACTTGTATGCCTACAATCTAGTATGAAGATGAATCTATCATGGATTTTTTCACTCGATGGAGAGGCTTGATTAACCAACTCAAATTCCAATTACCTCAGAAAAGTTAATAGAGTTGTTTACCAAGGCTTGTGCTAGACACATCTCACCAAATCTCCAAGTCCAAACCTTCCGCACCTTTGATGAGGCATTCACTATGGCCCGAAACTTGAAATTTGTGCCATTGAAGAGAAGAAGATACAATTACGTAGCAGAAACACTACGTTTAAATAAAACGACACCTCTTCTTCTTCTAAATCCCAAAATACTTATTCTAAAACCAAAGGGTCTCATTAATGCGGTCATTTTGAAATCTAGCCCATCTCATCCATCTAACCAATCAAAACCTTCTTCTAAGCTCTCCCTCATCCAAACCTTTCAGTTTAAGTGGGAGCAACGAAAATATACTCCCATAGGAGAACCCTACTCTACCATTTTGGAAAAACTCTTAAAATCCTGAGCTATTACCCTTCCACCCGTCAAACCACATATTGGTTTTGACCCTTCTTGTCATGTGCCTACATGGTACAATGAAAACGATTACTATAATTACCATCGCGTTTGAGGTCACAATAATAGTAATTGTATCACTTTCAAAAATATCATCTAAGAAATGTTAGATAAGGGAGATATCATTTTGGAAAATCCTAATGCACCAAATAACCAAAACCTTCATATTTTCAGAATTGTTCCCAAATCACACCCCGTCATCCAACTAAACTGATGAATCCTCATCCAAAGGATGGTAATATCCGTGAAGTTCTTTTTTTCGACATCCTACCAGCTTCTTTCACACATTTTCCTCCCACTTCATCTATCGATGAAATTCTTGTATGAACTCCTTCATCCACGGAGGATTCCCCTTCATTTTCTCCGCTACCTAAGGAGGATTCTACCATACCTACCAATATAATTATCCCACTCACTTCCCTACCTGATGAGAAACCCGTAGTACTTTCTCTTCTACCAACGGAAGATTCCACTTTACCCTCTTCTTTATCAAGAGATGACCCTATCTCATCCACCTTGCCTCCTCCCCAACCTATGGGAGACCCATTGGTAACGCCCCTTCCAGTTGGAGATAATTCTCCACCGGCTTTCAAGGATCCTGTTGATTTTCTCTCATCTCTTTTACCCATAGATTCGTGAAGCTTACTCACTTCCTTGTCTCATAGACATTGGGTTTATTTATACAAGTCACTATGAAATCAACATCAGTTCCTTCCACTACAATGCCATTCTCATGTTTAGTGAACCATTTAGACTATGTTGATCATTCCATGCTTTGGGATGCCTTCAACTTCTTGTCTCAACTCAAATGCAAATTTCATCCACAGATACTTCTACCATTTATCCCAAAGTGTTTAAGGCAACAAAATCATGTCACACTGAGGTAATTGTGGTGATATCTCCCACATCACCTTCACCTCGCACCCGCATGTCTACCATTGCTTTGAACCACTTGCATTCAATCCACTTAATCCTTCACTTGTACCAAAATCTACCCCTACCTTAAGGGTCATACTGACACCAATTCTAGTTCATCCCCCTATTAAAATTGATCTAACTACCACTTCCCAAGCCGTCACCAAGACTACTCCCCACCTAACAGGAGAACCCAACCTCTCAAATCCCATATACCTGCTTCACCCACTTCTCCTTTATCATCTTTACCACTACCATCTATACTAGGTTTTCACCCTTCAACCTTGGTCAATCAACCTCTTATTCAAAGAAGGAAAAAATACATCATCATGATTACATGTCTCTCCTAAACTACCTACACAACCCCTGCCTTCATCGTTACCTAGGTCCTTTCCACCTCCCATAATAACACCCTTTCCAATGCCCTCATTATTACCTATGACAATCCCTTCCACATTACCTCCCACTACCTTATTTACCGCACCTCCATTATCACCTTGGTTAACCCATCCCCTTCCACCATCTCGCCTTCCTTTATTCATCGCACACTTGTTCTCGCACCTTTACCCAAGAAGGCGCAACCCAAGCCCAATACTCCTCTACCTTCAAAAGGGTAGGGAGGCCTATACTACCTCCCTCAAAAGCTCATTAACTACAAATTTACCCAAGAAGGTGCAACCAAAAATAAAAACCACATCATCTACCAAACGAGAGGCCAAACTTACTCACATGCCCATGCCACCATCCAATACTACCCTTGTTTCACATTGTCATCTGTCGATAGGATCTTACACCAACATCCTGGATAACCTTTTGGAAACCTCTACCATCAAATTGGCACCGCTTAGATATTATGACCCATTCAAACCTAAACCAAGAGGTTTTGATGATTCTAAAATTTGCACCTACCATTGTGTGCTAGGACATGATGTAGAAAACTATAAGGCTCTTAAGACTGTTCTTCTTCACCTATGTCCTCTGTAAGAAAACTTGTATAATGAAGATATTTTAGATGAGGACTCCATTCCACCTTCACCTATCTCCACATAAACTCATTCCACACCTATTTAGCAATCTCCATCTCCATCTCCACCTCCATGGCCCTTTTATCCTCCTCTCGTAATTTGAGATTGACATGGTCCACATTAGTGAACTAGACAAAACCCTCCAAGATGCCAAGCAGCCCAAGTTCTTTTGCAAGAGCATTTCACTTCATCATTCTATTACACCTCTTGTTGCTACACCTTTCATAACACACCTTCTCCATCTTTCTCTCTTCCTTAGATTAACATGGTTCAAGTTGCCACATGTGCACAAAAGGACAAAGGAAAATAGAAGATAGATAAACCATCGGTCGTACCTCTACCTAACATTTTGTTAACCCCTGTACCCAAAATCACCATCCATGGACCAACATTCCCTATGTCAGATGGAGTGGCTCATCACACCTTGCTCAAGCAACTTCACCAATCACCTCTGAAAATGTCCTAGTATGACCTTATCCAAACCTCTCGAGTCTCATCGTCAAAGCCCTCATTTAGATTCTTGTTATCTCAATTTTGCCCTAGCAAAATTAATCAAACACAACCCCATGTAGGAAGAAATGCAAGGAAGGGTTCCATCGCACAAGCTCACATTTCAAAGCCAATAGATAAGTTATAGGCGTGCTCTACAATGGAGTAGTATGGTCGGGGAAGGAGGTGAATGGTGTCAAAGAAAACTAGAGGCCATAAGGAAAGAAATGGAGAAAAACTCAAAGTCTTCAGGCTCTACGAATGATGCAGAATGAGCTAAAACGCTAGGTATGGGAGAAACAACAAAATCCTCCATGTGCCTCGGTGGCACATCTCCAAAGATTAAACAAAAAAAAAAAAAAAGTAGACTCGATCAGCGTCGGGATTCCACGTGTCCTAGAGTCAAAAAAGGGACAAAGCGGGCCCAAAACAATTAAGTATAGAGGACTGGTGGAAGCCTCCACGTGTTCAAACAGTGTACCTTCAAGGGTCAAAGAAAAAGGTGATCCCCAAATGAGTGCGGAAATTCCATGTGTCTCCCGCCCAAAAAGGATAGAGTCAGCCGTTGAAAATTCCAAACAAGTGCAAGGCTACCATGTGTCAGCTCGGTGCAATTTCAAGATGGGAGCCCAAGGTGGAGACTCAAACTTGCACCAACCCTCCACATGGTCAGGGGTCAATAAAGGTCAAATCTAAAAATAGGCCCAAATTGGTTAAGTATAAGAGTGTAGGCGGAAGGCACCACATGTCTTAACGATGCACATTCAAAGGTGTGGCCCAAAGTGGAGACTCAAATGAGCGCAAGGCTTCCAGATTTAGCTTTGGCACATCTTCAAAGATAAATCTAAAAGTGGGTCCTTAGACAAGCACCAAGCCTCCACATGTCCTAGGTTAGATATACGGCCCTACCAAGTGAAGGGACTTAGTCAAAAACATAAAGGGACAAAGAAAAGCCATAAGAAGCCACATGTCAACCCAACGCAACTTCAAAAGAAAAACCCAAAAGCAATCCCCAAAAGAGTGCCAGCCCTCCACGTGGCCATGTTCCAAGTCAAAGGGGTGATGGCGGGTTGCGGAGGTAATTTTAACTTTTGGTTTCATTTCCAAAAGGCATAGAGTATAAAATTGAGCCACACCTCCGCCGATGCCCAAGGAGTCATGTGTGTCCGGCCTATATTGAATGCAGGATGGAAGGCTTGAGTGTTTTTTTGCCTAAATGGAAAATATGAACCAGCGGACCAAGATGATTTTTTGACAAAAGGGTATTGCGGGGTCAGGGGAAAATTTTGCATTTTTGTATTTTTGTGCCCAAAAGTACAAAGTAAATTTTGGGCCCGCGGACCCATTCTGCTAACTAGTTTTCGCCATTTTTTTACGGACCCGACCCAAACATTCAAATGGACATATCTTTCAATCCAATTCCGAAATTCAACAAATTTGGCACCATTGGAAAGGTCTCAACCTCATCTACGCCATGGAAACCTGAAACTTTAATTTTGGTGAGGTTAGGTGGGTGAAAAATAGGAAAACATATTTTTCCATTAATACATGATCTCGATCACTCCAACAACCAGATCAAATTGGATTTGATCCACCGTTCTTCTTTCTTCAAAGCGTCGAGTAGACATGGAGCGGTGGCTTCAACAGATTGTGGGTAGATTTGTAGGAGCATTAATGGATAGTAGTTGAGCTTCAAATTAAGTTTCCCACCCCTTTTCTTCTTCTCTCTTCATTTCATCTATAAAAGAAGAAGTTTAGCTCTTTGTAAAGGGTTGGACATTTCTGTTTTGCACTCTCCCTTCTTCCCTTGTCTATAAGTGAATTTGTGGAGTTTCCAAACCTCCCATTCAAGTTGTAATGCAAGATTTTGCCTCTTGGCCACTGTAATGCACTTTATCGACTTTTGGAGCAATAATATATGTATGTGGATGATTTTAGACCCTCTCATGTTAGCTTGCAAAACCAGTGTTTAACATTCCTTTGGTGCATCACCTCATTATATTAGATTTACTTTCTGTATCTTCTCAAACCTATTTCCTTGGTAAGATAGAGTAGGATTTAGAGTAGGTCCTCTACAATTTACTTGTGTGCACCTTAATAGAGGAATAGGAACCATCCTTAATCTGGAGAGCTCTCTCAACTCGCAAGGTCCCACACTTTGAGAGATGCTCCATATTGTGCAATCACACTAAAGGTATCAACTCATCTAGTTGTAGGCACTCGTGGTGCTTGTGATTCTACACTAACAGCTTTTTTGGTATGTGGGTGGGATAAGAGGTATCCATCCTTATTGTAGAAAGATTGATGTGCACTTGTTGTGAGTTTTCACCTTTTAAGAAGCTCAAATTACACATCTTGTGACTCCAAAGGATCAAAACCATTGGTTCCAGTAGTCCAAATTTTTCAAGTTCATGAGAAGGATACAAACAAGGTCAAGAAATAGAAAGGAGGGACTATTTTTTTATATGCACTTATCCCCGGATAGAGGGAGAAGAGGGAGAAGAGTCCAAAGGTCTCCATCTCCACCAAAGTAACCTTGTCAACACCTTGTTGGTAGGTTCTTCATTCAACCAACAAGGGTTCTCAGCCAATCATAATGGCAAAACCACCTAACCCTTATGTCGACTTCACTCAAGCAACAACCCACTCGCTCTCAATGCACAAAATCTAGTCCCAGTGCAAAGATTAAAGAGAATTCCCCATTTCACTAAAGAGAACCAAACTTCTCCTAGTGACCACATTCAAGATATTGTAAATGTCTGCGCTATTCATGAGATAACTGAGATGGACATTGTAGTCAAATTATTAGCTTCTTCACTCAAGGGTAAAGATTCACGATGGTTCAGGAGTCTAACAGCAAGCTCTATTCATACTTAGGACCACCTGTGCAAAGCTCTTCACAACCAATTTGGAGAAAAGGGAGATAATATATCCTTGTTGGAGAATTTGACAACCATCAAGAGGGATCTTAGTGAGTAGCTAATGATTTCAACTTCAAGTTCCAAAGGACATGGGACAGGACTCTATCGGGTCAAAGGCCCACAGATGAAGGTGGTTTCTTATACTTTCTTAGAGCTCTAAATTCTGACATTACTTTAATGATTCAATCAATGGGAGGCACAACCTTACCTAAAGCCTATAAAATCTCCATTAGTGCTGAAAATTTTCTCGATTCAGCTAGCAATCTTGCTCATAGGCTAGCCATGCCTCTATACCTAGAACTAAGAGATCCAAGCACTAGTCAAACATGCACATTAGCTTCTATACCTACTCCTATGAATCAAAGTTCATATAAGATCTCCACCTCGTCTTCTATCACTTCAAAAGAGCTTCAAGAGGTTATGAAACAATTGCATAACCTAGGGAATGAGCTAGTGACTATCAAAAGGTAGTAAGCTCAGTGTTCTAGGCCATATAAGCCTTAGACTCGAGATCGTGAAAATAGATCATCACTCGGCTACAAATTAGACCCAATACTAAGGACAACCTCAAGCTACTAGTCCTTTCCATTCATATGATCCAAACACAACTTCAACATCAAGGGCCTTGGTTCCAGCACAAAACAACATGACACAATAATATGACTGGTGTTTCCCATTCAATCAGCCCCATAACTAATCAATGTATTTTAATGGTCCACTAAACCAAGCCTTGATGGTACAGACCATTGGTGTGTCACAAGATTCTAGTCAAGAGGAAAATCAACAGCAAAGAGCTCAACAAGAGGCATCTCCAAGTAAGACTATGCTTGTCAATTAGCAAGCTGAATATTTCTATGGTATGAATCAAGCCCCTTCTCAAAGCATAATTATCAATACATGGTCCAAGAAGAGGAATATAGGAGAGGGACAATCACCAAACTTGAATAATTCTCAACCCTCCATTACTCCACGAGGTATTGGCACTCAGAATGCAACTCCGAATATGCAGAGTCAACCCAAGCCACCTTCCAAACCCACTCAAGCATTGGTTGCAATGACCCATGTGCAAGAGAAAAATGTACTAGGAAAGGGTCGAATAAGGATAGCTCATTTAACATCTTTAAAAAAATGAAGAAGACAAATGCAAATATTTCAATATGGGAGTCATTGGCCATTCCAGAGAGAGAGATCTATTGCAGATCGATATGGCCAATTGGTCAAGCTCAAATCATCCCCTAACCAGCAAGAGAAAGTGTTTACCAATGCGGTTCAGCCTAAGGGAAACCATGGAGGAAAACAAGGTAAGAATCTGAATCCCCCTCCATTCTATGTTTCATTGATCATTGGAGACAAACTGGTACATAATTACATGATTGATTCGAGGGGCAAGTAGCTCTGTAATGCCAAAACAAATAGCCGATCAGCTGGGACTTTAATACGAAGTCATCTCCAGGGGCGTAGTGCAATTGGATGGGACAATAGTAACGACAGTTGGAGTCATCAAAGATTTAAGCCTCACACTACACGCCTGCCCCAATGTGACTGTATTGCAAAATGTATCAATAATAGACTTGCCACCACATTTTGCATTGTGTTTGTTGAGAGACTTCACTGCTAAGATTGGAGGCTATCTGTCTGCTGATTGGTCGCACATGCTTTTTAGAACAAGGTATGGAGCTAAGGTTGTAATCAGATCTAATCCCATTGAGAGTACCATATTTGTTAGGATTATACCAACAGTACAGATAAACAAGCATGTAATGAATAATGCAGAAATGTAAAATAGAAATAAAATGTAATAAAACAGAGACACATATTTAATGTGGTTTACCCAATATGAACTACGTCCCACAAGAAACAACCAATCCTTTTATTCATTCCACCAAAAATCTCTTACATTGCATCAACTACTACAAAGTGAGCATCATACATATGACCATTTTAAATATATTCTAGTTTATATCATTTTGGGAAAACATAGAAAGCCACCGTTAGATCTATAACCTAATCTGGAGCAGTCCATATTTCACAAAGTGCACTAAATACATATTAAGTGTGGCAAATGGGGATGCTGCCTCGAGCCCCTTGCCTAGGCACACGGTGCCTGAGACCCCCACAAAGGGGCGAAGCCCTCCTTTCAACTCCTGCCGCTATCGGGATCCACGACCAACAATCTCCCATATGGAGACCGATTGTTGTAACTCCACCACTACAAAGATCTCGCTTGGAATTTTCTTCTTGGATTGTTTCTTCCACTTCAAGATCAATCTTGAAGACCCATAGAAGTTGAATGAAAATCCAACTTCTCCTTTTTCATTGGCTTAGTAAACATATCAGTAGGATTATCATCTATATGAATCTTCACTAACTCAAGTTGCCCATCCTCCAACACTTGTCGTATGAATTTATATCTTAGTGAATGTTTTTGTTCTTGAATGGAAGGCTGAGTTCTTTGCCAAGTGAATTACACTTTGAATATCACTATGTAACTTACAATCCCCTTGCTCCTTACCCAACTCCTCCATGAACCTACTCATCCATAACATTTCCTTACTTGCCTTAGTCACTGCAACATATTATGCCTCTGTAGTAGATAGGGCAACTACCTTCTGCAACTTTGAGATCTAACTCACTACAGCACCACCAACTGTAAGCATGTATCTAGTAGTGCTCCTCTTGCTATTCACATCTCCCCGCCATATCTGAATCCAAAAATCCCTGTAAAGTATAATCTGACCCTCTAAAGCACAAGTGCCTACTAGTGGTCCCTCTCAAGTACCTGAGAATCCATGACTGCCTTCTGAGTGTGCTTTACCCGGATTTACCATATACCTGCTAACAACTGCCATTGCTTGGGAAATGTATGGCCTAGTACAAACCATGGCATACATAAGTCTCCCAACCATGAAGAATAAGGAACTTGTGCCATATAATCTTTTTCCTCTTGTGTTGTTGGGCATTTCTCTTTACTTAGTCTAAAATGTCCAAAAAAGGTGTACTAACTAGTTTCACATTCTGCATCTGAAACCTTTCTAACACCTTTTCTACATAGTCCTCCTGAGAAAACACCAATTTCTTATTTATTCTATCCCTCTTGATTTTCATACCAAGGATTTTCTTTGCTACACCCAAATCCTTCATTTCAAATGTTTGTGCAAGCTTTTCCTTAAGCTTTGTAATTTCCTACATATTAGACCCTACTACAAGCATATCATCTACATATAACAGAAGAATAATGTAGATCCCACTATCCAACCATTTAAAGTATACACAATGATCTGATTGACATCTAGTAAAATCATGCTCATGCATGAAACTATCAAACTTTAGATACCATTTTCAGGGAGCTTTCTTGAGCCCGTATAGGCTCTTCTTCAACCTGCAAACCAATCTCTCCTTACCCTTCACCTCAAATCCATGTGGTTACTGCATATAAATCTCCTCCTCCAAGTCACCAAGGATAAATTCCATCTTGACATCAAGTTTCTCTAAGTGTAAATCTTCAACGGAAACTAAAGTTAATACAAGATAAATGGAAGACATCTTTACAACGGGGAGAAAATTTCATCAAAATCAATACCTTTCTTTTGTTCATACCCCTTCACTACAAGCCTTGCTTTGTACCTTTTCCATCCACCTTCTTCTTCTTTCACATGGTAGACCCATTTGTTTTGTAGTACTCTCTTCCCAAATGCGAGCAATTTGACTAAATCCCATGTTTGGTTCTTCTCCAGGGAGTCCATTTCCTCCTTCATGCCATGCTCCCACTGCTTAGTGGAATCCACCTGCATTGCCTCATCAAAGCTCTCTAGCTCACCACTATCTATTAGTAACAAATAATACAAAGTAGGGGAAAATCTTTCTGGAGGTCTACTAATACGTTGTGACCTTCTTACCAAAGATGGGGATGTCACGGGATCATTATTTTTTTGTTGCTCATTTTCTTGAATTTCGGCATGAGGTGTCAATGTTGACTTTGGTTGTCATGTTCAGCCTACAAAACTGTCAACCTTAGTACCTGTAGGTGGATATTTTCCATCCAAGAGTTCATTTTTAGGAGCTATATCCTCAACCAAATCTTCCTTGGGATTTTTTTCATCCTATACTTGATCCCTGTACATTCTATTTTCACGCCAAACAACATCACAACTCCTAATTATCTTAGATTCATCTAGATCCCAAAACTGAAATCCATAATCACCATTGGAGCCATAGCCTATGAATGTACAACATTTGGATTTTGAATCCAATTTCTTCCTATTTTCTTTATTAACATGCACAAATGCCTCTAAACCAAATACTCTTAAAAATGAAAGGTCTACCTCTTTCCCGGTCCAAGATTCTTCAGGAATTCCTCCATCTAATGCACTCAAAGGCCCATGGTTGATTAAGTACACAGTAGTATCTACAACCTCTTCCCAAAACTAAAGAGGCAAGCCTGCATTCAATCTAATTGACCATGCATGCTCCATTATTGTTCTATTCATCATCTCACTAACACCATTTTCTCTTTATGAATCCCATTCAAGGAACAATGATCATCAAATTTCTTACTGCAATACTCACTGTCATTATCAAATCTCAAACATTTCAATTTAAAACCACATTCATTCTCATCAAGTGCTTTCCATTTCTTAAATGTATCAAAGACATCATACTTACACTTAATTTAATATACCCATACCTTCGTTGTGGCATCATCTATGATTGTGACATAGTACAAAGAACCACCAAGAGATGCAACATGGGCCAGCCCCCACGCATCTGTATGAACTAGCTCTAACTTTTGCTCTTTCTTGGTATTCCCTGCCTTGAGAAATCTGACTCTTTTCTGTTTCCCAAAAATGTAATGCTCACAAAACTCTAAGTCCAATTGCTTCAAACATGAAAGCTTACCTTTTCCTATAGAATTTTCATGCCCTTCTCACTCATATGTCCCAATCTCTTGTGCCACATCTTTGGTATCCTTATCTCAAGTAGACAATATGGTAGAAGAATTAGATATACAAGTAGACAAATAAAGAGTGCCTACTTTCTTACCCCATGCCACTACCAGGGCACCCTTGGAAACCTTCCAAGCATCTGAAGTGAATGTGACTGTGCAACCTTCACCACCCAACTATCCTACAGAGATGAGATTTCTCCTGAGACTAGGTACATGCCTCACATCTCTCAATATCCATGTAGTTTCGTTCTGTAATTTTGGGTGTACATAGCCCTTCCCGATAATGTTGCATAACTCATCATCACCTAAATAAAACTATCCAAAATTTCCCTAGACATACTCTTTAAAATATCCCTTATCAGGGGTTGCATGGAAAGAGGCACCTGAATCTATTACCCAAGATTCTACTCTAGTATCAAGAGAAAGTATAAGAGCATTCTGAACAATATTACTCACAAATTTTCCTCTTTAATACCTTCAAGCTGGTTTTATTTGTTTCCTTTGAGCCAAAAACCTTTTTAGCATGTCCTCTCTTTCCACGCCCAAAAATAATGCCTCTACTCCTAAGAGCTAGATTTGGATCTTCCCATATTCGATTTAGATATCCCACAAGCTTTACTCTTTGATTTCTCCTTGCTCCTCCCTCTACTCTCATATTCAACACATTTCCGAAGAAGAATTTTCCCCTGTACTTTTTCCTACACATTCCCTCATTTAAGATGACGCTTACTACATCTTCAAATTTAAGATAAGTAGATGATGTATTACTAACTTTGCCATTACTAAGTCAGTCCCAACTTTCTCGCAAAGAACATAGGAATAATAATGCTCTAACCTCCTCATCAAATGGGATATTAACTAAATCTAATCGCTTTACAATAGTATGGGAATCATTAAGATGGTTAGATATAGATCCACCTTCTTGCATTTATAGATTAAACAATATTTTCATCAAATAAACTTTATTGGATGCACTTGGTGTTTCATATAAATTAGCTAGATTTTTCATCAACTCTACTTGTACTCTTTGCTGTGAGATATTTGAAGCTACGATGATGCCAAAATCAATCAAATTACACCGAGAGCCCTCCCATCCAAAACCTTCCACTCCTCAAAGCAGACATGAATGGGGGATTTAATCCTACACCTCCCATCGTAGGTATAGATCCTTTTGATACGTAATCTTCCACCTACATTTTCCATCGTTGATAATTCTAGTTGTTAAACTTCTCAACTCTAAACTTACTTTCCTCTGTCATTATTACTTCTCCCACTCAACTAGAAATCCCTATGTGAGTATACTCGCCGATAAATAAATCTCAAATGTGCTCACGATACCGATTGTAAAGATTATACCAGCTTTTACAAATAAACACACATGCAATGAATAATGCGGGAAACATAAAGTACAAATAAAATGCAATAAAACGGAGACAGATTTAACGTGGTTCACCCAAAATGGGCTACGTCCACTAGAAACAACCAATCCTTTTATTCAGTCTAGGAAAAATATCTTACATTGCACCAAATGCTACAGTGAGCCTCATACATATGACCATTTTAAAGATATTCTAGTTTATATCATTTTGGGAAAACATAGAAAGTCACCCATTAGATCTGTGACCTAATCGGAATAGTCCAGATTTCATAGTGCATCTATTAGGCTCCAAAACCAACAATATTGAGTCTTATGTACCCATCCCAATCAACACCAATTGTTTAGCCTTTGATCAAGAGGATCTCCCAAGCACTTGTGAAGTGGATACCAAAGTGGGGTGTATCCCAGACTTGACCCTCAATGAGTGGGTGAACAAGAGGCATGCTTTTGACCCCTATAAAGAGATGGAGGAATCTAAGCTAGGAGTCTACTATTTTCATGAGGAGAATCATCCTCTTCTTGACATCATTAAGCTAGACCAAAGAGATGATAATGAGGTATGGCAGTTGTTCTTTAATGGCTCAAGAAGTAGACAAGGAGTCGGAGGAGGAGCTATGCTTGTTTCCCCCCAAGGTATGAAATACTACTCAGCTTTCCATTTCCAATTTTCTTTCAAACAACACAACAGAGTATGAGGCTTTGGTCCATGGACTGCATTGGGCAAGGAAAAGAGGAATCAAGAACTTGCAAGTGTTTGGCGATAGTGAGCTAGTTACAAATCAAGTCTCGAGGACAAAATGCTGCCAAGAATGATCTGCTAAAGAGCTACAAGAACTAGGTATGGGACCTCATTGAGGATTTTGAAGCATTCAACATCAATTCTATCCCGAGGAAGAAGAACGAAGTAGTAGACAGATTGGCAATAATTAGGGCAGCATTTGATGTTGTAGAGAGTATCAAGAGTGATAAATCTCAGCCCCATATCAAAGTGGTTGTAAGACTAGTTGTCCTTGATAATAACACAAGTTGGCAAGTCTTCGAGAATGATCAACAAATTGTCAACTTTCTACAAGAAGAAGCTGAGTTTTCCTCTAGAAACCAAGACAAATTAGAGCAACAGTATGGTGACCAAGTGGTGCAGCTAAGAACCAACAAACTACCAAAGGGTCTTGTCACCTTGGAATCATCATTCAACCCAAATGACCAATTCTGAAAGGAGAAGGTGAATATTCAGGTAAAGGGTGAAGATTCAGAGCCCATTTTCATAGAAGAAAGAAAAACCTTGCAGATTGGCAAAGTAAGCACTCAACAAGAAAAATATGAATTTATTCAACTTTGCCAAGAATTCCCGATGTGTTTGCCTCGGACTTATAAAGATTTAAGAGGCTTCAACCCAAAGTTGGCATAGCACACAACCCGATATGGATCCGAGGATCTAAGCCTTTCATACGAAACAAAGGCCGGTGAACCCTCATATAGAGCCTCTCATGAAAAAAAAGTTAAAAAAGCTTATTGAGGCCAACATCGTATTCCCTATCAAGCACTCTAGTTGGGTTGCAAAATTGGTGCCTGTGAGGAAAGGAAGTGGAGAGATTTGACTGTGTGTACTTCGTGATCTAAATAGAGCATCACTTAAGGATCACTATCCACCTCCATCAATGGAACAAATCCTACAGTTATAGCTAGCTCTTAGATGTTTTCATTGCTTGCAGATGGATACTCATGATATAACCGTGATAATTATGAAGGTGGAGGATCAGATTCAAGACAACCTTCACCACCAAATGGGGCACTTGTGTGCTTATAAGAAGATGCCATTTGGACTATCAAATGTCAAAGCAACATTTCAGAGAGCTATGGACATGACATTCAAAGGCTTGATCAACAATATAGTTCTGGTGTATTTGGATGATATCACCGTTTTCTCAAAAAATGTTACAGACCATCTCTTCCACCTTATGTAGGTGTTCTAAAGATGTAGAAGGTTGAGTGTCCTTAAACCCAAAAAAATGTGTATTCTTGGCACATGAGGGTAAATTGTTGGGCCACATTGTCTCTAGAGAAGGGTTAGAAATTGATCCTGAAAGAGTTGAAGCCATCTAGACACTTCCATTACCACAACATAAAAAGTCTCTCCAAAGATTCTTGGGGAGGATAAACTTTGTTCGTAGGTTTGTACCTAATTTTTCCACTCTTGTGAAGCCTTTAACAATGATGTTAAAGAAGAGTCTTGCATTTAAATGGACAACAGAAGGAAAAGAGAGTTTTGAGGCCATCAAGCTCGCAATATCACAAGCCCCAACTCTCATTAACCTAGACTTCTCAAAATACTTCATGTTGTATGCTTTTGGAGGGTTAGACACCATCTCATCCATCTTGGTCCAGCCCAACAAGGAAGGTTCAAAACAACCCATAGCCTTCTTCAGTCAGATCTTGGAGGACTACGAGGTAAAATACTCTTTCATTGAAAAACATGTCCTTATTATTATTAGGAGCTTGAAGAAGTTCAGACACTTGGTCTCAAACAATAAGATTCAACTACTAGTATCTCATGTTGGTGTCAAATATTTTCTCCTAAAAAGGACTTGAATGAGAAGAGAGTAGGTTGGATCACTCGAGTAATGGAATATGACATTGAGATCAAGGTGACCAAACTGGTTCGTGGCAAGGGTCTGTGTGAACATCTCACTTCCAAGCAACAAGTTGGGTCAGTAGATGAAAATGAGCTCATCCTATTACTTCAAAATGATCAAGGACAACCAGCCAATGATGCACCTTTTCCATGTTGGACTCAATCCTTGGTGCATTATTTCCAAACAGGTTTGTGCCCTCTAGAATGGGACAAAGCAAAAGGAGATACTTTAGACTACAAGCCATCCTATATGTGCTTGTTGGTGGTGTCTTGTTTATGTTTTATCATTCCCGAAAACCCCAAGCCAAATCATTAGTCTATTCACCCTATATTTGATGTAAAATTTGTCCCCCCTGGGTGATTTAGGAAATTCTATTCATTCCCCTAGGTGATTTTAGGAGTTCATTGAAAATGCTATCTTTTGGCAAGTACAGGAAGGGCTATCGTTGGCCTTCCCAGGGATTGATCAACCCCCGGAGCGAGAATAAAGGGAAAAAACATAACATGGAGGTGAATGGAAGACCTTAGAACATCATGGAAATTATTTTGGAAGCCTTGGGGAAGTTTTGAAAGACTTGGAGCAGTCTGAGTGAAAAATAGGGTTCACAAGCCTAGAGCGGTACATGTGGCCTAAAACAACCCACTGGGCTTCAAGAAGATTTTGGGAGCTCTGAATGGAGTTGGAAGTAAAAAAACATATTTGGAAATATAATTCCAATACCTACATTATGGTGAAATAATATTTTTCACAACACCTTGGTGCATATGATTGGAAGGCAGTTTTTCTCAGGCACAAGTGGAGTCCCAGATCAAAAATATGATTTTTTAAGGATCATATGGTCAAATTAAGACATGATACCCACATAATTGGATTAAAAATTCCATTTCCAATTAGGATCATATAAAATTTCACCAATAAATTCCACCGGGAGCTCAAGTTATCTTCATTCCAAGTTACCCTCTCAAAGGCAGTTCAAGACTTAGTCATTTTTTCGAGAGGACACGTGTCAGCACCAGGAGCCTGGTGGGATTTCATGTCCCCGACATCCCTGAGGTCAGGTACATCAGCCCTTGGAAAATTTTCCCAGCCCCCATGTGACCTCTGGGGCCCTCATATGACCTTCAGACTTGACAGTTCAGCCCCCAGTGCATTCTTGGAGCATTCATCCCTGTCGTTGGATCGGGCGCCACGTGTCACCTCCAGGACCACCATGGAAACTTTATGTCCCTTATGAACCTAAGGTGGGGGACATAATACCTTGAAAAATGTGTCCCATCCCCATAGGGAGTCTTTGACACTCACGTGACCGCAGTTCAGCCCCAGTGCTTATTTGGAGCATGCATTCCTGTCCATCGTTGGATCGGGCGCCACGTGTCACCTCCAAGACCACCGTGGAAACTGATGTCCCTTATGCACCTGAGGTGGGGGACATAAGACATGGAAAATGTACCCATCCCCCATATAGAGTCATTTGGACACCCATGTGACCTCCTTTCAGCTCCCAGTGCTTTAAATCAACTTTTTCCTCCTTCATTCCCTCGTCATGGATCTAGTGCCATGTGTCGCCGTCTTGCTCATTGTGGAAATTGATGTCCCTCACATCCCTGAGGTTAGGGACATCAAGCATGGAAAAATTTTCCAAAGCCTACCTGTGCATATCTTTTTGAAATTTTTCCAAGTGCCGCTTTTTCCCGCTTCTAACTTCTAACAATTATATGTGCACTTCATTCCTCCATTCTTCCTCTGCAACATTCTACCATCACTCCGCCATTGAAAATGCTCAGACCAGATCAAAAAAGGAACTGAAATACCTTTCCCATGGTGATGCACAGGTCTCAGAAGGAATCCTCATCAAGCTAAGGAGAAACGAAGAACAACAAAGAAGAGAACAACAAAATCCCCATAGCTAAAAAATGGAAATCTAAACAAAGCTTGCAAAACAGAACACAATCAATGAACCATTTATTTCTGTTCATTCCTCTATCCAAGACCATCAAAAATACACCTTCAAACTCCCCCCATGTGTGACAGAGCATCCACAATGAAGAAATCTCCTTTTCGGCTCAACGAAGAAAGAAGTGGGATTTCTCGTCAAACCAGCTTCCGGATTGAAGTAAGATCACACGTGAAACACCAGAAGAAAAAACCCACATCAAAAATATGATTTTCTTCAAAAATGGAGGAGAAAACCAGACCTGTAATTTTGAGGTCCATTAATGGCTGCCGTACCCAAAAGCACTGCCAGGTCTAAAATTAAAAGTTTAAAATCTCCTAGATTTTTAAGCGAGGCGGGCCTAAAATTTTAGAGGGGTGATATTGGGTGAAAACCCATATCAAAAATTTTTTCCACATCAATCCGACCCCAAGGCCAACTTTCTAAAAATAGCAGGTCTACTACATAGGAACTTGCTATTTTGGGAAAGTCATCAACAAAAGAGCCTGCGAAGGAGATGAAGACATTGGAGGTGCACTACAACTGAGAATTCACCAGAATGGACATTTTTGGCACTTACTAAAAATAGTAAGTGGGCCCTCGAGAACTTGCTAAAAATAGAAATTTGATCCAGAAGGAATGAGGAACACAAAGAGAAAGAGGAAAACTGAGCCACAACATCTAGTTGAAGATCGGGGACTTGATTTCTCATACTTACTAAAAATAGCAAGTTGATTTTTATAAGGGAGATATGAAGCCAAAGTGGATGGGTCAGAAGCCTTCTCAGGATCATGAAGTGGAGAATAGTCAAAGAATGGAGCCAAGTCCATTGCAACAACTCATCCTTCAACATAGTTCTTCTTCTTCTTCTTCTCTTCTTTCTCTCACTCTTCGCTTCTCATACACTCTCTCTTTTCAAATGTTATATTTTTGTGTTGAGGGTTGCACTTTTTAATATGACTTAAACAAATTTAGAAATATAATGTAAATTAAGTCACCTTGCTATTATAAAAGGGACTTAAATATTTAAAGTGGAATATGAACAATCTTAAGTCATATTAAGGCATATGGAGGGTCATGAGGAAGACGATAAGTCACCTCTCATTCTATAAATTGTAACATCATTCCCATTGCAAAGGGTTGGTAATTGATTTTGTAAACTCAAGAGTGTATTGAGAGAACAAAGGAGATAGCCAAATTCTTCTATTTTCCCCTTCTCAATTTCTTCCATTCCCACACTATGTACAAATTCTGCTTGAGCTTCAATAAAGGAAGAAGGAATTTTAGCCTCTTTGATTGAGGAGTTTATTGGTACTTTGTGTTCATTAAGCTCTATTTAGTCTTGTTGTTGTTTTGCAGATTTGTTTTCTTCTAAAATTCAAGTGCATGTGATGAAACTTCTAACTGGTGTGTGCAAGTCTCTGATTTTCTACTTGCAACATTGGTTCTCCTACCTCAATTCTCACTCCCTTTCCCACTTCCAGACAAAGTCTTCCCTAGCAAGAGATTGCTAGCTTTTGCAGTAGGGTCAGTGGAGTGCCCTTGTTGGATCCCCATCGAAAGGCCACCACAAAAATCCACCTTTTCATGCATGCACATACGGTAGATTGCACTGTTAAGTAGAGGGACTTAGATTCCCAGAGCATTGGCAAGAAATCCACAAGTTTTTCCACCCGAAAATTTTCTCACCAATAGTTTTTGGCACCCACCATGGGGCAGATTTAGCAGCATCTGCACCCAATATACGACCGCAAGGTCCCAAAATTCAAAAAAATCAAATATTGAAAAAATAAAAAAGGAGTTCATGAAAGTCCATTGCCAAAAGATACACTTGCTGATTTTTGCACATGACTTTTCACATTCCATAGTGCCCTTTCATGTTCCGACTATAGAAGTTTTCAAAAGTTGGCTGAAAGAAGATACACCAGGTTGAGCAGGTCGAGAGGTGTTGCTGATTCCAATTTTGAAGCTTTGAAAAATCAGCAAGAATGAATTAGAGATAATCCATACTTCTTCTCTCAAGCCTCCTCTCCATCTGGCACTTTGAGTAGTTCTCCTAGGTAATCCTATCCAAACTCCTTCAAATTCTCCAATTTTTCAACCATCATTGAACATCGAGTTCATGGAAGAAGAAGAATTTGAAGAAGAAAGAGCTGAAATAGAAAAGAAAAGAAACATGGCGGATGAAGAAGAAAGACCTCAACCCATTGTTCCATGGGGAAGGAATACAGGCCCGCTTGCTCTTGAACCCCTCTCTCATGATCTACCAATGGGTTCCAAGAACTTTCCAAAGTTCAAAGGTGACAACTCACAACATCCTGAAGAACACATTGTTGCTTTCACGACATCATGTGGAATTCTTGGTGTCCAGCATGAAGATGTTGCTTTGTAAGATTGTTCGTGGAGTCCCTCCAAGAAAAAGTAGCAGAATGGTTCTACCTCCTACCTTCCCGATCCATCACTGGTTGGGATGACATCAAGGCTGCCTTTGAGGAAATATTTAAATCAACTAAGATTTTCAAGACCTCTTGGTGCAGTTGGCTCAAATGAGGAAAGGAGAAAGTGAAACCATGAGAGACTTCATGGCTCATTTTGAATGGTTGCTTCATAGGATACCTAAGAAGATTCACCCTCTCAAAACAATATCAAAGATTCTTCATAAATGCTCAATCACCAGAGGTAGGATTTTCCTATGAAGAGTTCAACCAAGGAACATTGTAGAAGCACAAAGGATGGCCATTGAACTTGATGATGATCTCATCCTCTCTAGAAAGATCAAGAATCCATCAAAGGGCAAGGCCCAACATCTTGAAGATGAGAGAACTAATCCATCACTGCTGCAAATTTGGTGAATGAGATGGCCTCTTTGAAGAGGGAATTATTTGAATGAGTTTCTTCTCAAAGAAGCAACAAAAATCAGATTGTAGGAGCACCCCAAAGGCTTGCCTTGGAGGCCCCACCCATGAATGTAAATTGCAGATTTCAAGAAAGTGAAGAAGAGTTTGAACAAGAAAGTGAAGGTGGTGATTTCCAAGAAAGTGATGAGTTTGAGAATGATACACAAATCAGATTTTGTGAGTATTCTGAGGTTATGAAGAAGATGAAGAAGATGCACCTAGTTTCTCATGTGTGGTATTCACTCATTCTCAGTCTGAGAAAAGAGCATCTCCCTCCACTGCTGCAAAAGAAAAGAAGGTTGATGATCCTCCTATGGTGACTCCAAAAATAAAATAATCAGTCGAGGATCCCCACTTCCATCTTCCATGAAGTCTACATTGTTGGATCCTAATCTCGTAGCAAGTAAGAAGACTCCCAAAATCCCAAGTAAGTCTTCCAATGTCTCTTCCATTTCTAAACCCAAATCTGCTCCTAAAAAATCTAATTCCTTGAAAGCTCCTAGTGTGCCTTTCAAAATACCATCCATTCCTCAAACATCAAATCCTACTCCTAAACCTATCCAAAATCCAAAATCAGTCCCTTCACCCCCTTTTCCACATCTACTCCCTTTGACTTCATAGAATATGCAAACAAAGCCAAAGTGTAGATTACTGAAAACCGAATATTTGTGGACTCATCCTAAACAATTTGAGAGGTTTGTCCATATATCAGGAGTGGTAGTCTAACACCCAATGATGTAGCTCATCATTCCAAAGGCATGCTACCAAACTCACCTACACCTCCCTCACAGAACATGCTTTCTCTGAGTGCATCAAAGACTGATAAAGTTGAACCTTTCTACGTCTCCCTTCTTGTTGGAGAATATGTACTAAACAATTACATAATAGATTATGGTGCCTCAGACAACGTGATGCCTTTGAAGGTCACCAAGGCTCTTAAACTTACAATGACTCCACCTAGTGGCTCTTGTTACTCTTTGGAATCAAAAAGGTCTCACTTGTAGGGAAGGTTAAAGATGCACAGTGGCTCTCACCAGATTTCCAGACAAGAAAGTTTCAACGATGATTTTGGTAGTAGACATCCCAACCTCATTCGAATGTTGTTGAGTAGAAATTTCTACTTGAGAGTTGGGAGGGAAAATTCAGATGAATTGGTCTTTTGCAACCATACCAATGAAGGGAGACATGGAGAAATTACTTCCCGAGAAGAAGATGAGGTACACAGTATGAAATTTCGGAAGCCCAGAAGCTAACATCTTGTATCAAGGTAGCAGGTAGATGAATCACTTTGTGGCAACTAAGGAAGAAGAGGATATCCCCATCTTGATAGGCCCAGACATGCCTTCCCAAAGAGATTTGGATTTTGAAGAAGCATTGAGGAGATTCGTTACTAAGGGGCAGCCCCGAATCACCAGATGATGCAGACCATGAGGAAGAGGAGATGGTTCTCGATGATTTTCAAGAAGATAAATCAACTTATATGATTTTCCAAGATGAGGATTTATTCTCATTCCCATTTGGGGATGAAGATGATCTCAGTCAAGCCATCTATGGAGAGAAAAACTCAGCTTGTGATGAGCCCAAAAAGTTTTGAAAGAAATGTCTATACAAGAAATGCTTGAAGCTGCAGAAGAAACTGAAGATCCTGAGCTCAGTCTCGAGATCTTGATACAAGCCACAAATCTGCAAGACAAGCGTGAAGCTGGTTTGGAAGCCTTAACTAGTGTGAAGGTTGGCCACATTGAGATAAAGCAATATGAAAAATATGATGCCACTCTAGAGCTAATGATTGATGGATGCAATAATGAAATGGAGATATTTTCATTCCCATTTGAAGATGAATCTCTTTTGATGAAGAAATGAAGGGAGTTTTGAGACCTCACTGAATGAAGATATGAGGATTCAGAATGATTCCCAAGATGATGAGATCTCTGTGTAAGAACTATTGGATATAGTAGAAGTTTTGGAAGACCCGAGAGATGATTCTTGATCTCTTCACTCGTGCCATGGGCATACAAGAAAAGTATGAGGCCATGCCCAATCCCTCCATCAGTACTCAAGCACCTCATAGTGGAGTAAAGGAAATGGATAAGTCTAAGTTTTCTCATGGAAGAGATGTCAATGAGCATAGGCCTGGGAAAGAAAAGAATCAAGAATGTTCAAGTATTTTGAACAAAAATCAGCCCTGGGGCAGCGATGAGATGCTCGATGGAAAATCAGCTATATGGATAAACATGGAAGGCAACTGGCACTATGAGACCGATTTCAAAGAACATGAAGGTAGTGGAATTTCCAAGCAAGGACCTGAGCATCAAGAAGATCACATGGAATCACTCCTACCAAGTACATAGACAATTGTGAAAGCACCTAGCTTTCATAAACAATTAAGGAGGAGGATACTTTCTGGAACCCGTCAACGGCTTCACAGAACATCATCATTCGGTGTTGCCTCTTCAGGGGTAACTTTTGAGAAATAAAAAGTACTTCAGTGAAAGTGGGTTGTCCCTCACTTTGTACCATAGGTGATTGATAGGTGTTTTCCCTTTCCATTGTGTGTGTTTCCCTTCTTGTTGTGTGTTGTGTGTTTCCTTTCTTCATTTTGTGTGTGTGTGTGTTTCCTTCTTCTAATCTTCCTTTCTAGAAGTTGTGCATGACTCCAGAGGCCCAATGGATAAGGCACTGGTCAACAAATTATATGGTCTAAAATTGAGATTCTAGATTCCCATGTCATGTCTTCACTTCTCTCATTCCATGTCATGTCCCCAAGCTAGAGCCAATGTTGTCGTGAAAATGTGCAACAGGGAAATTGAAATTTCCAAGCATGACAACTATACCCCTATGCAAAATTTTCATGTTTTATCATTCCTAAAACCCCAAGCCAAATCCATTAGTTTGTTCACCCCTCTATTTGATGTCAAATTGGTCCCTAGGTGATTTAGGAAATTCCATTCATTCCCCTAGGTGATTTTAGGAGTTCATTGAAAATGCATGTTTCTTCGGCAGTATTGGGAAGGGCTATCGTTGGCCTTCCCAGGATTGGATTGACCCCCTGGAGCAGAAAAAAGGGAAAATTCAACATGGAGGTGAATGAATACCTTAGAACATCATGGAAATTATTTTGGAAGGCTTTGGGAAGTTTTGAAAGACTTGGAGCAGTCTGAGTGAAAACAAGGTTCACAAGCCTAGGCAGTACACATGCCTAAAACAATAGTGTTGGGCTTCAAAGAAGATTTTGAGAGCTCCAAATGGAGTTGGAAGTAAAAAAAAACATCTTCAGAAAGAGGATTCCAAGACCTACATGATGGTGAAATAATATTTTTCACAACACCTTGGCGCATATGATTGGAAGGCAGTTTTTCTCAGGCACAAGTGGAGTCCCAGATCAAAAATCAATTTTTAGGGATCATATGGTCGAATTAAGACATGAGACCCACATAATTGGATTAAAAATTCCATTTCCAGTCAGGATCATATAAAATTTCACCAATAAATTCCACCGGAGCTCAAGTTATCTTCATTCCAAGTTACCCTCTCAAAGGCAGTTCAAGACTTAGTCATTTTTTCGAGAGGACACGTGTCAGCACCAGAGCTGGCAGGGATTTCATGTCCCCAATGTCCCTAAGGTCAGGTACATCAGCCCTTGGAAAATTTCCCAGCCCCATGTGACCTCTGGGGCCCTCATATGACCTCCAGACTTGACAGTTCAGCCCCCAGGTGCATTATTTGGAGCATTCATCCCTGTCCATTGGATCGGGTGCCACGCACGTGTCAGCTCTAGGACCACCATGGAAATTGATGTCCCTTATGCACCTAAGGTGGGGGACATCAGACCTTGAAAAATGTTCCCATCCCCCATAGGGAGTCTTCTGGACACTCACGTGACCGTAGTTCAGCCCCCAGGTGCTTATTTGGAGCATGCATTCCCTGTCGTCGGATCGGGCGCCACGTGTCACCTCCAGGACCACCGTGGAATTTTATGTCCCTTATGTACCTAGGTGGGGGACATCAGACATGGAAAAATTCCCATCCCCCATAGGGAGTCATTTGGACACCCATGTGACCTCCTTTCAGCTCCCAGTGCTTTAAATCAACTTTTTCCTCCTTCATTCCCTACCGTTGGATCTAGTGCCACGTGTCACCGTCTTGCTCATTGTGGAAATTGATGTCCCTCACATCCCTAAGGTTAGGGACATCAAGCATGGAAAAATTTTCCCAAGCCCTACCTGTGCATATCTTTTTGAAATTTTTCCAAGTGCCACTTTTCCCGCTTCTAACTTCTAATAGTTATATGTGCACTTCATTCCTCCATTCTTCCTCTGCAACATTCTACCATCACTCCGCCATTGAAAATGCTCAGACCAGATCAAAAAGGAACTGAAATACCTTTCCCATGGTGATGCATAGGTCTCAAAAGGAATCCTCATCAAGCTAAGGAGAAACGAAGAACAACAAAGAAGAGAACAACAAAATCCCCATAGCTAAAAAATGGAAATCTAAACAAAGCTTGCAAACCAGTGCATGAATCAATGAACCATTTATTTCTGTTCATTCCTCTATCCAAGACCATAAAAATACACCTTCAAACTCCCCCCATGTGTGACAGAGCATCCACAATGAAGAAATCTCTCTTTTCGCTCAACGAAGAAAGAAGTGGGATTTCCCATCAAACCGGCTTCCGGATTGAAGTAAGATCACACGTGAAACACCAAAAGAAAAAACCCACATCAAAAATATGATTTTCTTCACAAATGGAGGAGAAAACCAGACCTGCAATTTTGAGGTCCATTAATGGCTGCCGTACCCAGAAGCACTGCCAGGTCTGAAAATTAAAAGTTTAAAATCTCCTAGATTTTTAAGCGGGCGGGCCCAAATTTCAGAGGGGTGATATTGGGTGAAAACCCATATCAAAAAAATTCCACATCAATCCAACCCCCAGAGGCCAAATTTCTAAAAATAGTAGGTCTACTACATAGGAACTGCTATTTCAGGAAAGTCATCAATAGAAGAGCCTACGAAGGAGATGAAGACATTGGAGGTGCACTACAACTGAGAATTCACCAGAATGGACATTTTTGGCACTTACTAAAAATAGTAAGTGGGCCCTCGAGAACTTGCTAAAAATAGAAATTTGATCCAGAAGGAACGAGGAACACAAAGAGAAAGAGGAAAACTGAGCCACAACATCTAGTTGAAGATCGGGGACTTGATTTCTCATACTTACTAAAAATAGCAAGTTGATTTTTATAAGGGAGATATGAAGCCAAAGTGGATGGGTCAGAAGCCTTCTCAGGATCATGAAGTGGAGAACAGTCAAAGAATGGAGCCAAGTCCATTGCAGCAACTCATCCTTCAGCATAGTTCTTCTTCTTCTTCTTCCTCTTCTTTCTCTCACTCTTCACTTCTCATATGACACTCTCTCTTTTCAAATGTTATATTTTTGCGTTGAGGGTTGCACTTTTTAATATGACTTAAATGACTTTAGAAATATAATGTAAATTAAGTCACCTTGCTATTATAAAAGGGACTTAAATATTTAAAGTGGAATATGAACAATCTTAAGTCATATTAAGGCATATGGAGGGTCATGAGGAAGATGATAAGTCACCTCTCATTCTATAAATTGTAACACCATTCCCATTGCAAAGGGTTGGTAATTGATTTTGTAAACTCAAGAGTGTATTGAGAGAACAAAGGAGATAGCCAAATTCTTCTATTTTCCCCTTCTCAAAAATGTCTTCTATTCCCACACTATGTACAAATTCTGCTTGAGCTTCAATAAAGGAAGAAGGAATTTTAGCCTCTTTGATTGAGGAGTTTATTGGTACTTTGTGTTCATTAAGCTCTATTTAGTCTTGTTGATGTTGGCACTAGACTTCATTGGGGTGATTAAACCAAATTCAAGCTAGGACCACAAGTGGATACTTACAACAAACATACTTATTCACCAAGTGGATTGAAGGAGTGGCTTTTAAAGAAGAAAATGAATCAAAATCTTCAATTTCTATGAAGGAATAGCCACCAAGTTTGGAGTCCCTACCACTATTATATCAGATAATGCATTGGCATTCCTTGGTACAAGGATCACTAAATGGGCAATCAGGAATGGTGTGTACCTTAACACTTCATCAAATTATTACCCTCAAGGTAATGGCCAAGCAAAGTCCACAAACAAGAACCTATTAAGGATTATCATAAGGACTCTTGATGAAAATCAAAGAACTTGGCATACAAAGCTGAAATCAGCTCTATGGGCTGATAGGATCACATCCAAAAGATCCACATGCAAGACCCATTCAAGCTTGTGTATGGAAAAGAGGCAGATGTGCCCATATCATTGGATTTTCTCTCTTTGGAGCTCATGAAATAGTTGGATCTGGCTGAGTTTGAACCCATGGCAATCAGATATGTAAAGCTAATGGAAGTAAGAGAAGCAAGATAACATGTAATACAGAGCATGGAAAAGGATCAAGCATTGATCAAGAAGGGTTTTGATAAGAAAGTAAGAATGAGGACCTTTCAAGAAGGGGACTTAGTTCTAAAGTGGGATGCAGATCGGGAAAAACCAGGAAAGCATTCCAAATTTGATGCCATTTGGAGTGGCCCTTACATGATCACAAGGTGCAAGAGTAGAAATGCCTTCCAACTGGCTAAATTAGATGGCAAAGAATTGTACATCCCAGTAAATAGGATCCATCTCAAACATTTCTACTAAAAAGGAAGGTTCCACCCTTGTAAATATTAGGATAGAGTTTTTTTTTAATTTTCCCTAGTGCGTATGCATATTGTCTTGTTGTAGCTTAAGTTTTCTTTCCCTAAGTGTTGTGGCACATGTTTTTTTGCTCTAGGTTTGCGTTGTTATACGATTCATAAGTATGGTTCTTACCCCTCCTGTTTAGGTGTATGCATGAATTTTTTGCAGAGGTTCCCCTCTGATTCAAAATTCCTACTCTAAAATTACCAAGGAGACAAGGTTGAGAGAAGCATGGAAAAGGGAAACAAAACTAAGCTAAAACGGTGATACACCAAAGGAGTGATGAACTTTTGTCTTGCAAATAAACACAGATCATAGAGATGTAACACCAAAGCATGCATAGATTTCTAGAATATAATGAAAGATCAGAAGACAATGATAAACACATGAGAGGATTGGAGGATCATTCACAAAACATGCATTACCATTCCCAAGTTTAATACAATGCATTACAATGGAAGAAAGGAAAAAAACATGCCACAATCTCCATGGAAGGTCTGAAAACTCCTCGAATTCACATGCCAAGGGGAAGAGGGGAGTCTGCAAAAAAAACGTCCAACCCTTTACAAATGAGCCAAAACTAGCTTTTAATGGTGAAGCAGAAATGAAGGAAAGGAAAAAAAATGTGGGAAAATTGATTTATGAGCTCAACCACCAATCAAATCCCTTCAATTTCACCTAAAAAGTGATGGGATTCATGGAAAAACCCATATGCCAAAGTACATTGCTCTGCAGATCCAAAAAATGACCCATACTTCATTAATTTTGGTGGTTGAATGTCAATTCTATATTTTTGTGTGCTAGAGATGTTTTCTCATTTTCTCCACAAAATCCACCAAAAAAAAAAATTGAATAGTCCATCATGTGGAGAATTTCAACAGATTTCCAATGATATAAAAAATGAAAAAATCGAGCTCTGGATCAAAAGATATGGCCCTCTGAAGATTTAGGGAAAAACAGGTGAAATTAGGAAAAATTAGGGTTAGGGGGGGCTGAAATTTGAACTTTTTCCTCCTCCTTTTCAATTGGGAAAAATTCCCAAAAATTCTCCACCGCTCCACTTGCTGCTGCCATGGCACCCTCTCTCATTGATCCATGGGTTCAAACGATCATTCTGCCCCTTTTTGAAATTGGAAAATTTTCCAAAAAACTCTCGCCTCCACCACTCCGGGACACGTGGCACCATCTGGTTGCTTGGTGGGGATGCGCTCCACTTTTTTACCTTTGCACCATTAGCCACTTTGGAAAAATTCCAAAGTCCTTCCATCCTCCCGACCCCCACCATTGACAGGACACGTGGCATCTTCTCATTGCTTGGCGGGCTTTCGCTTGGATTTTTCCCTTTGACACTTTGACCAAATGCCAAAAAAAACTCAAAGTCCTTCCACCCCACTCCACTCTAACCTACCACGTGGCACCCTCTCATCTCCTTGTGGGATTTTGGGCCAAAATTTTCCCTTTACCCTTTGACCCCAAAAGGCTAAGTGCCAAATTTTTTCCCATGGGCCCGCCTTGGGAAAATTTCCCCTCCAAACTCCATCGAGCCATAACTTGCAAAATACAAGGAGTTAGGAGGACTTCTTTACCTTTCTGGAAAGGGGAGAAAATTATCTATCTGATGAAGCAATACCTAGAAAATTTTGAGTGCCTAAAATGTGTAAAAATTTGACTGAGGCACAAGGAAGGAAAGAATGAAGACAAGTTAGCCAAAATAAGCGGGGGCTTATTTTGGATAACAATTTTGGCGACTCAGAGGGGTCATCTACCTGTTGGATGAAGTGACCAGCTACCTAAAGCAATCCATTGGGAAATGGAGTCATCAACTTAACTACTTGTTACTCTCAATTCATTAGAAAATCTCTAAGATGAAGATTGTGAGAGTAGAAAATTACTTTGATCTGGAACATGGCCTGCAAAAGATGCATCCTTGGGGAAAAAAAACTTGTGCCAAAGCACTTAGGGAAATGTAAATCTAAGCTACAAAAAACAATGTGCATAAGCACTTGGAGGAATGAAAAATCTAAGCTAATATGTACAAGGTGAGAAGTTTCCCTTCTAGTAGCAATGCTTTAGATGGATTCCATTAACTGGAATCTGCAGTTCCTCACCATCCAATGTAGACAATTGGAAGGCATTGTTGTTTTTGCATTTTGTGACCATGTAGGGGCCACTCCAAATGGCATCAAATTTTGAATGCCTTCCTGGCTTTTCTCGGTCTGCATCCCATTTCAACACTAAATCTCCAACTTGGAAAGTTCTAGCCTTAGCTTTCCTATCAAAGCTTCTCTTGATCAAAGCTTGGTCCTTCTCCATTGTTTGGGCTGCATGCTCTCTGATTTCTTGGAGTTCCATCAATTCTGCATATCTAACCTCCATGGGCTCAAACTCTAACAATTCCAATTGCTTCATGAGTTCCAATGTTGGCAACTCAAGTGACATAGGCAAGATTGCCTCTCTCCCATAAACAAGTCTGAATGGAGAGTTACTGTGGATCTCTTGGGAGTTATCCTATCAGCCCATAGAGCTGATTTGAGCTTAGTGTGCCAAGTCCTCTTGATTTTCATCAAGAGTCCTCTTGATGATCCTTAATAGATTCTTGTTTGTGGACTCATTGGCCATTACCTTGAGGGTAATAATTTGATGAAGTGCTCAAATAGATCCCATTTCTAACAGCCCATTCAGTTACCTTTGATCCTATGAATGCCAATGCATTATCTGATATTATAGTGGTAGGTATACCAAATCTGGTTGTTATCCCCTCATAGAAGTCTAGAATGCTAGATTCATTTGCCTCTTTGAGTGCCACCACCTCAGTCCATTTGGTGAAGTAGTATTCATTGTTTTTAGAATCCATTTGTGCCCTTGGCTTGAGTTTGGATTAATGACTCCAATGAAGTCCAAACCCCATTGCATGAATGGCTGGTCAACTGAGATTGGGTGCAATGGAAGTGCTGCTAACCTCTCTTTTCCTGTGAAGAATGCACAATTCTTGCACCTCTTGATCCATGCATAACAATCACTAAACATTTTGGGCCAATAATAACCAGCCTTCATGATCTTGAGAGTTGTCACTCTTGGAGAAAAATGACCCCCAGCTGATCCACCATGGAACTCTTCTAACATTTTCTCAATCTGATTTGTCCCAATGCATCTCAGCAACACTCCATTGATATCCTTTTTGAACAAGACACCATCAACAAGTGCATACGGAATAGCCTGCAATCTGAAGTGTCTTCTTTTGGCTTTGTTCATCTCTGGAGGGCATAGGCCTATTTGTAAGAAGTGCATTATGTCTTGGGTCCAGCAAGGAGTGAGCATACCACCATTTTCTTCTTGAACATCTCTTTGTTCTTGGTTGTCTTGCAGCACCAAAACAACATTCTTCTCTTTGCTTGCTTCAATTGGTTGACTCAAGGCCAATTTCTCACACAATCCCTTTCCTCGGACCAGCTTGGTGACTTTGATCTCAATGTCATACTCCATGACATGAGTAATCCACCCTACACATTTTTCATTTAGATCTTTGTTGAGGAGGAAGTCTTTAACTCCCACATGAGAAACCAACAGTTGAACCTTGTTGTTTGAAACTAGATGCTTAAATTTCTTCAAGCTCCTAATCACTACAAGAACATGCTTCTCAATGAAGGAATACCTTACTTCATAGTCCTCCAAGCTTTGGCTAAAGAAGGCAATTGGCTGCTCTGCATTTTCTTCATTCTGTTGTACTAAAATTGTAGAAATTGTATCATCACCACCAAATGCATAAAGGATGAAGTCTTTGGAGAAATATGGGTTAATGAGAGTTGGAGCCTATGAGATAGCTTCTTTGATTGCCTCAAAACTTTCCTTACCTTCAGCTATCCATTTGAATGCCACACTTTTCTTCAACATCATAGTTATTGGCTTGACAAGGGCTGCAAAGTTTGGAACAAACCTTCGAACAAAATTGATTCTTCCCAAGAAACTTTGAAGAGCCTTCTTATGCCTTGGAAATGGTAGTGCTCTTATTGCTTCAACCCTCTCTGATCAATTACTAACCCTTCTTTGGAAACAATGTGGCCTAGGAGCTTGCCTTCATGAGCTAGGAAAATGCATTTTTGGGATTCAAGGATACCCCAAATCTTCTACATCTTTGGAACACTTGTCTCAAATGAAAGAGATGATCTGCTGCACTTTTAGAAAATATAGTAATATCATCTAGGTATATCAGCACTATTTTGTTGATCAATCCCTTGAATGCCATATCCATTTCCCTTTGGAAAGTAGCTCCGGCGTTAGACAACCCAAATGGATTTTTCTATATGCATAGGTTCCCCATTTGGTGGTGAAGGTTGTTTTGAACTGATCATCTTCCTTTACCATGATCTGATTATACCCTGAATAACCATCTAGCAATGAAAACCTCTCAGAGCCAACAACAACTTGCAAAATCTGCTCCATAGAAGGAAGTGGGTAGTGATCCTTGAGGGATGCTCTGTTCAAATCTCTAAAGTCTACACACAACCTGATTTCTCCACTCTTCTTTCTAACTGGAACCAAGTTTGCAACCCAACTTGAATGCTTGATGGGGAATATGATACTTTCCTCTATTAACTTATTCAATTCCTTCTTCATGAGAGGCTCAATGTGTGGATTGACCGGTCTCTATTTTTCTGATGGGCTTAGCACTTGGATCTAGTTCAATTGTGTGTTGAGCTAGCTTGGGATTGAAACCTCTCAAGTCTTCATAGCTCCAAGAAAATACATCCGGGAACTCTTGGAAAAGTTGCATGAACTCATACCTTTCTTGCTCGGTTGCCACTTTACCAATTTGAAGTGACTTGCCTTCTCCAACTGAGATGGGCTCTGAATCCTCTCCCTTGACTTGGATGTTTGCTTTCTCCTTCCTAAATTGATCATTAGGATTGAAAATAGACTCTAAAGTCACAAGTCCTTTGGTAGTTTGTTGGTTCTCAGTTGTACCACTTGATCACCATATTGTTGTTCTAACTTTTCCTGATTTTTGGCTGAGAACTCAGCTTCCTCTTGTAAGAAATTGATGATTTGTTGGTCACTCTCAAACACTTGCCAACTTGCATTATTGTCTAGCAACTGATGGCCTCACAATCACATGGATGTTTGGCTGCATTTTATCTCTTTTGATACTTTCCACAACATCAAAGTTTCTCCAACTATTGCAAGCCTATCAACAACTTGGTTCTCTTTCCTAGGGATGGAGTTGATGCCAAAGCCCTCAAAATCCTCAATGAGGTCCCACACCCTATTCTTATAACTCTTGAGCAGGTCATTCTTGGTAGCATGTTGTCCTTTAACTTGATTAACAATCAGCTCACTATCACCAAAGACTTGTAAGTTTTTGATGCCTCTCTTCCTTGACCAATGTAATCCATGTATCAAAGCCTCATATTCAGCAGTGTTGTTAGAACATGCAAACTGAAATCTAAAAGCTGAATAATACTTAATGCCTTGAGGTGAAACAAGCATAGCTCCCCCTCCTGCACCTTGTCTACTTCTTGATCCATCAAAGAACAACTTGCCATACCTCATTGTCATCTTTATGGTCTGGCTTGGTGATGCTAGGAAGAGGCTGATTTTCTTCATGCATGTAATAGACTCCTAGTTCAGATTCCTCTATTTCCTTGTAGGGATCAAAAGCATGTACCTTTCTTTCCCATTCATCAAGAGTCAAATCTAGAATGCTTCCAACTTTGGTGTCAACTTCATGTGTGCTTGGATAATCCTCTTGATCAAATGTTGAACAGTTGGCATTGATTGGGCTTGGAGTATGAGGCTCAATGTGAAAGTTTGCAATAGGTTCAGACCTGATTGTGGCCTTGGCTCCATACCTTGTCCTAAATAACATGTGTGACCAATCAACAGATAGGTAGCCTCCAATTCTAGCTATGAAATCCCTTGACAAACATATGGCAAAGAGTGGTGGCAAATCTATCACCGACACATCTTGCAAAATAGTGACATTGGGGCATGCATGCAAAGTAAGGCTCAAATATTTAATTACCCCAACTATTTGTTACTATTGTCCCATCTAATTGCACCACCCCCTTGGATATGACTTCATATTGAAGGCCCAGCTGATCAGCTATTTTCTTGGGCATCACGGAACTACTTGCCCCAGAATCAATCATACAATTATGTACTAGTTTATCCCCAATGATCAATGAAACATAGAATGGAGGGGGCTTCAAAATTTTACCTTGTTGTCCTCCAAGATTTCCCTCAGGCTGAGTAGCATTTGTGAGTACCTTCTCTTGCATATGAGCTTGCTGATTTGAGGTTGACCAATTCTTCATGGCAGCTTGTAATAGATCCCTTTGTCCTGGGATGGATAGTGACTCCCACATAGATATGTTCACATTGGTCTTCTTCATTTGTTCAATGATGTTAAATGGGGATGAACCATCTCTTTTCTTGCCCTTTAGTCTACACATTCTTTTCTTGTACATGGGCTACAATAGCTGGTATTTGAGCTGGTCTAGAAGGTGGCTTGGGCTGTCCTTGCACATTTGGAACTACATTTTGCTTGCCAACACCTTGTGGAGTGATGGAAGGTTGTGAATCACTTGGATCTAATGACTTCCCTTCACCAATATTCCTCTTCTTTGACCATGTGTTAGCTGCTACACTCTGAGAAGGTGTTTGATTCATACCACAAAAATCTTCAGCCTGCCAATTCACAAGTGTAGTCTCATTTGGAGTTGTATCTTGTTGAGATGTCCCTTGTTGTTGGTTTGTTTCTTGACTCACTCACTCTCTACACCAGTTGTTGTCACCATCAAAGCTTGGTTCAAAGCACCATTGAAGCACATAGATTGGTTGTGAGGTTCATTGCATGGGAAACACCAATCATACTCTTGAGCTATATTATTTTGCACTGGCACTAAGGCTTTAGAGGTAGATGCAACATTGGGGTTATAGGGCTGAAATGGTCTATTGGCAGGAGGCCTTACTTGATTTTGATTTGCAGCTGGGTTGGGTGGCCTATTAGGCTGATATGGTTGTCTATTAGGCTGAGTTTGAGGCTGATAAGAAGGCCTAAAACTTTGAGCTTGTTGCCTCTTGAGTGTAACCATCTCATTGCCCAAATTTTGCAATTGTTTCATAATTTCTTGAAGCTCATTTGAGGCACTAGAGGATGAAGTAGAAGTTTCATTTGAACTCTGATTTCTAGGAGTGGGAATAGGAGCTAAAGTAGGTGCTTGACTAGTACTTGGGCTTTCCAACTCTGGATATAAGGGCATAGGAGGCCTAGGTGCAAGTTTACCAGCTTGGATCAAACAATTCTCAGCCCTAATGGTGATGTTGTAAGCTGCAGGTATAGTTGCACCTCCCATGGATTGGATCAACATAGAAATGTCAAAATTTAAAGCCTTGAGAAAGTATAAGAAAGCACCTTGAGTTGTTGGCCTCACTACCAATGGGATTCTATCCCATGTTCTTTGAAATCTGAAATTGAAGTCTGTTAGCTTGCTCATTGGGAGCTCTCTTGATAGTTGTCAGTTGCTCCAATAGAGACAAGTTGTCCCCTTTCTCTCCAAATTGGTTATGGAGGGTATGCACAACTGGTTCCAATTTTGGATAGAGCCTACCTCAAGGCTCTTGAACCATTGCAAGGCTTTCCCTTTGAATGAAGATGCCAATAATTTGACAATAATTTACATCTCAACAATCTCATGGATTGCACAAACATTAGCAATGTCTTTGACATGATCACCAGGGGTGGTCTGATTTTCTCCAGTAAAGTATGGGATGTTCTTCAATGCTTTGTAATTGGAACTGGGTTTTGTGCATTGAGAGAAGTGGGGCTGCTGCCAGTAAAGTTGACATAAGGATTGGGTTGTGCCATTCTGATTGGCCTGAGAACCCTTGTTGATTGGATGAAAGGTCTACCAGGTGGAGGAGTTGATAGAGTTCTGTTTGGTGGAGATGGAGACCTTTGAATCCTTCTTCCTCTTTCTCCTCTTTCTGGGGATAATTGTAGATAGTTAAACAATCCCTCCTCTCTAGTCCTTGACCTTGTTTGGATCCTTCTCATGAATCTTCAAGCTTGGACTACTTGAAACCAGTTGATTCTATCCTTTTGGAGTCGCCAGATGTGCAAATCAAGGCTCTTTCAAGCAAGAAACTTACAACAATTACACATCAACTTTGTTGTAATGAAGATGAAGACCTCTAAGGTCCCACCAGGGCATGCCAAAACTATTAGTGCAAATCTACAGACACCCCCTAAATGACCTTTAGATCTGCAGTAGTCAGAATTGGGTCATTTAGTGTGATTGCACAACATTGAGTTTTCTCCAAGGTGTGGGACCTTGCAAGGTGAGAAAAATCTCTAGAGAAAGCTAGTTCTTACCCCTCTGTTTAGGTGTATGCATGAATTTTTGTAGAGGTTCGATTCAAAATCCTACTCTAAATTACCAAGGAGACAGGGTTGAGAGAAGCATGGAAAAGGAAACAAAACTAAGTAAAAATGGTGATACACCAAAGGAGTGATGAAATTTTGTCTTGCAAATAAACACAGATCATAGAGATGTAACACCAAAGCATGCACAAATTTCTAGAATATAATGAAAGATCAGAAGACAATGATAAACACATGAGAGGATTGGAAGGATCATTCACAAAACATGCATTACCATTCCCAAGTTTAATACAATGCATTACAATGGCAGAAAGGCAAAAAAATGTGCACAATCTCCATGGAAGGTCTAAACTCCTCAAATTCATGTGCCAAGGGGAAGAGGGGAGTCTGCAAGAACAAAAAAACGTCCAACCCTTTACAAATGAGCCAAAACTGGCTTTTAATGGCGAAGCAGAAACCAAGAAGGAAAGGAGAAAAAATGTGGGAAAATTGATTTATGAGCTCAACCACCAATCAAATCCCTTCAATTCACCTACAAAGTGATGGGCTTCATGGAAAAACCCATATGCCAAAGTACATTTGCTCAGATCCAAAAAATGACCCATACTTCATTAATTTTGGTGGTTGAATGTCAATTCTATATTTTTACATGTGCTAGAGATGTTTTCTCATTTTTCTCCCACAAAATCCACCAAAAATAAAATTGAATAGTCCATCATGTGGATAATTTCAACATCTTTCCAATGATATAAAAAACAAAAATCGAGCTCTGATCAAAATATATGGCCCTCTAAAGATTTAGGGAAAAACAGGTGAAATTAGGGCAAAATTAGGGTTCGCGGGCCGAAATTCAAAATTTTTCCCTCCTTTTTTGAATTGGGAAAAATTCCCAAAAATTCTCATTGCCCGACCTCGACCTACCACGCCACGTGGCACCATCTCATTGATCCATGGGTTCAAATGATCATTCTTCCCCTTTTTGAAATTGGAAAATTTTCCAAAAAACTCATGCCCTCCACCACTCTCGGGACACGTGGCACCATCTGGTTGCACTTGGTGGGGATGCACTCCACTTTTTACCTTTGCACCACTAGCCACTTTGGAAAAATTCCAAAGTCCTTTCACTACCCTGACCTCCGCCACTGATAGGACACGTGGCATCTTCTCATTGCTCGTGAGCTTTCACTTGGATTTTTCCTTTGATGCACTTTGACCAAACGCTGAAAAAAACTCAAAGTCTTCCACCCCACTGCTCTAACCTACCACATGGCACCCTCTCATCTCCTTGTGGGATTTTGGGCCAAAATTTTCCCTTTGACCCTTTGACCCCAAAAGGCTAAGTGCCAAATTTTTCCCGGGCCCGCCTTGGGAAAATTTCCCCTCCAAACTCCACTGAGCCATAACTTGCAAAATACAAGGAGTTAGGAGGACTTCTTTACCTTTCTAGAAAGGGGAGAAAATTCTCTATTTGATGAAGCAATACCTAAAATAAAATTTTGAGTGCCTAAAGGAATGAAGATAAGTTGGCCAAAATAAGCGGGGGCTTATTTTGAATAACAGACTCAAATGAGAATAAGGCTTCCACATGTCATCCCGGCGCATCTTCAAAGATAAATCTAAAGTCGGGTCCTTAGACAAGTGCTAAGCCTCCATATGTCCCAGTCAAATATATGGCCGAGTCAAGCTTAAGGGACTTAGTCAAAAACATAAAGGGACAAAGCAAATCCGTGGAAGAAGCCACATGTCCTCCCGACGCAACATCAAAACCAAAACCGAAAAGCGGTCCCCAAAAGAGCGCCATCCCTCCACATGGCCATGTTCGAAGTCAAAGCGGGGATGGCGGGTCGCCGGAGGTAATTTTAGCTTTTAGTTTCATTTCCAAAAGGTATAGAGTATAAAATTGAGCTGCACCTCTGTTGATGCCCAAGGAGCCACGTGTCAAGCCTATATTGAATGTTGGCTGGCGGGCCTTGGAATGATTTTTTCCCAAATGGAAAATATGAACCGAGAGGACACAAAGATGATTTTTTTGAGAAAGGGTATTGCGGGGCTGCAAGAAAGGAATTTTGCATTTTTGTATTTTTGTACCCAAAATCACAAAGTAAATTTCGGTGCATGGACCCATTCTGCTAACTAGTTTTTGCCATTTTTTTATGCACCCAACCCAAACATTCAAATGGACATATCTTTTGACCAATTTCCTGAAATTCAACAAATTTAGCACCATTGGAAAGGTATCGATCTCGTCTACAACATGGAAACTTGAAACATTAATTTTGACGAGGTTAGGTGGGTGAAAAATAGGAAAACATATTTGTGTGATTAATACACGATCCAATCGCTCCAACAACCTAATCAAATTAGATTTGATTCATTGTTCTTATTTCTTCAAAGCTTCAAGAAGACATGGAGTAGCGGATTCAACAGATTGTGGGTAGATTTGTAGGAGCATTAATGGATGGTAGCTGAGCTTCAAATCAAGTTTCTCACCTCTTTTCTTCTTCTCTCTTCATTACATCTATAAAAGAATAATTTTAGCTCTTTGTAAAGGGTTGGACATTTCTGTTTGCACTCTCCTTCTTCCCTTGTCTATAAGAGAATTTGTGGAGTTTCCAAACCTCCCATTCAAGTTGTAATGCAAGATTTTGCCTCTTAGCCACTGTAATGCATTGTATCAACTTTTGGAGCAATAATATATGTCTGTGGATGATTCTCGACCCTCTCATGTGTTTATTGTTGCCTTATGATCTCTCATTGTAGTTTGGTTATTTGTGCATGGTGTTTGCATTGTATTTCTATGGTTTTTGTTAGCTTGTAAAATGAGTGTTTAACATTCCTTTGGTGCATCACCTCATTAGCTTAGATTTATTTTCTGTATCTTCTCAACCCTGTCTCCTTGGTAAGATAGAGTAGGATTTAGAGTAGATCCTCTGTAATTTACTTGTGTGCACTGAATAGAGGAATATGAACTGCCTTAATCAATAGAGCTCTCTCAACTCGCAAGGTCCCACACTTTGAGAGATGCTCCATGTTGTGTAATCACACTGAGGATCTCAAATCATCTAGTTGCAGGAACTCAGGGGTGTTGTGATTCTACACTAACAATTCTTCAATCCATTAAGGTAGTACCTAATGAACCTACACATCTTTCCTCCATTATCACCCCTCACCACATGCCCTCTCTCACCAATTCACCTCCTCCATCTACCCCCACCAAGTGGCCACTCACATTTTCTTGGACTATTTGATTGTACTATAAATGCAAAATCACAACACCCCCAAATGAGTCGTCAGATCTACTTTTCTAAGGAAAACTCATTTGGTGTGATTCACATAACATTGAGTTTTCCCTAAGGTGTGGGACATTACAAAAGGGAAAACTCTATAGAGAAGGTTGGTTCCTACTTCCTAATATACACCGCTGAAGCTACTCCAGTGTAGGTAGAATCTAACTAATCCTAATCTAACTGTTCCAAGGGGACAAAGAGAGAGAGAGAGGGTAAAACAGCCTACTCTAAGTGGTGATACACCAGAAAAGGAAGTGTTGATCATCTAACCAAACTACCATGAAACAAAGGGAGGTGAGCAATGGAGAGGATGAACAACTACATCATAGGACAAAGATCAGATTCACACAAAAAACATTTCAAACCCAACAAACACAGCTCCCAGATCTGTAAATGAACATCCAAAACATGCACAGGTACCCTACAATGAAGAGAGGCAAGAAGAAACAACCAAAAAGAGCAAAGGATGGACAAATGCATCACAAAACACATTTTTATTGCTTCAGAAGTTTGCATAGAACATCATTCACAAGAAAGAGGCAAAAATGCAATTTACAGAGCAAGGGGAGGAGGTTTGAACTCCATTTTTGACCCCGAGGAAGAAAAGAGGGGGAGGCAGAGAAAAAATAAACAACTGTTGGTACCCAAATTAATTCTCCTTCAAAATCAGAGAAGCATCATGGGTTTGGTAGGAAGCTTAGAGACAAATAGATCATAGTGAGTTTTTTTATAGCCGGGGATGGGATTTAATTATCCCTTTGTCACTCAGATGTGGAGAAATGGATAGCACCCTAAAGAGGATTTTATCTATACTCACTACTTTATGGTTGTGCCTTTTTCAACTAGGGTGAGAGGACCCTTTTGTAGCATGTTGTTTATGGAGGAGATGGGGATTTCCTTCCTTTTGAAATGTTTTAGAAGAACTTGAAGAAAATATGATCAATACAACAAAACCTAACTCTCACAAGTTGTCACTCTAAATAATCGAGATATCTTCTCGAGCAAGGTTTAGGCCACTAAAGACAAGGAAAACCCGAGACTTTATGCATGTTTTGGTAATAGAAATTGTGCATCGGTGGGAGGCAAAGTAGGATAAAGTTGATTATACCAATTCTTATAGAATCTTTACAAAAATAGAGAGCTCAAATGGTAGAATGCTTCGAGTAGCTAGGATGTCCCTTTAAATAGAATGTGTGCTTCAATGGAGGCCCAGATCAGCACTTTTCACACAAACTTCAAGGATCCAAAATGATGGCTCAAATTGGAAAACTTAACTGAACATTATTAATCTTTGTTTCATCATGCCTAAGATACCCTCAAAGGCTAACAAACAATATTATAGTCATGCTAGGATTCACAGTGATTTTAAATTTACTTATTCCACTATCAAATGAAAGCTCTTCTGATAAATGAAATTGCAAATGCCACCAAACTATCACAAAGATAATATCTTGTGTGATTCACACAAATTTCAATGTAAGAATGTAATGGGAACAAGAAAAACTACTTGCAGACATTCAGAAACGAAGCAAACACAAATTTTGCCCAAAAATAACATAGATTAACTCAAGTTTGGTTAAATTTATTAGGAAGGAAAGTTTCTTGAACAATCTCAAAGCTTGTCAATGGCTATACACTCGCAACCACCTTGACATGATCAAATTTAACACAAAAGAGATAAACAGTTTCTTCAGATAGTTTCTCAAAAAGATGGGTTCTATCAAGCTTTTTCTTAGAAAATCAGTTCGACCTCTAACACTCTAACCTTCCAACCTCCAACCTCTTTCATGGAAAAAATCATGCCATTTATAATATTTTACAACAGAGTTTTCCCCCAAAACCCAAACATTGAGTGCACTAGTGCTCACCATGATCCCGATCGTGATTCCCATAATCAAATCTATAAAAAGTTGTTAGGTTCTCAGGGGGTAGATCTCTTGAAATCTCTCGCATTCAACTCCTTTCTCTGGTAGATCACTCTTCCTTTTACTCGCCAACCACTTTTGCCCCTAATCTATCCAATCTGGTTCCTTGCATGCGTGGGAGGAAAATTTTCATATCAAGCCAAAATATCATATCTCATCTTAATGGTAAAAGACATCCCCAGATTTTCCTCACCAAACCAAGATATCAACAGGTATTTCGTGTGCTAAGGAAAGAAAAATCGGGTCGAATCCGACAGTCAGATTGCATATTTAATGGTGAGATATGTTTACAAACCTTCCCCACCAAACCAAGCTACCAGATTAATGTTCCTCTTCATTTGGCATGCAGGAGACTCCAAGAAATGATAAAAAACCATAAGAATATGCATCCCTAGGAGCTCTGGAGTGAAAATGGTAGAAAAATTAGATACAAATGCATAGATGTCATTGATTTCTATTTTGAATTTGGACCATCCACATGGGAGATCCATTTTAAAATGGGCTTATGAGTTCCCTTTTTCCTTTTACAACTTTTAGAAAAAGTAAAATTTTCACATTTTTCTCCGTACCTCCACCCTTGAGAAATGAGCTTGACACATGTCCTAAGGTGGGCCTCAGAGGAACCGCGACAAAATTCTACTATTTCACCTCTTTTTTAGAAAAAAGGAATTTTTCCAAGTTTCCCCCGTATCTCCACCCTTTTGCTTCTAGTCCCTGATGTGGGTCCCAGCGGAACCACACTTCATTTTACACTTTTAACTCTTTTCTCCACAAAAGGAAAATTTTCCAAATTTCCCCCGAAAGTCTACACCTCTACCATTGACCGGGGTAAATTTTTGACTATTCTCTGTCGAGATCTGTGGGCCATTTTGATGTTTTAATCCTTTTGGTGATAAGAGGTAAAAATCCAATTTTCCTCTCGATGGTCCGCTTCACCACCCCTTTGAATTTTCAAAGCCATTCTTGACCCTTCTCTAATCGGGCTTACGGGCCATTTTGATATTTTTATCCTTTAAGAGGAAAAAGTCCAAGTTGCCTCCGATGGTTCGCTTCCCGCCTTTTGACTTTTCAAACTGCCATGTGTCATAATGGCACATCTTGAGATGGTCCCCAAAAGTTGAGACCTTAAATGAGTGCGGGCTCACCATGTGTCCTGCCCGAAAAACTATATTTGAAGGCTTAAATCTCAATGGAAGGCTTCATGTTTCAAGTCTCAAACAATCTCCTTTGGCCATTGAAAATTCCAAGCAAAATGCAAAGTGAGTGGAGGCCTCCAAGTGTCCTCCTGACACTTCTTTAAAACAAAACTCAAGGGCCGGTCCTCAAACATGTGTAGTCCCTCCATGTGTCCCAGGCCTCTCAAAATATTTTGAAAAAGACTAAGTATGGGAAGACCCAACGGAAGCCTCCATGTGTCTTCATGGCGCAATTTCAAAATGGTGCCCAAAGTGGAGACCTTGAATGAGCCCGGAATCACCACATGTCCTTGTCCCACAAACTATACTTTAGCTACATAAAAATTTATCTAAGTCTAGGAAAAGCATCAAAACCTCCACGTTTCCTTCCTGGCACAACTCCAAGGCCAACCAAAAATAAAATCTTCAAATGAGTGTCATTCTTCCACGTAGACAGGTTTTTTAAGTTGAGGCGATTCATAAAATTTTGAAGTACCCCACCAAGCCAGTGTCCAACTAAAAGAGGCCACATTTCCTATTGATGCAAGGATGTAAATTTGACTGGAGAAATGCCCATCAAATGTAAAATGTAGAAAAATGACCATTTGAGCCTGGAGATGAAATTTTCTCCAAGGACAGAGAATTTAGAAATGTTACAAGGCTCAAATACATTCCTCCAAGCTACATCCATTCATTTTTCCTCAATTATTTAGGGAAAAATGACAAGGACAACAAATCACGACTGTGAAAAGTAGAAAGAACAGGAGAGCCCGAGTTTTAGATGAACAGAGAATAGGAGACCCAAATTATAGACCCTTTCCAGACAAACAGAGAAACAAGGAAACAACCATGGATCCAACATGATCCTTGACCCAGAATGGACTGATTACGTAAAAAAGCAAGGCGAGAGACTTCTTAGGCACAACATGAGGAGATAAAATATGGAAGAGGTCGTAAATTGATAGATTTTCAATGGAAAAATGGGGTGAGACTATTTTGAGCACCAACATTAGCTCTGACTCAGGGATGGGCACTCCCTGTGAGTGCCACAAGAACAAAGGTAGACCAAGTGCAAAAATATCCATTGGGCAAAGGATACCAAGGACCAAAGAAACCAGCAAAAACAGGTCACCAAGGACTAGAACGAGCAAAAACATAAAAAAAGAAAACAAACCAAAAAACTATACACTGTACAGATGATGATCATCTTGATTCTGGGGAATCAATCTAAGAAATGTTTTAGATGCATTTCATTGTGAGAGTAAAATTCAAGCAATTCCCCATCTAATTCCTTCAGGAAGAAGGTATGTTCACCAATCCTAATATCAATGGAATAAGGGCCCATCCATAATGCGTCAAATTTTCCATGCTTTCCCTTATCTTCATGCCTGCTATCCCATAACAACACAAGATCTCCAACATTGAAAGCTCTAGGAGTGACCTTCTTGTCAAATAAATTCTTCAGCTTTTCTTTGAACTTTACATGCCTTTGGTGGGATGCCCTCCTTTCTTCATCAAGTTCAACAATCTGGTTAATGTGGGCATCATATGGACTTACTTCTTGATCTTCCAGTTGTTGCATGAACTGATATGAGGATAATTACATATGTAGGGGTAGCAGGGCCTGAGTTCCATACACCAACTCAAATGGACTCTTTCCAGTTGCTCTTTTAATAGTAATTCGGTCACCCAAACAACAAACTTCAACTTCTCACCCCATTTTCTCTTGTTAAGCTCCAAGGTTCTTCTAATAATCTTTAGCAAATTTTTATTACTGAATGTGGCTTGTCCATTTCCTTGGGGATTATAATTAGAGGCATATGTAAAATTTATCCCATATTCTCTGCACATTGCCACCAAGGGTTTAGCTCTGAAGCTCATGGCATTGTCAACAACAATTTTGACTAGCACCCCAAACCTGCAGATGATATGGTTTAGCATGAAGTCCATGACAACTTGGTGTGTTTCTCTCTTGGTGGTGATTGCCTCCACCCACTTGGTGAAGTAATCAGTGGCTACAAGAATCCACTTATGGCCAACACTTGAAGGATCTGAAATATCACCAATGAAATCCATTCCCCATTGCTTGAATGGTGCTCCAATTGATACGGGCTTCAAAGGAAGGGAGTGTAAATATTTTAGTCTTCTAGAGAAGTCTTTGGCAACTCTCACATCTTCTAACCAAAAGAATTACATCCTTGAAGAGAGTTGGCCACCAATAACCATCCCTCAAGATTTTGTGTGAAGTGAATTTTCTAGCAAAATTCCCCCCACAAAATCCTCCATGGAGAACAACAATTATCTTGGGGCTTCATCTTCTATAATGCACCTTAAGAGGACTCCCTCGGGGTTCTTCCAAGCTAACCCATAATCGTAATGACATATTTCTAGGAAGCCACTTACGGGAACTTTTCCGGTTCTTATCCAAATAGTCAAGCGGTATAAATGTTTGAGATAAAAAAATCACATCCTTGTACCACTCGTGAGCTCATCAGTTTTCAAATACATCTATCCTTATTTCTTCTACCTCATTCACCTCAATAGTTTACAATTACTCTCAGCCATAAGCTTAGCCAAGCCCAAACCTCTCACCAAGTTTGTGGTTTGGATGTCCATCTCATATTCTTGTAACTTTTTCACCCATCTAGATCTTTTGCTTGAGACCTCCATCTTTGATAAGATGACTTTGACCATGGTGTGGGGAACATAAGCAAAAATTTTGGATCTCAAAATGTAAGGCCTAAAAATATTTGTTTCTTTCACCAAGGAAAATGCCTATTTCTCCATAATAGTGTATTTCAACTTAGCCCCCTATAATGCCTTTCTAAAAAAGGCAATTGGCCTCTCAGCCCCTTCATCATCCTTCTGCAATAGGACAGATGTAATAGTGTTTTTTGAAGAAAAATAAAACAATTGGAAAGGCTTCTTATAATCTGGAGCTACTAAAATAGGGGCATGCTTTAATGCCTCCTTGATCCCATTGAAAGTTTGAATGGCATTCTCCTCCCATTTAATAACTTGGTCCTTCTTCAACATGCCAGTGATTGGAATGGTCAACTCAACAAAGTTTGATATGAATCTCCTGATGAAGTTTATCTGCCCAAAGAAAGACTGAATTCCTTTCTTGGTTCTTGGAATTGGGACCTTGTTGATGGCCTCTACCCTTTCTAGATCAATCATTACCCCCTCTTATGACACAATGTGACCAAGAAACTTTTCCTTCTGCACTCCAAAATGGAACTTCTTTGGATTGAGTGAAATGCCATACTCTCTACATCTCATCAACATCTTCTCTAAGTGCAGCAAGTGATCACCTTGCTTTCTAGAGAACACAGTCACATCATCTTAGTAGACAAAAATAAAATCATTGATGTAACTAGAAAAAACAACATCCATTACTCTTTGAAAGTTTTCTCCAACATTCATCAGACCAAAGGGCATCCTGACATACACATAAGTCCCCCAAGGAGTGGTAAAGGTTGTTTTAATTCTTTCTGATTCTTTCACCACAACTTGGTTATAACCAGAGAAACCATCTAGGGTAGAAAGTAGCTCAAAACCAGTCACTAGTTGTAACATGTTTTCCATGTTTGGTAAAGGATAATTATCCTTCATTGATGCTCTGTTCAAATTTCTGAAATCCACACACAACCTAATGTCACCATTCTTCTTTCTAACTAGTACTAGATTTGCAACCCAGGAAGAATACCTTGTGGGCTGAATAATCCCTCCATCTCTCGCCTTCAGTTCTTCTTACATTTTGAGAGATAGGAGCGGATTGATTGGTCTTTGTTTCTACCTGAATGGTTTTACATTAGATTCCAAGGGAATCTCATGTTGAAATAGATCCTCTCTGTATGCCTTTAGTTCAGAATAAGTCCAAGCCATGCAATCTTGATATTTTTTTAGCAATTGGACATAGGACTATTTTTCCTCCTTGCTGAGATTTCTTCCTAACTAGATCTTCCTTGGTTCCTCCTTTGTGCCAAGGTCAAGTTCCTCAATATACCTTGAGGCTACTATGATTACATTAGTAATGCAATCAACATTATCAAAGTTGGATTCAAGAACAACCAACCCTCTAGGAATGGTATTAGTCTTTAGTTGGATGATGCCTTTGCCAAACAAGGTTTCTTTTCCCTCTGCTACACACACCATTGGCTCCCAATCAATACATTGGTTAGCAAACTCCCCTTTGTTCTACGTAGAAATCTTGACCTAAGCATTATCATCAAAAACTTGTCAATGCTTAATGTTCTCGAGACGAGATGGCCTTGTCAATACTTCAACATCATATTCACAATATGGGGACATTACACAATTATCAAACCAAGATCCCAACATAGCAAGCTTGTCTAGCCAAATCATTGAACCTCCTATCATGATGCACAATGTTGAATGAATCAAACATCTCAATGAATCCCAAACGACATACTTCTATTATTTCATTTGTTGATTTTTTTGTGGCATATAGTTTTCTGACTTGCTTGACAATTAATTCTGAATCTCCTTTGACAATGATGTCTTTAACACCATATTTCCAAGCAATCCTTAGACCTAACAACAGTTCCTCATACTCAGCAATGTTATTAGTACACTCAAAGTTGAGTTTGAAGGAAAAGACAAAATTTTCCTGGCCTGGAGAGATCGAACAACACCAAGCACCATTTCCAAACTTGGAGCAAGCTCCATCAAACAATAAAGTCCAAGGAGAGCCTGCCCTTTCAAGATACTTACATTCTTCAATTTTGTGCTCTTTTCCATCAGCATATCCTATGAAGTTATCAACATCAACACTTGTGTACAATACCTCATAGGATGCATTGTTGGGATCCTCAATAAGGTGCAACATCTTCTTTTCCCCATACAACTTGACAAGGCTTCCCTCAATTGGGATGGTGGCATAGGACATATCCATTTGAACACTCCCACCAACACTTGTAGCCCATTTTCTAGACAACAACATACCCCACTTGGCTGGGTAGTCAACAATAACTACATCAAGCTTCAGGTCCCTACCTAGATAGGCTGCAAGTTGTACCACTAGACCTTTCACACATCCCACCACTGGCACCTCTCTAGAGTCCATAGCAGTACACTTCCCATATGTTTCTGTTACCTTAATATTCATCTCATTCATGACTTCCAAAGGCATGACATTGCATGATGCCCCTGAGTCAAACATGCAGTTGTGTAGCAGTATTTCCTTAATGATTAGAGTGGTGAAGAATGGATCCACATTTAGCTGAGAATCCACCAAGGATGTCCCCAAATAAACCTCAAGTGGTTCACCTAGTTCCTACAACACTGGTGGTGTTTCTAACTCTTCAATGACTGGGGGAGTTTCCACAATGTTTATATTTCTATCCAAGGCAGTTTTCTCCTCTTTCAACCCCAAATATTCAAAAGCCCTCTTCTTGTGATCAGGAATCCTAAGGAATTAGACAATTGGAATTGAGATCTTGATCTGACTCAAGAATTGGGAAATATCATAAGGGGTATAATTTGGCAAGGCAACATTGGAAGGAAGGATGACACACTCATTAGATGACACATGACTTTTGGACTTGGGCATGATGAGGGGTATGAGTTTTTGGGGCAAAGAGGCCTTTGGTAGATGCATCTTTCTTAGGAGCCTCTTTAGGAATATTTGAAAGCAATGGATTTTTGGCTTGGCCTGAGGCTCTATCCCTTTGATAACCCTACTTCTTGTGTTGTGTTCCTTTTCTTGAGCCACAACAACATTCATCAATAACTACTTGTCCTCCTTTAATGGGATTCCTCCATCATACTTATTTATCATTAAAGCTCTCATATAATCAAAGTCATTATTGTGTAGTTAAAAATATTGTACAACATCAACTTCTAAAGTATGAGAGGGAGGAAGAATAGGTACCGAAGGATGCGGTCCCAAAAGTCAATAGTAGTTCTAGCACTTATCACTTCGGTTGAAATTTCCCCTTATTGTAAGAGGGCAAAAACCTGCAACCGAGGATCACGAGGGATGACGTGCACATCAACGGACATGTGAACGAGCAGGCGTGAAGAGATCTCAAGAGGAGTGAGCATCAACCGAATGTGCATGCAAAGATTCGACAAATGGGTAGAACCTTGATAAGCCACAAAACTCTCCTCTATCTCATAGATCAAATGGGGTGTACATATAGGAGGTGTTGAGTAACCCCTAGTGCTGCAATCATGACAACTTGAGTAGAGAGGGGGAGTTACATTCCCAGAATAGAAGTGTAACTCCCAATGACACATATGACACATTGACGTGCTTTGACACGTAAGAGAATATCATGATGACCCCTAAATGACATGTGGACCTACAATCTCACCTAAGTGAGATGACTCACCTAATGATGTGGAAAATAATACACACCAACACCCCCTTCATTGTAACTTAGGATGAGGCGGTAAGTTAGAAATGAGAAATGGGTCCTAGCACAAAGCCTGATGAGGTACCCATGCACAAGAAAAAGGTCCCAAGCAGTGAAGGAAAACCTAGTGGGAAAAACATCCACCACAAGAGAAAAAAACACTCTCTAATCTAAGAAAGATGCCAAATATGGGTCCCAGCTCTAGATGAGCCTGAAAAGGTACCCATGTACAAAGAGGAAATCTCTCAAAAAGAAGAAGAAGAGAGAAGAAGAGGGAGACGAGAGGAATGCAGAAGATGTCATGGATGGATCTAAACTCTGCAGCTCTAGGAGGTCTCCCAAAAGAATGTCGATGACAAGATCCTCCACCTCTGGCGATCAAGAAGAGCCACCCGCAATGAAGGCTGTGTACCTACCCTTAGGAAGAATAGAAATGGAGTGCTTTGGAAGTCTGCCCACCCCATGAGGAAACCAAGGTAGCAACATGAAGAACTTTGAGTCTGGTCCACCAAAGTGTGACATAGGTCTAGTGAGTGAGTGCCAAGGAACCGAAGGTAATGCCACATGCATAGAACTATCAGAGTGAAAAAGAGGAACACCCATAGAAAGGATGTCCAAGTGATGTGAAGGGAACAAAACATCCTCCACAATAGAAAAGGGATCCACAACTGAGGGTGGATCAATGAAGGTCTCTGGAAATGTGGAAGTGACATGATTCCCGGAAGGGGAACTCCCAACAATAGAGATGATGAACTCCTCTGAAACACCTATAGATGGATGAGGAACCTGTAGTGCATCACAAGTGTACTCTGTGAAAAGATGACTAAGGTCAGGTAGATACTCATCCCAATGAGGGGGCTCAACAAATAGAAGAGTGATGTCAGATAGGTATGAGTCATCTAATGAAGTTAGAGGAGTGAAAGGGGCCTCGCACATTGGAAGTGGAAAAGAGGCGGGTGTGATGACTATATGAGGCCGAGAAGGAGAATGCTTTCGATATCGATGAGATGTGGGAAGTGTTAACACTCTTTGGAATAGTGAGAGAAAGAGGAGAGAAGTCCTCTGTAGTACTCTTGACATCAGAACTGGATGCATAATCCTCATCATCAGAAGTAGAACCAAATGATCCTGTGTCAATAGAACTATCATCACACGAAGAAATAGAGGAGACAATTGAATCAACAACAACAACAATGGTAGCAATATGTGAAGGGTCTCCATAGAGGGACTGAAGAATGCTCCAGACATGGTGAGGTGGATCTGAGTCTGCCATGTGAAACCAGAGAGATCAAGAGACATGCATCATCATGTGACTAAAGACATGGTCACAAATTTCAAGGAAGTTCTCTAGATGATGATGATCAGTGGGTGCAGGAATGGGCCCAAGTAAGAAGGGTGAAAGACCCTCATGAGCGAAGTAATGTTCCATGGAAGTATGCAAGGCTAAATAGTTCCCTCTCCTGGTGAGAAGTGGTGGAGGTCAAGGTGATCCTATGACACTCAAGTCTAGAAAGAGCACTCTCCATGATGCGAAATCAAAAGTGCAAGGTGCACAAAATAAAGATGTCGACTCGGCCAATAATGCATCTACGTGTGAAAATCTAAGAGTACTAGTCAACCCCCGAATGTGGCACTTTATAAAGTAGTGTGTTTACAAAAACTACAATGCCATCACATAAAGTGTGAGAAATCATGCAACTTTGACCAAGGAATTGCTAAAAAATGATTTGCAAGTCAAAAGTTATGGCATTATTACGATTCTCACAACTGATGGAAAATGCCAATAAATGCTGCAAACGAATTAAAAAGTGCTTGAAATGAGTGCAAAGGGTATTTTGTGGGCACTCATTAGAAACGACATCAAATTTTAGGTAGGGTTTGTTTTTCTTATGAGGGGGGATTAGCCTCTTGCCAACCCCAGACCTCACCCTTCATCTTCAACATGCGAATGAAGGACATTAAAACAAGCAAAATAGAGCCCGGAAATTATTACAATGCCATACAAGGAATGTTTTTGCCTCAAAAAATTAAAATAGGGATTTTTTTAACCTGCAAACAATTCTAAAAGAGAAGGAGGGGGCACGTTGGTGATCTACTTTGAGAGCCAAGTGAGGTTGAGAAGGAAGGCCCATGTGGAGAGCTATGCTCTAAAGGTGGAACCGTGGTAGTAGGAGCTCGGCCTCAGTGCGTGTCGGGGCCTAGAGATTGGTCGTGTGTAGAAACCAACCCAAAACATAGGTAGGTTAAACACAGCAACCAAAATGCTTAGCAACCGAACTCAACAACCAAAAAAATGTTTTCAAACAGCCAAAAACATAGAATCCAAAACATTTTTCAATGCAGAGGTGCACGAGTAATGGATGCAAGGAGTAGACCTCCACATGGTAGGGAGAATGGATGAGCAAAGTAGAAAACATAGGTTGAAGGTGTTGGAATGGCCATGCATAACCATTACGTAAAAACAACGAGTCACATCACAAAAGGTACGCAAAAATAGCGAGCCACACCACGATGAGTGGCCACACCATGAAACGATGAGTGGCCACACCACGAAAGGTATACGAGGGAACGAACTAGAGAAGGAGGACCGAGCCGCAAGTCTGGTCATGAATGAAAATGGTGAGGCAGCAAGTGGAAGGCACTATGAGTTGAGAAAATGGATACAGGAGTTCAATACAGATGTAGAACCATTGAAACCTTCAACAATGCACAGCTGAGCCCATGCGAATGCACAACATAAGGAAAATGAGCCAATAATCATGCAAATGCCAATGAATGCAAGCGAGCCAATGATCAAAAACTGCAAACACAAACCCCACAGCAAAATAGAACTGGCCGAGGTAAAACACGAGCAGCGAGTCATGAGATAAGAGTGACGAGCTAGGGAAGATTTGAGCCAGAAATAGCTCCAACAGTCCTCCAAAAAACTCACAAACAACACTTTTAAACTCAGATCTAAACCTCAAACCTACAAACCACCTTCAAAGATGCATGTAGACCCCTGAAAGCTGAAACCCATGAACACAAAAAACTCGAACATGACTAAACGAGGTATAAGGCCCGAAATCAATGCAAGAAGAGCACGGTTGGAATAACCATTACGACACACGCAACGAGAATCTGAATATCACGCCGGAAGCTAGAAAATGCACGAGCAATGCCAAGGAGTGCATGGATCCACAAGATCCACTCTGATACCATGTAAGAGGGTACAAAACCCACAAGTGAGGATCATGAGGGACAACATGCACATCAACGGATGTGCGAATGGCATCTTGAAGAGATCTCGGGAGGAGTGAGCATCAACCGAATGTGCATGCAAAGATTTGACAAATGGGCAGAACCTCGATAAGCCACAAAAATCTCCTCTATCTCATAGATCAAATGGGGTGTACATATAGGAGGTGCTTGAGTAACCCCCAGTGCTGCAATCATGACAACTAGAGTAGAGAGGGGGAGTTACATTCCCAGAATAGAAGTGTAACTCCCAATGACACATATAACGACTAACGCACCGACACGTAAGATAATCTCATGATGACCCCTAAGTGACATGTGGACCTACGATCTCACCTAAGTGAGATGACTCACCTAATGATGTGGAAAATAATACACACCAACAACATTGTGAGCTCATGGAACAACCCATCATGCAGACATCATCATCATTATCATCATCAACTTCTTCTTCTTCTTGCTGATCTTCCTCACATGGAGCATAGGGCATGAAACATCTATCACACCAATCAATGAAATTTGTCTCCTCCACAACATTAACTTTGGCAGCCAAAGGAGCAGGTACCATTCCATTTTCCCTATCTTGGGAATCGCTGTCATTTCCAAATCCAACAGGTCCCTTGCCTATGTCATCAGATCTTTGGTGATTTGTAAACTTGTCTTGGCCTTGTTGCTTGTGTTGACCTTGTGAACTCTACCCAATTCCTTTTTCTTCTCGGGCTAACTTGTATGATATTTCTTTGATAGCCCCGGCCAAAGTTTTCACAACTTCCTCCAAATCAGCAACCTTACTTTTCTAAGGCTTTTTTGGGTTAATTAGTTTTACACCCTCCCTTTTTGGAGACTTTCCAATTGCTTTGATGTTGTTTTCAATTTACGGATCCATGGCGAAGGTCTGCCTCAAATTAGTATGGTTTTTATCCCTCAAGTAGTAAGCATCCTTTTTATCAAATACATCTGAATATTTGATCAAACATGATTCATCACATGGCCTTAAGCTAACAGGAAATCTGCTTAGGGTCTTATTAAACCTTTTGTTGAAATCATGTACTGACTCATTAGGATTCTTCTTGATATTTTCAAATTATGATAGAAGAAACCTAGGGCTAGTTCTATCACCATACTACAATCTAACCGCATTGTTCATCTATGTCCAGGAATCAATGGAATTATCTCGCAAAGCTTTATACCGAGTCCCTTGCATCCTCTTCTAATCAAATGTGAGAATAAACAACTTGATATATTCATCTTCATGTTCAATCTCAAAATCTTCCATCATATTGATAAAAAGCTTTAAATGTTGATCACCAGTTATAGTGTTGTTTCCTTGGAACTTTGGTAATCTACTTCTTACATCCTGGGGAACTACATTTGGATAACCAGATTATCCCTATAAAGTTTATAGGATCATAGGTGTTTACAAAAAAGAAGGTCCGGGTGGGGGTAAGGCCATGTTGTCATGAGGAGGTGACCCTAGAGGGGAGACAAATCAATAAGGGACAAAGGGTCTTTGAAACACAAGAGTATAACTTCCAAAATTGACATCCCCTAAAGGCCTTGTTTCTTGGAAAATCCTATGAACTTCTAAAAAGACAGGAGCAAAATGAGAAGCAAAATTTTCAAAATCAAATGGAGGCCCCTCTCCAGATGGAGAATTTAATTCCACAAAAAGACTACCTAATTCAGAACCACTTGAATGGCAATCTTCAATGATAGGCCAATCACTTTCATCAATGGAGGTCCGTTTTCTTATTTGCTGATCTCCAACAACTCTCCAAGATTTTCTTCTTTCTGACTTTGTTTTTCCTAGCTCTGGAAATAATGTCCTAGTAGGATCTCTAACAAAGAAATATCTTCTTCCTTCCATCGTTGCAAAGATTAGTAACAAAACTCACTTGAAAGAGGTTAAGATACTGGTATTTATTAAGAATCAGATCAACAAGGAGTTGCCACTAAGGATTTCCACCTTAGTTGTGCAAATGCACTAAAATATGATCTGTCAATACTAGCATCGGAAATGGAAATACATGACTCTTCTTTATCCAAATTTATCAATGAAACTTAGTGCAATAACTGTAGAAAAATGAAATATTACACATAGCACTTGTAACTTTGAACACTTCTTACAGGCCTAAACACAGGATGATTCCTGAAAAGATGTATTAGCACTTTGAGCATACAAGAAGTGTTTTCCAGGGTTTAAATATGGACTGCAATCACTACGATCCCTAAAAGTAGTGTCGGTAAGGTGTTGGTACCCAAATTTATTCTCCTTCAAAGTCTGAGTAGCATCACAGGTTTAGCAAGAAGCTTAGAGACAGATAGATCATAGTGATTCATTTTGTAGGCTGGGGATGGGATTTAACGGCCCTCTGTAACTCGGATATGGAGAAAAGGATAGAACCATAACGAGGATTTGATCTATCCTCACTACTTTATGGTTGTGCCTTTCAACCAGGGTGAGAGGACCCTTTTGTAGCCTGCTGTTTATGGAGGAGATGGGGATTTCCTTCCTTGTGAAATGTTTAAGAAGACCTTGAAGAAAATATGATCAATACAACAAAACCTAACTCTCACAAGTTGTCACTCTAGATAATGGAGATATCTCTAAGAAACGTTCGAGCCACTAAAGACAATGAAAACCTGAGTTTTTTTCATGTTTTGGTAATAGAAATTGTGCATCTATATACACACAGGAAAAACAGGGGTAGTATGGGTAAGATTAACTATTTTTGAATGATTTTGGTGGGAGGAAAAGCAGGATAAAGTTGATTATACCAAGTCTTTGAGAATCTTTACAAAAAAAGAGAGCTCGAATGAAAAATGCTTCGAGTAGTTAGGATTTCCCTTTAACTAGAATGTGTGTAGTCATTTTTGCACCCACCAAGAACAAGAAAACCTCATGCACGTCGGCCTATCACCCAACCCAGTGGGTCTTTGGGCACTCACCCGAGGCACGCGAGAGGGAGCTGAGTCTCTCTTTTATGTGAGTTCAGTGGAAGGCATACTTCATGATCTTGACTTAGTGATTTAAAAGAAATGAAAAAGCTATAGAGCTCAGAACGACTTCTATACCCCTTCAGTCATAACAAAAGCAAAGCACACAACAAAATTAATAGAACTAGGAAGTTGTAAAACCACAAATAGACTTAACATTCAAATAAGGTTCATGATTATATAAGATCAAAAGCATAGTAGAAACATGTAGGTAATATAGAGAAAGGATCTTAATACAATTGTCATGGTAACCTTATCATGTTCATTCATAGCATTACTTATAAAATATTACGAAGGGAGACTGTAGTCATGCACCATATCTGGATCCATACATGAATGCTCAAAAAACAAAATTTTCATGAATGCTTCTCCATGTCATGATTAGCTTTTGGATTTTCTTATCGCAAGGTATATTACTTCGAGAACACCTGTTACCCGAGGCTAGAACCTTATCCAAACGGAACATGTTCTTCATGTGTTTTGTCCAAAAGGCCAAAAATGGCTAAGTTCTGAATTGTGCTTCACGGGCACAGTCCTTGGTTCTCCAAGAACTCTTTTTGAATCTTGCCCTTGTGCACTTAACCTCGCACACTTCCTCCGGCCGTGTGCACCTACGTGCTTTTAAGATTTGGTAGCTACATTAGGGTCCCAACATTACCCCACACTTCACCTATTCTCCACCCTCGAGAACCTTTTCAAAGAATGTAGTACAAAAAATGCAAAGAATAAAGAATGGGGAGAGAAAGAATAGAAGGAAAGGAAAAGCTAAAGAAGAAGAAAGAAGAAAAAATTTTTCTACGAGTCGACCTCCAAGCAGTGTATTCCAAGCACTTCTTCATCCCGCACTCTTTTACGAGAGGTCACCAACCAATTTTCTCACCTCATCAAAGGTTAACCCTTCCCCTTTTTTATTAATGGTCTCCACCATAGTCTCCAGTTCCTTTGCATGGAATCTTCCGGGCATCCATCTTCCTTGTAATGACCTTGTAGAGCTCTTTTAGCTGGGTTTTGATTGAGACCCGTAGGATCTCAATAGCTTCAAACTTCTTTTCCACTTTGGCTAGGATCTTTTCTCGCTCGGCTCTATTTCCCTTATTCTTTTCCCTGAAGTCCTTTAGCTTGGCCTCGTCATTGCAAGCAACATGCTTGTCACCTTGTCTTGATCCATGCAATGGTCGTAGGTGACCCCATGGTTTGTGCAACTATCTTCACATCAACAAGCACCTTGTTGTATTCAGCCACGAGTGCGATGACTTTCAATTTGTCCTCCTTCTCTAAGCACACAACTACCTCCTCTACCGACTCCAAGGCCAAAGGCTGCCTTTCCATGGTGAGGATCCAAGTCAAGTCCTCTAGACATTCCAGGGAGGATCCATACTTTTGCGTGGGAGGGTTAAGGTCTAGGTGCTTCATGATAATAGCTTGGGAGATGAGCTCCACCTTCTTGGAAACTTCATGTACCCTGGCCTTTTCCTCCTGAAGCTCCCTTTGTAGTTGAGTGTTGATTAGTTTCTCAAGGCTGAGGTCCTTTGTTAGCTTAACTACTTCTTCCTTCCTCTTCTCCAATAGGTCCTCCAAGACTTTAACCCTGTCATTTCTGTAGAAGAGCCTAGCCTCAATTTCCATAGAGACTTTGTTGAGTGTGTTACACACTTTCTCATCCGATAGTTGTTGCATGTTTATAATGGGGTTATCCCCCTTTCCCTTAGACAACGCTAGTATTGCTCCTTGGTTAACCTCGAACTCGGGCTCATCGAGGTGGGAGTCAAACGCCCATGATAGCATCTTCCTTATGCGTGGGTATCCACCCTCAGGATCAAAGGACTCCATGGCAGTGAGCTCCTTGGTGGGCACGGTACTCTAGAAATGCATGCACAAAACTTTGTTGGGGTCATCAACATATCCCATCATTATTCTTCCCCCTTCCACACATTTACTTCCCATGTGCATGCCCTTGGGAATAGTTACTAAAAGAGTTGGGCCTTTTGTGCTACCCACACTCTTCTCCCTTTGCTCTTCCTTGAATTCACCGAGCACGAGTTCCACACTACACTCCAACTCCTCATCGACTAAGGTATTAATTATCTTCTCCGCCTCCTCGTGCGTTCTCTCATCCACCTCTTCCTAAGTGAGCTTGGGAATATCTAGCTCCTTGGTACTTGCCCCTTGCTCCTTTCTTCATTCTACGTGCCTTCCTCCCCTTGGGTGCCCTTCCTCCTTACAAAGATGAAGGCATCATTTATATCTTCTGCTCCCTCTTCCCCCAAATCATGGACATTAATCAACTCCTGATCCACCTCCAACTCTCCCTCTTCATCATCATCCTTTTCACCTATATAGGTGTTCGGTCATCTATATCTTTAGACTCTAGTTCTTCTGTCCCATGTTCTTCTTCCCTTGCTGAAAACTCTGGAGTCGGGGATGTGGTCTTCTCTTCATTTAAGAGCTCCTCATGGGATGGTGGCCTTGCAGGTTCTGGGGTCTTCTCCCTGACCACCGTCCTCTTCTTCTTCCGGACATAGGTACTTGGCCCCGTGGTATCTACATTCTACTTTTCCACCACCCTTTGTTCCTCTTTCTCTTCCCTCTCCTTATGCTTTGGTGTGGGCTTCTTTCTTCCCATAGGGTCGTTCGAGATGGATATCTCATTCTCCACGTACGTGCCCTTTTCAAACTTTGGCCTTATGCATAGGTAAATCCTTGTGGCATTGCTCCCAGCAATAGGTAAGGTCAAAGGCCTTACAATATGCACATCCTGCGACACGTACCTTTCAACGTATGCGCACTTCTCTGGGTAGACTAGCTTCTTTCTCATTTCCATGTGCTCTCTGTCAAGGGTGGACAACTCTAGGTTTAATTTCTTTGATTCCTTGTATCTGTTTACCCCCACTTGGAAAAATTGGGCAGTAAATGAGAATGGGATTTTACACCATGGACTCCAACTACCATCCACCAAAATGAACCTGCCAATGTAGAAGTGTTGGTAGACCATGAACTCTGCTTCTCCTTTGGTCACCACGGGGAGTTGTTTAGGGATCTGCCATTCAGCCCCGAATGCGTTCCTAAGGCACTTATACCATTTGTCTAAGTGTGCCTTGTGTACCCCTGTCATTGATTCACATGTGTATTTCTGAAATCTCTCCACAGGTGAGGGATCTTTAGCAGGGTACTCCCACATGAACTTGTCGGATGCATCCGACACCCCGATTTTTGAGAACACAATTGTTAACAGAATGTTTCCAAACAGGATCTTTCCCCATTCTCCGTCTTTATGATTTCATCTGCTATGTATTGGGAGATGTTGTATACAGTGCCTTCCGCGACCTTCCTGCAGACATTCAGCCAGGGCTTGCTCACCTGGGTCCACCTTTCTTGTCCATTCATCTTGGAGACAAGGTGTGCGGCCATCTTCATCACCGGATCACCGATATCCGAGACATCGCAGCCTTGATCCATTCTTAAATTCTGGGAGGCTATGGTTTCTTTAATTGCCTCCTCATCCTAGAGGTCATCTATGAGCACGTCCCTTTACTGAGTTTAGGCCTGTGAAGTGTGAAATTAGTTGGGGAGTTATGCACATTTTGTGCCCTATGAAGTAGAAGAAGTCTTCGTGTACGTGCATCATCAACCATTGGTACAAGTGCTCGGGATTCTTAAAGTATGGCAACTCAAAAATTTGGAGAAGCCCTACCTTCTCCATTTTCACCTTGACCACGTCATTGTAGATTGACAACCCATCAGGTGTTCACTTATTTGTGGGGTGCACCAGCTCCAACGCCATTTCCTTTGTGATTGTACTTGATCGGTGATTGTAGTCGATCACGGTCATCTGTCTTATGTGGGACTCCCACTCTTGCCCTAGCAAAAAACCCCATCTGGGTATTACATTTTCGAGTACCATTCCTCATTTGTATCCACGGGTATTTCTTCTTGTTTCTTCTTTCCTTTTCCTTTACCCTTTCCCTTCTTGGATTGTTCTACAAGTTTACCAACTGGTTTCGTGGCCGTCATTGCACCCTTTGCTTTCATTCCTAGGTTATCTTGCGATTTGTTTGAATGTTTTCCTCGTATGCCCCATGCCCTAGAACACAAACCCTAATCTCTAATTTTTCTCCTTCGATCACGATACTTCTTCACAATGTTCCTCACACCCGTGAATCACTTCTGCTCTAGTTTGTAGATCTAACGGACTGATTGCGCTTAATTTTTTGGGATTTTCCTTTGCACGAGTCAGTTCTTGAAACCCTAGCTCTTGAAAGAAAATCGCTCTTGTTTTCGCAAAGTAAAATAATGAACTACCCATTCTTGTATTTATAGCTTTTCCCACTTTTATGCATTTAAGGCTAGGATACCTACCACCATATGACAATGTTTAATGTGGTGTTTTCAAATAAAACCTGACTTCAGTGCTTCTCCTTACGTGCCCAATCCTTACGTGAAAATGTTTCCACCCGCACCCAATCCTTGCACGAAATTTTTTTCCACCCATGCCAACTTCTTGCACGAAAACATTTTCCAACCTTCTGGCATGCATGCAATAATCTATCTTGATAGAAGACTCTTGCATGCGTGTTACCAATGCACCAAAGGTACCTCTTCCATCCTCATGATTCTTGCTTTTTCCTACCTCATGTTTTTGCACTTTTTCTCCTTTGTACGTGGATTTCCAATGTAACCTTATTTTTCCATCTATCCAAATCCTCCTAGCGAGAATAACTCCAAGATTCTCTTTATCATCTCGGTCTCACCCCACATTAAAATGATGTGTGGTCCTTTGCGCATTCATAAGTCAAAAAGTAATAAGGTTACCGACACCCAGGAACAAAACAAAACGACAATGCAAAAGGGAAATAAAGGAAAGGAAAAGCATAAAAGCAAATTCTAAACTAACTAGAAAAAGCGCCTTATTTACAAACACCAAGAAGCATTATTTATAGCAGGGGGCTTGAGTGTACTCCCATTGAAATGTCTAGGTAATTTTGTTCCATCCAACGCTTAATCGGCAGCGTTCCCGAATCAAGGATGTATGAAATTACATAAGGACCCAACCAATGCACCTTCAACTTTCCAGGATGGCGTAGGAATTTTGAAGCAATACCATCTGGCCAACCTCAAATTGTTTGTTATTGATATGGCGGTCATGCCATGCATTTTGCTTTGCCTTCTCAGTTGTTTGGCTCCATCTTACTAGTGAGCACCTTTCATCCAACTTCATCAATTCATCTATTCTTTCTTCCAGGCGCTTGCTCATCATCCAACCCTCATGCATGGGCTATCGCGCAGAGATGGTAGCATGAATTCGACCAAAAAAAATACTTCCGCACCAAACACCAATTGAAATGGTGTGGCCTTGTTGAACCTATTATATGTTGTTCTATATGCTCAAAGTACTTCTAACATCTTGTCATCCCAATCCACCCTACCTACGTCACATATCTTAGTCAATGTGTGATCAAGGATTTTGTTGAATGCCTCCATAGTCCCATTTGATCGAGGGTGATAACGCAGTAGTCTTATGATGGGCTACCATGAATTCTGCCAATAGAATCCTGATGGTTTCATTTAAGAAGTGAGTGCCCCTATCACTTGTTAAAATTAATGGGCACCCATACCTACTGATAATGTTCTCCCATAAAAATCTAGCAGCCATGGCTGCGGTGCAATCCTTAGTGGGTGCGGCCTCTGCCCACCTTGTCAGATAATCAGTACAGGTAATGATATACCGCGAGTTAGTCCTTCGCGCAGCTGGTGAGATTGGTCTGACAAAATCTATTGCCCATTTTTCAAAAGGTTTCGCTTGGTGATGGGGCACAAGGGCATCTCATCCCTTCTTCCAAGTTTTCCAAGGTGTTGGTAGTGGTCACAGGCCTTGCAAAACTCAATGCAATCTTGGTGAATTGTCTCCCACCATAGTCGATGACTAGGATCTTGCACGCGGTTGCATTCCCCTTGCATAGTGTCCTCTAGAAATCCCACCATGGGCTTCTTCTATTATGGCCATGTGTTCATGTTCTAATACACACCGGCACAAAACCTCATCGCAGCCCATTTTATACAAATCCCCATTGATCAACATGAAGGATGTGGCGCATATGGCTAACCTTTTCCTTTCTAGTGCATTCATCCCTTCGGGCACCACACCTTCCTTGAGAAAAATAGCAATGTCTTCTAACTCGAGGGCGTACTCTGCAACCTAGCTAGTTGCGCGCGTCTAGCATGGTTTCCTCGATACTTTACGCGTCCTCTCTGAATCAATCCTTGATAAATGATCTGGCCCACAATTATTCTTTCCAGGTTTTACCACCACTTTGAATTCAAATTCCTGAAATAAAAGTACCCAACGACATATGCGCCCTTACAACACTACTTTGTTTACTAGATACTTCAAGGCCATATGGTCAGTGTACAATATGAAGGGAGTCACCAAAAATATTGTCTAAATTTTTGGAGCGCGTAGATCATTGACAATGCCTCGCGCTCGGTCATTGTATAATTTTGTTATGTTGGTGTCAACTTTCTACTTGTAAAACACAAGGGATGATCAACAATCCCCTCTCCTGGTTGAGAAAGAACGGATCCCATTGTTGTACCAGAGGCATCCACGTGGACATGGAAAGGTTTATCCCATGATGGGAATCATAGAATAGGTGTGGTGATAAGCCTTTCTTTTAGAGTGTCAAATGCCCTCTTGCGCCTCTCCCCACTGAAAGGCACTCTTATGTCTGAGCAATATTTCCAAAGGCGTGGTGATCTTAGCATATCCCTTAATGAACTTTCTGTAGTACCCAGTGTGTCCAAGAAATCTACACATGGTGCTTTGGCTGGTGGGCTCCCCTAATCCCACAATAATTGTAACTTTTGTAGGATCCACTAGTAAGCCCTCTTTGCATATGATATGCCCCAACAACGTTCCAAAAGGGGTTGCAAAGACACATTTCTTGATGTTGAGGGAAATCCTCAACTACCGACATCTTTCAAACATCAATCTCAAGTTATCACAATGGTCCCTTACCAATCCATACACTGTCCAATCATCCAAATATACTTGAAGGAACTTGTGGATGAAGTCCTTAAATGCTTGTACCACTATAAATGAAAATACAACGGTGTATTCCTCAATCCAAAGGGCATGACCATGTATGCAAAGCTTCCCCATTCGGTGGCAAAAGTTGTCTTTTCTGGTCTTCCTTGGCAATCCTTACTTGGTGATATCTCGAGAATCCATCCGTAAAGGAATAGACCTCGTGCCCAGCAACTCCTTCCAAAATCTCTTCAGTGAAGGGGGTGGGAAAAGGATCTATGATACAAATAGTGTTCAACTCCCTATAATCCACACATATCCTAATCCACCCATCCTTCTTTATGTTGATCACCATTGGACTTATCCATTCTGATTCCTCCACAGCCTCAATGATACCGAGATGCTATCATTTTGTCTAGTTCTTCTTTAACCCTTACGCACATGTTGGGATTCATCCTGTAAGGCCTCTTCCTGACTGGGTGCACACCATCTTTCAACTTTATCCTCATTTCCCCCAATGAATGGTGGATGCCTTTCAACTCATGGTATCCGCGCAGGAATAAATCCTCGAATTCATGTAAGAGATCGATGATCTTTGATACTTCCTTGTCTAACCAGTAGTCCCCAATGATAGCTTCCTTGGGCTCCTTCTCCGAGCTGATGTTAACTTTCTTGGTTTTGAGTGGTTCATGATACACACACACACATGCATCCACACTATCAACTACCTCGCATGTCCCAACCAAATGGTCGACATTTAGGCTCTCCATCTCCTCTCCATCAATAACGTATACCATCTTTCCTTTCTCCTTTTCAGCACACGCATGCTCAAATTGTATGTCTTCTGGTTCCTCCTCTTCAAACCGTGCTTCCAAGCTAGGCCCACCAAGTAAGTTTACTAATCTATCTTCTGCCATGGCGTAATCCCCCAGAGTGAGGTGCTTGATAGTCTGTAATGCCTCATCAACTGGTTGCATGGTACTTTGGTACTCGAATGTGTGAACCAGGTCAGCCGCTAATTCCTGCCAATTTCCCGTCTGGCGGTGAGTTTCAAAATGGATGTACCAAGCACACGCATAACCTTGTAGTGTCGAATATAGCTTGTGTACCCAAAGGGAGGGTGGTAAAGCTTCCATGCCTTCTCCCCAGACCCTCTCACATGCCTGGATGTGGGAAGATGCAGGTTCTTTGCCATTGTAATCCTTGATAGTGGTAGGTATGTTACACTTTGAGAATCAGAAAGTGAGCGTAATTCTAACTTCCTGCCACTCCAACAAGTTTTTGCTATGCACAACCCACCACCTTGCTGCTTGTGCCTACTCGAACATAACCCAAAGATACCTCATCACTCTCCTCCCTCCATTGAGCTTCTAATTCTCTCAAAAAGAACTCGGGGTATGCATCCCCAAAATACATGGTTATTTCCTTTCCTCCCAGTGCCGAATCTGTACACGCTTTGTGGTTACCTTGGTCACTGATCCTTTTAGATGTCACCTAATCAATTCATAAGTCCCATGCGCCCAATTATCGCATGTTATACTTTGGTATTATCACTAAAAGATTGAGCATCATCAAACTGGATGGCTCCTTTTGTAGGGTGGATGGTCTCTGGATCTCTTATGGAGTGCACATATATTCTGTCCAGGACTTCCTCCCCAAGGATTCAGTATAGGGGGTGGACTTTCCATCAGCAAGTGGTATAACCACCCTCTCTTCCTTATTTTCAAAGCTTATGTACCCCTTGTTAAACTGGAGATCTGCATTATTCTTATAGCACCACAAGTTCCTAAGTAACGTTGGGAAATTATCTATCTCAGCAAGAGCCAAGACTTCAAAATGCCCAGTGAACCTAGTCCCCTGAATGGTAATGGCCACATCCTTCGAGACACCTATGGGCATTGCCTTCATCTTATTTTCCATATACAACAAATTTGAAGATGGTTATAATGCAGGTCTTCCCATTTGATGCTAGGCATCTAGAGTGAGAACATTGACCTCTCGAACCTATGTTAATGAGGATGTTGCTAAGTAGCCATCCATCCACTACTACATTCAAGGTGATTTCTTTGTCATAATCAAGGCTGTGAGGTGGGAGGTTTGCATGTAGGATCTACCTTTCGTGTTCTTCCCCAGCACGTGGCACCTTTTCTCTCAACCATGCTCTTAGCAGGGAATAATATTCTCCTGCCTTAGTAGTTTACACACCTCCTTAACCTCATCCAAGTCATCCTTTGGTGCTTCTACTAGTCTTCTTTGCTCATCTTTTCTAGTTTTCTCTTTTAAGCATTAGATCTCCCCTTGTAAGCTTCAATTACATCCATGGTTTCCTGGTAGACTTCTTTCTAGTGAGCCGGGTTTGGATATTTCCCATGTACTTCTTCTTCCCTTGAAACCAGAGGTCTCTAATTAGGCACTTCCCTTCCATGTGCGGACTCCACCCTTGTTGTTACCATAACAGGCTCTAGTTTTGATTCACGTATTACTCGCGGGAGCCATTGTGCGTCAACCTTCTTAATACTTACCATGGCAACACCCTTATCCTTCCGGTACTCTGACTCATACGTTCGTATAACTCCGGGCACTCTTTGTACTTATGTTTTTTTCCACACCAAGAGCATTGTAGAAGATTTGGACATTAGCACTTATAATGGTCCATGGCTCCACAATTAAAGCACGTTCCACATGGGAACTCACTTCTTCCCCCGTGGTTACCATGACGATGAAATCCTCCATGAAACCCACTTCCACACACACCTCCATCTCCGTGCTCTTCATACCGACATTCATCTCCTTTGGAGCTATTGGTAAGGCCAGTCTGGTGCACACCAAGATCAATTACCTCATGAATCTGGTCAATCAATTTACAATCCTTGGTGTCATGTGTGGTTGAGGTACATATCTTACAATAACAAGACACATTTTTTTGGATCGCTCGCTATAAAAGGGGAACCTACTTGCATCATGGTCTCGTGACATATTTCACAATTTACCGCTATGGCATGTACCACCTTTCGAGTACATATCCCACCATTATCCTTTGTGTTCCCTTCCACATTACAATCTGCACCACATCCCACCGTGAGTCTCTAGAACTATGTTGGCAGATAATTTCTCTAACTGCTTAGCCATGGCAGCGATCTCGAGCCTCCGAAAATGGATAAGACCGTGTCAACACTATCAACTACCTCGGTGTGAAAGCAGCTTCCAACACTTCGCATGGGTTCGTGAATGTTTTATGAGACAAAGCCCTCCTAAAGGGTGTGATCAACCCTCCGAAAAACCACTGAGCATGTTGTGAAGGGTGGATATCATAAGATAGTTTAGATAAAATAGTTTTAAAGTGTGCATCATATTCCCACACGCTCTCTGCCATTCCCTACTAGATTTCTTTGAGAGAGATGATGCTCTTCTATTCAAACTTAGGTATGTGGAATTCTGACAAGAATGCATTTCTCAGTGCGGTATAATCCACAACATTCTGATGAGGGTCATACTTTATATACCAACTATGCATGCATCCTGTAAGGTCGTCGTAAATTGAATGGCCTTTCGATCTTGGGTCATGATCCCCTTCGTGCGACATAGCTGCTCGCACTTATGCACATGCCCTACCACATCTCTTCTATCCCACCGTAATCTAGTAAGTGTAGAGACATCTCAAAAAAGACCTAAGGAGGTGGTGAGGCCCTTGTCCTCCCCATCTAGTCCCTTGGTCTCCCCGGTGTTTCCTCCTCTGCGGACCCACTAGATCCCGAGCCACCAACTCCACCACTTCCGCCTCCGAGATCCTCCTGTGTTAGGTACGGGGCCTGTGCTTGTCATGCCAAACGCTCCCGTCGTTCCACCGAATTATGAGCCGATATTTTGTGAACTATTGCCACTCCAGTCATATTTCCTCCACCACTTCCTAATGTGCTTCCAAAACCAGTTGTATATGTGCCTTGCCCAAACATTCCACCAAATACTAGAATAGTGTGTGAAGTCATAGAAATCCCAAACGAGAAGTTGTATCTTCTAGGTGCTGATAGGTTGCTTCTACTGATATCAAATGGATCAAATATACTTTTCCCTCTTTTAAACAAACCAAGTGCTAACGTTCGGTCGCTAGGTGGGGTCAGATGTGCACCAACTCTTCTTTCTCTATGCGACAGGACTCTCATTAGAAGCCACAAGGTTTTCTCTCCCGCGCTTACCAAGATGGGGTATCACAGACTGTTTGGGTTCCACATCCTCCACGTGAACCTCAACTCCTTTCCACCATGTCTAGCTCCATAACCCACTTGTAATCTCGCGTTGTCTATCGATCTCCCTTTCACGTGCTTCATTATACTTGATCCATCTCTCCTCCCTTTCCTTTTCAGTCGTTATATCAACCATCTTTCCCCAACCTGGCTTCCTCGCCAAGTGCTCAGAGTGGTTTAGCTGGCCATAGGAAATGCCTCTAAACCCATGGTTACCATCAAGATTTTGATTACCAGGGGGATAGCACATAGAAATGATCCTCTGGGCTCCGCAAAACTCAAACTCAGTAACTTTTGGACAAGAATACGTGGAAATTACGTATTCCAGTGTAGCTAGTCAATACACCCTTCCACCAATGATCTATAGCATGGGTCCATGTTAGATCAACATCTTGCAAGTTCTAATACATTTCTTGGGTCCAAGGGTGTGACTTATAATACCACCCCGATCTAGATGTATAAGCCGAGAGCCATTCAAATAACTCTACTAGGAAACAACAAAAGAAGGTTTTGTACAACTCATGATAAAGAGTGTCTTCCACCCATCTTCACGTGTCAAACCCAGGTCCAGTATTGAATCTCTGAGTGAATTTGTCCTCCATGCTTTTAAACCAATCTTCAACACCTTCCAAGGTTATTCTCTTCGTCATCACTCTTTGCACAGATCATGATGTATGCCATGTTCCACTACAACTTTGAAAAGAGGTCCTAGCAATGGAACCAAGATGTAGTCATTTTTACACCCACCAAGAACAAGGGAACCTCATGTGCGTCGGCCTATCACCCAGCGGGCACTGGGCACTCACCCGAGGTGTACGAGAGGGAGCCGAGTCTCTCTTTTATGTGAGTTTAGTGGAAGGCATACTTCATGATCTTGACTTAGTGATTTAAAAGAAATGAAAAAGCTATAGAGCTCAGAATGGCTTCTATACCCCTTCAGTCATAACAAAAGCAAAGCGTGCAACAAAATTAATAGAACTAGGAAGTTGTAAAACCACAAATAGACTTAACATTCAAATAAGGTTCATGATTATATAAGATCAAAAGCATAGTAGAAACATGCAGGTAATACAGAGAAAGGATCTTAATACAATTGTCATGGTAACCTTATCATGTTCATTCATAGCATTACTTATAAAATATTATAGAAGGGAGACCGTAGTCATGCGCCATATCTGGATCCATACATGAATGCTCACAAAACAAAATTTTCATTCCCCATTCCCATATTACATTCTTCCTATAATCATCTACCCATTCTTATCCCATAGTTCTTGCAGTAATTCTGCAGAGCTCCGCTACCTCACTTGTGTCCCCCTTTCTTTGCTAAGGGTGCACATATATATAGGCATCTGATCTCCAACAAACTCCTCTGTAACCTCAGATTTGGCCCCAAGTGTCAAGGTGTGGGTCGCCCCAGGCGCATGCCTCTCCATGTCATGATTAGCTTTTTGGATCTTCTTATCACAAGGTATATTCCTTCTAGGACACCCTATTGCCAGGCTGGAACCTTATCCAAATGGAACACGTTCTTCATGTGTTCTGTATAAAAAGGCCAAAAATGGATAAGACCCGAATTGTGCTTCGTGGGTGCACATCCTTGGTTCTCCAAGAACTCTTTTTGAATCCTTCCTTACACGCCTTAACCTATGTGCTTCCTCCGGCCATGCGTGCCTACGCCTTTTAAGATTTGGTAGCTACATTAGGGTCCCAACAATGTGTGCTTCAAAGGAGGCCCATATCAACACTTTTGACACAAACTTCAAGGATCCAAAACGAAGGCTCAAATTGGAAAACTTAACTAAACATTATCAATCTCTATTTTATTACGCCTAAGATACCCTCTAAGGCTAACAAACAATCTTATAGTCATGCTAGAGTCACAATAATTTTAAATTTACTTATTTCACTATCAAATGAAATCTCTTCCTTTAAATGAAATTGTAAATGCCACCAAACTATCACAAAGATAAGATCTTGTGTGATTCACATAGATTCAATGTAAGAATGCAATGGGAACAAGAAAAAATACTTGCATACATTCAAAAACAAAGCAAACACAAATTTTGCCCAAAAATAACATAGGGTAACTCAAGTTTGGTTAAATTTATCAACAGGGAAAGTTTCTTGAACAATCTCAGAGCTTGTCAATGGTTGTACACTCACAACCACCTTGACATGATCAAATTTAACACAAAAGAGATAAACAGGTTTCTTCAGATAGTTTCTTAGAAAGACGGGTTCTATCAATATTTTTCTTAGAAAATCAGTTCTGACCTCTAACACTCCAACCTTCTAACCTCTAACCTCTTTCACGAAAAAAATCATGCCATTTATAACATTTTACAACAATTTTTTCCCCAAAACCCAAACATTGAGTGCACCAGTGCTCACCATGATCCCGATCGCGATTCCCATAATCAAATCTATAAAAATTTATTAGGTGCTCAGGGGGTAGATCTCTTCAAACATCTCTCGCATTCAACTCCTTCCTCTGGTAGATCACTCTTCCTTTTACTCGCTAACCACTTCCACCCCTAATTTATCCAATTTGGTTCCTTGTGTGCTGGGAAGAAAAATTGGAAGATCATATCAAGCCCAAAGGTTAGATCTCATCTTAATGGTAAAAGATGTCCCCGTATTTTCCTCACCAAACCAAGATATCAACAGTCTTTCATGTGCCAAGGAAAGAAAAATCAAGTTGAATCCAATATTCAGATTGCATATTTAATGGTGAGATATGTTTATAGACCTTCCCCACCAAACCAAGCTACCAGATTAATGTTCCTCTTTATTCGGTGTGCAAGAGACTCCAAGAAATGATAAAAACCACAATAATACACATCCCCAAGAGCTCTAGAGTGAAAATGGTAGAAAAATCAGATACAAATGCATAGCTACCATTGATTTCTATTTTGAATTTGGACCGTCCAAATGGGAGATCCATTTTAAAATGGGCTGCTGGGTTCCCTTTTTCCTTTTGCAACTTTTGGAAAAAATTAAAATTTTCACTTTTTCTCCACACCTCCACCCTTGAGAAATGAGCCTGACATGTGTCCTAAGGTGGGCCTCTGGGAACCGCGGCCAAATTCTACTATTTCACCTCTTTTTGGAAAAAGGAAAATTTTCCAAGTTTCCCCCATAGCTCCGCTCTTCCATTTCTAGTCCCTGATGTGGGTCCGAGTGAAACCACACTTCATTTTACACTTTTAACTCTTTTCTCCCTTCGAAATATGCCCCTTCAAAATCTGTATCGGGTTCATACAAAAATTTGGGAAAACAATTTAAAAATGGGTCCCCTTTTAAAACTAGACACATGGAGGTCTGGTGCATGTCCAAGGGTGGCCTCTGCATTTTGCTTTTGGAGTGGCACAATGTTGACACTTGGCTTATTCCATGGCCTACTTAATTTCTATGTTTTTTGGCTAAGTCCTTTTCTTGGTGAGGTCATATATCCTAACCGGGGGACATGCGATAACGTAACGCTTGCTTGGAAACCCCCTTTCAATCTTGCTCTTGAACTAGTGCCATTTGGACACTTGGCACTCTCTGCCAGCCTACCATCATGCATTGACTATTCAACCTAACTTTGTCCCCTTTTTTGAGACTGGATGCGTGGAGGCTCTATGCTTGCTTAAAATCCCAATCAATATTTTCCTTTGAAGGAGCGTCGGGTTGACACTTGGAAGCCTCCACAGACTCTTAGAATTTTCAATGGCCCCTCTTACCTTTTCAAACCTTGGGCTACGTGGCGGGTTGGCGCTTGTTTGAGCCTCCACTTTCATATTTACCCTTATAGATGCAATGTAGTCGACACGTGGCTTCCTTCGTGACCAATTTTATACTTAGCCTTTTTTAGGCCCACCCTATCCGCCTTTTGACCTTTTTGATAGTTTGCTAAGTGGTGGGTTGACGTGAGTTTGAGTTTCCCTTTTGGATTCAACCTTGGAGAAGCGCCATTTGGACATGTGGCTCTCTCCACTGTCTCCTCCATACTTAGTCAATTTTTGGACTCGTTCTAAACTGTTTTGAGCCCGAAGACTTCGGATCTTCGTCATTTCTCCTCTTTGAGCCTCTAGCCTCTTTGACATTGTTATTTTATTTCTGAGCCTACCTGTAATCTATTTGATGAATTTAAGGCACAGATTCACTTGACAGAGTCATTTCTTCTCTTTCTTCTTGCATAGGGTCATTTAGTCTTTCACAGGCCCCCACTCCATTGTTGAGTCCTTCATGACTTGTTTGCAAGATTCAAACATGTTTTCTCTGGTTCTTTCTCTTCAAGATCGTGGCTGATCCAAATTTTCACGAGGGGGTGAAATATGGATAACAATTTGGCGACTCACGGGGACATCTTCTTGCTAGATGAAGAGACCAGTGGCCTAGAAGCATCCATTGGGCATGGATTCTGCCTGATAAACATGAAACTGATTTAAACTTTGAAGATATGATCTCTGAGCCACTACGAGCCTGACTGTATGCCTCTTCCATGTTTAGTTTTTCCCCAAGCCTATCCTGTTGTCTTCCCTCTCAATTTTCATAAGAAATCTTGAAATAAGGATTCTGAGAGTAGAAAATTGTTTTGACCCTAGGGATTTCATCTGTCCCTGAAATGGACTGTTTCGAAACCACCTAAATTGCTTTGCATTTGTTTCCTTTTGGAAATAGCAATCATTCTGAGACATCTATGAGTATTTTTGCCATGAATACTGAAGAGCCTGGCCTTATGCACCTTTGGAGCAATAAAAAACTTATGTACAAAGACCAAATCATACATGCCTCAAATGAGACATGCAGAGTGTGCATAAGCACTTCTTTTGCTAGAAACAAAGTCTACTCCTACTCCTAAACTAACTAGAGAGAAAGAATTCTAAACAAAGCCTGCTACAGGAAGGGAGAAGTAGCTTCCCTTTCTCAAAAGGGGCAGCCATGCAAATGATTTGACACTAAATATAGCTTCCTGTATGAGTGAAAAAATGACAATAAGTCGGTCCTCCACCCAAATCATCAAGGTATCAACATTAATGGAAAATACCTCTTCAAGCTGACTTGCATTGGACTCCTAGAGGTATTGATGGTGACCCTTGGTACTTTGATACTCATCCTCATGCCCTGAAGTAGGTATGACTAGTTTTGGTTTCTCTCTTGGCTCCAATGAAGCCAAGTACCTAATTGGACGATTTGATCCTTTGAATGTGCCCCTCATTTTGAATTTTAACTCCAAGAATGGAGTTTTCTTGTAGACCCTCTTGGATGAATGGTGTGAGAGGGATGGTGATATTCTCTTGCTTTTTTCCTTCCTCCTCCTTTGAAGAACATGGAAGATCAAGATCTTCCAACCTTGGTTCTAGAGGGCCATTATGGAATGCAGGTTGTTGCACTTGGATGTTCTCCTTCATGGCAACAGGTTCATGTGCTTGGAAGGTGGAAGATGGAGGAAAAAATGATGTTATCTCCTCATGCTCCTCTTCATTAAAGTAATCTTCCAAGTTTGACAGGCAGTCTACCTCCTTATTGTCTGTTGCATGTGCTCTACCTCCTCTATGGTGTCCTCCTGATCTATAACTTGATCACCATGGTTCCCTTCACTCTCAAACATGAAGTTTGAAAGATAAAACTCTTCTTCAACATCAGAGCTTGAAGGGGATGAAGTGGGAGGAAGAAATGAAGGTTCTTCTATAGCCTGCTCCACACTTAGAGCCTCTAAAACTATATGGTCCTCCTCCATCATGGGTTCATCAATCAAATCAGGCCCTTGAAATGAAAGCAAAAAATCTTCAATGACACCTTCATTGAGTGGCCTAATCTTTCATTTGATCTCTCCCAACTGCTCCTCTTCAATGGGGCTTGGAGCTAATTGTTCCTCCTCTTTAACTAGTTGGGAAGCTTGGATTAGATCAACATTCTCCTCGATAGAGTGCCATTAGGTACACTACATTCGAGCAAACAGACTGCTGATCTTATTCTTCTTGTTTTTCTCTTCTTCTGCTGCAAACGTAGCCTCACCACCACTAGATTTGCAACTTGGACCTCCTCTATGGGCTTGACCATCAAGGGGATCTTTGTAAACCCAAATTTGGTATCCCAACTCTTGATTGTCTATTAGTTCTTTCTGTTGGGCTCCTCTTCATGATGTTCTCCTTGACTGCATTTTTGAGTCTCTTCCCAACATGGGCTTGGGAAAGCAAGAGGATTGATAGGTTAGGGTTTGACCATCTTTGCTATTATTTGTGGTGGGGAGGGAAGTGGAACTTCTTGTTTTTTTTGGAGGGGATGACTGCTTGGGAGAGAAAAGGGGAGAAGAATTGAAATGGGGTGGAAGACTAGGAGATGGAGAAATGAAATCAACACTTGGGGAAGCAAGTGAGAAGCTTGGAAATTGGAGCTTGGGTTGAGATGGTGCTGCTTGAGAAGGAGAAAAAGAAAAGCTATGAGATGGTGGACTTACCCATTGACAAGGTTGTCTCGCACTTTTCTCATATGTCCTCAATCCACTATGTACGCTGAGGTAGCACTTCAACCATGAAGTCAAGCTTCTCCTGAGGGTTGTAATGTCTTAGAAAAAGGGCCCTCCCATGGACAAGGTTCCCTGCAACCAATCTTAAATTCCTTCATTTGTGCTACGCCCTTGGATTGCACCATGCTAGCCTCCATTCTTTGAATCTTCTCCAAAAAAACATCCTCCATTTGATTGTTGTCATTGTATGCATACCCTTGCTCATGATAAGCTCTATGGCCAAACTGGCTTTGATCCTGCTCATATAGGTAAGCATAATGGTCCTGGATCTGATTATAATGCTGATTTGGATGGGTTTGGAAATGCATTTGAGGTGGAATGTATTGCTGATGTAAGTGTGAGTTCCATGAAGGAAATGCAGTCATGATTACACAACTTCATGCAATGGGGAGAAAATGGAAGAGAAGGAAGAGGAAAATGAATGAAAATGAATGGAAATGGATGGAGAAGGTCTGCAACTCAGAGGATGGGTTATTGACCAAATGGAGTCACTAGATGTGCTTTAAAGTTCCTTAAAAGGCTAACCCTTAACAGGAACACATCAACCTACTAAGATGAAGTGGTAAGGTACTTTAGACCTGTCCCAGCGGGCGTGCCAAAAATATTAATGAAAAATCACATCACCCCCAAATGATTCATCAAATCTAATTTTCTAAGGCAGAGTCATTTGGTGTGATTCACATAACATTGAGTTTTCCCTAAGGTGTGGGACCTTGCAAAAGGGAAAACTCTCCAGAGAAGGTTGGTTCCTACTTCCTAATCTACCTACCACAAGCTACTCCAGTGCAGGTAGAATCTAACTAATCCTAATCTAACCATTCCAAGGGGACAAAGAGAGAGAGAGGGTGAAAGAGCCTACACTAAGTGGTGATACACCAGAAAAGGAAGTGCTGATCATCTAACCAAACTACCATGAAACGAAGGGAGGTGAGCAATGGAGAGGATGAACAATTGCATCACAGGCCAAAGATCAGATTCACATAGAAAATGTTTCAAACCTAACAAACACATCTCCTAGATCTGCAAACGAACATCCAAAACATGCACATGGTACCTGCCAATGAAGAGAGGCAAGAAGAAACAACCAAAAAGAGCAAAGGATGGACAAATGCATCACAAAACATGTTTTTATTGCTTCAAAAGTTTTCACAAAACATCATTCACGAGAAAGAGGAAAAAAATTCCATTTATAGAGTAGGGGAGGAGGTTCGAACTCCATTTTTGACCCTGAGGAAGAAAAGAGGGGAGGTAGAGAGAAAAAATGAACAACCATTTGAATGTGCCCCTCTATTACAATATATAGGAAGAATGGGAGAGAGAAGAGGGAAAAATTTGAATCCTACTCCAACCACCCTAAGATACGCATTGAATCCCATTTTGAAAGCTCAACCACTGAATATCAATGCCTTCTGTAAATCCGCCCACAATATGTCACTTCTAGTTCTCCAACAGATCAAATCGAATTAGATCTGGTAGTTAAAGAGATCAGATTCTGTGTTAATGGCCTGGAAGACATTTTCCTAGTTTTTACCTACCATAGCCTTCCTAAAATGATATTTTATGTTCCCAAGGCATGACAAGGAAAATATATTTTCAACGGTGTTAGATTTGCTATATTTCGATCCCCGAGTCAAAAGATATGCCCCTTTGAAATTTGTATCGGGTCCATACAAAAAAGGTGGGAAAACAATTTGAAAATGGGTCCCCTTTTTAAACTAGACACGTGGAGGGTTGCATGTCCGAGGGTGGCCTCTGCATTTTTCTTTTAGAGTGGTGTGGTGTTGACACTTGGCTTCTTCTGCGGCCCGCTTAATTTCTATGTATTTTGGCTAATTCGTTTGCTCAAAGGGGTCGTATATCCGGACCGAAGACACGCGGAGGCCTCGACACCTGCTTGGAAATTCCCTTTCAATATTGCTCTTGAACTAGTGCCGTTTGGATACTTCACACTCTTCGCTGGCTTGCCATCATGCATTGAATATTCAACCTGACTTTGTCCCCTTTTTTTGAGACTAGACGCATGGAGGCTCTGTGCTTGCTTAAGATCCCGATTAAGATTTGCCTTTGAAGGAGCATCGGGTTGACAATTAGAAGCGTCCACAGACTCTTAGAATTTTTGACGACCCCTCTTACCTTTTTGGACCTTGGGCTACGTGGTAGGTTGGTGCTTGTTTGAGCCTTCGCTTTTGGATTTACCCTTGGAGATGCGCAGAGTCGACACGTGGCTTCTTCCGTGACCACTTTTATACTTAGCCTTTTTTAGGCCCACCTTGTCTGCCTTTTTACCTCTGTTTAGCATTTACTATGTGGAGGGCTGGCGTGAGTTTGATTTACCCCTTTTGGATACAACCTTGAGAAGCGTTGATTGGACACGTGGCTCTCTCCATTGTCTCCTCCATACTTAGTTGATTTTTGAACTTGTTATGAATGCTTTTGAGCACGAAGACTTAGGATATTCTCTATTTCTCATCTTTGAGTCTATGGCCTCTTTGAAAATTCTTGGCCTCGCACTCTAACTCTCATTTCCCGTAGTTCCCTCCTATCTCCTCATTGGCGTAGTAGAAAAATCCATCCTCACGCAACATTCATTCTATTCCACCTTTTCAATAAATGTGTTCCAACAAAAAAATTCACGTTTCAATTCACCGACACCTTCTCGCGAAGGTGGAAGAATTGGACAGGTGAGGGTGGATATCTATGCATAAAGTAGGGTAGTTTTGGGATCCAAACACCTTATCCTTTGATTGCGTACCCCAGTTTGTGCCAAATGGGAGCCTCAGGTTAGTTTTTGAGCAGTGCATCTAGCAAATAAGAAAGCCATGACTCATTTTTCCTAATTGTATTCAAATGTGACGTGACTGAGTAATGGCTCGCTCATTGTGGATAAGGAATTGGGACTGTTTGTACTAGTATCAAATCTAAGAATGGGCCTGCTTTATTGTTAATATTAACACCAGACGTCCCCTTAAATCATTTGGCACCATTTGTCTAAAGGCAATGAACAGGTGACAAAATGTGATCAACCCCCTCTGCTAGTATAATCTCAGACCGTGATAAATGGATCTCTAGCAAGCCATCCTAATTTTCTATCTCATTCTCGGTTAAATCATCCCTACAGGTGGAGATAAATAATCCTAAGTAGAGAGATAAGTCTGTATCCATACGGTTTCCTCCTTTTAATATTTACATATTGACTGATTTGGATATGTATACGTACCTGAAAATGGTTTCAAACGCCTCTGGGATGAAAGGAAGATTATTAAATATATTTGTAAAAGGAAAATTAAAAATAAATAAATATATGTCATAGACCAAATAAGCAAATGTATGGAAAATGCATAAGCTTATATAGTCACTTAATATAGTAAAAATATATTTATAATTTAATATAAAATAAAATAACTCTAAATGGAGAAGGGTGAAAAACCCCTAAAATTTTCACTTAGGGTTCGTCTCTTATGATTTTTGAATGGGCGTGTTGGGGGGGGGAATGCAAAAACGAGGTCGGATTTGTGGGCAGCGGCAGAGCAAAACCAGAGGCATTTTTTTCTCACCCTCCTCCATCACATGCCGGGGATTAGAGTTTGGAGCAGGTACATGTGCTATTGGGCTAGAATCCCAAGGAAACATGGTCATAGATTTTACATGAATCGATGTGCTTAAGGGAAATTTTTGGACTGTATAAAGAAATGCCTCGCCAAATGTAATCTCATGGAGTGCCATGGTTCTGTGACCTATGCCAACATTTTCCCGGCATGTGTCACTACAAAACCCTTGACTTACGTGGAAATTTATAAAAGCATAAATGATTGAGGTATTTTGTCGGATGTGTTGTAGTTACAGAACTACCCCGTAGACATGTATGCAAAATGTAGAAGAATAGACAAAGCATGTGTATTGTTTGACAGAATACCCAAAAAAAAATGTGTTCTCTTGACTGCAATGATAGCAGGATATGCACAAAATGGATTTGTTGAAAAGGTGTGTGAACTGTTTGATAGAATGCCTCAAAGAAATGTTGTCTCATGGAATGCCATGATTGTAGGATATGCACATAATGGATTTTTTCAAAAGGCTTTAAAAACTTTCAAGCAACTACACTCATGCAAGTGTACATGACCTCCCCCATTGCCAACATTCTCTCAGCCCGTGTGCAAGAATGGAGCCTTGTGCAGGCCCTAGAAAATTTTCAAAACATAATGGGCAACTTATTCTGTTGGAAAACTTCAAGTGATTGGGAAGTTTGTGTGACGTTGTGGAGGTTAGATCGAGGCTCGTGAATTGGTTGATAAGTGCCCAAGCGAGATGCTGAACCAAAGCCTGTGGGTTTGATCAAATCCGTTCCTCCCAAGCATGGTTCATCTCCCCTTACCTCTCATAATTCTCGTGCTTTAGTTCTCATTTGTAACTTAATAGAATTTTAAAATATTAGGATTTTAATACAGTTAAATGTTTATATCAACTCATTACAAAACAATGAAATGTCGTGTCGTAAATCATGAAGTCAAAATAACTCGTTGTATTAAAACATGGACTTCCACCCTCATTCTGTGGTGATTTAGAAAACTTCCTACCCAACTAGATCGTTACAATATTGGTTTATCGACGAGATGAGATTGACTTCCAAGTAATAGCATTGATCATCTCCCGGTTTAAATAGATAATTTTTACATTTTTCGAGACTCATTAAGTACCCTTCGTAACTCTTAAAATGAGATGTTAAGCTTCATTCGTGTACCTTGGTATGTGAGGAGTCACCTTGACCTTTGGATTGACCCCAAACAAACATATAAGATATTTTGACACTCTTATAGGAGCCACAGTATACTGCTTTTTACAATAGTAGAAAGTTGTTAAATCTAGAAAGTTGGTTTTCATTTTGAACCGCCATTTAAAACCTGGATAGAGAAATTAGTTTCGCGTCTTCGCAAACCTCTAGTGTTCTTACTAGAAAATTGCATGGAACTTTCAGTTTAGGGAAAAACACTTTTCTGGATATTTTGACGATGACATTTTGTAGGCCTCTGGTCGCAGTTTGACAAGGTCAAACTAGACCAATTAGGACCGGTGGCTTCAGAAAACTTGTCGCCGTTTGAAGATTGTTTTCTAGTTCTAAATTCCGTCAACTATATTGAATTCTTCGTATATAGGGAAATTTGTAGGAAGTTTCTCGTTGTGTGTTCATCCATAAAACGTCAACTTTGGACATGGTTTTCTGAGCCCTCGAGCTAACTTTTGTTCAATTTTGCACTGGGCCAACTACGACCAGTGGCCCCGGAAAACTAGCCGCCAAACGCAAACCGTTCACTTTTTCCCTATTCTCACATTCTTGCATGAACTCTTGGTATATCTCGGGGACATGTAGAAATTTAATCGTAGTGTGCGTTCTCATCAAAATATAACTTTTGGAAGTGGTTTCTTAGCCTCCGAGCCCATTTTGAACGTTTTTTAGCTAGTGAGAAAATGTTAAAATAGAAAGTTGCGGGACCCTCATAGGGTTGCCAAACCACCCTGGAAACTTTTAACACATGCAAATAACTGTTTAAAACTCTATAGTGTAACTTGTTGTGTGAAATAGATTTTTGACAAATGGTGTTTTCTCTCTCTTCCTTTCTCTTTCTCTCTCCTAGGTTACAAAATGAAGTAAAATGAAATGTAATGAATACATGTCTCTAAACCTTTTATTTCGATTGCAAATTGTAATTATTATCATATGTAAATGGGAAACTGAAAAATGATAATTATATTAGATTACGATGGATGCCATGCCAGTGATTTATCGCTGATATCATGCTCATGTGGTTTTTCAAGATGAAAGAATGATGACAAAAAGGCGATGTGTAATTCATTTATTTATCTTTGTAATTTATAAAGTTCATTGTTAAATGAATAAATGTATAATGTAGTCGCATGTTACAGAAGGTTATATTTGATAATTTCTTGCTATGTATGAGATGTTGGATTCAAGGACATCTAGGAAATGTGCATTTAATCTTAGGTCAATTTGATTTACGTACACCTGGTAAAAAGGTTTGATATTTATATAAGGTAAATAAATTTGAAGTAATATCTTGTAGTGCATATTTTGTGTTCAATAAGTGATTAATGAGTCTTCTTGTGCATTCATACCTTGTAAATGTAATAAAGAGATTTAATCGAAACACTCTACCCTTGTTTAATATTGGAGCATAACTTGTTTTCATGTGTGATACTCCTTACCGTAGAAGACATTGAAAACCGTAGAATGAAATTAAACTCTACACTCAATGGAAATCTACTAGTTTGAGTAAACACGAGGCCAAGAATGGGTTTATTGTCTTAGTCGATGGATAGTGACATAGTCATAAACCTGGTAGATAGGAGCGACATAGTCAAACTTCACTTGGAGTATGTAGAGCTAACTCCTCCTTCGTAGCCTAGCGAGACTACCTTTTCATCCGAAGATGGATTTAAAATTAAAGTTCTTCATCGAATGAAAACCTGTTGATCCAGACGACATAGATGGAAGTTATAACTTAGTTGTTCTAGGTCTTAAACTCTTGTTAAGGAACTCCTTAGCTCCGCTTAGCTAAATGTGTTACCTTGGTTCCTTCTAGAAGGTGATTTAGCATAAATTTTTCCTCTCGCTTAAAAATCATATATAGTTTAGGGGTAGACCCTTACATGAAGTTGGAAATTAATGTAAACATCGGTTGTTTTAGATGTTAACTTAGGGTTCGTGTGTAGCTTCAAGTCTCTTAATCATTTATGTCTTCAAGAGGTTAGACAAACAATTCGTAACTCCTTTTACAAGACAATGCTAAAAATAAGACCATAATGTGATGTAGAAAATAAAGCATATAAGAGTAAAAACGAGATTTGAGGTTCAGAATAATGCCACCCTTGAAGACCTTATAACTCAATTAAACATATTATTTTGTTTCAAAGAATATGAATTATTCTTGGTGTGATCAACCTTCGAGAAAACAAAATACATATATAAATCAAAATGGTATTCCTTAAGTCATTGAATTGGAATAACTATGGTAGGGAAATAACTAACCCGTGATCGAGGTATGCTTTCGATAGAAATTTATCTCACATCTAAATGTCTGTTAAAACCTAATATCACTATATGGACACCAAGTCACATCCACTTGAGTTGTAAGAATAAAAAGGTAGACACTGAATTTATGTTCGAGAAGAAGATTTTTAACATAATAACAAGATAATTAAGTACTTTATACGCATTTGAACTATGACAAATAAGTATGCTAGCTATGGAAAATTTTGTAAAGAATAAGAAGCCAACTTAAAAGGGTCGAATGGTAATTTAACCGCTGAATGAACTCAAGAATCTGTAGGTGCACAAATGAGAAATTTATACTTGTGCAATAATGTTGATCGTAACTAAAATATAATTAAAGAAGTGATGTGTTGTGGGTTCACCATTCCTGAAGTCTTTTTTTTTTGGGCTAGGTCAATAATAGTAACCAGTCATTGGGAAAAGTGTGGCATCGACATGCCTATGTTGTTTTCTTGTGTCTATGTGAGTTGATGACTTATGTAATTGTCGTATGCGAGTCGAGTTTTTGTACTTGGAGCCCTTGTTGTGTTGTGTGTAGTGAGCAATGTAAGTAAAAAAATTTATCCTGGTATTTTACTGTTGTAATTGTGTGTGTAAAATGTGGGCACTACATATGGTATCAAAGTGGAGGTTCATGCTCTCAAACCTCTGGGATGGATTGGAGTTGTGATGATTCTGCATGATGGTGGTGGATATTGGAAGAGTAATGTGATATATGTTGTAATGTGAACAATGTTGTAATTGTGACCTTATGGAAGCACATGTGGTGCATGTCACTTAGTGCGTATTTGTTATCATATTGATGTGCTTGTGATGAGAGTATTGACTCTCCTTTTCGTGGATTCAATGAGGAATCTGTGTGTGATGTACCGCCTTGTTGTGTGTGAAAGGAATGATATTGTGAATTGCAGAGTGTTGAATTTTTTTGCATTATGTGATATGAAGGTGTATTGATGTATTGCATGAAAAAATTGATGTAAAGTGAATGGAATTTTATCGTGATGTCGTCACCGTATTGTGTTGAGTTGTGTGCATCGTCATGTTGTATCGCAATTGACTATATGTTGTAAGGTTAGACATTGTGTTCCTCATATGTATAATTCATGTAATATGTGATGGTTCATGTCGTGATTTAGGGGCATATGGTGAGTATGATCCCTAGTGTACAGTGATTGCACTTTGGGTGCAGGATGTGGTAATGTGATGTATCGTAACCTGTGAAGGTAATGATTGTGTTATACCCCATATAAATACCATGCGTAAGATGTTATGGTTAATGTTCGTGAATCAAAATTGTGTTAGTGATGTAGTTATGTGTATGTTGTGAACCTTACACTAGACAACCCTAAGGGGATAAATTGTCAAGAGTGTATGTGTGGAGAGAGGAGGCGTGGACCAGGTTTTCATAATCTTGAGCCGAGTATGAGTGAGGAAGTGGAGTCTTATATAGACTGAAAACCCACTTTTATCTGTTTAGTATACTTCGAGCTTGCTCAGTATATTGTGGGTGCGCACCACCTTAGGCTCAACTTATGCAACTAGAGTTCCCTGCTCTTTCTTATTGGATTGTTCATTGGACAATCCTATGTAATTTTGACTATGTTGATCCTTGTGGGAGTTCGGAGGGATGATTCAGCAGAGATGATGACAGATACATTATTTGATTTACTCATTTCTGGTTACATGTATATTTTTACGAGCTGCACTCGATGTCCGTGCCAACAACTCGATGTGTACCCCTTTGGTGGCGTGATGAGGCCACATAGTGATTGTAATGTACTATTTTCTCAATACGTATTTATTCGTAAATCAATATTTATCTCTTTTTTATAGAACCAACCGTTTTCTTGATTGACATGTTCTTATATTTTGGGCATTTATTTGATTTTTGCATTAACATTTGGATTTTGCACTAACCATGGCTAATTAGCCATTTTTTTTCTTAGTTTTAAAACTTTCTTTTCATATTTAAAAGTTTTGTAGCCTAGCCCAAGGCTTTTGATTTTGCCACTTTGCATTTGAATGGATTGTTATGTTGGTTATAATGTCATAATGTGTTGGAATAGGGTCATGGGATTAACCATGGAGTGGTTGAACCTATGGAACCACTTCGTTGTATGGGGGTACGCCCCAAGGAGTTATAGATAACTAGCGGGTTGTTGAACCACGAGTTATTATGTCACTTGGGTTGGGGGTGACGGGGCTCTATGTGCCCAGGGCCATAGGGTGACCCGACCTCATTAAAAGGAGAAAGGAGATGGGCCTCTATGGTTGAGTGACCTGATATTCTTTATAGCACTCTATGGTGGAGTGACCTGATATTCTTGATGGGGCTCTATGGTTGAGTGACCCGACTTGGTTTTGGCACTATGATTCTTTCTCCTTAGGAGGTATATGGAGTTATTTGGTGATGCTTTGGGAAGGTATATGGAGTTTTATTTTTTTCTTTGAGATATCTGGGGATTGTATCGTGATGTCTTGTTATGTGTGGAGTCGGTATAATGAGTTATGTGTACTCTTGTGAGTCTCGTTAGACATTGTTATGGTTGAGGATTGACATTTCCATTTGTATTGACTATTGGATATTGGATTGGAACTATGTCGTTAACAGTCATGGTTTTGAGACATGTGATACCAGTTACCTTTGTATCAGTGTGATGATTATTTTGTCACCATATGTGTTTATTGGATCTATGTCTGTGACATAATTGAGGGAAATTATTTTCTATGTGGACTACTTGTTGTCATTCCATGGAGGAATTAAAAGACCTTGTAATATGATACAATCATGAAAGTAGGTAGCAAGATGTCTCATGGGTTGTTTGTGTTGTGTTAAGTTTTGTGTGACATCTTGATGTTAGTTATTGTTGGGCACCCACGAACTTAAGACAATTGAAAAATTCTAAACAATGAATATTATAATCTTGAGATAAGAAATACTATAAAAGAAAATGCTAACTAAGTAATACAAGAAATGGAACTACCAATCTTCATAGAACATTATAAGTTAAGATATTGCAAAAATTAGTTTTCTTCCTTGTGGTCATGTTTTAACAACTAGTTGTTTTGTTACCCAACGTGTTTCATTATTAGCTTCTTGCCTACGTACCCCTCCGAGCTTTGGTGTTGTGTCACATCAAGGACGATGCTCTTATAAGGGGAGGGAGATGTAGTGCCCCTCCTATCTCCTCGTTGGTGTAGTAGAAAAATCCATCCTCACGCAACATTCATTCTATTCCACCTTTTCAATAAACATGTTCCAACAAAAATTCACGTTTCAATGCACTGACAGCTTGTGCCAAGGTGGAAGAATTGGACAGGGTGAGGGTGGATATCTATGCATAAAGTAGGGTAGTTTTGGGATCCAAACACCTTATCCTTTGACTGCATGCCCCAGTTTGTGCCAAATGGGAGCCTCAGGTCATTTTTTAGTAGTGCATCTAGCAAATAAGAAAGCCATGACTCGCTTTTTCCTAGTTGTATTCAGATGTGACGTGACTGAGTAATGGCTCGCTCATTGTGGATAAGGAATTGGGACTATTTGTACTAGTATCAAATATGAGAATGGGCCTGCTTTATTGTTAATATTAACACCAAATGTCCCCTTAAATCATTTGGAACCATTTTTCTACAAAACTTGATCAACCCCCTCTGCTAGTATAATCTCAGACCGTGATAAATGGATCTCTAGCAAGCCCTCCTAATTTTCTATCTCATTCTCGGTAAATCATCCCCACAGTGGAGATAAATAATCCTAAGAAGAGAGATAAGTCTGTATCCATATGGTTTCCTCCTTTTAATATTTACATATTGACTGATTTGGATATGTATACGTACCTAAAAGTGGTTTCAAATGCCTCTGGGATGAAAGGAAGATTATTAAATATATTTGTAAAAGGAAAATTAAAAATAAATAAATATATGTCATAGACCAAATAAGCAAATGCGTGGAAAACACATAAGCTTATATAGTCACTTAATCCAATAAAAATATATTTATAATTTAATATAAAATAAAATAAAGCTAAATGGAGAAGGGCGAAAAAGCCCTAAAATTTTTAGTTAGGGTTCGTCTCTTATGCTTTTTGGAATGAGCGAGTTGGGGGCGGTGACAATGTGAAAACGAGGTCGGATTTGTGGGGGTGGCAGAGCAAAACCAGAGGCATTTTGTCTCACCCTCCTCCATCACGCTTCGAGAGATTAGAGTTTGGAGTAGGGTACGTGTGTTGTTGGGCCAAAAGATGTAACTGAAACAAAACAACAACATAACACAAGAATACCATCGACTATGATAAGACAAATGATGACAAATCTGAAATATCAAAGTAAATTATAATATTAACATGAAATTGTTACAATCTCACCCATGAGGTACTTCAAGTGTTATTGACTTCACTTGCCTTTCACCAAGACTATGGGAGAAACTTTACAATTACACCTCTTAATGGCTTCTTCAACACACCTTTAAACCGATGGCTTCCTTCGCACACTTCCTACAATATTTCTCACTACTTCCTTCTATGCTAAATGAGGGGGTGGCCTCTATTTATAGAACTTCCAGTGCTTATCCATCTTATCTCTAAGATAGGATAAGAAATCCACTCGACGAATCATATTCCATACCTTAACTCTTATCTCGTACATGTAAGCTTATCTCGTAAGATAAGATAAACCTTATCATTTTACATGGGTTCCACATTTTTAGACTTTTTACAAATAAAATACACAAAATATTTATGACCTCACTCCTTGTCTTTATTACCAATATAATATTTCTAATTCCTAATCATGTAGACCCTACTTCTCTAATTACCCAAACTTTGACATTTTAACATTACCGAACCACTTACTTACAAATATTTACTTTTACAACATTCCTATTGTACTTTGACTGCTACCGTACTCACATTATTGGCGGCACCGCATCGACGGCGCCGTTATCTTCTATCGACGCTACTACTAATTATACTTAACAACATCCTATTCCTAATACATACATTAATGAAATAGAAATTACGGAGAAAATTTTAGTGTCGACATCTTCCCCTTCCTAGCTTCTACTCCGTCCCTGAGTAGACTATTCTCGGTGCTTGGAAAATCTTCAACTTGTCGTGGTTGACCCATTTCGTAATGGGAGTGCCATCCAATTCCTCCAAATGCAGACGTACCATTTTCATGCACAAATGCTATTTTGTAGGGCCCCATCCATTTTGGAAGAAATTTTCTCTCGCCTTCTTTTTTTTTTGTATCCGAATCATATACTAGAACCAAGTCATTCACATGAAATGGAGACCACCGGATCTTTTGATCAAAGTATTCCTTCTCGCTTCATTTTCTTCTTATGGCTTGTATCCTTTGCTATTTCTCTCATTTCCTCCAAAAATGAAGATGTACCAACCTTTCTTTTATCAATCACTTTCATCCATCCTTTCATTTTTCATAACTCTCACAAAGGGGGAATATCAAACTCAATAGAAGAATCGGATCAATGCCATAGGCCAACCGAAATGGGGAGTATCCTGTTGCTGACTTTGATGTTGCCCTATATGCCCACAATGCTGCATGAATCCTTTTATCCCATTTATGTACCGCAAGGCCGCATCTTTGCTAGAATTTGACACAACACAAAATTTGTTCGCTCCACCCGTCCATTTGTGCTTGGCTTGTATGTTGTTGCCTTCCCGTGCTTAATAGAAAACTTATTGACTAGGGCTTCTACCACCTCATTAATGAAGTGGCTTCCTTGATCTGATACAATTTCTAATGGGCAACCAAATCTGGTGACAATGCGTCATACATGAACCTTGCCACTTCATCCATGGAAGTTGTTTTCAATGGCCTAGCTTCAACCCACTTGGTTAAATAATCATGGCAACTACAATATACTTATTTTGGCGTGATGTAGTCGGAAGTGGACCTACAATGTCTATTCCCACTTTTCAAAGGGACCAAGGGGAAGAATAGGACATAATGGAGCTGATGAAGTCTTACGGTTACCATGTGTTTGACAAATATCACATGTCTTACAATAATTATAACAATCTTTAAAAAGAGTGGGCCAGTGATAACCTGCATCCAAGATCCTTCTTGCTGTAAGTTGTCTAGAGAAGTGCCCTCCACATGTACCATTGTGGAATTCTTCTAGCAGCTTCCTTCCTTGATCACGCCCAACTCGCCTCTTAGACTCGCCCATCGTGTCCTATTCGAAATAATACTCCATGCAATAGAATATGGACGACTGGCTTGAGTAATCTTTCTCTTAGTCTTTGCATTGGCACCATCAGGAAACTTGAATTCATTCGATAATTCCAAATATCTATGTATTCACTAGGGATTGTGTCAAGGATAACAATGCCGCATCGGGAAATCATCATCATCACAAGATGATCCTAAACCATCATAGGCTCGAGAGAGTGCATCCGCATTGACATGCTTCTTTCCCGGCCTATCTATAATATCAAATTCAAACTCTTGTAGAAAAATTATCCATCTTGCTATCCTCCCCGATGGGTTAGGCTTATTTACAATATATTTTAGAGCCTCGATGATCTCACAACTAGAAATTTTTTTCCCTAAGCAAGTAATTTCTAAACTTCTTTACAAAAAAATGATAGCCGTGAGCCTCTTTTTTTCAAGCCATAAAGATAATTTACCTCAAGACGCTCATTTGTCTCGCTCCCAAAGTAAATTGGATGTTCATTCCCATTTTCATCCTTTTGGCTCAAAGTACTTCCTAGTGCTGCATCCGAGGCATCAGCAGTACAAATGAATGGCTTGCTCCAATCTGATTCTTCAAAACAGTGAAGACACTGTGGCTTCCTTCAATTGTCCAAAAGCTTCATGCGCCTTATTTCCTCGGTTCATAAGTAACATCCTTCTTCAAGAATCAAGGTTAGTGGTCAGTGCAATCTTTGAGAAATTCTTGATGAACCTTCTATAGTAACCCACATGGCCTAAAAATGATCTCAACTTACTTCTATTAAGAGGAAATGGTAAATCTTTGATTTTTGAAACTTTATCGTGATCAGCACTAAATACCATCTCTCGATACAACATGCCCTAACAAAACGCCTTTAGAACATCCAAAGACACACTTTGTAGGGTTTAGTGAGGCTTGTGCTTCATCTAACCTTTGAAATGTTGTCTCCATTTGGTGCAGTGGTCCAACTTGCTCCCATAGATGCAAAAATCATCCGTAAATACTCTCGATGAAGGTCCCAATGTAGGGTTCAACACCCTATTCATCAAACGCTGGAATGTTGCTGAGCATTACACAACCCAAAAGGCATAACTCTATAAGCAAACGCTCCCAAGGAGTGGTGAACGTGGTCTTCACTGATCTTTCTCTCTATATACGAACTTGGTCAGAGCCGCTATATCCATCAAAGAAACTATAAAGACTCCCGCCAGCCTACTTCGGCCCAAGATCCGATCTCAAAATGGAAGAGGGTAATGATCCTTCTTTGTTGCCTTATTGAGCTTCCCCGTAATCAACACAAATGCGTAGCTTCCCATTCTTTTTTATTGAGATCACAATGGGAGAAACCCATTCTGAATTCTCCACAAAGAAATATGAATCCCGCATCAAGCAACTTATCTATTTCTTCTTTTACAGCCTTGGAAAAATTAGGATTCATTCTATATGGCATTTGCTTTATGGGCTTAAGACCATCTACCACTCAATACAATGTTCTACCCAACTTACTTGACGGAGTTCCTTGTAATCAAAAGTGAATAGGTGTATGTACCTTCAAAGAGCCGGAGGTAGGATTCCTTCTCACTTCCATCACAAAGATCACCAATCTTTATTTGTTGAGACGATCATCAACTTCTTCTTCGATAATTTTATGGGGTCATGAGTTGGTGTGACTGAAAGGATATCCATGACTCAAACATCATCCTCACTTTCTTCATCTTCAAAGTGTCCACTTCACCGGTACTAGAGTAATCGAGGATGTCCAATCATCGCTTTCATCACTTGAATCCACAGTTTCTCGCTTTATGATGTCGAGGGATCACATTTATCTTCACCTCTCTCTACCACGTCCAAGTGTCATGAAACCTTCATTCCAAAGAGTTTCTCGCATGAACTCTCCTTAGCCATGGTCTTCCCAAAGATTGGGTACGCAATGCATTACATTTTTCATCACCTAAAAGTCTACCACACATACAACACCCATAATGATATTGCCACATTTGAAACTACACCTTCTCGGTTTAGTTTTTCCTTTATTTAATGACCTTAACATAAGTGTCAAGGGCGATCAATTTTTAAACCCAACATATTCATTACAGACTCTTGGTCATTACATTAATCGCAGCACTTCCATCAACTAAGACATCATGAATTGAAATACCATTACATAATACCTCACCAGGGAGCATAGGGATCCGCCTCGCTCCAAAACAGGGGACCTCAACCTCCTTCCTTCTTCGAGCATTGAGTCCACTTCGCAACTCCCGCCTCTTCTCGAAGACATAGCCAAGAGTTGACCATATGTAATATTTGCAGCCTTTGGACAGATCTTCCAAGATGGAGTATGGTCCTTGCCCCGTGAAATCAAAAATCCCGCACACCCAACTTTCTTCTCCTATGTTTCTTACTAGTTTCTTCTTTCATCTTCTTAGGATCATTTCCATCTTGATTATCTTTTTCTTTCTTTCTTTTTGTTACAAACACATCTACTTCATTATTTCTGCTCTTATCTACTACATCAAAAGAATTCACAGGTGCTTTTCCTTTATCATTATCTCCTTTACCAGATGTAGAAGCTCTATCTGGACAATTATACTTATAATGACCCTTTTATAACAACCATAACAAACAACTTCAAAATATTTCTTTTTGACCTCTATCTCCTCCCCGAGAACTAAATTCCTTTCCTCAAGAAGATTAATAGTTAATCGACCCATCTTTTTGAGCAGATCTTCATACTCAGTAGATGTACTAGGAGAAATATTTGTGCTCACCGGGAGTGGTTGTGGATTCTGACCAAAGGTGCTGGTGTAGGCTCTACTTTAGCAACAATTTCTTTGGGCTCCTCTTCCATGCTTTCTTCTTGCCTTCTTGCAATCTCCTTTGCTTGTTCAATGGTAGCTGGGCGGTCATACTTCACTCGTTGTCTGATCTCTGGCTTCATCCCAAGAATGAAGTGCTTACAGAGGAGATTATCCACGCCATTCATCAACCCATCCGCTAGTCCTTCCTTCCGGATCTGGGCATCGAGCTTCCTCCTTAGCTCTAGAACACGAGCATGATAATCCCTTATCTTCTCCTTCTCTCCTTGGGATAGCTTTGTGATCTCGATCATGAGATCTGCATATTTCTGTTGTTCACCAAATTCTTCAAGAAAACTTTCAGTTAATAAATCCCATGAATTTTTCACATTATCACCTAGTGTTTCAAACCACCTAAGTGTTGAACCATCCAAAAAGGTAGGAAAAAATTCAGTCCATTGTTCCCTTCTTATAAGGCCATTACAAATACAAGATCGCTTAAACTCTTGAATGAAAGAAGAAGCATCTTCATTAGATTGAGCTGAAAAAACAGAATCTTTCCCATTTTCAAAAGTAACCACCGTGAAATACCAACTCACAAGTACAATCAACAAGACTTATGTGTACAAATAATTGGAATCACTATACTAGAAAGTGACTTTACACCTTTCTACAAAGAAAATAGAAATGACCACGGTAAACTATGGTAAAACTTGACTTATCATACGGTAAAACCGACTTTACCGTGGTAAACACTATTCACGGTAAAAGTGAAGTTATCATGCGAAAATACTATTCACTGGTAAAAGTGAAGTTACTATTCATGCGTAAATACTATTCACAAAGTAAAAAGTGACTTTATCATGGTAAATACTATTCCAAAGAAAAATGACTTTACCATGGTAACTACTATTCATGGCAAAAATGACTTTACCATGGTAACTACTATGCACAAAAAAACAAGGTTACCCTCTAATTGATTTTTGACTAAGTGGGAATATCTCTCCAGAAAATCCACCAACGAGGAATGGTCCCGGCAACGGAACCAAAATGTCATCACCAATCCGGCACTATGATAATTCTTCACCGGGAACTCCTCGTGCTATGATTATTTACTAATGCACAAATTTTTAGTTTGGTGGATGTAACTGAAACAAAACAACAACATAACACAAGAATACCATCGACTATGATAAGACAGGAATGATGACAAATCTGAAATATCAAAGTAAATTATAATATTAACATGAAATTGTTACAATCTCACCCATGAGGTACTTCAAGTGTTATTGACTTCACTTGCCTTTCACCAAGACTATGGGAGAAACTTTACAATTACACCTCTTAATGGCTTCTTCAACACACCTTTAAACTGATGGCTTCCTTCGCACACTTCCTACAATATTTCTCACTACTTCCTTCTATGCTAAATGAGGGGGTGGCCTCTCTATTTATAGAACTTCCAGGCTTATCCATCTTATCTCTAAGATAGGATAAGAAATCCACTCTGACGAATCATATTCCATACCTTAACTCTTATCTGTACATGTAAGCTTATCTGTTAAGATAAGATAAACCTTATCATTTTACATGGGTTCCACATTTTTAGACTTTTTACAAATAAAATACACAAAATATTTATGACCTCACTCCTTGTCTTTATTACCAATATAATATTTCTAATTCCTAATCATGTAGACCCTACTTCTCTAATTACCCAAACTTTGACATTTTAACATTACCGACCACTTACGACAAATATTTACTTTTACAACATTCCTATTGTACTTTGACTCACCGTACTCCACATTATTGGTGGCACCGTGCATCGACGGTGCCGTTATCTTCATCGACGCTACTACTAATTATACTTAACAACATCCTATTCCTAATACATACATTAATGAAATAGAAATTACTAGTTGCAATACCTACTGTAGACATGTATGCAAAATGCAGAAGAATAGACAAAGCACGTGTATTGTTTGACATAATACCCCAAAAAAATGTGTTCTCTTGGACTGTAATGATAGCAAGATATGCACAAAATGGATTTTTGAAAAGGCATGTGAACTGTTTTTGATAGAATTCCTCAAAGAAATGTTGTCTCATGGAATGCCATGATTGCAGGATATGCACATAATGGATTTGTTCAAAAGGCTTTAGAAACTTTCAAGCAACTACACTCATAGGTGTAGAGCCTCCTATCCATTGCCAACATTCTCTCAGCCCGTGTGCAAGAATGGAGCCTTGTGCAGGCCCTAGAAAATTTTCAAAACATAATGGGAAACTTATTCTATTGGAAAAACTTCAAGTGATCGGGAAGTTTGTGTGACGTTGTGGAGGTTAGATCGAGGCTCGTGAACTGGTTTTAATAAGTGCCCAAGCGAGATGTTGAATCAAGCCTATGGGTTTGACTGACTCCGTTCCTCCCAGGCATGGTTCATCTCCCCTTACCTCTCATAATTCTCGTGCTTTAGTTCTCATTTGCAACTTAATAGAATTTTAAAATATTAGGATTTTAATACAGTTAAATTTTTATATCAACTTGTTGCAAAACAATGAAATGTCGTGTCGTAACTCACGAAGTCAAAATAACTCGTTGCATTAAAACATGAACTTCCACCCTCATTCTAAGGTGATTTAGAAAACTTCCTACCCAACTAGATCACTACAATATTGCTTTATCGACAAGACGAGATTGACTTCCAAGTAATAATGTTGATCATCTCCCGGTTTAAATAGATAATTTTTGTATTTTTCAGAGACTCATTAAGTACCCTTCATAACTCTGAAAATGAGATGTTAAGCTTCATTCATGTACCTTGGTATGCGGAGTCACCTTGACCTTTGGATTGACCCCGAACGAACATATGAGATCTTTTTGACGCTCTTATAGGAGCCCTGTTACACTGGTTTTACAGTAGTAGAAAGTTGTTAAATCTAGAAAGTTGGTTTTCGTTTTGAACCGCCATTTGAAACTTGGATAGAGAAATTATCTCCCATCTTCACAAACCTCTAGTGTTCTTACTAGACAATTGCATGGAACCTTAGTTTAGGGAAAAACACTTTTCTATATATTTTGACAATGACCTTTTGTAGGCCTCTTGTCGCAGTTTTACAAGGTCAAACTGGACCAAATAAGACCGGTGGCTTCAGAAAACTTGCTGCCGTTTGAAGATTGTTTTCTAGTTCTGAATTCTGTCTACTCTGTTGAATTCTCCATATATAAGGAAATTTGTAGGAATTTTCTCATTGTGAGTTCATCCATCAAACATCAATTTTGGATGTGGTTTTCTGAGCCCTCGAGCTAAATTTTGTTCGGTTTTGCACTAGGCCAACTATGACCAAAGGACTGGGAAAACTAGCCGCCAAATGCAAACCATTCACTTTTTCCTAATTCTGTTAGCTGCTATGAACTCTTGGTATATTTGGGGACACGTAGAAATATAATCATGGTGTGCATTCTCATTAGAAGATAACTTTTGGAAGTGGTTTCTTAGCCTTCAAGCCCGTTTTGAACGTTTTGTAGCTAGTGAGAAAATGTAAAAATAGAAAGCTGTGGGACCCTCGTAGGGTTTCCAAACCACCCTGGAAACTTTTAACACATGAAAATAACTATTTAAAACTCTATAGTGTAACTTTTTGTGTGAAATAGAATTTTTGACAAATGGTGTTTTCTCTATCTTCCCTTCTCTTTCTCTCTCTTGGGTTACAAAATGAAGTAAAATGAAATGTAATGAATACATGTCTCTAAACCTTTTATTTCGATTGCAAATTGTAATTATTATCATATGTAAATGGGAAACTGAAAAATGATAATTATGTTAGATTAGGGTGGATGCCATGCCAGCGATTTATCACTGATATCATGCTCATGTGGTTTTGCAGGATGAAAGAATGATGACAAAAAGGTGATGTGTAATTCATTTATTTATCTTTGTAATTTATATAGTTCATTGTTAAATGAATAAATGTATAATGTAGTCTCATGTTACAGAAGGTTATATTTGATAATTTTTTGCTATGTATGAGATGTTGGATTCAAGGACATCTAGGAAATGTGCATTTAATCTTAGGTCAATTTGATTTATAGTACACCTGGTAAAAAGGTTTGATATTTATATAAGGTAAATAAATTTGAAGTAATATCTTACAAAGGTGCATATTTTGTGTTCAGTAAGTGATTAATGAGTCTTCTTGTGCATTCATACCTTCTAAATGTAATAAAGAGATTTAATCGAAACACTCTACCCTTGTTTAATATTGGAGCATAACTTGTTTTCATGTGTGATACTCCTTACCATAGAAGACATTGAAAACCGTAGAATGAAATTTAAACTCTGCACTCAATGGAAATCTCCTAGTTTGAGTAAACAAGAGCCCAAGAATGGGTTTATCATCTTAGTCAGTATGGATAGTGACATATTCATAAACCTGGTAGATAAGAGTGACATAGTCAAACTTCACTTGGAGTATGTAGAGCTGACTCCTCCTTAGTAGCTTAGTGGACTACCTTGTCATCCGAAGATAGATTTAAAATTAAAGTTCTTCATCGAATGAAAACCTGTTGGATCCAGATTTACATAGATGGGGGTTGTAACTTAGTTGTTCTAGGTCTTAAACTCTTGTTAAGGAACTCCTTAGCTCTACTCAGCTAAATGTGTTACCTTGGTTTCTCTCAACATAACACCTTGGTCCCTTCTAGAAAGTGGTTTAGCATAAATTTGTCCTCTCGCTTAAAACTCTTATATAGTTGAGGGGTAGACCCTTAGGTGAAGTTGGAAATTAATCTAAACCTCAGTTGTTTTGGATGTTAACTTAGGGTTCGTGTGTAGCTTCAAGTCTCCTAATCATTTATGTCTTCAAGAGGTTAGACAAACACTTCGTAACTCCTTTTACAAGACAATGCTAAAAATAAGACCATAATGTGACGTAGAAAATAAAGCATATAAGAGTAAAAATGAGATTTGAGGTTTGGAATAATGCCACCCTTGAAGACCTTATAACTCAATTAAACATATTCTTTTGTTTCAAAGAATATGAATTGTTCTTGGTGTGATCAACCTTTGAGAAAACAAAATACATATATAAATCAAAATGGTATTCCTCAAGTCATTGAATTGGAATAACTATGGTAGGGAAATAACTAACCCGTGGTCGAGGTATGTTTTTGGTAGAAAGTTATCTCACATCTAAATCTCCATTAAAACCTAATATCGCTATATGGACACCAAGTCACATCCACTTGAGTTGTAAGAATAAAAAGGTAGACACTGAATTTATGTTTGAGAAGAAGATTTTTAACATAAGAACAAGATAATTAAGTACTTTATAGGCATTTGAACTATGCCAAATAAGTATGCTAGCTATGGAAATTTTTGTAAAGAATAAGAAGCCAACTTAAAAGGGTTGAACGGTAATTTACATCGGAATGAACTCAAGAATCAGAGTTGGAAAAGCGATAAATTTATACTTGTGCAATAATGTTTCTTGGAATGTTGATCGTAACTAAAATACAATTAAAGAAGTGATGTGTTGTGGGTTTACCATTCCTAAATTATTTTTTTGTGGTTGGGTCATTACTAGTAACCATTCATTGGGAAAAGTGTGGCATCAACATGCCTATGTTGTTTTCTTGTGTCTATGTGATTCGATGACTTATGTAATTGTTGTATGCGAGTCGAGTTTCTATTTAGAGCCCTTGCTTTGTGTTGTGTGTAGTGAGCAATGTAAGTAAAAAAAAATTATCCTAGTATTTTACTGTTGTAATTGTGTGTGTAAAATGTGGGCACTACATTTATAATCCCGCCTATAATATGTTTGATGAATTTAAGGCACAGATTCGCTCGACAGAGTTGTTTCTTCTCTTTCTTCTAAAATAGGGTCATTTACTCTTTCGTAGGCCCCATCAATCCATTATTGAGTCCTTCATGACTTTTTTGCAAGATTCAAACGTTTTTTCTTTGGTTATTTCTCTTCGGGTCGTGGTTGATCCAATAATTTTCCCGTGGGGGTGAAATATGGATAACATGTACCTCTCCAATCGAGATGATCCAGACCATTGTTCATATCCGTGTATATTGAGAATACACGCGTCCACTATGTTATGATTGATAGGGGTTCTAGTATCAACAACATTTCTTCCCATGCATATCAACAGATATGCATCCCTTCTAATTGTATGCACAACAACCTAGTTATGCTACATTTATTTAATGATGCCATAACTTCCACCCTCATAACTATCATTCTCCACATCCGCGTGGGCCCTCGGACTATCCCCAATTATTATACGTATTGGAAGGGGAATTCTAATATAATTTTTTGTTTGGATGACCCTGAATTCGTTCCATGGGTTTTCTCCCTTCCACTTACATAGATGTCTAAAATTTGAACATGAAGGGCACAACTACACCATTCTGACCGATCCTTCACCATTTAAAACATGTAACATGTTCTACTAACCTAATGATGTCCTTATACAACTTAAGGCCTCTATCAAAGACACTCGATGTCCCATCCACCGCTATTGACACCACTTCTTTAGCTTCTAGCTCATCCACCCCAACTACCGCTACATCTCCCATAGTCACCCCCACTATACCTACTACCATCGTGGCTTCTAGCACGGGTCCATCAACCAATCCCTCTTCGTCACTAACAATATACATTTCTCCTTCCCATGCTCTAGGTGCTACTATCCTCACCACCCAAATTCCATCTTTAGATCCCTTAGTAGATGTTTTCCAACACCTTACTTTAGGGAATATCACCTCTATAATGTAAACAATTTCCTTACTCCTCAAGAGTATGGAAGCCTCCATCGACACCCACATTACAACCAATGGGTAGGTGAGGCCTTTCCATATGGTCTACCTCATCTTCATACTAATTTGACATATGGGGACTCGATGTTTCTTCACATTTGCCTAAAACAACTACCCAAACTCACCCATTTTATTCCAATTTTTGGTACCTAACTAATCGTCACTTCACCTACACATTCCTCCATCGCTCTTAGAAAGGTTTTAGGTTTTATCTCTATGAACAAGGATTTCACATAGTCATTTCTTGAACTATCCATAAATACAAAGGTCGTCATGGTCTTGAATAATTGAATTTTTTAAAGAATCCTCTTCTAAGAAGGCCCATGTCATCCTTGTAGAGGAAGATACACCTTCTCCACCTCATTTACCTACACCACTGACTTCACCTATGGAGTCTATGGATCTATAATCCATTCCTTCAAAAAAAAATCATAAATATTTTTTCCTTGAGACCTCGACCTATAACCACGATGGCGAGACTCCCGCTTCTATTCCCTTCCTCTATCCTGATCTGATCGATGATGATACTCCTATAAACGTCATTCAATGTCAGGATGATGATTCCATTCTCACTTATTTAGGTGCAGAGGATTCTTATATCCACCAGTCGTTACCTTCTGAGACGCAAACCATGTTGAATGAATCGACCATAGAGATCAACATTCACACTCATGACAACCCTCACATTCTAAAGATAGGCCAATCTTTAGATTCCACTAAGCAGGAAGCTTTTACTTCTTTCCTCCGAGACTATAACAATGATTTTTCTTGGTCTTATGCCGATATTCCTAGTATTGACCCAAATATTGTGGTTCACAATATCATAACTATACTTGTGTCCAAACCCGTGAAACAGAAAATCTGCTAAAAATGCATCCATGTGTTTCCCTTATTGTAAAAGAAGAAATCCAAAGTGCCTCTTTTATGTTTCTTTTATTCTATCCATTTATTATCCCCAATTAATTTCTAACATCATTTTTGTCACTAAAGCAACAAAGGAACTCCGCATATGCACAAATTTCCATGACCTCAAACTAGCCTCGCCCTAAGGATGATTTTCCTCTACCTAGCATTGACCAACTCGTTGATCTCACCGCTGGTCATGAGATGCTATCACTCATGGATGGTTTCTTGGGTTACAACTAAATATTACTTGCACTAGAAGATCAACAAAAAATTCCTTTATCACCCCTTGGGGAACCTTCTGTTATCGCATTATGCCTTTCTTCCTTAAGAATGTTGGTGCTACCTACTAGAAAGCTATGACCTATATCTTCCATGACATTATGCATAAAAAGCAGTTGGAAGATTACCTTCTTGATAAATCTAAACATTGGGCTAACCATCTCGGGGGTCCTTAAAGTCATATTTGACCATCTACTCAAATATTACGTTCGTCTTCAACCAAAGAAGTGTGTTTTCGTTGTTCTCTCAGGTAAGCTCCTTGGTTTCATCATCTCTTTGCATGGAATTGAGGTCAACCCTACTAAAATCAAGGAAATTATCGAGATGCCTCCACCTACTAACCTTACCAACTTCGTAGTTTGTAAGGAAAGTTTCAATCTATTCGCTGTTTTATTTCCCAACTCTCTGATCATTGTCAACCTTTTCATCATCTCCTTAAAAAGGATGTTTCCTTCAAATGGGATGATGAATTCCATAAATATTTTGAAGCATTAAAAGGATACCTCCTCAAACCACCTGTGCTCATCCCTCCTAAATATAATGCCCCCTTTTTCCTCTATATTTCTGCCATAAACCATTCGTGGGGGTCATACTTGCTCATCATGATGAACAACATAGGGAGCAAGTGGGTTATTATATAAGTCGTACCCTTCAAGACTATGAGACTAGATACAATCATGCTAAAAATATCTGGCTAGCCCTAGTCTTCATCGCTACCAAAATTCTTCATTACCTACTTTGAATCATAAAACCTTTGTTGTCACCAACACTCGACCCTTGCATTATATTTATGCTAAACCCTACCAACATCAACGTGTTACATGTTGGCTCACACTCCTTGTAAACCTCGATATTGAATTCATCCATTGAAAATCAGTAAAAGGAAACACCATTTCGAACAACTTACAGATGCACCTCTTTCCGTAAACCAATCTTCAAACTTTGACTTTCTCGAATGAATCCATTGCTACCCTTTCCGGTGACAATACCATTTACCAAATGACCTTATTCTTCAACTGTTCTAAATTATAGTGTGGGGTGGTACAAGATTCATCCTCATTCCTTTAGATGGTGAACCTATGCCCTTATCTTTCAAACTAGATTTTGATTGCACCAATAACATCATTGAATACGAAGCACTCGTATTGAGTATTCAAACCGTGATACCCTTAAAAGTTAAATCTATTAATTTTTTTGGTGATTCTCAACTAGTGGTGAACCAAGTTAATGGTCTATACAAGTGTCATAATGGGATACTTCAAAAGTACAAACATCATGTCAACATTCTCTTGACTACCTTTGACCATTACGAACTTTTCACCACCATGTGTTTCACAAAACAATTTGAGGATACCATGGCTTGTCTTGCTTCTTAAATACCTGCCTCACCCTTAAACGTGAAGCTCTTTGTTACAATACAAACATTGTGATCATCGTCTTACCTATTCCAAGAGGTTAATTTTTGCAAAGAAATAAAAATTGACCCATGAGATATTTGGTATAAGCAATTTGTTGACTACCTTTCCCTTTCAAATATCCCTTTGCATCTTACCCGCAATGGGAAACGAGCCTTCCTCAAAAGTGTCTCTCGCTATGGGTGGTCTACTCTATAAATGTGGATTTGATGGCATCCTCTTATGTTGCCTCACCATATCTGAAATACCATATACTATCAAGGAGGTTCATGATGGAATTTTTGGGGTCACTTTAGTGGTTTAGCTATTGCTAAGCACATCCTTCACCTTGGTTATTACTGGTGAACCCTAAACCATGATTGTTGTGACTATGTCAAGCATTGTGTGAAGTGTCAGCAACATGCTAATCTTCACCATACCCCTAGTCATGCCTTACAGGTCACACGAGACCTTTGGCCTTTCTCTCAATGGGGTCTGGATCTTGTTGGCAAAATTAACCCTCATTCTTCCCAATGCCATCAATGGATTATTACCGCTACTAAATATTACACTAAATGGGTGGAAGTTGTACCTCTTATTTCTACCAAGGCTGAGAAAATATGTGAATTCATTAACCATCACATCATCTGTCACTTTGGTTTTCCTCACTGACTTATCACTGATAACAGTAAACAATTCAAAAACAAAACCCTATGGAAACTCTATGACACCCTTAGCATTCATCTTAGTTTCTCTTCACCTTACTACCCCAAACAAATGGCCATGCCAAATCAACCAACAAAGCCCTCAATAAAACTCTTCAAAAGTGGTTGATTATACTATAAAGGATTGGCATACACACATTCCTTTCACCTTATGGGGTTACCACACTATTATTCACACTCTCAACCGTTGCCACACCATTTTCTTCGATCTACAATTGTGTGGAGGTTGTTTTACTTCTTGAATTCCAAATTTCATCTCTTTGTATCTCACTCAAAGATATGCTCAATGATGAGGTTTTTTCCAAGACTGCTTGGCACAACTTGAGTTACTAGACAAGATTCATTTAACCATTCTTGATCACCTTCAAATCTACCAAAAATGTATCAAATGTGCCTACAACAAAAATTTACAAGAAAGAACCTTCAAGGTTGGTGACCTTGTCTGAAGGAAAATCAACATGTAACAAAAGCAAAGAAAAGTAAACAGGGAAAATTTTCTCCTAATCGCTTAGGCCCTATATTCTTACTCATGCCTATGAATCAAGTGCTTATCATTTGTCTTCCCTTTATGGCCAACCCGAACTCGAGCCCTCAACACTTTGCATCTTCGACCATTCTATTGTTTAATCAAGTACTATATCAAATTTTTCTATTTGTTGTCCCCTCAAAATTTTCCTTCTTTTTCCCAAGTCTGGACTTAGAAATTTTTGAGTTATCACCCTTTGAAAATGGTCTAGTCTGATTTTTTGAAATTTGGCACTTCCCAAGGGATCAAGGATTCTTAGAAACACCTTCATCAGATAGATAATTCTTTCCCCTTTCCAGAAAGGTATGGAAGTCCTCCTAACTCCTTGTAGTTTTTGAGTTATGGCTCTGGCGGAGGTAAATGGGGAAATTTTCCCTAGGTAAGCCCGCATCCAATAGAGAAGTGCCACGTGTCAAGGTGAAGCGGGGCATGGGGAGGAATTCGGCACTTAGCCCTTTTGGCTAAGTGGCGCAAAAGTTACAAACCGACCCGCATGCTCGTGGAGGAGAAGGGAGAAGTGCATGGCGGAGCGGTGGGGTGCAGAGGTAAATTGGGATTTTCTCCCAATGTGAATTTCAAAGGAAAAAATGGAGGCACATCCCCCAAGCAACTAGGAGGTGCCACGTGTCTCGGAGTGGTGGGGCGTGGGGAGTTTTGGGAAATTTTCTGAATATGAAAACGTGAAGGAAAAGGACAGGTCTTCAGCCTGCGAGCGAACCAGAAGGTGCCATGTGTCTTGGAGTGGCGGACCCATGGAGTTTTTTGTGAAATTTTTCCAAAAGGGAAAATTTTGAAATTTGACCCCGCCAACCCTAATTTTTCCTAAATCTTCAATAGGTCATATCTTTCAAACCGAGAGATCAGTTTTTTGTGTTTTTGGTATCAATGGAAATCTGTTGAAATTCTCTACATGATGGACACTTCAATTTTAAATTTTGATGGCATTTTGTGGGAGAAAATTGAGAAAACATCTCTGGCATGCAAAAACAAAAAAGTTCCTCCCGACTTCACTCCAATGTTCTCCTACCACGTGGATGGCCCGATTTCAAAGCAATTAGGGCAAAGGAGCAAATGGTTCATATGCAAACTAGAAAATTGAAATTTAAAACACATTTTTACACGCAGAATCTCTTCTTGGGCTCGTCAGAAGCATTTTCTTTGCTGCAGAAGAATCTGGAAGAAGGAAAAATGATCAAATTTCTTTAGAATCGCTTCTTGGCCATTTGAGGAAGTTGTAACCACCCGTACATGCTATTTCTTGTCCTCTCGAGAGTCATTGTTTGGGCTGACAATCGAATTTGGAAATGAGAAGCACACTTTTTGTGAATAGAGGACAAAAATGAAAGTCATTCTTCTTTCATTCTCCTTCTTTGTATTATTTCTTCTATTCCCACTCATTGTACAAGTTTGAACTCGAGATCAATAAAAAAGGATGAAATTTTATGTCCCCTAGATGGAAAGATTGATTGGTGCTTTGTAACTAGCATGTTTTATTTTTTCTTGTGCTCGAAATTGAAAATTTATCTTTCTTCTGTTAATGAATGCATGTAATGAAAATTCTAATTGATGTGTGTGGGAATATGACACTCTACCCCTAACATTGAACTCCCCTCCTTCATTCTCACTCCTCCCCTTTTTCGATTGATTTCTGCTATAGCAAGGAGTTGTTATTATTGCCATAGGGACAAGTGGAGTTTTCCTGTGGATCTCTGGTTGAAAAACCACCACAAATCCACTTCAGTTTTACATGCTAAACAATGGGAGATGCACCATTCAAATGTAGAGGGACTTAGATTCCCATAGCGTTGGCCTGAAATCCATAAATTTGTCCACAAGACAAATTTTCTAGCCAACAGTTTTTGGCACCCACCATGGGGTAGAGTTTGTAGCATCTGCACCCTAAAATGACCACAAGGTTTTAAAGTATTTTTTAAATTTTTTTGAAGTCTGAAGTTCCTTGTGATCCACATGAATACGAGTATGACTATTCTTGCAAATCCTCCTAGAGACCTTCTTCATTCTTTCATATCAAAGAAGATATCATTTCAGACCTAAAGGAGGCTATTTGGCATAGTAGGCAGAGTGTAAAACATTACTTTGTTGCTACAAATATTTTGGACTGAGAAGAAGAACCTGCTTTTGAGTTTTTTTTTTTTAAAAATTCCAACACCTCGAGAGAAGAAAAAAATTTCAAGCTAGGCGATAGAAGGTATACTCACTAGCCGAGGTAAGGAGGAGTGATTGACCCTACTTTTGAGGATTTGTACATGTGAAGAAACAAAGGTTATACCTTGGTTTGATATAGAGGAAGAGATTAGAGCTCAACTTGAATAAATTGCAAGACTCAAGCTACAACGGAGGAAGAGAAGTAGCCCTAACTACTTTGAAGAAGCTAGAAATGAAATAGAATGGTTGATAATGAACATGAAGCACGTCTACCCAATGTACCATGGGGATGAGATCTTTGGTCCACTTGCTCTCCCATGAGTACTCTATGATCTACCAAGAGGTTTGAGAAATAATTTTCCCAAATTCAAAGGAGATGGCTCCTAACTCCTTGAAGAAAAAGTAGCAGCCTTCATCACTACTTGTGGTGTGTTAGGTGTTGAATATGAAGATGTGTCACCAAACTATTCATGGAATCACTTCAGAAAAGGTCGGTGAATGGTTTTACATGCTTCCTATAAGATCTATTACTGGTTGGGAAAATATTAGAAAAGCATTTGAAAATAGAATTCAAGAGCACTAAAGATGGTCAAGAGTGCTGGTGCAATTAGTTCAAATAAAGAAAGAAAGCTCTGAATCCATGAGGGAATTTTTAACAAGGTTTGATAGAATGACAAGAAGAGTCCCTATAGATGTGCTACCTCTTGAGAACCACCTCGAATATTCTTCTTCATGCCTTACCATCAAAATTTGGTTTCTTCCTCAAAAGAGCCCAACGAAACACACTGAGGGAAGCTCAAAACTTTTCCATTAAAACTGATGATGACTTAATCCTCTCTGGAAAGGTGAAAGGCCCAAATGGGAAGTAGAAGGGTCAGAGTTCAATTTCAGTAACTGCAGATCCTATGTTCCAAAAATGTTAAATAATTTGGTTTCCTTGAAGAAACAACTGTCCCAAATGAAAATGAGAAATGCTCCAAGGAGGCCAAACTTCCCTGATAGACAAAGAATTACACCACCTCCTCACCAACTTTCCCTTGAAGCACCTCCTTTTAATGTTATTTGTGACACCAGAGAATCAAGAGAGGATCCTGAAATTGATGAACTTGAAGGATAAATAGCAGAGGATTATGAAGGCTACCTCGAAATTGAAGAATTTGATATGCACAATGGCTTGTTTGAGTTTGTGGATGATGGGGAAGAAGAAGAGGAAGCCCCAAGCTTCTCATGTGTTGTCTTCACTCGAGCTCAATCCAAGAAAGATGCTCTACCCTTCATGGCTCAAGAGGAAAAGAAAACTAAAGAAGATCCCACTCTAGCAGCCACACAAAATAAGATCATCAGCAGAGGCTCACCATTACCACCCTCAATGGATTCAACCAAAATGAAACTAGGCCAAATGGCTACTAGAGATCAGGCTATTATATCTAGTAAGTCACCTTTTCATTCTTCTAGATCACAAGTTATTAAAAACACTCCTCCCTCTAATGAATTATATCCTAATTCAGCCAAAGTTCCCTAAAGAACCTTACTATGTAAACCTTCCCTCACTCCAGAACTTCCCCTCATCCAACATTGTTCCATTTGATTATATGGAACATGTAAGTAATACCAAAGTGTAACTCTCGGATATTGAATAATTGCAAACACACCTTCTCAATTTGATAGACTAATCAATGTTGTTCGGAGTAGTAGTTCTATACCTTCAAGTTCAAATTATAAATTTCTGCTCCCGACACCATCTACACCACCTACTCAAAACATGCTGGCCCTAAGTGCTTCCAAAACAGATAAGGTGGAACCCTTCTACTTGTCTCTTCTCATGAATGGTTTTGAGCTCAACAATTGCATCATTGACTCTGGAGCTTCTGATAACGTAATGCCACTCAAAGTTGCCAATGCTCTCGGCCTGACACTAACCAGAGTTAACAGAGCTTGTTACTCAATGGAATCCAAGCAAGTACCACTAGTAGGAAGGATAAAATATGCACAAGTGGCTTTGGCTAAATACCCTAATAAGAAATTACTTCTAACCATCTTAGTGGTAGACATTCCAACATCTTTTGGCATGCTCTTGAGTAGAAGTTTTTGTAGAGACCTTGGTGGAGAGATAAAGATGGATTGGACCTCTGCAACTATTCCAGTAAAGGGTGAGATGAAGAGGTTACTTCTGGTAAGAAAAATGAAGTTTACAGTAAGAAGTTCCAGTGACCCAAGAGCTAATATCCTCTTTCAAGATTGTGGATTAGGAAACTATTTCCTTACTTCACAATGAGAAGAAGACTTGCCACTTTCCTCGGAATTAGAGAAAGATCAGGTCTAGACTATGGATTTTGATGGAAGCCATTCCAAAGTAGGCTTAGGGGCTAGTGTTGTGTTGTACTCTCCTTCCAATGTGATGCATCCTTTTACATACAAACTATAGTTTGACAACACCAACAATACAACAAAATATGAAGCTCTCCTCTTGGGCATAAGTGTAGCGGAAGACATGGGAATCAAAAAGCTGAGATGCCTTGGTGATGTAGAAGTGATAGTGAAGAAAATCCACTAGCAATACTAGGTGAAGAACCCAAGGCTCAGGCATTACAGGAATAGAGTGTGGGATTGCATTGAATTCTTTGATGCATTCTCTATTGAAGCCATCCCAAGACAACAAAATGAAAGAGCTGATTCTCTTGTAGTATCAACATCCCTATTGAATCCTCATCCTTCTTTTGGAAAGGACAAAATAACCATTGAGATGGTGTTTAGACCAAGTGTACCGATAACGTAGAACACTGGCAAGTTTTCAATGACAAAAATCATATTTTAGCCTTCTTGGAGTAAAGAGACAACTTCAATAATCTCTTCTTTGAGGGAAGTGTTAATCCACATAGAGAAGTTATGGCTGAAGATGCATAAGATGAAATTGAAAGAGTGGATGATGAAGGCATGATCAGATTGAAAGGTAACAAGATCCCCAAAGGTCTAGTCTCTCTGGAGGACCTGTTTGACAAGCATGACAAATTTATTTGTGAAAAATAAAAGCTATCTTCTCGTTGTCCATCTGATTTTGACAAGTAAAACATTAGGACTTATGAAGATCCAAGGATTATCAACATTGGAAAATGCTGCTCACCTGAAGAGGAAAGGAAGTTTGTTTCTTTTCGTTAAAAGTACTCTGATGTTCTGGCCTACTCTTATGAAAAGCTCAAATCTTTTCAACCGAAGGAAATGCATCATTACATTCCTTTGAAGCAGGGTGTTAAACCCTTCAGGAAAAAGAAAAGAACCTATAATCCAAAGATTGTTGATGTTATCAAGGAAGAAGTCAACAAGATGTTGAATTCCAAAATCATTTTCCCCATTCACCACTCAACATGGGTGGCAAACATTGTACCAGTCAGAAAGAAAAATGGGGAGATCAGAATATGTGTAGATTTCAGAAATCTGAATCAAGCATCTCTCAAGGAAAATTACCCTCTTCTGATCATGGATCATATCCTACAAGCAGTTACTTGATATGAGATGATCTCTTTGCTTGATGGCTTCTCAAGGTATAATCAAATTAAAGTGGACGAATAAGATTGTAGCAAGACGGATTTCACAACACCTTGGGGCACTTTTTCTTATAGCAGGATGCCTTTTGGCATGATCAATGCGGGAGCCACCTTCTAAAGAGCCATGGACCTAGCTTTGAAAGATATCAAGCATTGCATTGTCATATACCTTGATGAGTTAACCGTGTTTTCAAAGAAGATAAGTGAGCATATCTTCCACTTGGAGCAGATTCTTGCAAGATGTAGAAAACATGGCATTTATCTAAATCCCAAGAAGTGTATCTTTAGAGTCACAGAAGGCAAGATGTTGGGACACATCGTGAATAAGCATGGAGCACATATTGACCCTGAGAGGGTAAGTTCTATTCAAGCACTATCTCTTCCCACTAGCAAGAAAGGAGTGCACTCATTCTTTAGGAAGGTAAATTTTCTTCACCGCTTTGTCCCTAAATTTGCTGAACTAACAAAGCATATCACCTCTATGATGAAGCCTCAAACAAGTTTTAAATGGAGTAGTGAAGGAAAATCATCATTTGAAGAAATCAAGAAGGCCATTGCCAAAGCTCCAACACTGGTATCTCCAGATTTCAGCAAGGAATTCATCATGTCTGTTATGCCTCGGAGCACACTCTTTCTGTTGTCCTAGTTCAGAAGAATGATGAAGGATTGGAAGAACCTATTGATTTCATGAGATTCTCTTTGAATAAGTGTGAACTAAATTATAGTCAATTGGAGAAGCATGCATATGCAATGGTCAAGGCCGTGAAGAATTTCAAATTTTACATACTCAACTCTCACATCATGGTGATGGTCCCAGAAGTGCAATCAAGTCCATTTTGACACAACAAGATCCCGAAGCCAAAAGAGGAAATTAGATTGCAAGGATCCAAGAGTATGACCTGGAGATTAAGCCCTCTAATCTAGTTAGAGGAAATGGTTTGTGCAAGTTGATTGTTGAAGATGAATCTCTCAAATTTCAGCTTGGAGAAAGAGATGACACTTTCCCAACCTACTCAGAATATTGCCCACAAGTTCTCTTTGTGAAAACTACAGAGGAATGGTATAAGGACATCGTTTTTTTTCTTACCTATGGGGACTTCCCTCCTCATTTAGATTACAAGAAGCGAAGAATTCTCAGTGAAAGTAACCAAATATGTGATTTGGAATCATGCACTCTATAAGAAAGTGATGGATGGCTGTTTTCTCAAATGTGTTGACAAGGAACAGCAAGAAAAACTCCTCAAATCCTATCATGATCAATCTTGTGGTGGGCACTTTTCAGCCATGGTGACCCCACAAAAAGTATTAGAGGTAGATATTATTGGCCCTCTCTTTTGCTGATACTCGAGCTAGGTTTCTAAATGTCAATTATACCAAAGCATTTTGTTTGAAAACCATAGTTAGTTGCATTGCCTCTCAGGCCTGTGATTATTAAAGAACCATTTCAACAATGGGGGCTGGATTTCATTGGCGTGTTGAATCCATTCAAGTTTTGGGCATACTTATGTGCTCAATGCCACGGACTACTTCACCAAGCGGGTGGAAGCTATCCCAACCAAAAAAGCTAGCTCTAAAGTTGTCTGCAATTTCATAAAAGAGAATATCATTGTTCATTTTGGAGTTCCTCATAAGATTGTTATGGACAATGCCAATTATTTCTCTTCAAAGGAATTAACAGAATTCATTATGGCTTTAGGATTTCTCTTGCTCATTCTTTTGACTACTATCCTCAAGGGAATGGTTAAGTTTGAGTCAATCAACAAAAATATCGTGAACATTATCCATGAAGCTTGTTGTTGAGAATCAGAAGAATTGGCACAAAAATTATATGATGCATTGTGGGCTGATAGGATCACTCCTAAGAAGGCAATAGGCATGTCACCTTTTCAGCTGCTATATGGAGTTGAAGCAGAGATTCCTATTATAATTGAAATGCTAGCTCTCAAGATGCTTCAAATAGTGGAAGACAACCAATACAAAGATTCAATTGACAAGAGGATCCTTTTCCTTGAGAAGCTAGAAGAGAGAAGATCCCAGGTAGTGGACAAAATCAAAGAACATCAGCTGAAAGTGAAGAAGCTCTTTGACAGAAGAGTGAAAGAAAGGGATTTCAGAGTTGGAGATTTGGTCCTACTTTGGGATAAGAGGAGAGAGCCAAAGGGCAATCATGGTAAGTTAGATTCTTTGTGGTTGGGTCCATTTCAAATTCAAGAAGCTTGTGGTGAGAATGCCTTTCTCTTATCATACTTGGATGGAACTCCATTGGGATTGCCTAGGAGTAGGCAATATTTGAAACTTTATCATCAATGAAAGTGAGTTGTCCCTCACCCTGTACCATATTTTTGTTTCCCCTTTTCTGTTGTGTGTGTTCTGGTTTGTTTTCTATCTTGGTGTGGTTTGGTTGGTGTGTTTCCTTCCTTCTTCCTTTCCTCAGAATTGTACATGACTCTGCAAGGCCCAATGGATAAGGCATTGGTCAACATTATATGTTTTAAAACTTGAGATTCTGGATCCTCATGCCATGTTTTCTCCCTGTTCAATCCATGCCATGTCCCCAAGCTAGAGCCACTATTTTCCCCTCAAAATTTTCCTTCTTTTTCCCAAGTTTGGACTTAGAAATTTTTGAGTTGTCACCCTTTGAAAATGGTCTAGTCTGATTTTTTTGAAATATGGCACTTCCCAAGGGATCAAGGATTCTTAGAAACACCTTCATCAAATAGAGAATTCTTTCCCCTTTCCAGAAAGGTATGGAAGTCCTCCTAACTCCTTGTAATTTTTAGTTATGGCTTAGTAGAGGTAAATGGTGAAATTTTCCTAGGCAAGCCTGCATCCAATAGAGAAGTGCCATGTGTCAAGGTGGAGCGGGGCGCGGGGAGGAATTCGGCACTTAGCCCTTTTAGCTAAGTGGTGCAAAAGTTACAAACCGACCCGTGGGCCCGTGGAGGAGAAGGGAGAAGCGCATGGTGGAGCAACGGGCATGGAGGTAAATTGGTATTTTTTCCCAATGTGAATTTCAAAGGCAAAAATGGAGGTGCATCCCCCAAGCAACCATGATGTGTCGCATGTCTCGAGAGCAATGGGGTGTGGGGAGTTTTCGAAATTTTCCCAAAATGAAAACGTGAAGGACAAGGACAGTCTTTAGCCTACGAGTGAACCAAAAGGTACCATGTGTCTCAAAGTGGCAAACCCATGGAGTTTTTTGGGAAATTTTTTCAAAAGGGAAAAATTTGAAATTTGACCCTGCCAACCCTAATTTTGACCAGTTTTTCCCTAAATCTTCAAGAGGCCATATATTTCGTACGAGCTCGGTTTTTTCATTTTTGGTATCAATGGAAAGTTTGTTGAAATTACTACATGATGTATACTTCAATTTTAAATTTTGATGGCGTTTTGTGGGAGAAAACGGAGAAAACATCTCTCAGCACGCAAAAAACAAAAAAATTTCCTCCCGACTTCACTCCAATGATCTCCCCGCCACGTGGATGGACCAATTTAAAAGCAATTATGGCAAAGGAGCAAACGATTCATATGAAAACTAGAAAATTGAAATTTAGAACATATTTTTACACACGAAGCTCTTCTTGGGCTCGTCGGAAGCATTTTCTTTGCTTCAGAGGAATGCGGAAGAAGGAAAAATGATCAAATTTTTGTAACCACTTCTTGGTCATTTGAGGAAGTTTCAACCGCCCCTTACATGCTATTTCTTGTCCTCTAAGAGTCATTGTTTGGTCTAGAAATAAAATTTAGAAATGGGAAGCATATTTTTTGTGAACAGAGGATAAAAACAATAGTCAGTCTTATTCCATTCTCCTTCTCTTTATTATTTCTTCTATTCCCACTCATTGTACAAGTTTGAACTCTGAGATCAATAAAAAAGGAAGGAATTTTATGTCCCCTAGATGGAAATATCGATTGGTGCTTTGTAACCAACGTGTTTTATTTTGTCTTGTGCTCAGAAATTGCAAATTTTTCTTTCTTTTGTTAATGAATGCATGTAATGAAACTTCCAGTTGATGTGTGTGGGCATCTAACACTCTACCCACAACATTGAACTCCCCCTCCTTCATTCTCACTCCCTCCCCTTTCTCAGATTGATTTCTGCTATAGCAAGGAGTTGCTATTATTTCCATAGGGACAGTGGAGTGTTCTTGTGGATCTCTGGTTGAAAAACCACCACAAATCCACTTTGGTTTTACATGCTAAACAATGGGAGCTGCACCATTCAAATGTAGAGGGACTTAGATTCCCATAGCGTTGGCCTAAAATCCATAAATTTTTCCACAAGACAAATTTTCTAGCCAACACTATTACAAACTCGTCCCTTGATTACCCATTGCTTTCATCTACCCCTTTTTAAAGACCAACAACTAAATAATAATTGTGTGATCACCCATCACCTTTCAGCCTTATCTTAAACATGAGTACCACGACTCTACTCATGGAATGATTCTCATGGATACTTTTTGTTCTTTTTAGGATGGAATCCCATGTTCATTTGTCACTTAAAACCTCTCTTGCATAGCTAACCTTTATGTGCTATGGTTTTGTCTTCATAAAAGGAAGCCTATACTCCTCTATAGTCTTGTCCATGACCTAAAAAGTTCCAAGAAATTCAAAAGTAAAATGGGATTCAAATCCTTGAGTCAAAATTCTTGTAAATAGATGACTCCCTCAAAAGGACATCTACCTCTCTATCTAGCTACTATAAATAGATTGTTCCCTTGAAGGACAACTATAAAGTTAGACCTATTGTACATAGTCTATCCAAAAAGAAGACTATTTATAAGTAAATAAAAATAAAAATATTTTGAAGCTTCTCACATTGATTAGCTTCACGAAGACCTCAAGGAGTCATTTTATTCATCCCACATAGACTTCCCGCATTGATCAATCTCTAGAAATCAAAAGTAAAAACAAAAAGAAAAATACAATTTTTTTGTCATGGACTTGCCTATTCTGGTTTTGGGTATCTTGCAGAAGAGGCATGTTGTCTCAAAACAAGGTTACACTAAAACAAACCAGTTCACCTCACCTTCGTTTCTTTAGAATATTCTCCCTACTCAAGGGACATGCAACAAATGCAACATTTCATGGTCAGGTAACTTCCTTCACCCTTAGAATAGTCAAACATGTAATTCCTTTAGGGTCTTACGTTAATAAGTTGATCTTTTGGTATAATAGACTCGTAATGGTTCTTACCAATTAGGTGGCATCCCACCTCTTTTACCGTTCACCTCTTTTCCTACTTATTGATTATGCTACACAGAACTAGAACTTTGACACCTACATTCTATTTTATTCAACTTAAACTCAACCATACCGAAGTGACCTAGAATCAATCCTTCCTAAAACCTACTGACCCATTCCTCTACCTCACTATATCATTCGCTAGCTTAAGGGAGAACTACATCGGCCTGAGGCCCCTTTTCACCCAGGGCTATGTAGGCAACACTCCAAGGAAAGGGGGCCTTAGAGGTTAGCTCAGCCATCTTTTCCTTTTTCCATCCTTTCCCCTTCTACATCTTTACCCCTATCCATGTTTTCCCTTTTTCATGTTTACATTCTACCCTAGTTAGTTTCCATACATGCTAAAAACTTGGAAATTAATATATCACAAAAACATGCATTGTTTCATCATACTTACCATTTTATCACCATATCCATATTCTACCTAACTCATTTAACATTTTCCATGATATCAAATATTTAGAAGCTTAAAAAAAACATACAAACAACACACTATTTCCATAAAATCCATAGCTTGGAAATTACCTTGACTCAACGATGCCTATACCGACTCCACCATGATACCCCGACTCAACCATGCCTATATCCGACTCAACCATGCTTATACCTAATTCCACCATGCCTATACCTAACTCAACCATGCATATACCTGACTCCACCATGCCTATATGACCTTGACTCCATCATGCCTACGCTAACTAGTGTCCATGATATACAATAGCAATGGAAATTAAAACAAGTACATCATCCATCCAAAAAACATCATCAACTATATAATGGGAGTGTCTGTGTATCAATACATATATACACAGATATAAATAAATATCAGTATCTCAAAAACTCTCATGTACAATCTTGCGTCTTCCGCACACACGAGTTAGTATGTATATCAAAAATCAAAATGATGGTATAATACCACATATAGTATCATACGTACCAAAATTGTAAGGTACTGCACCACCGGAACAACATTACATGTTCCCCAATGATGATACAGGTCTCCTCGCAAGGTGTTTGGAATCCATAAAATGTATCCAAGCATGCGTTAACGTCCCGCATGCCCCGCTTAGCCCATGCGTGCTTTGTTTTCTCTTCTCCCCTCCTTTTTTGTTTATGTCTTGATGTGATTTAAACTACCGCTCTGCTCGGGCGCGGCGGTCCTTCACGCATTTTCCAGAATGCTCTTTTTAATGTGACTCATGTAAATTTTCAATGTTTACCAACTTTTTTCACTTCCTTTGCTTGTATTTATGATTCTGGGTTCCTGGAATAGTGTTTTGGCATTGTTTATGGTTTAAGAGATCAATTTGGTTTTCACCTTTGGGTAAATGGGATTCTATAAATAGCTAGCTTGTGCTCAAGCAAATGGCCCCTCAAATTTGCCTCTGAATTTCTCATTTCAATAGCTTAGCCTTTCAATTTTTCTTAGGATTCATAGTTTCATTTGTTGTATGCATGGTTAGTGTTATTTAGTTGTTAGAAAGCCACATATTCTCCTTGTGCAAGTGCTGTTATTATTTCATCCAATCAATTGGAGTAGGATAGTTTGATTTTCAGTAGGAAGCCATTAAAGTTGTAGGTTCTACTTGTCAAATAGGATAGTTTCAGGTTCTAGATGTTTTATGTTGCATGACTCACAATAAATCCCGCTAGGAATTGCATAAGCCAAGCTCTGTTCTCTTGCGTTATCCCTCTCCTACTTGCATTGTATTTAGTCTACATCCTAAGTTGCCATTGTCCCAATATCTACTTTTGCTGATGCTAGCATTACACACTTTTCTAGATCCACATGAGCATGAAAGAATGAGGAGATCACACTGAGGGGACAAGGCCACACACCATCGGATTTGCCACTGTTATGCAAAATCCAGGTTCAAGCTTTCAAAGTTCTAGTTAAAGCATATCAAATAGAGTAGCCAATCATTTCATTTCAGTTAATTTTACTTTTGATATTGCCAAGGAAGCTGTGGGGATTGATAGTTTCTAAGAAACTATGATTCACTCCTCACTTCTGAGGTAGGATCGAGAGTCTTTCAAATAGAGTAGATCAGTTATCTGTTTATTTAGAGTAGATCTACAAACTGCACAGACAAGTAGCTATACTCAGTTGCTTTGTCTGTTTTAATTATGTTATTAGTTTAGTTGTCAATTTCTAGATATATTAGATAATTTCTCTTTTAAATTCTATTCAGTAGTTTATCAATAAAATCAGATTTAGGAATATACATAGATATATCTTGCGTAGTTAATTTATTCTGTCATTAGTTAGATTTATATCATTTCCTTCTTGCATGACAATCACGGGACCTAGAGAGCCCAGAGAATACGTATTCAAGCCAATCGTGCCTCAACCCAATCTTATTACGGCAATAACTGATATAGATCATAACCTTAGAATCCAAGTCTTCCAAACAACAATAGACTTACAACAAATCAACTCACAGTTAAGAGGGTTAAACGTAGAAGACGACAAAGCGTATACATTTTGGTCAAACCAGCCAAACTACATATTACCCTAGACAAATATCCACATGAATGTAGAAGGGCTTGAAAGAGAGAAAATGTTCGGTTGTGATCCTTTGGTCCCACAGCCAGACGTAGGAGACACTCTCACGGACATAGATACTAGTTTAAGAATTCAGGTTGCAAGAACGTCTATAAGATACTCTAAAAGATTGCACAACTATTAATTCTAAACATAGAGGCCGAAAAGGCATACGACTATTAGATACTAGGGATTAGGGATTGATTCCACACATGACCATAGTAGGTCCACAACAACCATGAATCTACGGTTGTGATTCACAAATCCCACAACCCAACGAGTCCACAAGTCAATCCGACGTTGACACTAGCTTATGCACATTAGTATTCAGATCCACTCCACTTCCACCTATCATCATCACACAGTTATCCTTGTTAGACGTAGCAGCTAATGAATCTAAGGATTTCTGGACTAGACCAGAGAATCGACCGTAGAGTCCACTATACCCATCATCCATTTTCATGACCCTGTCTGGAGACATACATGAAACAATCCTAGGTCATTTTCCACGTATCCCATAACCCATAGATTGAATCACGCTAGAGCTCGATATTGATTGGAGCCTTTGAGAAGTCATCCTTGCCGATCGATCTATCACACCAGTTTAGGTTAGGAGGGCCTTCTTCGCCTTAGATTCACAGATTCCACTAGTGTGCATCGAAGACATAAGATTGCCTAACTAAATTGTCTGCATCCCACGCATAGTCCATCCCCACCAGCTGTCTTGGCATGACCTCAGGAGGTCGGTGCGAGGAAGAGTTACTTGTAGATTCCCACGCTCACTTGTCACTTTTCCATCGTACAAAATTGGTGAACCCAACATGAAACAAACAACTATTTCATCTTCTATACCTCATTAGCCTTCACATCAGCTTCACCAACAAAATTGGTGAACCCAACGTGAAAAACATAGTGCTTCCCCTTTTCTTTATTACCTCTTTCTTCCACCTTCGCTCTTTCCCATTATTCTATGGGTATTCATATACCCCCAAATATGTCGGGATTCGATGCATATGGCAGACCTCTCCTAGGTCTTGAGGCATACTACGCTCAACTGAATAGACAATCATCACCCTCGCTCTCAGTATGGGGTGACAACTATTCAAATAACCAATTATCAACACAAACTCCACCTCCAAGGACTAGATATAGTTCATCTTTCCAAATAGAGGAGTTGGATCAACTCACACAAACACAACAAACAGAGCCTTCAGGCTCGAACAATATGACGTTCACAGGGAATCTGGTTCATCTCCTCAGGTGCTGTTTAGACCAAAAATTAGTAGACAATCAGATCCATATCGGTTTTAGATGACAAAAATTCAGTGCATAATGTCATGAATGAACAACACTCTCATGCAGTATGTATTCACCTATAGGAATTTTACAAACACGACCCGAGGTCTCTTTTCAAGAAAACACCTCCATGCCACTACCTATAGGAAATGCCCTTGGTGAAACTTGGCAGGAAATGATCAATTCATAGTAGGGTATCACATGCCTATACAACCTCAGAATATACAACAAACACCACTAAGGAAAAATACTATGACTTCACCAAATGAAGTCATTTCAACTTTAGTAGAAAGAGTTAGAGGGTTAGAACTTGCTCAAGCAAGTCAAAATTCTCAATTCATGCAGGCAGGAAATTCCAATCCTCCACATCATCCTAGCCAAGTAGACCTCCTCATAGGAATAGGCACGTTAGGCATGCCTCCTCAGTATTCACAACAAACACCAACTAGAACCACGTTCTCAAACACCGCTCCAGTGGAGAATATGATACCTCCCGGTTTAGTACAAAACAATTCACTCCTGGACAATACTCCTTCATACTTAAACATGTACTCCAAGTTACCGTAAGGAGATATGTTCTCCTCTCCCGACATGTTTTCTCAACCACAGGGGTTTCCTTATGCCCCTGTAAATGCATACGCTATGCCATATCAACAACCCATTCCACCTCCACCCCCTCAACAGGCACCATCAATGGTCAAAACCTACGCGATAGGGACTTATTCAGAGTATTTGAAAGAGCCCTTAGACTTCACCATATGAAGCGTCATGCTTCTAAGACCTCTTCCCAATCTTCCCAAGTACAAAGGGGAGGGAGACCCGAATACACACATTAAGGCCTATGCCACAGCCATTCGAGAGCTGCTTCCTTGGGATGGGGTTGTTGCCAAAATATTCCCCAAAACCTTGGAGGGCATTGCCCTCGATTGGTATTATAGAATACCTGAAGCCTCCATCCATTCCTTTAAACAACTCATTTTAGAGTTCATCAAGGCGTTCGACATGAACAAACTATTGAGAACAGGAATCAGGGAATTCTTGCACATTAAACAAGAGCACAATGAATATGTCGCTCATTTCATCTAGAGATGGCGTACAGTCCTTTATTCTTTGGCCAGTGCTCCAAACATGGACCAAATGGAACTATGTAATTTATTCCTTCATTCTCTCAGTAGAGAGGTGAAGGAAGAAGTCCATAAGTTCCCACTAAGGACTTACGATGAAGTACTTGAGAGCGCTCTTGAATAGATCAAGTGGCAATAGATAGCGGTCACAAGACGTATGGAGCAAATGAGAGGTTAATCACCCCCAACCAGAATACTACGACTTATCCTACTGCCACAAACATAAATCAAGGACCTAAAATCCTTAACAAAAATTGCGGTGCAACAACCGATGGAGTAACTAACCAAGTTAAAAAGGCCAATGTTCTAAATACTCCACCACCGGTTAACAATCAATGAAACAACAATTTTACCCCAACAATCAATATAGTGGATTTTAATCATCCACAATAACAACAAAAACAACAACGTGGATCCAGACACAGGTTCCAAGCCAAAACTCAACTGGATGTCAAAACCAAAACCAAAACCAAAAACAACACATACAAAACCTTAATCCTAATAGGCAATGGTTTGATCAGAGTTTTGGACCACAATATATGCCAAACCAGCAACCTAGAAATTACAATCCTCACTCGTATTGTGGTTTCCACAAGATTTGAGGCCATGACACTAGAACGTGCCGTGACTACAATAAATTCATGCAACATTTTCCAGAGGAGCAAAGACAACTTTTCATAGATATGTTCTTGGCAGATCCTACATCACCAGCACCAAATACTTTTACAGGGAAGTTTCCCCTCAAAATTCTCCCCTCAAGATCTTTAACAATCCACTCCCAAATCACAATAACAATAGGTTAAATCCAAATGGGACAAACAAGGGTGTAATGGTAGAAAACAATGATCATGAAGCTTGACTTCACTAAATCCACCAGTTGTACCACAATTAGGAAGTCAGCCATGACCCAAGATAGTCGGCTTAGTGGAATTAGATACCGAACTACCCGTGGAAGCCGTAACAAGGACACAAGAGTATTCCTCTTAGCCAAGTCCAAGTTACCCGCTAGAGACAGATAACATCCAACAAATATTAGTGAAACCCATAGGTGCCTATGATCTAATTAATGACCTAACAAAAACCTTCTCTCACATCTCCTTTTTGGATTTGCTGAGGAACTCTCCTGCCCATAGGGCTGCTCTTTTAGAGGCATTAGGATTAGGTCATTTAATTAACATCACTCCACCTCCCGAAATGCGGGTAAACCATGTAGACTTTGATATCCACCCTCCGAGGTAACCGGATAGGGATATCGAGTTTATATTTGAAATAAACAAAATGTCAACAGAATCTTTGAGATTTCCGTAGAGGTGACCCACCTTACATTTGCAAGTATGGGTCTATAACAATTATGTTAAATGCACAATGGTTGACGATGGGGCAGTAGTTAACATAGTCCCCTTCTCTTTCCTTCAAAAGATAGGGTATGGAGAAACAAATTGTTCCACGACTCGGAATACGTTAAGAGGCTATAATAGCCTTAAGGCCACTTCGATTGGAACTATAATACTACCAGTTACCTTAGGACCCAAAACAATCCTAACTAAGTTTTATATTATAGATCAGGAAACCAATTATAATATGATCCTCGGCCGACCATGGATACAACGTATGAAGGAAATCCCTTCTACTTTATTTCAATAAGTAAGGTTCTTGCACCTAGGGAAGATATTCATACCAAAGGTGATCCAAAACCATTCGATATACACCTATCTGACTTAAAGAAAAGACCGGGCATTCACTCTGAGGTTGAACTCCCAACAAACCAACTTAATAAATCGACTAACGTGAAACGAAAGAAAATTTGGTACCTATAACAGATCTTGAGACTATGAGCCTAATCAAGACTATCCCAACCCTCAAGGATGAGACTAACATTGTAGAAATAGTATCATTAGGAACTACTGCGAAGATTGTCGACTTACTAGAACAGGATCTACCAATTTTCCTACCATTTGATTCTGTAGGTATGGGATATACCCTAGGAGTGGGTTCTCTACCAGCAGAAGAGCTCTGCATGGTAGAAGTAATCAAGTAGAAGAAATTGACGTAGCAAATGTCCCAACATCCATCTTCCCAACTAAATATTGGACTCTCCATTTCGATGGAGCAAGATGTCGTTATGGGGCTGGGGCAGGTGTGATCTTTACTTCTCCCAAGGGAAAGATCCTACCATTCGCCTTTAAACTAAATTTTGAATGTACAAACAATGGCATGGAGTATGAAGCCCTCCTCCTTGGCCTCATCATAGCTAAAAGGCTTGGTGTTAATGACATCAGGGTGTTAGGAGACTCTCAATTAGTAGCAAACCAAGTCTCTGAGGTGTATGAAACCAGAGCTGAACACTTACAGCTCTACAAAATAGCGGTATTAAATTTGAGCAAAGAGTTTGACTTCATATCAATTGAAGCAATCCCTGAGAAACAAAATCTTATCATGATTCTATAGCAACCTCAAAGATCACGCTTCACCCCAAACAATGAGTTAGAGGACACCTGTTTTATAGTATCCCTTCACACTGAACCATTAGTGAAGAAAGTGTCAAACCCACTGTTAACGAGCATAGCTGAGAACAAATCTACTAGCATGGATCACATTGATAGTGATAGGTCCACTCTTGACTACTTGAATGCCTATGCAACGTTACATCTTACCCATCACATGGTAGACTTGTCTTTAATCCCACATTCATCTTCCTACTTCAGAAATCCCATGATAGAGCTTCCCCCACAAAAGGAACTCAGAATATACACAAAGTAATGAATGGGAACGATCTAGAATTACCTCCAACCCCACCTGAGTTTGAAGAAGGTAACACTTCTTTAATCGAAGAAACAATTGATATTAACATTGGAACAGAGGAAGAACCAAAGATCTTGAAATTAGGATCCTCATTAACTCCAGAAGAAATAGAAATACACACTCGAATCCTCAAAGAACATCGAAGGCTTTTGCATTTAATTATAAAGAAATGACAGGGGTTGCACCTCACATCGCAGTGTACAACCTTGTCATCAAATCGATGCAAAGTCGATTAAACAAAAATCGAGGCCAAGAAACCCATGGTGGCTCTCATGGTGAAAGAAGAAGTAATGAAACTCCTCCAAGTAAGATTCATCAAGTCAGTCGATTACTCTCAGTGGGTATCTAATATCGTTCCCATTCTCAAAAAGAATGGGAAGATACGTATTTGCATAGACTTCTGAGATATTAACAAAGCATACCCTAAGGACGACTTCCCGTTACCATCCATAGACGTCATCGTTGACACAACAACTGAATTTGAGCTGTTGTCTCTCATGGATGGATTCTCAGGATACAATCAAATCAGAATATCCAAACAAGACCAAGCCAAAACCACGTTTATAAATCCTTGGGGAACCTATTGCTACATTGTTATGCCATTCGGTCTCAAGAACGCTGGCGCTACATACTAGCGGGCAATGACATACATATTTCACGATCTTATTCACAAGATCATGGAATCCTATGTAGATGACTTGTTGGCCAAGGCCAGGAAGCGTTGCGATCACCCGGAAGTACTCCGCATCATTCTTTCACATCTAATAGAATACGAGTCACACTAAACCTAGAAAAATGCATTTTTGGTGTGACAGGAGGGAAGCTCCTCGGTTACATTATATCGTCACGAGGGATTGATGTAGACCCAACCAAAATCTAGGTTGTTCTTGAAATTATCCCACCATCGGATGAGTCTGGAATCAGGTTGTTTCTTGGAAAACTCGGTGCAATCCGAAGATTCATCCCAAATTTAAGCTTTTCCATTCATCCAATCAACAATCTACTCAAGAAAGATTATAGTATCAATTGGACTAACGACTGTAACAACGCTTTCGAAGCAGTTAAGCATTTCCTGTTGTCACCACCCATGCTAATGCCACCTAAACTAGACCACCCTTTAATCTTATATTCATGAGCTACCAATGTCTCGCTAGCCTATATGCTGGCTCAAGAAGACGATGACAAGAGAGAACGTGTGATCTATTTTATAAGCTGCACATTACTTGATTATGAAACACGCTATACACAAGCAGAACGAGAGTGCCTTGCCATAGTCTTCACAACCAAATGCTTAAGACATTACATGCTAAATCAAGAAACGAGGGTCATTGTAAAAATAGACCATTTACGAACCTTCCTCACGCAAGGGTCCTTGTCTAAGAAGGTGGATGTTTTATAACCTTAATGGGTGAATTTGAATTAACTTTTGTAAATCAAAAGTTCGTTAAGGGAAAAATCATAGTAGATTAGTTAGCTGACAACCCATTAGATGGAGGTGATCTAGTCGATTTGGACTTTCCCGATGAATGCATATATTACGTCAAAACTAGACCTCCCATCTCTGAATGTCCTTGGTATACTGATATTGTTAATTATATCATGAACCATACATATCTAGAAGGTGCTACACCACAACAAAGAAGGCGGTTACGCATTATCGTAGCTAAATACATTATTATAGAACAAGTTCTCTATCGTAAGGCTTTCGATGGAATGCTTCTAAGGTGTGTTGACACAGAAGAATCCAAGAAGATCCTCCATGAATCTCACAGTGGAATATGTGGAGGCCACTTCGGTGGTCATACCATTGCTCACAAAATACATCGATGGGCTATTTCTAGCCCACTCTAGAACATGATGCAGTAGAGTTTGTACGTAGGTGTCATAAATGCCAAGAATTCTCCCACAAGATTCACATGCGGCACAAGCTCTACAACCAATCGCTACTCTATGGCCCTTTTCTACATGGGGCCTAGATTTGATAGGTAAATTCTCTCCCTCATCTATAGGCAGCCATAACTTCATAATCACAGCCATTGAGTATTTTACCAAATGGGTAGAGGCTATGCCTCTCACCACTGTACCAGGTTCCGTGATTGCCAAGTTCATTTTGAACCAGATCATTTGTAGGTATGGTGTCCCACAAATCATTATCACAGATAATGGGACTTCTTTTAAGAATGACAAGGTTCATGAATTATGCAATAAATTTAAAATAAGCCATCATACAGCCTCCCTATATTACCCTCAAGCCAACGGATAGGATGAAGCAACAAAAAAAACGTTGAAATCCATTCTCCTTAAAACAGTGAAAGAAAACAAAAATATTGGCATTTAAAGCTATACCCGGCCTTGTGGGTGCACCGAACCTCAATAAGAACACCAACAGGATAAACTCCTTTCTCATTGGTATTCGGAGTGGAAGTAGTTCTCCCAATTGAGGTTGAGATACCCAGTCTCCGTATCTCATTACAAGGAATTCTAGATGAAGACGCTTATAGAGAAGCACGTCTCTCCCAACTAGAAAGCCAGGATGCAGCCAGGCTAGATGTTGAACAGTGGCACAGAGTCTATGTTGACTGGATGTGCCGGTAGTATAACAAGAAGGTCTATGAACGAGACATATATGAAGGTGATCTAGTTCTAAGACTAGATAACCATATCGATAAAAAGACCGGCGAAGGGAGGAAATTCTAGCCCAAATGGTTGGGCCCATACCGAGTCATGAAGGACTATGGAAATGGTGCATATCTCTTATGCACACTAGAAGGTGAGGAATTTGGTGAAACTGTCAATTCCCTACACCTTAAACGATTCTATGCATAAGTGACTAGCACTATCTATATAATTATATCTACATTGCATCTTCATGTAGTTAGGTTCATTTTGTCCACTTGTTTCATACAAGTTTGTGATCAAGGAACTTATTCTCCAAGAAATTCATTACAAACTTCTGATGGTATTGACATAATCATCCAAATCATACTTCTTCACTTTCATAGTCACATCACCCGTTTCTGAATAATTTCATCAGATAAAGCTAGATATGACAAAGTCTTAACGGTAACCATACCAAGGTCTGCATGCTTGTTCTCACTTTTAGTCTCTTCCTAGGATAGGTATCTTGCCTATGGTCTGTTCTAGAAGCTTCATCATGTCACATCTATCCCGTATGCATATCTCTTTGGAAGTAAGAACATACTGACATTTTTCTCAAATAAACAAGTCAAATATAGATCAAACAAAAAAATTATTTTTACACATTTCCTTGCCCTACCAACCTTCGGTGATGAGCTTACGTCTCTTACTAGTGACGTAGGGTTGGGAAAGGATGGGAATGCCCTTACTCACATGTACCTTGTCCATGGTGATAAGCCCATGCTTCTGACTAGTAGCATGGGGCAGGGTATGGGGGGTCCTCTTAACAATAAATGTTGAAGGTAGTCAGCAAACAATTCAAACGAACCTTTGAAATATTGAGTCAAAAACAAATGAATCAGATGTCCAAAATTCCAAGAGAGTTCAAAACCCTGAAACCCATATTTTGTCAACCATGTGGCCATCTACGGATCTAAGTCTAGATAAACCGCAAAGCAAGTAGCATTCTAAACTATGGAGTCACTTGAGTAGAGTAGGTTTGTAGCATCCTAATTTGGTTCCACCAAATCTTTGTCTATCTCTCATCACTACCATTCAACAAATTTCATAACTTGTGCCCTTTCTAGCTCTCGATGATGAGCCCTCGCATCTTACTAGTTGCGTGGAGATAGGAGTGGGGCAAGTTCATCTACTCATCGTACCGGTTTATCATCACATTTTGTCAAAAAAATGAAGTATCAAAAATTGCTTGTAGAAACTAAAGTTCAAAATCACATTGTGTCTACATTATCATACATCAGCATCATGAAATACAAAAAGAAAGAAAACATTTGTATCATTTGTTCTCCATTGCATACATTCTGAAAGGCATATAAAAACAACATTATAATTTACATGCGAAAGCAAATCACAAGAACATTGATGCCAAGAGTTTGATCCAAAAATATATATATATATATATATATATATATATCAAGTTTCCTGTACAATGCCATCATGCGCTAAGCATGGTCAAAATGCTCAAAGAGCCCAGAAAATACAAATACATCATACAAACAGTCTAAGAGAGCCAAGTGGCCTCTCAACCCCTATGAGATCCCTCTGATGGTGCACGCCCACGTCTAGGACTCTAGCTACGCCGGCGCTCTGAGTGCACGGAGGGCTCACGGTCCCGAGGAGCAGCTGCAGCCTTGCCATGAGAGTGACTCCTCATCAGGTGCTCTGTTGTCCTGTACCCTACCAGCTCGGTATGGAGGGAGGTCACCATCCTGGCCACATGCCAGATAGGGGAAAAAATGTCACTATGCCTTTGACTGCCGAGGCTCCCTACATCCACGAATAGCTCCATGCGGGTCTTCTCCATAGGGATCATCAGGGTATCAGTGCATACCCGATGAATCAGGTCTCGCCACTCATCAGTAGTCTCTGCAAGAAAAGGAGAAAAACCCAATTAGAAATAATCAAGAGATAGAAACAAATGTAAACAAAAGGAGAGATAGCAACTAAGGCAATCCTAACTAGAAACAAACATTAAAAGGAAGGATGATAACTCACTCAGATCTCTCGGGCCTCCAAGATGGATCTCTAGGGTCGGCACCTACCACAGATGTCGCCGCTGACTGGTGCACTCCTCCTATGCCTGGGGCCACATAACATCCTACTACGGACTCATCCTCTCTGCCCAAGCCCTAAGAGAGTGGCTCCTCTGAAACCAGAGTCACCCTCTCCGCACTCTACTCCGCCCCTCTCCACTGTAAGATATCCTGAGTGTCATGCCACTCAGGATCGTTGTCCTCCTCTCCGCCCAACTCACTGACCTCAGCCTCGGTCTCCTCCTCCATCTCCCCCCCTGTGAACTCCTCGGACTTAGAGTCTATATCAATGGGGTCATCACTGCTGTGGGCGGGACCGGTGGCAATCTAAAGTAAGGGTGCCTGAGGAGCACCGACTCTCCCTCGAGCTCATACTACCTGCCTAGCTGCAATGGGGACACCAGGAGTAACAACTATCCAACCCCGGCCTCTAGGACCTCCCCTAGCCTCTCGAACTGATCTGTATACCGGTACCACTGGGGGAAGCATACCCATGTAAGGCAAGCCAAACTGCTGAGGCACTCAACCAAAAGGATGTATCTCCACCTTCCCCATCCTGTCAACAAGCTAAACGTGGTAGAGCAAGAAATCAAAATAAGAGCCTCCTTGCCCCATAAACTTGCCACGACATGATAAGGTGTGGCTTCCATGTCATTAGTGGTCAAGGAGGTGATCAAGCTAATGAGGTGCTCTGAGCATCGACATGTCTATCCATCTGGCTTCCCTCATAGCTCCGGGATCTGCCACCTCTACACCTCTCCCATAGGGGATGAAATGCTCATAGACCCAGCTCATAACCAGGGTCAGATGGCTCAATGACTGCCCCTGTAAACAGACCACCCAGTATAAATCATGATAGGTGGTCCCAAGAATGTCGGCTCCCCAGGCATAAATCTAGCCATGCCCCTCAATCTATGCAATGATGGGGGACCAGCAATATAGTAAAGTGTCTCCTCCCTTGTCCTTGATCAATCTCGAGGAAAGGATCCCCATAATGGCCTGACGAATCAAGGGGATAGGCAGGCTAGGAATAGATCGGACCCTCACCCCCTTCTTCAAACCAGTGGAGATAACTACATCTCCCATATATGAGGCCCACTGTGTTGTCTGAGCCCGTGACCCTGTTGTCTCAAGAGTGAGCTGTCTCCCGATAATCGGGACCCCCAAGATATGGTAAACATCCTCCAAAGTAATGGTCCACTCACCCCGGACCCCTGGTAATCGGAAAGTGTTCCGATCTGCATCCCAATATGAAAATAAGTCACAAAGTATGTGACTAGACGGTGCAACATGTGGGACCCATGATATGTGCAGTATACTAGCCCTCTGAAGAGTGTCCTACTCATCCTAAGAAAGGGCATCCAATACTGCCGGAAGCCAATCACACTCCCTCTCCCGGCTCCATCGGATATACTCCTCCTTCGCCTGCATACACCCAAAAACACACAAAACAGAGTAAGTTAGTATCCAAATGACATTAGAAAAATCATGAAAGTAGGTAAGGATGCTAAAAATGCAAAAAGAATTCAAATAAGTGTTATTTGTACATTATGTGTAGGACCGCCGCCCTGAGCAAGGAAGCAATTCCATAATCGCCACCTTAAAGGTGGCGGTCTTGCTAAACCGCCACCCCGATCGGGGTGGTGGTCTTGTAACTACCACCCTACTCAAGGCGGTGGTCATGTCCCAAAAACCCACGTGGGTCATATGCCCTAAAAATGGCTACAAAAGCAAAATAAAGACCATTTTGATTCAAACAAGGCCTACCTAGTAGGTGCCCCCCCTAGTTGACCCTATTAAAAATGACATTTTCAAAAATAACCCCCATGACAAAGATTTCACCATTTTAACATTTTGAGGACAAAAGCGGTAAATCAAGAAAAACTAACCTGTGATCTTGCGGGTCGGTGTTCCACTCACGGAGGCATGATCACGATCTCGCCTAAATGTTTTGACTATACTCTCGTGAGAAACATTCACTTGTGGGTCCTGTCATCACCAATTCGGCACTATGATAATTCTTCACCGAGAACTCCTCGTGCTATGATTATTTACTAATGCACAGTCTTTAGTTTGGTGGATGTAGTCTGAAAACAAAACAACAACATAACACAAGAATACCATCGACTATGATAAGACAGAATGATGACAAATCTGAAATATCAAAATAAATTATAATATTAACATGAAATTGTTACAATCTCACCCATGAGGTACTTCAAGTGTTATTGACTTCACTTGACTTTCACCAAGACTATGGGAGAAACTTTACAATTACACCTCTTAATGGCTTCTTCAACACACCTTTAAACAGACGGCTTCCTTCGCACACTTCCTACAATATTTCTCACTACTTCCTTCTATGTTAAATGAGGGGGGTGGCCTCTCTATTTATAGAACTTCTAGGCTTATCCATCTTATCTCTAAGATAGGATAAGAAATCCACTCTGACGAATCATATTCCATACCTTAACTCTTATCTCTACATGTAAGCTTATCTTCTAAGATAAGATAAACCTTATCATTTTACATGGGTTCCACATTTTTAGACTTTTTACAAATAAAATATACAAAATATTTATGACCTCACTCCTTGTCCTTATTACCAATATAATATTTCTAATTCCTAATCATGTAGACCCTACTTCTCTAATTACCCAAACTTTGACATTTTAACATTACCGGACCACTTACGACAAATATTTACTTTTTACAACATTCCTATTGTACTTTGGCTCGCTACCGTACTCCACATTATTGGCGGCACCGTACTGATGGCGCCGTTATCTTCTATCAGATGCTACTACTAATTATACTTAACAACATCATATTCCTAATACATACATTAATGAAATAGAAATTACGGAGGAAAATTTTAGTGTCGACATCTTCCCCCTTCCTAGCTTCTACTCCGTCCTCGGAGTAGACTATTCAGTGCTTGGAAAATCTTCAACTTGTCGTGGTTGAGCCATTTCGTAATGGGAGTGCCATCCAATTCCTCCAGTCGAGACGTCACGATTTTCATGCATGCACAAATGCTTCTTTTTTGTAGGGCCCCATCCATTTTGGAAGAAATTTTCTCTGTCTTCTTTTTTGTATCTGGAATCATATACTAGAACCAAGTCATTCACATGAAATGGAGACCACCGGATCTTTTGATCAAAGTATTCCTTCTGCTTCATTTTCTTCTTATGGCTTGTATCCTTTGCTATTTCTCTCATTTCCTCTAGCAAATGAAGATGTACCAACCTTTCTTTTACTGAATCACTTTCATCCATCCTTTCATTTTTCATAACTCTCACAGTGGGAATATCAAACTCAATAGGAAGAATTGGATCAATGCCATAGGCCAACTGAAATGGGGAGTATCCTATTGCTAACTTTGATGTTTCCCTATATGCCCACAATGCTGCATGAATACTTTTATCCCACTTATGTACTGCAAGGCCGCATCTTTTGCTAGAATTTTACACAACACAAAATTTGTTCGTTCCACCTGTCCATTTGTGTTTGGCTTGTATGTTTTTGCCTTCCTGTGCTTAATAGAAAACTTATTGACTAGGGCTTCTACCACCTCATTAATGAAGTGGCTTCCTTGATCTGTTACAATTTCTAATGGGCAACCAAATCTGGTGACAATGCGTTCATACATGAACCTTGCCACTTCATCCATGGAAGTGTTTTGAATGGCCTAGCTTCAACCTACTTGGTTAAATAATCTATGGCAACTACAATATACTTATTTTGGCGTGATGTAGTTGTAAGTGGACCTACAATGTCTATTCCCCAATTTTCTAAGGGACCAAGGGGAAGAATAGGACATAATGGAGCTGATGAAGTCTTACGGTTACCATGTGTTTGAAAAATATCACATGTCTTACAATAATTATAACAATCTTTAAAAAGAGTGGGTCAGGTGATAACTCGCATCCAAGATCCTTCTTCTTGTAAGTTGTCCAGAGAAGTGCCCTCCACATGTACCATTGTGGAATTCTTCTAGCAGTTCCTTCCCTTGATCACGTCCAACCGCCCTCTTGTCTTTATCTATCGGTCCTATTCAAAATAATACTCCATGCAGAATAGAATATGGATGACTGGCTTGAGTAATCTTTCTCTTAGTCTTTGCATTGGCACCATCAGGAAACTTGAATTCATTCGATAATTCCAAATATCTATGTATTCACTAAGGATTGTGTCAGGAGAACAATGCTTTGCATCGGGAAATCATCATCATCACAAGATGATCCTAAACCATCATAGGCTCAAGAGAGTGCATCTGCATTGACATGCTTCTTTCCTGGCCTATCTATAATATCAAATTCAAATTCTTGTAGCAAAATTATCCATCTTGCTATCCTCCCTGATGGGTTAGGCTTATTTACAATATATTTTAGAGCTTCTGATGATCTGTTCTGACTATAAATTTTTGCCTAGCAAGTAATTTATAAACTTCTTTACAAAGAAAATGATAGCGAGAGCCTCTTTTCGATTCATGTATAACTTACCTCAACACTTTGCTCATTTGTGCCGCTCCCCAAAGTAAATTGGATGTTTATTCCCATTTTCATCATTTTGGCTCAAAGTACTTCCTAGTGTTGCATCTGAGGCATCAGTGTACACAATGAATGGCTTGCTCCAATCTGGATTCTTCAAAATAGGTGAAGACACCAGGGCTTCCTTCAGTTGTCCAAAAGCTTCATGCACCTTATTTCCTGGTTCATAAGTAACATCCTTCTTCAAGAACTGGGTTAGTGGCCATGTGTAATCTTTGATAAATTCTTGATGAACCTTCTATAGTAACCCACATGGCCTAAAAATTATCTCAACTTACTTCTATTCATAGGAAATGGTAAATCTTTGATTTTGAAACTTTATCCAGGATCAGTACCAATACCATCTTTGGATACAACATGCCCTAACAAAATGCCTTTAGAACATCCAAAGACACACTTTGTAGGGTTTAGTGAGGCTTGTGCTTCATCTAACCTTTGAAATGCTGTCTCCATCTGGTGCAGGTGGTCCAACTTGCTCCCATAGATGCAAAAATCATCCAGAAATACTCTGATGAAGGTCCCAATGTAGGGTTCGAACACCCTATTCATCAAACGCTGGAATGTTGCTGGAGCATTACACAACCCAAAAGGCATAACTCTATAAGAAAACGTTCCCCAAGGAGTGGTGAACGTGGTCTTTAGCTGATCTTTCTCTGCTATACGAACTTGGTTGTAGCCGTTATATCCATCAACAAAACTATAGCACTCCTGGCCAGCTACTTCGTCCAAGATCTGATCTGAAATGGAAGAGGGTAATGATCCTTCTTTGTTGCCTTATTGAGCTTCCCTGTAATCAACACAAATGTGTAGCTTCCCATTCTTTTTATTGAGATCACAATGGGAGAAACCCATTCGAATTCTCCACAAAGAAATATGAATCCCGCATCAAGCAACTTATCTATTTCTTCTTTTACAGTCTTGGAGAAATTAGGATTCATTCTATATGGCATTTGTTTTATGGGCTTAGCACGATCTACCACTCAATACAATGTTCTACCCAACTTACTTGATGGAGTTCCTTGTAATCAAAAGTGAATAGGTGTATGTACCTTGAAAGAGCTAGAGGTAGGATTCCTTCTCACTCTCCATCACAAAGATCACCAATATTTATTTGTTGGAGATGATCATCAACTTCTTCTTCGAGATAATTTTATGGGGTCATGAGTTGGTGTGATCGGAAGGATATCCATGACCGAAACATCCACCTCACTTTCTTCATCTTCGGTGTCCACTTCACTTGGTACTAGAGTAATCGAGAGGATGTCCAATCATCGGTTTCATCACTTGAATCCATAGGTTTTGCCTTATGATGTCGAGGATCACATTTATCTTCACCCTCTCTCTACAATGTCCAAATGTCATGAAACCTTCATTCCAGTAGTTTCTTGCATGAACTATCCTTAGCCATGGTCTTCCTAAGCGCATTGGGTACACAACAGCACTACCATTTTCATCACCCGAAGTCTACCATACATACCACACCCATAACAGATATTGCCACATTTGAAACTACACCTTCTAGTTTAGTTTTTCCTTTATTTAATGACCTTAACATAAGTGTTGAAGGGTGATCAATTTTTAAACCCAACATATTTATTATAGACTCGGTCATTACATTAACTGTAGCACCTCCATCAACTAAGACATCATGAATTGAAATACCATTACATAATACCTCAGCTTGTGGAGCATAGGGATCTTCCTCTACCTCCAAAATAGGGACCTCAACCTCCTTCCTTCTTGAGCATTGAGTCCACCTCGCAACTCCCGCCTCTTCTCAGAAGACATAGCCAAGAGTTGACCATATGTAATATTTGCAGCCTTTTGGACGGATCTTCCAAGATGGAGTATGGTCCTTGCCCCTGTGAAATCAAAAATCCTGCACACCCAACTTTCTTCTCCTATGTTTCTTACTAGTTTCTTCTTTCATCTTCTTAGGATCATTTCCATCGTGATTATCTTTTTCTTTCTTTCTTTTTGTTACAAACACATCTACTTCATTATTTCTGCTCTTATCTACTACATATTCTATTCGCATGGAGTATTATTTCGAATAGGACCTAATGGACAGTATAAGAGGGCAGTTGGACGTGATCAAGGGAAGGAACTGCTAGAAGAATTCCACAATGGTACATGTGGAGGGCACTTCTCTGGACAACTTACAACAAGAAGGATCTTGGATGCAGGTTATCACTGGCCCACTCTTTTTAAAGATTGTTATAATTATTGTAAGACATGTGATATTTGTCAAACACATGGTAACCATAAGACTTCATCAGCTCCATTATGTCCTATTCTTCCCCTTGGTCCCTTTGAAAAGTGGGGAATAGACATTGTAGGTCCACTTCCAACTACCTCATGCCAAAATAAGTATATTGTAGTTGCCACAGATTATTTAACCAAGTGGGTTGAAGCTAGGCCATTGAAAACAACTTCCATGGATGAAGTGGCAAGGTTCATGTATGAACGCATTGTCACCAGATTTGGTTGCCCATTAGAAATTGTAATATGAAGGAAGCCACTTCATTAATGAGGTGGTAGAAGCCTAGTCAATAAGTTTTCTATTAAGCACGGGAAGGCAACAACATACAAGCCAAGCACAAATGGACAGGTGGAGCGAACAAATTTTGTGTTGTGTCAAATTCTAGCAAAGATGCGGCCTTGCGGTACATAAATGGGATAAAAGGATTCATGCAGCATTGTGGGCATATAGGGCAACATCAAATTCAGCAACAGGATACTCCCCATTTCAGTTGGCCTATGGCATTGATCTAGTTCTTCCTATTGAGTTTGATATTCCCACTGTGAGAGTTATGAAAAATGAAAGGATGGATGAAAGTGATTCAGTAAAAGAAAGGTTGGTACATCTTCATTTTCTGGAGGAAATGAGAGAAATAGCAAAGGATACAATCCATAAGAAGAAAATGAAGCAGAATGAATACTTTGATCAAAAGATCCGGTGGTCTCCATTTCATGTGAATGACTTGGTTCTAGTATATGATTCCAGATACAAAAAAAAGAAGATAGAGAAAATTTCTTCCAAAATGGATGGGGCCCTACAAAATAGCAATTGTGCATGAAAATGGTACATACCGACTGGAGGAATTGGATGGCACTCCCATTATGAAATGGGTCAACCATGACAAGTTGAAGATTTTCCAAGCACTGAGATAGTCTACTCCGAGGACGGAGTAGAAGCTAGGAAGGGGGAAGATGTCGACACTAAAATTTTCCTCCGTAATTTCTATTTCATTAATGTATGTATTAGGAATAGGATGTTGTTAAGTATAATTAGTAGTAGCGTCTGATAGAAGATAACGGCACCGTCAGTACGGTGCCGCCAATAATGTGGAGTACGGTAACAGTCAAAGTACAATAGGAATGTTGTAAAAAGTAAATATTTGTCGTAAGTGGTCCGGTAATGTTAAAATGTCAAAGTTTGGGTAATTAGAGAAGTAGGGTCTACATGATTAGGAATTAGAAATATTATATTGGTAATAAAGACAAGGAGTGAGGTCATAAATATTTTGTGTATTTTATTTGTAAAAAGTCTAAAAATGTGGAACCCATGTAAAATGATAAGGTTTATCTTATCTTAATATAAGCTTACATGTACGAGATAAGAGTTAAGGTATGGAATATGATTCGTCAGAGTGGATTGCTTATCCTATCTTAGAGATAAGATGGATAAGCCTGGAATTTCTATAAATAGAGAGGCCACCCCCTCATTTAGCATAGAAGGAAGTAGTGAGAAATATTGTAGGAAGTGTGCGAAGGAAGCCATCGGTTTAAAGGTGTGTTAAAGAAGCCATTAAGAGGTGTAATTGTAAAGTTTCTCCCATAGTCTTGGTGAAAGGCAAGTGAAGTCAATAACACTTGAAGTACCTCATGGGTGAGATTATAACTTGATTTCATGTTAATATTATAATTTATTTTGATATTTCAGATTTGTCATCATTCTCGTCTTATCATAGTCGATGGTATTCTTGTGTCACGTTGTTGTTTTGTTTCAGTTACATCCACCAAACTAAAGGTTGTGCATTAGTAAATAATCATAGCACGAGGAGTTCCCAGGTGAAGAATTATCATAGTGCCGTTGGTGATGACAAAGACATCCTCATCTCCTATTATTTTAGTATTTATTTTTCGATCTATTTTGTCTATTTGCACTTGAGTCCTCTTTTCATTTTACAGGTGGCGGGAATTTTGGATGGCGTCATTCTGACACATGGACGTATCAGGTATAACTTCTAACTTCCCATTTCGGACCGCCATACTCGGACCCACCATTTTACACCTCTTCATGGCTAAAACACTTCTCTGAGGGGGCAATATGTACGTACCCAAAATTGTAGGGTACTGCACCGCCAAAACAATGTTACACGTGCCCCAATGATGATACAGGTCTCCTCGTAAGGTGTTTGGAATCTGAAAATCTCTCCAAGCATGCGTTAACATCCCGCATGCCCCACTTAGCCCTTGTGTGCTTTGTTTTCTCTTCTCCCCTCCTTTTCTTTGTGTTTTGGTCTTGATGTGAAACCACCACCACTGGGCGGGCGGCTTGTCTCGTGACCATTACCCAATCAAGGTGATGGTCCTCAGTAACCGCCACCCCGATCGGGAGTAGTAGTCCTTCACGCATTTTCCAGAATGCTCTTTTTAACACGACTCGTGTAAATTTTCAATGTTTACCAACTTTTTTCACCGCCTTTGCTTGTATTTATGATTCTGGTTCCCTGGAATAGTGTTTTGGCATTGTTTATGGTTTAAGAGATCAATTTGGTTTTCACCTTTGGGTAAATGGGATTCTATAAATAGCTAGCTTGTGCTCAAGCAAATGGCCCCTCAAATTTGCCTCTAAATTTCTCATTTCAATAGCTTAGCCTTTCAATTTTGCTTAGGATTCATAGTTTCATTTGTTATATGCATGGTTAGTGTTGTTTAGCTGTTAGAAAGCCACATATTCTCCTTGTGCAAGTGTTGTTATTATTTCATCCAATCAATTAGAGTAGGATAGTTTGATTTTTAGTAGGAAGCCATTAAATTTGCAGGTTCTACTCATCAAATAGGATAGTTTTAGGTTCTAGATGTTTTATGTTGCATGACTCAATAAATCCCACTAGGAATTGCATAAGCCAAGCTCTGTTCTCTTGTGCTATCCCTCTCCTACTCACATTGTATTCAGTCTGCATCCTAAGCTGCCATTGTCCCAATATCTACTTCTGCTGATGCTAGCATTACACACTTTTTTTGATCCACGTGAGCATGAAAGAACGAGGAGATCACACTGAGGGGACAAGGCCACACACCATCGGATTCACCACTGTTCTGCAAAATCTAGGTTCAAGCTTTCAAAGTTCTAGTTAAAGCATATCAAATAGAGTAGCCAATCATTTCATTTTAGTTAATTTTACTTTCGATATTGCCAGGGAAGCTATGGGGATTGATAGTTTCTAAGAAACTATGATTCACTCCTCACTTCTGAGGTAGGATCGAGAGTCTTTCAAATAGAGTAGATCAGTTATCTATTTATTTAGAGTAGATCTACAAATTGCACAGACAAGTAGCTATACTCAGTTGCTTTATCTATTTTAATTGTGTTATTAGTTTAGTTGTCAATTGCCAGATATATTAGATAATTGCTCTTTTAAATTCTGTTCAGTAGCTTATCAATAAAATCAGATTTAGGAATATACATAGATATATCTTGCGTAGTTAATTTATTCTATCATTAGTTAGATTTATATCATTTCCTTCTTGCATGACAATCATGGGACCTAGAGAGCCCAGAGAATACGTATTCGAGCCAATCGTGCCTCAACCCAATCTTATTACGGCAATAACTGATATAGATCAAAACCTTAGAATCCAAGTCTTCCAAACAACAGCAGACTTACAACAAATCAGCTCATAGTTAAGAGGGTTAAATGTAGAAGATGACAAAGCGTATACATTTTGGTCAAACCAGCCAAACTACAGATTACCCTAGACAAATATCCGCATGACTGTAGAAGGGCTTGAAAGAGAGAAAACGTTTGGTTGTGATCCTTTGGTCCCACAGACATACGCGTGCGGACACTCTCACAGACATAGATACTAGTTTAAGAATTCAGGTTGCAAGAACGTTTGTAAGATACTCTGAAAAGATTGCACAACTGTTAATTCTGAACATAGAGGCCGAAAAGGCATACAACTATTGGATACTAGGGATTAGGGACTGATTCCGCACATGACCATAGCAGGTCCACAAAAACCATGAATCTACGGTTGTGATTCACAAATCCCACAACCCAACGAGTCCACAAGTCAATTCGACGTTGACGCTGGCTTACACACATTAGTATTCAGATCCACTCCACTTCTACCTATCATCATCACATAGTTATCCTTGTTAGACGTAACAGCTAATGAATCTAAGGATTTCTGGACTAGACCGGAGAATCGACTATAGAGTCCACTATACCCATCATCCATTTTCATGACCCTATCTAGAAACATAAACGAAACAATCCAAGGTCATTTTCCACGTATCCCACAACCAATAGATTGAATCATGCCAGAGCTTGATATTGATTGTAGCCTTTGAGCAGTCATCCTTACCGATCAATCTATCACACCAGTTTAGGTTAGGAGGGCCTTCTTCACCTTAGATTCGCATATTCAATTAGTGTGCGTCGAAGACATAAGATTGCCTAACTAAATTGTCTACATCCCACACATAGTCCATCCCCACCACTGTCTCAAAGACGACCTTGGGAGGTTGGGTGCGAGGAAGAGTTACTAGTAGATTCCCACGCTCGCTTGTCACTTTTCCATCGTATTGTGACCAATCATCCCCACTTGATGCCCTCCTTTCCAGTCTCACCTATCTCCTCCTCCTCTCTACGATTCAATCACCCTGTCATCATCTCTCCAACCTCTATGACTCCCTACCTAGCCTTCATCTCCTCCTCCTTTCCCTCTACCGGGCCCAGTCTCTAGAACTAGTAACCTCACCCTGGCCCTGTCTCTTGGGTTGATGACCCCCTGTGCTACCCAAGTTGTGGGTCACAGATCTCGTCCACTCACTAGCTTCTGTTGGGCTCGATGCTCAATATGAGGGATCATCAATAGCTATAGTTGCTAAATAGTCCCAGTAATAGTGATCCTTGTTCGGGGTGTCCTTGTCTCTCACCATGAATACGGTTTGCATGCGGTGCCATCAGCCTAACTACCACCTGTGAACTCTTCCCTAGCAATGGTGTACCCAGTTCTAGTGCAAGTTCTTGTAATATGGAACCTTTTCCTAGTACCTGTGTAGCTACCTAGGCTTGCGTTGCTGCCAAATATCCCTATAAGCTCTGTAACTTGTGCCTGTAATGCTGTCACTTGTGCACTATCCCTTACTAGAGCCTATTCATGTATCTATGCCTATGCAGGGAAGCATTCAACTCGAACCTATAGTGTAGTCACTGCCCGGTCAGGGTAACTACCGTGTTCGTGCCACTATCAATTGAACTCCCAATGCGGTCACTTGTCCCTCGAAGGCATCACTTTGAACCATAAGCGTGGCTAAGTCTGGTTGAATCGCCATGGTGGTGTTGCCTAGAACTTAGCTACCCATCCACCGTCTATATGCCATAGTGGTCCCTGCATCATCTAATCTCATATCCACTGGTACCTCCTCTCGACCTATGGGGTCTGTGGGTTCGGGTGGAGACAAAGGTTTCTCCACATCATCCCTACAGGGTACTATGGGAAGGGTGGTGGCACATCTTGTTGTAATATAAACTATTGTCGACTCCATCAACTAGGATCATCTTGTACTCACCGGAACATCTTCACTATATCCACTTTGCAGGTAAATGAAGACCCTATAGCTCCCGAGCCATCCGTCGAATCTTTGAGAATCGACATAGGGTTGTCGGACTATGTCCATCGCATATAGGCCTTCTAATTTCTATCTATAGTATAATGTGTCATGTTTTACCTCCTTTCCTCAAGGGTGACCACCTACGGCCACCCACCTCCTATAACCTACCTCTGTCCTCCACGGTCCCAACCTAGTATAGGTAGTCCTTGTGACCACACTATCACAATATGCTCATATGCCCAACAATGCAGTAGAGGAAGGAACAATAGATGTTATAGTGTTGCATCCTATGGTAAGCCCACAACTACCTGTATAGATGCACTAAATATAGAGGTGCCCAAGAAAATTAGAACTGATCCTTGATCGTATATCATAATATGCGCATCACTCCTCTAGAAATTGACCACCCTTTGAATCAGAAAGTGCATAGCACCCCATCGTTAGCATCATCAATACAACTAATCGTATCTCTTGTGTGTGCAACATACATACATAACCCCATAAACTAGACTCGAAATCGTGCTCAATCGGATCACTCGTCATCTCCCAAATACGATGATCATCACCTCAAAGGACCCATATGCTAACACTAAATATACTGGCTCACCAACAATAGGCAGCCGCAGAATCCTGTATACATCCTCCAATGTGATGGTCATCTCACCAATGGGTAGGTGAAAGGTGTTGGTCACTACATCCCATCTATCGATGAGAGAGACCATGAGACTGTGATCCCATTGGATCCACCTATACCACCTGATGCCCACCAAACTGACCTCTCGAATGTGTGTCCACTCCTCCTCGGTGATGTGGTGTCTTATCTCCCCAATGATGGTGGGACCCTGTCCCACATCATCGACCGATGTCGTGCCTACATCCATATAACTCAACAATGTCAAGTACTAAACTACTTTACTCATTTCTTCACACCTACTTACCCCACCCCCACCGATAACCTATACCCACATTTTTCTACCTACATATCTATTTCCTAGCTACTTCCCTGACCTATCATTTGTTCTACCCCAACTTACCCAATTCCCACCCTCATTTCATCACCGTGACCTAATCATTAGCTATTACAAGCCCATATATCCCTATATTTTTCCTCAAACACCTAATTACCTCTCATCCCTCTCTATTTGCTTCATTCCCTAGCTACCTACCCTCTAATTTCTAGTTTCACCCCATTTTAGTCTTCTAAACTTACCCTATTTAGACAAGGTCACTTTTCATAATGTCACTTTGATATCGGTCACCTTGAACCAACATTGGTCACCTATTTGCCAACCGATGCTAGTATGAAAGACCAATGCCAATTGTTCCCAGGACCGATTTCAGTCTCTATTTTGGCTCCATAGCCAAAATCCCATGCCCCCAAATTTATAACTTAAAAACATGCCTAAACTCTACCCAAATACCACCCATACCCAAACTGTTTCAATTTTACAACCTAATTAAACTACATTCCACGCGCTCTTACCCGCATTCTTCCCTTTTTATCAAACATTAAATTTTTCATTCCCCCATTTTTTTCATTTTTACCTAAATTTCAATCAAAACAATCGAAAGGATTGACGCCCACCTCTACATGATGATGTATCCTCACGGTGATCTCCAATCTCTATGTTGGTGGTCCTCCTACACCTCCTCCTGCTATTGTCATATTTGAATCACATCCTGGCTCTCCACCAATTGAATCACATCAAATGATCTTGTAGGTCCACCTCGACACCTCTCCAACCACTCACCTCTCTCCAAATCATCCTAGAATCTAGCCTAATCATGGTCACTCTCATCAATGGTATGAAAATGCCTCTTTGCTTGTCATTTTCACAAATGGAAAATAAAAAATGAATCCGTAATTCATATATTTTACCTTTTTATCCCAAACCTAACCTGACCGACATCAATTGGCCATGACCACCATTAGTTGGCCACTGTTACCTATTTGCACCATATTGCCCCACCTATGCTTTCCCGAAGCTCTTTTCCAGCCTAACCCAAAGTTGACCTAGACCTTACCCCTTACCTTAATGACCTTGTAACCTTCCACCCAACCTCACCATCCATTGGGGCATGTTTTTGCCCCTAACATGGCCTTACCTATGGCCTTTTCCACCTCACCCAACCAACACTTGCCTATTGTGACACTTGAATTCATGTATTCACTAGATCTTGTAATATGATACTCATGTTGTTCAGCCTAATGACCTTACCTTGCCTAACGCCATGATGTTTATCCCAACCATACCTTTGGTGCCCCGAACAATACCTATTACCCATTTTTACACCTTGCCTAGTTATGCTTCGGACCATATCATATGCCTTGGATACTTGAACCTCTTTAACCTTTTTTGGATACAAATATCGACCTTTGATGAAGTAGATTTTTTAAACTCTTCAACCTGGTACCTTATCGCAATCTATGTGTGTGTGTGCATTCAATTACCATTACCTATTACCCGACCCACCAAAACCCTTACCCACTGACCCTTTCTTTCATCATTTACCTATTTATCAAACCACTCATAGAGTTTGTTTCCCACCTCATTAGTTCCTAGTTTGAGAGGGATCACCTTCATCCCTACTTGAAGAAACCTCCGACCTCCACTCATACCTAGGGACCGACTCCTTTTTTCAACATCGCTTGCGAATCCAAGCTACACGAAAAAAGGGTTAAATGTAGACACCCAAATTTGGGTCACATTCCCCTTGGTCCCTTTCAAGTAATTAATGTAACACATTTAACCGAGAATGACACCTTTACCCCATATTAATATTCATCCTCACGTTATTAATTGATTTAATTATATTAATTAAGTTGGTTTAATTCTCACACCTCCACCTCATCATAACACCTCACCCTAGACCCATTCAAGGGAATTTAACTCATAGTGATGAGTCATCACCCTCAGCACTGAGTCATCACCCTCAACACTGAGTTATAACTCCTAGTGCTGAGTCACTAACTTGACTTAACCAACTAAAACTTCTTCCTAAACCTAGCTGGACCTCTCCTAAGTTCTTCTTTCCTTCTCTCACATGAAATATACTTTTCTAATAGGAATCAATGAGGAAAGAAGACCAAATCTAGGAAAATCTACCTATTTTTGGTAAAAATATCTATTTCTCCCTAACCGATGCCGATTTACCTACGGCCGACGTTAGTTTACCTAAACTGCCGTTAGTTCCTTTATATACAACTTTACAAATATTTACCCATGTTGGTCATTTCAGTTTTGGTAATTCTATTGCAATAAAGTAAGGATCTCAGAGCCATTGCTTCATCAAAATGATTTCTACACATCATTAGAGAGTAGTACAAGCCAAGGATTCCCTTCCATATCATTAGAGGATCTACGGAACACAAAGGTTGTAATGTTGTGGCATTGAACCAACCATCACCTTACTAATCAACCACCACCTCCTACCCATCACGAGATCTTCATAGAAACAAGTAGGTAATGTGATTTAATCATTTTTCTTACCTTATTAGATATATATTACTTCCTTGATATTTTCAATTTCTGCTATCACCTAGATATCTCCATCTTCCCACCAATTCACCAACCCAACCACTTAAAACATTTTCACCTTTTGTGAATTCCCCCTCTGTATTCCCGAGTCTTCTTAGTTATATCATGAGCCTAACAACACCCCCTCACTCTCGTGTAATCACAGAGAATCCCAAAAACCATTTTATTAAGTTATTTCCAATTGCCCCTATCGATTTTAGTTTACCCTACCACCATCGATTTCATCCCTATACCAAAATTGGTCTCTTGAATGATATCGGTATCGTTTCATTTTATAAATTTTGACTAGAAAGACTATCCATCATTCAAAATCAACCCAAACCTCACCCGATCAATCCTAGACCTCTGTCAAACACCGTAAAACCTAGAACAACCTACCAAACCTCTAGATCTGATCATAACTTTTCCTGTTAGATTATATTTACTTATTGTATTTACACGAGATACCTAAATCGTATAACTACAATAGGATTTATTTATTTCATGATACTTGCTACATTAATTTGTATTTAAAAGTGGATTGACAACCTCCTAGGAAGCACCACGCTTCCCAGATCTAGCATCTGCTAGGAAATCCACTAACCTATATTATTAATTCCATTTTTGGTATTGTTGTGTTTCTTACAAGTCATTCCCCCTAGCCAAATTGAAGCTCTTCATGATCAACTTTGATCAAAGGTCATTAACATGCGCATTCAACCTTCAACCTACATCTTACATGTATTCCTCCTAACCTATTTCCTATTCAATTTTAACTAGCAACAAATTAGATGAAACACAAGGGGTACTATGATTTGGTTATAACATTTATGGCATGCCAGTGGGACAAGATTGAGGAGCTTTACATCTTCATTTCAATAAGCTAATGTGCTCTTGTTGGAATCTCAGCCTATTGATGCACATGAAAAGCACATCTAACAACTCCATCTAGTCAACAACCCACTCTTTAAGTTATAGACTTTCCTCTCCATCCACTTCCATCCATTTCTTTCGAACTCTTTCATTTTCTTCCATTCATGAAGTTGTGCAATCATGGCTTTATTTCCCTCTTGGAATTTAAACTTATAGCGGAAAAAGTACCATTCATACCCACCTCTAGATTTTTAAATTTCATACCTAGGTTATTATCTAACCTCTCCGGATCTATGCTATAAGTAAAATAAGTATAAGTTTTAATACCCCCATGAGCAAGATGTAGATCAATTTGGTTATCCACCACACCGTGGAGTTGTTGAAGAGCAAGGGTATGTGGATTATGGAGGCTATCCTACACATAGTGATGCTGAGTTACAACTCAAGATTCAAATAATTGAAGAAAATATGGTGCAATCAAGGGCTACAACTCAAATGAAGGCATTCAGGCTTAGTTTCGAGGCACCTTTTCCATGGGTTGGCCCAATGCTAAGACACTATAGCCCTCAACAGAAGCTTGAATTCATAGTAGAAATGTTGCCACTACTTGAAAAATGGGCTAAGGAGATAGAAACTTATGAGCTTGGTACAAGGGAACCTTATCAATGGGTAAGTCCACCATGACCTCATAGTTTTCCCTTCTCTCTTTCCTAATATGTATCATTTCAGCTGAGTTTCAAGACTCTAGTTTGTTGCATGTTGCTCTCATTTTGGAATCTACTTCTCCATCTTCCACTCTCCCATCCCATCTAAATTTTTCTATCCTTTTCTCTTCCAAAATCTATCCCCTCCACGAAACAAGAAGAATTGAAAGCTTCCTTCCACCTCAACAAATGGAGAAATCAATTGTGACCCAACCCATCCCTCCTCTTGCATTCCCAAGTCCATGTTGGGAAGAAAATCAAGAAACCAATCTAGATGCACCACAAGAAGAGGATCCTAACCGAAAATAAACGAATTTTTTTAAAGAGTTGGGTTGCAGGTTTGGCATAGAAAAACTCCCTTGCTAGTTAATCCTTTGGAGGAGGCAAAGGCTAGAGAATATGTGGTAAATGGTAATTTGGTTGCGGTAGAGAGTGAGAATAAGAACAAGAATAAGATCAATAGTTAGTGTGCTCTGAGTGCGGTGTCCATAGTGGAATTATATTTGCAGAAATTATTGATCATTCACCGGTTGCAAAATCGGCAAGGAAGAAGAAGCAGCTCCAAATCCAAAAGAAGAGAAAGTTGTTCATGTCATGGAGGAGAACCACATAGATCCAAAGGTATTGAATGTAGAGCAGGCCACAGAAGAAGTTTCAAGACTTACTCCCATTTCATTCTCCCCAAATTATGATGTTGAAGAGAAGTTCGAGCTCTCAAACTTCATGTTCAAGGAAGACACGAACCATGATGAACAAGTTACTGATTCGAGAGGTCATCGTGGCGAAGGAGACCCATGAGCACATTAGGACAATGAGGAGTTATATTATCTGTCATATTTAGAGGAGTACTTTGATGGAGAGGAGCCTATGGAAATTGTCACTTTTAGTTCTCCATCATTTATCCTCCCAACATCAAGAGCTTTCTTCATGAAGGAGAACATGCAAGAATAGTCTACTTCTTGAGACAATCCTCTTGGAACAAGATTGAAGGAATTAAATCTTCCATTCTTCACACCAAAAAAGAAGGAGGAAGAGAATAAGGATGACATGAATTTCTTATTAGTCATTAAGGTAGAACATCGAGTTGTTTATAGATGAGAAATAGAGAGAAGATCATCTCACACGATGTCACCTTTTCGGAAGGCTCGCAAAAGGACTTCATTCTGGATTTGGAATTCAAAGCAACAGGAAAATCACAAGGATTAGACCATGCCCCATCAGGTACTTGGCTTCATTTGGGCCAAAGGAGAAGCCAAATCTGGTCATGTTCACTTCGAACATGGGAATGATATTCGAGCACCAAAGGTTCACACCAAAGCCTTCAATACCCAAACAATGAGCAGCTTGAGGAGGTATTTATTTTTTTGATGTTGATACTTCGACTAGTTTGGTGAAAAATCGTTCCCATGGTAGTTTGTAACTCATATAAATGGCCATGCCTATTACAAAATAAATTACATGGCTGAAAATTTGAGGAAGGGGAGTTAATTTTCCCTACCAAAGTGTCAAGATTTGTTTGAAGTCTTCCTTTTCTCTAGTTAGCGTAGGGTTGGTAGGTTTGTTTTCGTAGAACAAGTGCTTATGCACACTCTACATGTCTAATGTATGATTTTCTCCTTTGTAAATATTTTTTTGTTCGTGTTTTCTCTTGCATAGTACACCATGTTTAGTATTCCTCCCAAAAAGAATCTTGTAATAGGAAGAAGCTCAAAGTTGTAGGGAATAATAGAATTTCTCAAAAGGAACCAAATATAGAGAAACTAAATTTGAAAAGTGGTTGGTTTCAATAATTCCTATTCTCTTGTTCCTTCAGGTTCATTCACAAGTGAACTTCTCATGCTTGTAGTGCCCCTGTAAAAATCATAGAAATCGGATTCGGGGGAAGCTTGCCACATCACATGTGCCCCATCCCAATAGTGTTTTCCAGATCATATTTGTGAAGAAATGAAAAGGAAAGAAATCTTCAGGATCAAAATAATTTTCCACTGATGCAAACCTTAAGATTTTCTTATAAGGTTGGGAAATACAAGCAGTGGGATGGTCATTTTAGGTCAATCTCTAGGCCCGAAGATGCTTCAGGTGGTTTCAAGGAACAAAATTAAAAGGTTTTGGATCAATTACGGGATATCATGATGACTCCATGCCTATTGCATGTATATAGGTAAATCATCAATCCCATCTAGCAAGAAGATGGACCCATAAGTCACCAAATTTTATCCATTTTTACCATGTGTTAAAATGGACAACAGAGGGTCAAGGTTTAGTCAAGAGCCAAGCTAGCTTGATCAAGTTGGTGGGCAAGCTAGAAAGTAACTTGATTAAGCTATGAAGGTCTCGCATACGAGCAAGTTGAGTCACGGTTTGAGAGTTGGCGAATGCATTAGAAATTTGGGGTAGTGTGTTGGATAATGGATGAAGTTATTTTAGCTCGCGCAGGAGCTCAACAAATGGATGAGAGCTCGTGTTTAAATTTAGTGCGGGATGAAGATCACGGGTTGGATGAAATTTAGACAGGTTGTCCAACCCAATCTAGTTAAATGGCTATCCAACCCCATAGGTTGGATGACCGAGGTCAAAAGGATCAATATAAGGTTTATGGTCGGGCACATCTTCGATTTGGCTGAGTTCAAGGTAGATTTCATGCGAGGGCGGTGGGGTGTGAAATATTCAGCTCCCCAAGCTGACTTGGAGATCTCGGTAGTTGATTGGTTAGTGCAACATGGAAAAGTTTAGCTCGGCACGAGGTTGTACGAGGTTAGATGGCCATCTAACCCAACATGGTTTGACAACTCATTTCAACAACTCGGTGAATGATCCATCGCAGTCGGTGGGAGATACGGTCTTGGGGTGACTCGACATGGAAAACAACGGGGTACGAGTATAAAATATGACTCGTAGGTTGGATGACCCGTATTTTGCATACGCTTTCCTAATTGGATGGCTCGTAGGTTGGAAAGTGACATCACAATCTTTGTGACTAGTTGTCAACAAAAACATCAACCGTAAGTAGAAAATTAATCGTGGTAGTTGAGGTAATTCAACTACCTATTAGATTTTTAATGATACCTATTAGGTTTTTATTAGATATGGTAAAAATAGGGATCGGCTCCCAGGGGCCATTATAAAAGGAGAATAAAAAACAACCAACAAAAAAGAAACAAGAAAGTCCCGGAAGGGAGTTAAACATGCTTAACTCATACAGAGAAGGACCAGACTTTCTATCAAGGTGGGTAAACCCGTGAGAAGGAGAAACAGTCTCAAAAATGGCAAAACAACAAAAGTTTACCAAAATTCTGCCAACAGACCAGGAACAAACGTTAATTATTTTGGGATCCCCCACTGTTACCATCGTGGCTATCTTTGTTCTCGCCACTCTCAGCACCTTTATCATTAATATCATCCTCCATATCATCCTCGGAGTTGTTGATGCACAAGTTGAAAATCCTTCTTTTGGTGCCCTCCTCCATCCTTTCCATCTTATCACTGAGCTTTTTGACCTGGTCCTCCAGCTCAAGAAGTTTCTTCCTGGACTTCACCTGTGCGGTGACAATTTACTTGGAATCATTGAATCCCTTTGGCCCGCATTGGTTTCTTCCATCGCATGGAGAACCCCTTCTAAGTACTGGACCTTACTACTCAACTCCTTAAAACCCTTTAAATTACCATCCTTGTCCTGTTTTCTCGAAGTGCTCACTTCCCCACGACCTACCTCACCCACATATTATGTATTTAATATAGGGTACTTGAGACAAATTTTCTATATAATTTAATCAACCCCCTCATTTGAAGGATTTTTTTCAAAGAGATATTCTTGGCACGAGGAAACTTTGTCAATTTGTTTTCTCAAATTATTTGAGTTGTGAGCCTTCTCTTGGGACTAACAAGTTTAATTGTACATCTATTTCATCATATAAGGAATCGTGCATATTTTAAGAGCAATAAAATTTGTGTTTGTGGCATTTTTCAACCCTTGCATTGTTTTTATTGTATCTCCTTGCCTCTCTATTTTATGTTTCTTTTTCTATGCATGTATTTCTCACTTACAGGTAGAGGATGTTGTGTTTCATGGAGATTTGATGGCAGATGGTGATTTGGGTCTATGTCATTGGTTTGGCCTCTCTCAACTCCATTTTCCTTCCATTCTCCCTAAGCGAATATCTCGTCCCCCTTTTCTTGGTGTTATCACCTTTGTAGTGTAGGATTTCCTTTTCATGCACTCTCTCTCTCCCTCTCCCTTAGCATGGTTAGATTAGGATTAGTTAGCTGCATTTTCCCTTCTAGGAGTAGTGTTAGCAGTAGGATTAGGTAAAGGAATCTAACCTTCTCTAGAGGACCATCTCAAGTTTGCAAGTCCCACAACTTGAGAGATGGTGCCATGTTTCCCAATCACACTAGATGCCTCGTCCACATGCTAGTAATTCAGAGGGTGCTATGAGTTGGTGATAAAAACTTCATTGGATTTGAGATGTAGTGTAGTGCTCGGTTGTAATCCCACCATTGGGGCACTTGAGGAAAGTCCGACCCCTTCACATGTATCTTTATTTTTAGGGTTTTTATGCTTTGCTTGGGGTTTAATAGGTGATTACTTCATTGCGGGTTTACAATAGCATTGGCGATCATATAGAGACATACACACAACAAAATATGAACATAGGCGAACACCTTGCGATACCTCATAGGAGGTTTACAGAGATGTTTTATAGACCGAGTGTCATATCTCATACTAGAGCACCCCAACCGCCCCTATCCATCTCTAGTCATCCCATTCCAGTCAGACAGTCTAGATCTACATTTTTTCAGGATTTTGTGTGAATGTTTCCTCCTCTTATTCAGCTATTCTCTATTATGATATAGTATTGCAACTCTTTTGAATCATCTAGTGATATTCCAACCCTCTCTTGCACTTAGGGTTTAAATTTTTCATTGCTTAGTAACTTGGGTTGATTTCAGTATTATATTTATTCATTTAATTATTGTTCCTATAGCATTTAGACTAGGCTACAATATTTCATTTTAACATAATCAAGGAATTCTTCCCTAATGAGGCCACTCGAATATGCTCCATGTTGAGAAATCAATTGTGTGATGTCAAGGTTTTAAAGTTTCTGTTGAATGGAAAGGTTGTATCCACTTGTATCTTATCTTCCCTTTGATGTTGATTTCATAATTCCAAATGTTTTATGTGATTATAACTTGTGGCCTTTGTGTTGATGTATAACATCTTTTCAATGTAATTAGTGACAAATGAAGACAAGAAGTGTTATTGCTTACTCCTTTGGTTGGTGTGATAGTCACAACACCCCATTTGGAATGAGAAGAAGAGTTTCATAAAACCCACTTTGTTGTTAACATTTTACATTGTAGAAACTAAGGCCTCTCAAATCGGCCATTTCGAGAGATGGTTACAGATGCCTCCATTTGCCACCATCCACTATTACGTACCTCTCTAAATTTTGAATCTGGGCCGCATTCAGGGGGTATGGCTTGGTTTATGATTGTAAAAATGATGCGCGGAAATATGAACCTCCTTACAAGATGAAAAATATGGGTGTTTACATGAGAACAAGAAAGAGAATGGAGCTAAACATACAAACCATGCAAAAATATGAATGCAAACAACAAAAATTCTAGAAAAGAATAGTGAACTTGTTTATATGTTTCCTTTTGTTTCTATATGTAATGAATAATCTTTATGGGCTATAAAAACTAGGGGATTTTTTTAAAGTTTAATTTCAGCATCTATGTCATTTTTGGTTTTTTTAATGGATTAAAAAGTACAAAGTAAGACTTCTTTGGCGTATGTAAATGTGCAAACTTGTACATTTTCCTCTTACTTTTGCACAATGAAAACTTCTTTTAGAAAAAAATTGCTACTAATTTTGCATATATTCCTTGTGCGTTCTACTTATAATTTTGTTTTTTATTTCTCTTCAATAGGTTTCTTGATTTTTACTTTCATGCTCTGTATTTTCATTAACTATTTCCCCTTTCTATTTTATGCAAATTTTCGTACTTGAACCAATGTGTGATGGTTGGAAAAGAAAAATTATGTTATTTATATGTTTCCTTGTGTTGTTGTATTTAATGAAACTCGTGGATGTTTTTAGTTGAAGATAATCCTTGAAAACAATATTGAAAAACAATAAGGGTTTAATAGAAAAAAATTCTAGAAAAAAATAGTTAACTTGTTTATATGTTTCCTTTTGTTCTATATGTAATGAAAAAAGTGTACAGGCCGGAAAACCTATGAATTTTTTTTTTTTTTAAGTTTTAATGTAACACCTATGTCCTTTTTGTTATTTTCAATCAATTTTAAAAGTACAAATTAATACTTCTCTGACGTATGTAAATATGCAAATTTATATATTTTCTTTTTAATTTTTGTGCAATGAAAAAAATGGAATTTTTTTTTTTGCAAATTTTGCATATATTCCTTGTGCTTTCTACTTATAATTTTGTTTTTGATTCTCTTAAATAGGTTTCTTACTTTTTTACTCTAATACTCTCTATTTTCATAAAATATGTTCCTTTTCTATTTTATGCAAATTTTTATACTTGAAACAATGTGCGATGGTTGGGGAAATTTTTTTATTTAAATGTTTTCTTCGTTGTTGTATTTACTTGATATTCATGGAGGTTTGTAGTTGAAGAGAATACTTGAAAACAATATAGAAAAACAATAATGTTTTGTTAATAACAATGGAGAAAACAAAAAAGTTTGACCTTTTCTATGTTACGTCTCAAAACTTCTTCACATTTTTTTTTTGTTATTTAAATAAAGCTTAGGTTTAATTGCCTCTTTCTAAGTCTCATTGAGCACAAATATTTTACATTTAAAATTCCTTACAATTACCTAGAAGTTTTTATCTATGTTTATGAGATGGAATCTTGACAATGATAAGAAATTTTTTTATTGACTTTTGAGAACAAAATTGAAATATGAATCCTCGAGCTCTAAGAATTTACACTTTAAGCTCCAAAGAATGAACAATTTGTGTTTTGTTATTTTAATTGGAATTTATTGAATTATAAAGAATGTATATATTTTTGTGAAGGTCTACCTTAATACATAAAATGTTGGAGTTCTATTTGCATTTTGGATTAGAGTTTTTTTGGTTGAACAATTGTTATTATTGAAATTCCAATTTGTCAAAATCATTTTAATGTTGAGAGTATCACTATTTGTTTTATATTTTATAGCTTATATTAAAATTTTCTTCTAAAAAATTTTAGAAATGAAAAAAAAATTACTTCCTACCATATTAACAATAATATATGGCTTTGAAGTCAAAATAAAATATCTTCAATCAATAATTGTGCAAACAAAATACAAGACAAGCCTCTATTTTCACTCATTTGTCCCTCTATTTTTTCCTCTACTTTTGGAATGTTTTTTAAGTTTTAAAATGCCTTTTGCAGACCCGTCACTTTCACTTTGAGGTATTACTCGGTTGGTAGAAGGTTTCTCCCGAACCGCCTCCCATCTTACAATTATTAAACTTGTACCTGTGAGATCTTCCTTGAACATGGGTGTGCTACACCATGTAGATATTTCTAATGGTGAGCAATTTCAAATTGTGGTAATGCCTTCCAAATTTGTAGAAAGTGTTCAAAAAAATTTGTAAGAAGGCTCTATAGTTTGCATCCACAAATCCATTTGCAAGATGGTGAAACAAGAATGGTAAGATCTTTAACTCTCTATAGTACCAATACATGATTCTTCCACTCTAAATTCTTAATTATTTTTGTCCTCTTTCGTTCCTTGTAGGACAGTTCTAATTTTGTAAATCGAAATAGTCATTTCCACACGTGAAAAAATTGTTGACCATGTGTGTTTACCTAATCACATCCTCCATAGTAAACAAAATAACTTCCAACATGACCATTTTGTTGATAGTAATTTGGTTCCACAATCGAAATCTAAAGCAATAAATACCTTGCCAAAAAGAGCCTCTTCATTTTTACTAATGAGCTCCCTCATCACCTCTTTGCGATTTTGGGTTTTTTTAATGGAAAAATGCTTTTAACCGAAGCTATGGTGAGGAGTTTAAGGGTCTCTACTTGAATACATAAATATATTCAATAGATACCACAACAAATAGGGTGGTGAGTATACAATGGAGGACATCGTATAGGGTGCTAACCAAAACTACCATCGATGAGAGGATAAAAATCTAACATGTTAGCATAGCAACCCTTTTGCATTTTTTCCCCGATTTCGTGTATGGAACCACCTCTCAAACTAATAACATCTACATGTTGTTAGGATTCGTGGAATGCGGGGTTTGATCAAGATGGTTATTCTGATCTAAATCCTATTTATCTAAATTGTTGGATTCATGTCCTCTTTTCACTCCGCTTGTTGCCTTATTTTATTCTTGCCTATCCTTTGCCTCTTTTGATTTTGTTTTCATGGTCCCTCCTTCATAATTATTATATAAAGCTTCATGCAACCGAGCTTAAGGTGGATTATAATAGCCTCTACTAGGTGACGCATTATTTTTATTTAGTGCATTCTTCCTTATGATTTTAGGACAAGATGCCTAAAGGTGGTGGGAATCTTACGAGTAGTAACACCTGAAAATCATGTTCTCATAATCTAATTATTGCACATGATGCATATTCCCAACATTCAGGATAATCTTATCTGAAATACCCTTACTAAGATAAATTTTGACTCATATTCTAGCGAAAGTACGAAATCATATCAACGCTTACGAAATGATCAATCTTAGTTTTAGGTTGATAAAGGGAAATCACTATGCAAAATAGATCTCAGAGAATACTAGAATTATAAGTGTTATGGTCACATGTTTTAATGAGGATTCACAAATTCTACGAGGTGATATAAACAAACAAGGTGTACATTATAAGTAGTGGTAGGATTGCGAATGCGACTTTAACTACAACCATTTGAATGGTTCCTGGAGATTTTTTTCTTACTTCTTCCTCTGTGACTCCTTTTGTAGAACCAAATAGTGGCATACCTCAACATCGCTTTCATTTTAAAACAATCAAAGAAATTCCAAATCTTCCTTTTGGTTCTTAAATTGATATGATTGGCATTATTCTTGTAATGTTTGGATGCTTAACTATTAGAAGGTGTGATAAGAAAGAGACAAAGAAAAGAACAATTCAATTACAATACATGTTTGGATTTAGTGTTTCAGATTTTTATGGGGAGACCAATTTAATGGGTTGACTAAAAATATTTCACACCTTTTGTCGGCACCACAAACAATAGCTTCTGGAAATAAAATGTGGTCATGTGACAAATTTTAATGGCTTCTATATAGACATTATTTCTTATATAAAATGCTTTGTCAATCCTTCAATTCTATAGACCTTCGCACTTCTTTAGTGGGTTGGATTTGCTTGATAATTCTGCTCAGTTACCATTTATAACAAACCCATCAATGGGGCCTCTGAAAAATATGGTTTTTGTATCAAAAATCTCTAAACTAGCTCACATGGGGAATGCAAATAGCAATGTATGGGTCTCTGTGATTGCAGAGGTTACTTGACATTTACATTAACAATTTCTTTTTATATGGCATGCTCACTTTAGAAAGGTGATAAACAATGCGAAAAAAGTATCGAAAATGGATATGGCAAGTGATTTTTCTCAAACTCCAATGTGGATGTACCACAATGTGACTACAAATATTTCCCATGCATGAATGTAAAAGATGACACCATGGAGTTGCACTCAATTATAGCCTTTGACAAATTCAATCATGGATATCACAGAATAGGACCTTCGAATGTTTTCCTTTGATGATGAGGAAATCTTTGAGATAAAAATTAGTGTTATTAGCTACAAATACATTTTCACCCTTTCCCTCGAGACGAACTTTTATTGTGGAACAAACAACTAAAATGTGTCATTTTGAATTCTAGAAAATTGGAATGTGTTACTTCCCCCTAGATTCAAATTGTAGGAAATTTGTGTACCGTTTCATGAAAGCTTTTTTGTGCTTCCTTCCCCCAAGTATAAACATATTTTAAATAATCTCTACTTTTTTTACATGTTTATATTTTTTTGCAACAACCTTTTGCATGTAAAATCATAACATTCAACATCAATATTAATAAAAAAATCAAAAAATGCAAGTTCTCATTTCTCTTACCTTCTCCAAAACTCTCATACTAAATTAGCAAAGCATAATTTATAGCAATTACTAAATGATATATTGTATCTCGATTTTAATGGTTATGGATGTCTACAATATTTCTAGGAAAATATATTTTTCACATTTGTTTAATGATGTTTTCTAATCAAACAATTTTGTAGGCATACATTTTCTTTTACTTGCTTTTGTATATTGAAAACCTCATAGTATGGAGGTAAATAAAAGGGTTCCTTACCCTTGTCATTCGTTGTCCAATTTGATATCATGTCAACTTCTCGAACAACTTTCTGTCACGAGCACAAGATTCATTGAATATGAAATGTATTAATTCCTTTCATTGGGCTCGCTATCGATTGAGAAAACAAAGAGGTAGAACATCTACACCATTGGAGAACAACACTCACTACTTACCTCTTTCCCTCCCTAGAGCTTCTACTTCCACATCCATCCTTCCCTTGGCTAAAATAAATTTTTCATACTTCCATGAAACGATTTTACGTGTTCCCTTTCAACTATTCTCAAGCGCTTCAGGTTCTTCATGTACATCTTCTCCGGAGCCCCGCCACAAACTATATTTCTCTATCATTTAGTGGAAATAGGAAACATCTACTCCAAGCCCATTTCTCTAACTTTCTTACTTAAATTTAATCCTCAACACTTTTCTACAACCCCTTCCACCATCATGTCAATTTCCTTCACCAACACCTATACTTTCTTCTACAAATTCCTTTCCTTTTCCACAAACCCCTACTTTTCCTACCATAAATAAAAACCTCCCCCATCAACTGAATATTCATGTTTCTCGAACTAAGTTTCTTATTTAGAATATCAACGTAAATTTAGAAAAAGAATAGATTTATTGTCGAAAACCCATACTCGTCTAATCAAGTTGGGAAACTACCCCAGTATGAAAACAAAAATGTCCGTCGGTTTTCATGCATACACCGATACAAATCTAAAAGAAATGGACCTCATTTTTCATCATGGAATAATATAGATTCAAGTAGTCTCCCATATATTCTTAGTTATTTAACTCAAGTTGAGGAAATCTTGATTACTCGTATTAATCATATATTGTAATTGACTCAGTGCAAGGGGACAATACAAATATGTAGGTCACACAATAAAATTCCATAAAAGCATCTCCACCATAGCAAAACACTTACCCCATAGGCTTGGAGATTTGGATCTTATTCTTGTAAAACAATTGGTGTCAAATTTACAAAATATGACTTATATGTCAAGCAAATCTCGTGTATATGAAGATTTGAAGTTTAAAATTTCCCACAATCGGTACTATACTGAGATGTTTTGATTTATGGCAATGCTCTCGAGTCCTTTCCTTATTCCTACACATATTTAACATCCTTTTTCAACAAAAATGTACTCAAAATCATGATCTCCATGAACATCCTACATATATGGTTGAACATGACTCTGTAGACATGCTCGACACACGGTCATCCAAAGTATTCTTATTTTGTTCCATCCATCCCTAATTCAAGTACTGAAGAAGAGGAAATTCAACATTTTATTCTTAAGCAAGGAAGAACGACCCCTTTAACTTTGTGATTGCCACAAATTGGGGATCCCCTATAAATGAGTACAACACAAGGATTTTTCTCTATGGAATTTCCAACTTTGTTTCCAAAAGGAAAATGCATGTTAAAACAATCTATAATGAAGGAAAAAAATTTGCATGAATTTTCACTAAATTTTTTTGGTATCAATGCAATTTTTAGGATCCACCCTTGTTTCCCATAATTTTTTCTCAATCTTATTGTGTTGCAGGAGCCGGTGACCACCACATTATTATGAAGAAGAATATTGATTCTCGCACACAACTAACTATGTAGGATATGTGCGAAGGATGCAAGAGTTTTTCACAAATGGCATGTCGAGACGATTTGATGTGGTTCAGAACAAACCTCTAAGGGAATCAATCATTTTGAGAAAAAAATAGAGCTAAAATTTCAGACGTGATCAAATAATTGGGCTTGCAAAATTTATTCTTCACTTTGAGCTCTGCAAAAACCGAATGGCTAGACCTTCACAACATCATGCTCTGCACTTGCCCCATAGAACCTTGTGCCACTCAACAATAGACTATTCTCAACATTATTTGTTAACCACACCAAGTTTCTATGTACTTTCATAATAGATTAACAATTTTCGGTGAGGATTTCTTGGAAAAATCTCAGTTTGAAAGACTATTTGTACGAGGTAATTAAATCATCTTATCAAATATTTCTTTACTTTACCCTTGAAAAATTTCTAACATATGAAAAATCCATCAGATATTAATGACAAGAAAGAGGATTCACACATGTCCAAGGATTCTTTTGGCTTGACAATTCTCCTAACATTGAAACTCTTGATTTGACAGACAACACATCCATGGAGGCCACAAGGAAATAATTTGATTCTTTTTTGTCTACGTGGAATCAATACATGTCTCTAATAGGCATGAATTTGTACATCGGTCCATTGAAGATTACCCTTTCCTAATGGATACAACATAGATTCTTTCATGTTCCCGAGTTGTAGACCTTGAAGAGATGTTGAAGCAAGTGTAGCGTCACATGAAATTCTCGTAGTAGACATGTCTACGAAAAACACAACCGACTTGCAATGTTGTTACAATTCCCCTTGGGAGACTCACTCTAATTCTTCCTTACTTGTTGATAAATATGGAACATTTAAATACCTTCCTACATGGAACGATGAATGGCTAAACATTCATAATTAAACTATGATATCAATTTGGAGAGCCAATGTTAAGTAATAGCGATTACTTTCTCACCATTATATTATAAAATGAATTGCAAAATATGCATCAAAGGCTGAGAAATGATTAAAAACATACAATCATATTATTTCCATAATTGCAAGATATGTCGATCCCGATTTTCCCGCACAAATTTCAATATGCAATATGTTATTATACAACATAATTGAACATGACATAAGTTCCCAGGAAACATGCAATATGTTGCAAAAATTGTCGTTGGTTTTATACAATCGTTCCTCTATTTCCTTAAATGCGGGAAAAAATATTCTTGAAAATTATCGAATCTGAGTTACAATTAGAGGATACGAGTACTTTTATTAATTCCTATGAGACAATGCCCCCAAATATGGAAACCTTTTCTCTCATTGAACAAACCCAAGATGGGACTTATAGCCAACATCATAGAGGTAATAAATGGAAAAAATGAACATTGCAAGCAATTGTTTGGGCTTACCCAAGATTATCCCAAGAACCAAGCTAGATTTGACCTCCTTTGAACTCTTTTATTGTTTAAAAATATTTTTATACAAGTTTTTCCATTCTATTTTCATAGATATTGGCACCACTACAGAAAATATTATATTTAAGTGGACTTTGTTTAAGAAGAATTACAAATTGTGGCATATCCATCGTTCTATTCTGTTTTTCGAAGAATTGTCGATACATATGGATATTTTAGCATCCCTCTAACCACAATGAACATCATTAAGATGAATGGTACTTCCTTTCATAGTTTCACCCTATTCAAAGCATTTGAAATCAAAGGCTACATTTTTGGGGCATCGTGACTTTAATAATCAACATAATTGGAACTTATGCATGACATTTCTATTTCTTTGTAGGAAATAAACCCTTACATTATAAATTGCAAAGAAACATTACATGTATGGATTAGCTTTGTGTATCCTCTACAACAACTATTGAAAATTTCTCACCTAGTCAAATACTAACATCTACGCACTAAATGAAAGCCCTAGTATTTCTATTTCACCAATATTAATAGTTTCCTTTGTAGAGTAGGACACTAGGCTTTGTGGATAGTTAAAGCCCACACCATTTTGATTAACGTTGCCTATGATTTCCTCTATATATTTTAGGAATTGGAACATGCACTAGATTATGTGGATCCCAACATGGGCCAATGTATTTTTCAAAGTTAATGACAACAAATAAAGGCAAGTATGGAGGCACAAAGGAACTATATGTCAACTATGTTCCTGTTGAGACATTTACAAGTGTGTTCAAGGAAACAATTTGTAAAATCTATGAAAATGGGGTAAAAACACTCAAGAGGCACCAAAGCTTTAAACAAATAGTTCAATGGGCCACAATACAAGAGATAAACAAGGATTCATTACTTTACATGCATTAATCTTGAAGTAAATAAACAAATCCATTTATCCTCTACTCTTGAAAGCTTTACAAATGAAACTAGTTAGCTTGTAAGCAATCAAATTATGATTGTGAGAATGGAAACTCTCCATTAATGGTTAAAGAGCCACATGGTTTCTTCCATTTACTCAAACTTGAATGGAAATATCAAAGCAAAAGCAATATTAGATCAATATGAAAAATGAAGAAATATCTAATCCTAACAATAATACTATAGTTTGGCCTAGAGAGGGGAAGTGTTCTTAGGAAATAACAGGGGGGTCTAGTCCAATTTATAGTTTTTGGTTTCCAAATATGAAAAGGTTTGGGTGAATGTGGGACAAAAGGATAGTCCAAAAGTCACTTTTTGGCTTAGAAAAGGTCAAAACATGATTAGGACTAGTTAAACTAGGTTAGGCTAGTTAATCTTGTTTAGAGAGGAATTAGAGGTTTAAGAGGGTTTCGAGAGGTCTAATAAATCTAATAAAATGGATTGATAGTCTAGGAAGTTATTAGAAATGGCTTAGAAGGGAATAAGAAGATGGTTTAGCGGTAGGGAGGCTATAATAGCCTTCTTAATTGATTATAAGAGGAATACGATCAAAAGGAATGTCGTAAGTGGGGATTTAGATAGGTTTAATTGATGGTGTGTCGTCAATTTGCAAAGAGTGAGATAGTTAGTGAAATATTAGGAATAATAGTTCTTCGAGAAAACTATAGGTGTTTACATTTTCCCCTCTTTGGGTGGCGTAAGCTACTCTACTTCAAAGAAAGTAGAAAAACACGAACGACTACAAATTTTGAAGGAGTGGAAGAAAAATTAGAAGGGTGAAGGATGCCCCCTCAAGTGTTGATAGGGAGATGAAAGATGATGAGGCTAGAATATGCCCAATTAATGTATAATATATGATCTCATCTTACTCTCCTTTTTATTAAGTTTGATTGCATTTTGTGACTTTTATTTGATCTGATATGAGTTAGGATGTAATTGTCTATCTTTTGATTGATTGTGATTCTAATGTTTAAAAGCTCTGAAATTCCTGATGAAGTGTGTGTTTGAAATTTAGTTTTGTAATAAAGCAAGTCTAATCAGTCGAAGAAATGAAGTATGTAGCATTCAGTATGTTTTTGGTAGCATCTGTTCCAACAAAGCTTAGTTCGAAACTCCATTACACAGTCATCATCTAGTTCTGGAACTCTAGTATTTAGTTCTAGAATTTTTAGACTTAGATCCGAAAATATCACGGTTTTGATCCTTTATGATTTCCTATAGTTCGGAACTTCTCGAAGTTCTAGAACTGATGGAAGTTTATCTATTCTAACCATATCCAGATATTTTACATCAACGAACCTTTCAATCAAGAAAAGATGAGAAGATTTCGAGCACAAATCCAAGGATAGTTATCTTACAACTGTCTAATCAGCCACAATCTAACTCAACATCTATTCTAGGCATGATTCGATTTCATCAGAATCATAGAGACAACTATGATTGTAAATGTATATACAAGAAAACCTGTAATAGATAAATATATAATGAAATAGAGATAGAACATAGAAGATAGATATAGAATAAGTACACAGATCCAGTACATTTTGTAATATTGAATGTTTTATCAATAAATAGCCATTCCTGTTTGAGAGAATTCTAAGTTGTTAAATCTTGATTCAAGGAAGAGCAAGGGCCCACTCCCCGAGGACCGGGATATTCATCGATTTGGTATTTATATTTTCTAAGCAAATAGTTTAGATCTGTTAATTTTGTATTGCTTTTAATTCTTCTAGTTAAACTCTATTGTATACTTGTTCTTGCAGGTGTCTAGATAGATTCTTATTTTTCTTGCAATCATTTTCAAGCATTCTAAGTTGTGTGTGTTTATTTCCATTCTACAAAGTGTGTTTCCTTTCAAAAAAGTTTTCATAGTATGATTTAAATAAGGTTTTACCAAGAATTCCTTAAGACATTGAAAAGATCCCCCAAAAAATACAAAAACAACTACAGTCAACTACTAGATCAATAGGATTACTCTTGTTGCATATAGCTTTAGACACACCCCTAGTTTGATATGACATCAACAAGAAGTTGATTAAATGAAGGGAATAATGACACCCATCATTTTTGGTGCCGTTGTTGGGGATACACTAGTTGGAATTTTCTAATTAAGTGTTAGCAAGAGCAACAATCATACATCTAGTAGTTGAAGGATCTTCCCTACTATATCATAAAATATATGAGTAGACTAAGAGACTCAAAGGGTAGATTCCTCCCAAGAAAATCTTCACAAGAATTCATAACATCCTCTAGTCCAAATAGGAAATTGATCAAGAATTGGAAGCACCATCATCCCCTGTCATACAAGAAACAAAATTTCCACCTTTAGAATTCTTAGATCAGTCACCTAAAGGAAGTAGAACTTTTAGGAAAAGGATTATTACTCAAGATCCATTTAGGGTGAGTTTTAATTATCAATTGAGTATTCAACCTCTTAATCTTGATTTTTCACCTTCCCCAAGGCATACCACATACCACATCGATTGGGAGGAAAATTCAGAAAATATTTTTAAAATGGCACGAGAAGTTGAAAGAGTACCTAATAGGACCTTTACTTATCCAATCCAATTGGGAGATGATGATACATCAATGAAAAATATCTCACCTGCACATTTACCCACATTTAGAGGGATGTCATCTGAAGATCTGACCAATTTTTGTTTTAGTTTAAGGTACTATGTCAGACCTATGACTACGAAACGGATAATAAATAACTCAAGTTGTTTCCATCCACTCTGAAGGATGCAGTAATGAGGTGGTTCATGGGATTACCATCTAACTCTATTACCACTTGGGCACAAATGGAGACTACCTTCCTAGACAAATACTAGGATTATTGTAGAGGAGAAATAGGAAGAATTCTTCAAAATCAAGATGGAGGAAGATGAAAATATAGAAGACTATTTAGACAGATTCCTCTTTGTGAGAAAAATGTGTTGATTTGTACTTGAGAGGAGTCAAGTAAAACCATTTTTATTAAAGGTTTGGATGATGAATCTAGGAAAGCCCTTAACTTGATAGAAGGTGGAGACATTGATCGAGTTAATAATGAATGAAATTAAGGATATTTGTAGAAGCTATTCCCGAACAAGGGCGGACCTAAAAAGGAAAATCGGTGAAAAGTCCAATCCGAGATATGAACAAACTAATGGATGAGTTAGCAAACTTTAAAACAGACATTTTAGTTCAATTAAACTCTACTATGGATGGATTACAAGATAAAGCAAATGCCAAAACTAAAACATTGGCTATACATAGCACTAATGCTTGTTTTCTACTTCTAGTCATAAAGAATCATAATCAAATCCAAATCAGAATCAGAATCAACATGCCATCATGGGATCCCTTGCACATAATTCACAAACCGAGAATGTATTCTAAACATAAATACCAACACAGCCAGTAGAAAACCCAAGAAATAAACAAACAACTCCTGTTTATGGAACAGAACCAGAAAAATCAGTTAATTTACATGTCATGGATTGTAAGGATATTCAAACTAGATTTGGGAAAATCATTATCAGTCCCCCGTTATAATCAACTTGAAATGAAAGAAGAAAAGGAAATCCCTAATCTTGTTGCTCCAAAAGAGGATATAGAAAGAAAAGAAAATGAGCCAGATAGCAACACTATTGAGACTCCATTTCCAAAGAGATTTAAAGAAGCTATAGAAACCAAGGAGTCTGAATTGGTATAGGAACTAAGGAAATTGAATATTGAAATACCAATTTATTACAGTAATTAAGGACATTCCAGAATTGAACAAATTAATCAAAATGTTATGTTTGAAAAATCCTGGAAGGAAGAAACAGTACCCAAAGACTATCAAAGTAGATGGGAAACTTGCTAATTTATTAGAAGGAAAACTTTTACTTCCCAAAGACGAAGATCCTGGAAGTCATGTTATTTCTATCTCTATAGGTAATAAGGATATACATAACGTTTTGGTAGATTTGGGAGTGGCTATCAATGTAATGACAATGGACACTTTGAAAACATTACCACTAACGGGTATAAAACCTACTAATACCATATTGTAGATGGTAGACCAGTATGTTGCAAAACTAGAAGGGATTATTGAAGACATGGCGGTTATGGTGGAGTCATGGGAATATCAAGTTGACTTCCTTATACTGCAGCTAAAAGGTAAAACATTGGGTTATCCCATTATTTTGGGTAGACCATGGTTAGCTTTACTGATTGTTTCCTTGATTGATTGCGAGTCGGGTGATATGACAATCTCAAATAGTAAGAACTCTAAACAAATTTTCTTATATCCTTCTACGCACACCTTTTATTGACAATCAAGAACAATTGTGGGTGGATTCTCCTAATACTAATAAGCAAAATTTGTCTTCTTTGGCTATGATCACATTACGAGAATCATGTAAGAGAAGTAGAAGAGATGATTAATCCACCATTGGATGAGCACCATCGTCCTCGAAGCAATCAAAAATAGTTCCAAAACATGCGACTATAGTTTTGGAACCTCGACTATAGTTCGAGAACCTACGAATTTAGTTCCGGAACCACCACATGAAGTTCCGGAACCACGACAACAATAGTTCTCTTTTATTGTAAATAATTTCGCTCTAGAGGAATGATATTTCTCGTGGGGAGAGGAAGAATTAGTAGCTTCAGTTTGAAGTACATCGGGAGTGGTGAAGAATCTCTAGAAAGTAGCAGGTGATGAAGAGTTTGACTGCAAAGAGATAAGTATCATAATTCTCATTCTTGTCCTTTTCCAGTATTCTATCTCAAGGAACTTTTGGAGATGTTTCTACATACCATATGTTGTTACCACATGCATGTCTACTAAATACTTTAATGGAACCCTTTCAACAAATCGAGTTCATAACACATTGGAACCAAGCATGTTGAGATTCAACTAGGTAAAACTTTGAACATTAACAAATGATTAAAGGATGAAGAAGAAGGTAAATTATTTGATGTTTTAAAAAATCATACTAAATTTTTGCTTGGGATTAAAAATACATGAAGGAATTCACCCAAGTATCTTCACTCATCACATCTATACTAAAAAATGTTAAACCAGTTAAGCGACCTCGATAAGGATTAACCCGACCTTAAGGGATAGAGTCAACCAAGAAATTGAAAAACTATTACAAGTAGGTTTTATCTACCCTATCTCGAGATAGTCATTGGGTATCTCCTCTTGTAATTGTTCCTAAAAATAATGGAAAATGGAGAATATGTGTTTACTATAGGGAGTGAACAAAGCCAAACTGAGAGATTATTTTCCCTTACCATTCATAGATCAAGTCCTAGACAACCTTTCAGGTAAACAATACTTTTCCTTCTTGGATGGCTTTAGTGGATACAATCAAATCAGAGTTGTTGTTGAAGATCAGGACAAAACTACATTTACATGTCCATGGGGTACCTTTGCCTATAGGGTGTTACCATTTGGCTTATGCAATGCTCCTACAACTTTCCAGAGAGTTGTACTTGCAATCTTTGTTGATCTAACAAATGATTGTGTTGAGGTATATATGGATGACTTCACTGTACATGGAGATACATTTGATGATGCTTTGAGAAATCTAGATAGAGTGTTAACAAGATGTGAACAACACAATCTATCTCTTAGTGATGAAAAGTGTTTAATGATGGTTGATGAGGGGATTGTATTAGGACACCATATTTCAAAAAGAGGAATTCAGGTTGATCAAAAAAAAATTAGGATCATTTCATATTTACCTATTCCTCAGGACCCCCATAGATATCAAGTCATTTTTAGGGCATCTTTGGTACTATAGGTGCTTTATAAAAGATTTGATAAAATTGTTGCCCCCATGTTTAATTTGCTAACCAAGGACTGTGAATTTCTTTGGGATGAAAAGTGTCAATCGCATGGTTTTGAAGAAATTAAATAAAAATTAATCACTACCCCAATATTGAGAGGACCTAATTGGGAAAAGCCATTTCATATTCAAAAAGATGCTTAAAATAATTCCATTGGTGTAGTTTTAGGACATAAATATGAAGAAGGAAAAATGTATGTTATTAATTATGTTAGTAAGAATCTTAGTCCCACTTGAAAATAATTTCTTCTTTGTGATTTATGCAATCAATAAATTCTTACATTACACTACAAGTTTTAAGATATTTGTATATAGATCATTCAGCAATTAAATATTTAATGAACAAACCGGTGGTTGGAGAATAAATAATTAGATGGTTATTAATTTTGCAAGAATTTGATATTATCATTATGGACAATCCATGTAAATATAATGTGGTAGCTAATTTTTTATCAAGACTAACTACTACGGGAGGGGAGCAAGATCCATCAAGGATAATTTCCAAATGAACAACTATTTTTATCTCAAAGTAAGTACACCATGATTTTATGATATGGCAAATTATCTTTACAACAGGGAAGTTTCCTCATTTCACTAAGAAACAAATAAAGAATTTAATCAAAACCAATTGCACAATTTAAATGGTTAAATGGAATGCTATTTAAATGTGGTTTTGATTTTGTTTTGCTAAGTGTGTAAGAGAAGATGAAATTTGTGACATCCTCGAGCATGTCATGATGAACCAAGTGGAGGACACTATTCGGTGAAAAGAACAACTCATAAGATACTTGCACTTTTTTATTATTGGCCATCTCTGTATAAGGATGTGAAGAGATATATCAAGCGATGATCCTTGTTAAAGGATGGGACAACCAACTTTCACCAATGAAATGTCTCTTCACCTCAAGTAGTGATTGAACCATTTGAGAGATGGGGATTGTATTTTTTGGTCCCTTTAATCCTCCTTCACAAGGAAAGGAATATATTCTTGTGTGTATCTTGACTATGTGACAAAGTGGGCGAAGTGCGAGGCATTGACAAATGCCATTGAAGAAGTAGTTGTTGATTTCCTTTGGAGCAGGAATTATGGTAAAGTTTGGAGCATCGAGGAGCATAGTTTCATATCGGGGACCACAATTTATGTCTAATATTATCCAAGCTTTCACCATGTACTACCAAATCAATCATAGGAATTCATCTCCTTATCTCCCACATCAAAGGGACAAGCTAAAGTAACAAACAGAGAATTGAAAAACATCCTTACCAAAACAATTGAAGGTGGGAGAAAACATCCTTACCAAAATGGTTTTAAGCAATCAAATGGAATGCGAACATATAACCCCACTTTTGAAGAATGAATTTTGTAAAGGGACTTACAAACAAGTAATTTTGGGGAAATGATGAAGCGAGAATATGCTCGATTAATGTATAATATATCATCTCATATTACTCTCTTTTTTATTAAGTTTGATTGCATTTTGTGACATTTATTTGATTTGATATGAGTTAGGATGTAATTTTCGTATTTTGATTGATTATGATTCTAATGTTTAAAAGCTCTTAAATTCCTGACAAGGTGTGTGTTTGAAATTCGGTTTGTAATAAAGCGAGTCTAATCGAGTTGAAGAAATGAATTATGTAGTCTTAGCATGTTTTCGGTAACATCTGTTCTCCAACATAGCTTAGTTACGGAACTTCCAAGCTAGTTCCTAAACTCCATTACAAAGTCATAATCTAGTTCCATAACTTTCGAGACTTAGTTCCTGAACTCCATTATTTAGTTCGAAATTTTGGACTTAATTCCGGAGCTCCTAGGTATAGCTCTGGAACTCTCATGGTTTTGATCCTTAATGATTTCCTATGGTTCTGGAACTTCTCTAAAGTTCTGGAACCGATGGAATTTTATCTATTCTAACCACATCCAGATATTTTGCATCAACAACCCTTTCAATCAGGAAAGGATGAGAAGATTTCTGAACGCAGATCTAGGGATAGTTATCTTACAGTTGTCTAATCAGCCACAATTTGACTCAGCATCTATTCTGGGCACGATTCGATTTCATCATAATCATAGAGATAACTATGATTGTAAATGTATATAAAATCATACCTGTAGCAGATAAATATATAATGAAATAGAGATAGAACAGAGAAGATAGATATAGAATAAGTACATAGATCCAGTACGTTTTGTAATACTGAATGTTTTATCAATAAATATCCATTCATGTTTGACATAATTCTAAGTTGTTAAATCCTGATTCAAGGAGGAGCAAGGGCCCACTCCCCTAAGGACCAAGATATTCGTCTATTTGGTATTTATATTTCCTAAGCAAATAGTTTAGATCACATTAATTACATATCGCTTTAAATTCTTCTAGTTAAACTCTATTGTATTCTTGTTCCAGCGAGTGTCTAGATAGATATTTGTTGTTCTTCCAATCATTTTCAAGAATTATAAGGTGTGTGTGTTTATTTCCAAAAGAAAGTGTTTTTACTTTCGAAGAAGAAAGTGTGTTTATTTCAAAAACAAGTCTGTTTATTTCCATTCTGCAAAGTGTGTTTCCTTTCAACGCAAAGCTTTCAGTGTGTTTCCTTTCAACAAAGTTTTCATAGTATGATTTAAATAAGGTTTTACCAAGAAGTCCTTAAGACATTGAAAATATCCCTAGAAAATACAAAAACAACTACTAGATCAATAGGATTACTCTTGTTGCATATAGCTTTAGACACACCTCTGGTTTGATATGACATCAACAAGAAGTTGATTAAATTAAGGGAATAATGACACCCATCAAAAGAGGTCGATCGATGATTGAAGCGATGATAGAAAGAGAACAAAAGAAATATTAGTTTGAAGAAGAAAGAGGAGATGGGAGAAAATAAAAAGGGATATATATTGAGCTATCTATGATATTGCTTTACATAAGACAATGTTTGTTACATCATATTGTTAAGAATCTTCATCATTGGTCCTTATTAAAATATAAGCATACGATAAAGGTGTGGAATGACATTAAAATCCATAATACAAAGCTTCATCCATTTTTGAAACTGCAAACTCCATGCAACATATAAAATTTAATGCAATACAAGAAGTAAACAAGCTGATCTAACAGGGAAATAAGTACAAACACACACACACACACACACACACACACACACACGAAACATTGAAGATAGTTGCACAAATATTTTCTTATGGATCTGAAGTCCCAAATTTCTATGATAAGCGAAAAGGGTAGAAATTTTTTTCCCCAAGTAATTTGTACATGTGAGGAAAGAATGGAGGAAACTTGGGTCCTATGGAAAATCACCATGCACGATGAAACATGCACCGGGAAATTCATTGTGCCCCAGTATGGACGATGTAAGAAATGTAGCTCTTATAAATGTTTGTAGATCTGGATGATCCATGAGTGATTGTTTTAGAACATGTGAAAATTATGGCGGGATACGAGATGAGTGGCATCGAGAGACACAAATTTCAATTATGTATGATTTGTTTACCAATTTTTTGGTTTTTTTTCAATTTTGGATGATTTTATAATTTTTAAATTTTTAATCAGTCAGAAGAATTTAGGAAATGGAAAAGTATTAAAAAGAATTTTATGATTTTAAACGTTTACCTTGGGGTCGCACCAGTAGGAGTATGGATGGAGGGTTGATAGGCCCAGAGGGCGGGATGAATTTTTAAGTGTCAATTACGGCCGGTCTTACTTACTAACAATTTCCTCCATGATCCGTACAAGAGTTTTATTGGTGGCTTCAACTTATCCATTACCTTGAGGGTAATAGGGGGTGGACCACTTCATTTGGATTTGGAAGCATTGACATAATGTTTTTATTGTCTTGTTTTTGAAATACTTACTATTATTATGACAATGGCGGAAGGGATGCCATAACGGAAGATGAGGTGATTCATAATGAATTTGGAAATTTGTGCACCAGTGATGTAAGTGAGAGGCACAATCTCTACTAATTTAGTAAAGTATTTCATGGCGGTGATAATGTGCCTATGGCCATCTAAAGAGGTAGGATGGAGATTCCCTATGATATCCAGGCCCCATATAGAAAATGGCCAAGGAGTTTCATGGGATGCAAATGCTGTGCTAGTGTGTGTATTAAGTTACCATACTTCGACAGAGTTGACACTTCTTGACGAAGTTACAATAATTTGATTCCATGGTAGGCCAATAATAGCCCACTCTCAAGAGTTTTGTATCCAGAGTCATGCCACTAGTATGCACTCCACCAATGCCACCATGAAATTTTTAATAGTATGGATAGACTCGGTGACATCCAAATAGCATAGCAGATTATGGTCATAGCCACGACAATAGAGGATGCATCCTAGGAGGGTGTAATGGGCTATACGGTGGATAAGAGATTTTTTCTCAGTATGGGTAATGTTTGGGGAAACGTGCCATCTTGTAGGTAGTTGAATATGGTATTATACCAAGGTGATAAAGGACCAACAACTTCACATGCCAAACAAGATTCTAGCATGTCATATGTGGGCACTCGTAAATGCTCTACAAAGAATGACATTTTATTCTCCTAAGGTGGAATGCATAAGAGAGACCCAATTGTAGCCATAACATCCACATATCTATTGTGTGATCTTGGTTGTTGTTCAAAAACAATATGCACAAAATACTCCTTCAAGGTCTCAACCAATTTCTTATATGGAATGAGCTTCTCATCTTTGACCTTATACTCATCATTAACTTGTTTAATGATTAGTTGGGAGTCACCAATGACTCATAGCTGTCGGATATTCCAAGTGATAGCTAACTTAAGGCCAAAAATGAGTGCCTCATACTCTGTAATGTTATTAGTACATGGGAATCCCAAATGAAATGCTTGTGGAATAACCTCTCTGTGAGGGTGATGAGCACCACACCATCTCTCGATCCATGAAAAGTAAATGATCCATCAAAGTGGACTTGCCACACGATGGAATCTTCAATATACATCATGGATTCATCTGGCAGATCTAGACACAATGGTTCCATTCTAGGTAAGGGAGCTTGTGCCAACCGATTTGCTAATACTGTCCTTTCAAAAATTTCTAATTTATGAACTCAATATCAAATTCACTAAAAATAATGATCCAATTATCCATTCATCATTTTAACGGGGTGTTTCGATAAGAGGTACTTGAGATGGTCAATTTTGGATATTAATTTGGTCTTGTTATTAAGGAGGTAATGATGTAATTTTTGAAAGTTAAAGACGACTGCTAGGAAGGCCTTTTCAATATGGGGATAGTTAAACTCATAGACAGGTAAAGGTGTGGCTAAGATAATAAACCACCCTTTCTCTGTGGTCAAGGTCATATTGGGCAAGCAGTGCACCAATAACAAATTGGGTGGCTGAAATATATAGTAGGAGGGTTTCGCTAGGGTAGGCGGCATGAGAACAAGTGGGTTGACAAGGTATTGTTTAAGTAATTCAAATGCCTTTTGACAATATGGTCCCCAATTGAATGTAACATCCTTCTTTAATAGATGTGTAAATGGATGAAACTTATCCATAAGATGTGAGATAAAATGGTGGATTGCCTAGATTTTCCTTGTAAACTTCTTAGTTGTTTGAGATTTGTAGGTGGAGGAATTTCTATGATAGTTGCAACCTTTGCAGGATCCACCTCTATCCCTCTTTGTGAGACAATAAAACCCAAAATTTTCCCGATAGGGCGTCGAAGACACACTTTATGGGATTCAATATGACCTTAAAATCACGGAGATGCTAGAAAATATGTCTCAACACTTCAAGGTGCTCTCCTCTAGTTTTGGATTTTGCTAAGATGTCATTGACGTAGTCTTCCATGATGTCATTCATCATGTCATGAAATATCACTATCATTTCATGTTGATAGGTGGTCCTGACATTCTTGTGTCCAAAGGGCATGACCTTATAAAAAAATTACCCCATGGGGTGATAAAAGTTGTCTTATGTTGATCTTCGTGTGTTATCCTAATTTGGTTGTATCCTGAGAAGCCATCCATTAAGGATAAAATTTCATATCTAGTGGTGGAGTCGACAATCATATCAATATTAGGCAGAGGGAAATCATCTTTGGGACATGCTTTATTGATGTCACAGAATTTGGTGCACATTCTAATACCAACTAGCTTCTTCCCACAGGAATATATTGGATATCCAATCTGAATGGTCAATGGGTTTAATAAAATAAGCTGTTAATAACTTCTCTGGTTCTTCCTTAACAAGTAGTGTAACCTTTGGATGCATCTTTCTCAATTTCTACTTGATGGGTTTAGCATCTGGGTACACCATAAGGTTTTGCACTACAAACTTCGGGTCTAAACCTGACATATCTACGTATGACCACACAAATAATCTCCATATTCTCGTAACAAGGCTATGAAAATATTATGTTCTTGGGCTGAGAGTGAAGCTCCTAGCTTTATCATTCGAGGCTCCTCTTCTAAACCAATGTTAATGTTAATCATCTCTTCAACAAGAATTTTAGAAGCATCTTCCATATATGTCGGATCAAGGGGAAGAGTAAGATCAACCTCAATAGGATGGATGAGATCATTTTTATAAGGATATTCCACCTTTTACATGACTTCTTCATTCGATTGTTCACTAATGTCTCAAATATTTTTCACCGGGATAATTATGTTTGTTCTTCTTGCAAGGGTTCTCTCAAGTACTTTTGTTTTTTTATGACCTTTTTACTCAAACATCCACACATTTCTGCTTATTCTCCAAAGTATGCACAAACATCTAGTTTGATAGCAAAACCTTTCTTATGATTCCCACTTAGAATAGAATCCCTAAGTCCCATGAATTCTGCAAATGCCTCATCATTCTAAAGTAAATAGATTGGCATGTGAAATTTTTGATCCCAATCTAAAATTTCGGGTATACTAGGGTTATTTAGTGATTAGATAGGGTATCGATTCGGACAAGGTAAAAACAACTGAATTAGGGAATAGGTTAGTGGAGGCAAAATTCTCGTATATGTTATGTTGGGAATTTGCATCACTATCTGAATGAGAAGAGCCATCCTCATGTTCTGAAGAAGTGGCCTCTACCTTGGAAGGTGGATAATCATGAGGCATGATCCTAAGGTTTTTTTTGTTTGATTTAAAATGAGGAATAGGTATGGGTTCTAACCTTCCTTGTTCATTAATGCCACATCCAACTCCATTATAGCACATGATATATATCATGCGGTGGCCTTTAATATACTACAGAGCTTGATGAAATGATACCATGGTACCTTCAAGTATTCTCCTAGTGGGATCCTCTAACATCTTTTCCTCAGATAGGAGACCACTATGAAAAAAAAATTCCAATGGTTCAAGGCATATTTCTCTAGTGATCTTAAATTGGAAGTATGGTTTTCCACATGTCCTAGGGGAAACCGAAAGGTCGACATTAATAAGGCCTGTTGTAGAATAAATTGATCATCTGGACCATACTTTGTAGACGTTGCTTCCCATGATGTGAAGGGATTAACCAATGATGGGAAGTTATGATTACAAGGAGTGAGTGCATTTATACATATATGTTCCTTCATAGCCTCTGTTTGCAAGGGAACAACAATATCCACTTAAGGGCATTCATATGCCACACATGAAAATTTTGCAGTGCTCTATAATGTGTGAATGGCTCTGGATCACTTGGAATGGTGATTATCTGTCCTCCATGGAACAACTTTATACATTGATGAAAAGTGGAGGGAATGGCCTGCATGACATGGATCCATGGGTGCCCTAAGAGCATGTTCTACACAAGATCCAAATCAAGGATATGGAACTTTGTAAAATGGCATGTTGGTTCTACCTCCATTGGAACTACTACATTACCTTCGATTCTCATTCTTCATTATCATAGGATGTAATGGTAATGGTCTTAGCCCCTAGATCTTTGTCTAAATGGCCTAGTTGCTTAACCAAACTTGATGTGCAAATATTTAGACAAGATCTTCCGTCCACAAGAACTCTCTTAATTTTACGACAAGTAACAACTACCTCTATATATAAGCCTAGGTTATGCTATGGTTCATTACGCAGGATTGCAGTGTGATCAAAAGTGATATGATCGTTAGAATATAGGTATGCAGCTATTGCTTGCAAGTGTGTGGGATCTACTTCTATGGAAAATCTTGAGCTCAAAGCATTTTATACAATATGTTCTTGTGGGTAGTAGAGATCTTAAGAAGATTTAGGATTGAAATTCTTGTTATTGCTTTTTCCAATTGTTCTATTAAGTTCTAGTGGCCTTCTGAGGAATGGGTAAGGGATCAAGTATTACCCAGGGCAGCACATTTCATTCCTACAACACAACTTTTTACAAAGATCCTAATGGTATTTACGTGTTCATCTAGACGAATGGATACAACCTATAAGGGATTCAAAGGGTTTATCACTTCCCAAATAAGTCAAGGGATTCATTACATGTTTGTCCGTGATTTGACTTCTTATTATTTTTATCTCCATGGCTAGGAAAGGGTTCTTTGAATATACCCATTTTCTCATTAGGATCTTGTCCTAAGTCAAATGGTGAATCTACAATGATCTTACCCTATTCAATGAGGTCTTCGATATAATTATGCAATCTTAGGAATCTATTAGTTTTATGTCCTTTGACACGATGGAAATCACAATATTCATGTTCGTTAAGCTAACTTGGTTTAGGGAATCTTATGTATACGATCGTCACCATGTTCATGGTGTCTACCTATTTAAGTATAGTAGATAGTGATTCAGTCAGAGGTATGAACGTGTGTTTTGTAGGTGCCTTTGGGCGAGGTCCTTATGAGAGTTTTAAAAGCGAGACCGGTTTGTACGGCTTAGACTCTCTTGGAGCCTATAATGCCATCACCAATGACATTCTTGTTCTTATTAGAGAACTTTTGTTTATCGTGGATTTTTTTGTGTTTGTCCTTTATAATGGGTTTGAGTGTCCCTTTTCTACAAAATCCTTTTCAATTTAAGCTGCATTTTTCTATAACCTCTTGAAGTTAGAGCTGCGGTGAATTTATTAGAGTAGGGATTTACCTTAGCTCATGTTCACCTAGGTACTTTATTTACCTTTATTGTATTTATCCTCACCCACTTATGTGTGTAGATATTTCTTTTTATTTATTTAGATATTAGGGGATATTATCTAGTTGTTAGGTATAGTTCTTTCCTTGATTTATGGTATTGACTAGATCCTTGATGTTTAGTTCTTTCCTAAATATATGGTCATGACTAGTTATTTGATGACTAGTTCTTTCCTTGATTTATGGTTTGATCTAGGACCTTGACTGGTTGTTAGATTGGTATACCTTGCCTATATAAACAAGGTCCATTTTTATTGTATTTCATTGAGTTCCATAATAATATATGATATTGATTCTCATTTGTTTGCAAAGGTTTTATGTAAAGTTATTCTAGTGAATTGATTTCATCTTATTGATTGTGGTGTTTGATTAGCATCTAAGTTCTTGGCTTGGTAGGATCTGGTTATTATTCTTTTTATAGTATCAAAGCGGAGATTTTTATTAACATACGTTTGTAAGTTTCATTTTGAAATTTTTTTGTATATTCATATATTTAAGATTTACTTGTATTTTATTGTTGCATGCATTTTTATGCAAAACAAAGCCTTCTATTGGAACCAAAAGGTGGCAAAACCCTAAGATTGGTTGTAAACTCGACCATTTACGGAGGAAGTCATTTTTATTTTTTTTTCTTGTTGCGAGAGAAATGCATAGGTTCACCTCACGATTTGTGTCAATGAGAAAGAAAACCCATAAAAGTAAGTTCTCGAGTTTTTCAAGATCGAACTAGTTTTTTTCTTCTATGTTGTAGCATTCTCGGTTCGCGTGTAGCAAACTATTTCGAAATATGTTTATTTTCTTTTTGGTTTGTGATTCCTACTAGTAGGTGCTTAACTCCAGCCCCATTTAATTTTGTTTGTGTGATAAAGGCAAGAGCATTTTATTCTATTTTAGTGGCAACTAAAATAAATAGTAGAGCATAATATTGAAAAGTTTGTATCTTTTGATCAGTAACTCAATTTTGAGTGTCGTTTTTTGTAAAAGTGCTTGTTTTTTTGTGCTCTTTCCATTGGAAATATTTATTTTGAGAATTACACTATAATTATAACGTGTCATATTGTAACACACACTTATTATAAAGTGTCAAAATCTAGGGGGGCTCTTATTGCATTACTTGGGGGTCTTGTTACATTGCTTGGTTCTTACATTTCTTTTGGTAATTCTTTTATGATGGAATATTTATCTACTTTTGTAGTAGATCACGTTGAGTCATTAACAATACATAATTACCACACATGAAAACTAAGAATGGAAACAATAATTAAGTGGAAAGGATTATGGGCTTTAACTTCTTCAAATAACTAATATTCACTAAATAATATGAAAAATTTTAGTACCAAAGTGTAAACTTGATGAATGTATGGGTTTGATAGGAACTTATGTAAGTGATAGTTTTTGTTTCATTTAGAAAAATGTGACTCTCCTTTCAAAATATGGGATAAATTGAAGGATTTATTTAGTAAGGTGTATCATATGAGAGCCATGCGAACTTGAAATTGAGATCACCTCTCTTAATCTTGAAGATTTTCTAAAAATTATAGACTATCTTACCAAGTTCAAGCATTTGTTGTCACGATTGAAGGGGAGTGGAAGAGATTAGAAAGATGAAGAGTGTGTTTACTTGATTCTATACAAGTTGAGAGGACCATTTCAAATATTTTCTTCTACCTTTTTTTCTAACATGGATGTCTTAGGTAACACATTCAAAATTCTTAACTTAGAAACATTTTGTGAAAGACTTACTAGGAAGAATCTAAATTTTCTCACCTTGAGTCTTCCACCTCTCGAAAGAATTAGTTGCATCTAATCCTAAAGGCAAGGGAAAACCAAAAAGTAAAATAAAATCGTCCCTTCTCCATCTCAAAGTGTTCTTAAACCCAAACAAAAAAACTCTAAACCCAAGGAATCTTCTAAATCCAAGAATAAGTCTAGCTTTTCATGCTCTTTTTGTGGGGTAGTGGTCATGAAGAACATATGTGTTATAAAGGAATGCAAGCCTTAGAGGATGTAGTCAAGAAACATAAAATTTCTATCTCCACTCCACCTCCTTCTAATCTGCATGTCAAAACACTTAATGTTGTTGAGAGATTTCGAGTCACCACTTGCAGATAGGTTGGGTTATAGATTATGGTGTTTCTCATCACATGACTTCTTTAAGGAGTATTTTGTTTCTCTAGGTTGGAGATTCTTCCTTTATTTTTGTTTATGAGGGTAAAGGTGATATACACTTTGATGGTGGAATTATCCAAGATGCACTTTGTATGTTTCTAACATTACCACAAATTTACTTTTTGTATATCAAATTTTTAGTCAGTCAAGGAAAAATAGTGAATTTTACACCACATGGGGCAGAAGTACAAACATTTTTAGAGCTTCATTCACTTGTTTCTCAAGGTATTATTGATCATATTTCTAGACTATATCACTTTGAGGGTTTTTAATGACACTTCCTCTATAGGGAAAAGATTGGTTTCTCATGCAAATTCAATATAGTAAGCTTTGGCATGAAATATTTGGATATCTCAATTATAGATATTTGAAGGAGTTGACCACTCATGATATGGTAGATGCTCTTTCTAGAGTTTCTTGTATTGAGGGAGTTTTCTCTAAATGTGCATTAAGGAAAAACACTAAGATCCATTTCTTAAGAATTTGTCTAAGAGATTTTCTTCACCACTTGAGTTTGTGCATAATGACTTGATAGTTTTTCTACCCACTCTTTCAATGGAGCTAAGTATGCACTTACCTTTATTGATAATTTCTTGAGGTGTATTTGGGTTTATTTTCTCAAGTACAAATGTAATGTTTTATCACACTTCAAATTCTTTAATGTTTTGGTTGAGAATTTTTTTTTCTAGTTGCATAAGTAACCTTCACCGATAATGGAGGGGATTAATTCAGCAATGATTTTTCTAATTTTTGGCAACTTAAGGCATTATTCACCAAAATTTTGTTCCTCATACTCTACAAAAGAATGGATTAATAGAACAAAAGAATAGAAATTTGAAGAAAATAGCTAGTTTTATGATACATTCTAGAGATTTACCTCCTATTTTTGGATAGAAGCGATTAATTATGCTAACTACATTCGAGAATCACACACCACATAGAGCACTTGAGAATTTGACTCCGAGATGAATCTTGGTCCTACAATAAGTGAGATGTCTCATTTTTTTGAGTCTTTGGGAGCCATTCTTGGGCATTTTGCCAAGAAGAAAATAAAAGCTTGTAAGAATAATAAACCCTTGATCTTTGTAGGGTATTATGAAGACATGAGAATTTATCGAATTTTAGATCATGATACTCATGAATTTCTTTTTCAACACATGTTCAGTTTGATGAGCACTTCATTCCTCATATTTCTTCATCTTCTTCCATTCCTCCTTCATCTCGTCATGAGGATCCTTTCTTTGAGGAGGTTTATGAGGAGCTTATAGATGTCGTTGAGGATCATATTCCCACCGATGTTGTCACTATGTCTAATTGGGCTCGTCTACTAGATTTTTGAGGAAGCACCTTTCATACAAGATCTTCCACCCAATAGGCATCATCACACACATTCTACAAGTTTTAAAAAAATTAGGCATTTTTGATGATCCACATTCCTTTTCAAAGGCTCATGGGATACAAGAGTGGGATGATATGATGGCGGCTAAGTATTATTCTTTGATGAAGAATCATACTTGAGATTTGGTATCTCTTTCTAAAGGAATAAATATGGTTAGGTATTGTTGGAACATAATGATTAAGTGGTCTAGCCAAACCTTAATGTATATGGGTCCATCACTAATATATATGTTACTATTTAATAATATAAAATATTTATATATCTATTATTAAATATGTTAACCTAGGTATATACTTTAGGTTAAATATTTAATATCATGAAATGATTATATTTCTAATATTAAATATTATAAACCTAGGTGTATGTGTCAACCATTTTAGGTTGAAAAGGTGGTTCGGGAGACATACCTGATCACCTTATATAAAAAGGACTTTAGGTCCTTATTTGATATATTCAGGAAATATATCAAAGGTGTGTAAATCAAGTGATTTGGTTTTACCCTTGCTAAATAGGGTTTCAAAGGAGGAGGTGATCGTTTGGATGTAAAATAAGTTCTCTGAAGTAAAAGGTTATTTTCATAGTGGTTTTTACCCTATTGGGGATTTCCACTATAAATACTATGTCACATGTGTTATTTATTTCCTGTAAGTATTTTTTATTTACTTATGTTATAATGTAATCTTTATTTAAATATTTATTATAACATTCCGTAATATGTAAGTTGATTAAATTTGTATTTATTAGAATCCTCAAATTCTATCTTTTGGAAATAGTGTTCTATCTCGATTTTGATCCTTTTTTGTTACATCTACATAGTTATATCAAGTTGTTGAACCCTTTTTGTAGAATAGTCCTTTAAAACTATTTACCAATAATAATAAAAAACATGGTAACGCAGAAGCGAGGTAAATTAAATAAATTAAGATAAAATATTTTGTATTTATTTATTTAATTTTTACGACTTTTTTGAACCAACCCAAAAGGGTATTTAAAAGTATCTAGTCCCCTTCTTTTTTTCTCTAATTTATTTTGGCATTATATTTGTGCAATTAAAATCTCGGTAAAAATTTTATGATTTTTCAATTTTAAATCCCTAATTTTGGAAAGGAAATGTAATATGATATGATTCTTAATTTCATTTAGATTTTGTAAATTATATGGAATTAATGTTTGTTTGGAGATTGATGTGTGCACATGTGAAAGGGGCTTCAAATATTTACCTGCGTGAAAGTCACATACAAAAAAAGAAATGATTTATTACTATATGAAATAATTTTCATGTTTTCTATAATTTCAAATGTTTGCAGGTTAAATATTTCGGAAGGTAAATTCATACCCGTGTTCTTTGGTCCCCTCTAAAAGGATTTGATTTGAAAAACTATAGTTTATAGTTAATCTATAACTATATCCTATATAATTTGAAAACTATATTATTATTTTTAAATAAATATATAGAGAATATAGAATAGGGTTTATATAATAATTTATATAAACATCATATTAAGATTATATGGAATTAAGGGAAGAGTCAATAGACCATATTTTAAGCCTAAGTTTAAATTATATTTAAACTTAACTTATAAATCTATGTATATATAGTTTTTTTTTTTTAAAAAACAAACCTAAGTTTGAATCATATTTTATATATATGGTTATTTTAAACCGCTTAAAATATAAATTTTATTAGATTTGGTTTATATATGTTTTAAAAAAATCAAAGTGCTTACTTTTAGTAAGGGGGCCCATGTTTATTTCTTGGCCATAAAGGGATTTTTTTTAAATCTTAATACTTATTAAAAAAACTAACATGTGTCCCTAACCATTTATATTATCCATGTAAGGGGGTGGCCCCATTCATTTAGATCTTATAGTTTATAAAATTATATAAATAAACATATTTAAAACTTTTTTTTATTTAAAAGTGGGAGTGGAGAAAAAAATGAGATAATATCTCAAGTATAAATGTGGAACTCTCAAGTATAAATAGATAATTAAAAAAAGGGGCTAGTTTATTAGTGGCCCACGTGAAATGTGGTAAATATTTATTAAAATATTGGTAGTTATAGCCACATAAAAGTTTTAAAAAATTTAGCTTGCAGGAATTATATAAAATATTTTGTAATATTTCCATACTTTTAAATGTGTGTGAGATAAAATTAAGAGTAAATGAAGGGAGGAGACAAAGTTCATGAAAAAAGGGATTTCAATTTATTTCATTGGTCGGATGAAATTACTTGTTCCCTCTGTAAAATATGCAGGTTAATCTATACTCTCATAAATCTACTTGCACTTAGTAAAATTATTTTAACCTAGTCTATGTCCTTTAAACCCCTTTAATAAGAGTTATGTGTTTTTAATATAAAAACAATATACTTAGTTTATTATTTTTATGAACTATATGTTGTTTTTATTTTCATTCTATAAATTATATACATTTTTTTAATAAATAAATGTATATATTTTTATATTACACATTATAATAGGCTATTATAATGTGTTAAAATATAACCTCCCTAATATTATACGAAAGAAGAAATTCTAGAATTTCACATTTTGAAATACACAAGTTTTGGCTTCATTAAATTTGATGGTCAAATGATCGTCATGGTAGACCAAACATAAGACAATATGACGGTCATTTAGACATCAAATTTAAGCTCGTATGTTCTAGGAAAATTTAATTGTGTTAAAATTGACAATCAAATGATCATCACGGTAGAGACCAAAAAAAATCATTATGATGGTCATTTAGATGTCAAATTTAAGTTGGCCAAATTTTTGTCTACATTATTTTTTTCAGAAATTTGTTGTTATGCATTCTTAGGGTTCTCTTTTTCACTTCTATATGGTTGGAAATATTTTTATATAAATCTGGGGTATAATGCAGAGCCCTTTATAATGCGGGTTATTATTTTGATCATGGGAGGTTAATTAGTATGCATTGTAATGACAAATTAGTTATGATCAAATAGTTTCTTTAGATCTGATTTTATTAAAAGTGTTGTTTTTATCGATAAATATGTATCTAACTCTGTGGTACATTGTATATTATAATGGGGTGTGTTTTACAGGTTTAGGAAAATAATGACGTCCAACTATTTCTATCTTTAAAACTTAGATCTGAATGAAACCAACTACAACATTTGGGTCAAAATAGAATTTATGGCGAGGAAACTCTGGACGATTGTTTCTGGATCTGAGGTTGCTCCCACTGGTTGTCAAGCAACTATAGATAACATGAATGCATTCTTGCAATGAATGTAAGATGCTCTTTCTATGATTTTATGTATGTGAATGATGAGTACCTTCACACATTGGTAATATCGAACATCCGAAAGAGGTATGGATACAACTAAAATCTATGAATGAAGGATACTTGATATATCAAGGATAGTAATGAGAGTATAATAGTTGAAGGAATTCAAAGAAATGATCTATATATTTTTATTATTTATCTTCTACATCTTTTTTATATCTTATAGTTTGAATAATTCAAAACTATGGCATGAAAGATTAGGACATATTGATTATCGAAGCTTATATGAAATGTATATATAAAGTCTAGTGAAAGGTTTACATGTGTTGTCCTCTTTTCTTGAAGTTACTTCATTAAATATTTCTAAATGATGGTTGTAACTCTGATTTAGTAAATGGTCATGATGATGTTTTAATGATATAGATGTTTTTACAAACTTTTATCTTCCTAGATAAGAAATTAAATTAGACTCAATCTATGTTAGAAAACTCAAATCCTATTAACCTTAGGAAAATGACCAAAAGTCATCATATGTACCATACATTAATTACCTTGTATGAATCTAAGCCGTGAAGTATTATAGGGTCTAGGTAGATATACAAAGTAAAATATAATGGTGATGGTAGTATTAACAAACATAAAGCTAAACTTATTGCTAGAAGTTTCACTTAGAAACTTGGTATTGATTATGTTGAGACATTTCATGTAGCTAAAATGAGTACTGTTAAGGCCTTATTTGCAATTGTTGCTCAATTTGGGTGGGAAATCCAAAAAATGGATAAGAAAAATACCTTTTTGAATTATGATTTAGAAAAAAAACTTTACATGTTTCAACCTAAAGGATTTGAAGAAACTGGTAAAGAAAACTATATTTGTAAGTTGAGAAATCCTTGTATAGTTTAAAACAAGTTCTTAGAGCTTAGTATGCGAAAAAAATTTCCTTCTTTAAACTGTTACGTTTTGTTAATTATTTGTCTAATTTAGTGTCCCTCTCATTCGTTTACCTGCTTAGGTAACCTGGGGCACGTTTACGTCACCATCTATCCCCTTGGGATATTATCCAATTTGTGATTTAATCACTTACTCTAAATTTAATTCATCCCATCATATCTTGCCCATGAGTGATTAAATATTAAATATTTAATTACGCTTCTTCCCATGCATCTTAATCACTTATCCACCCCAAATTTATTCTATCTATGTATCGCATCTATTTTTAATCTTCCATAAGCGGGATATTTTCCCGTAGTCGGGATAAGTCTTATCTTTCTCGAATCAATCAATTTGGCCATCTCGGGAGTCTTTTCCGCGATCGGCGCCGACCCATATGGTCGGCGCCGATTTTCTAGGAGCGGCGCCGATTATAAAAGCAAGTCCAGAACTCAGTTCTAGGGACGGAAGAGACCAAAGAGACCGAAAAGAGATCAAAAGAGATCACGAGAGAGCGAAAAAAGGAAGCACTTACGCACGAGAGAGAGGCGAGAGAGATACGGGGTGTGAGAAAGAGATCTTTTTAGCATCAATTGTCTCGAGTTAGGACGGATCTGTCCAAATCAATCCCTGAGAGGAGCACCGTTACTCTGTCCTGTCACGACCATCTATCATCTGGTGACTCTGTTCCGATATCTACGCCACTTGGCACATCCAATGAGACCACATTCACCTTCCAATTCCCGAATCTTGTCGCACATTCACTGGTTGATTGATCATCTCCGATCGGCGCCCGATCTTATCGATCGGCGCGATCCTCTTGATCGGCGCCCGACCCGGTCTCAATCGACGCCGATTCTACCCAGTCGACGCCGATCTCTCTGCAGATAGGTAAAAGGATACAGGTAACACAAATCCAGCATTTATTTCATAGTTCCCTGTTTTCTGTACTTTCTGTCTGCTGTTTAGATTCTTATTACTGCAATCAGAAAATCTAGTCTTTATTTACATCTTTTATCATGTATGCTTCTTTTCTTAATTGAAAACGTGGACTGACATCCGCCGAGGAAGCTTATCGCTTCTCGGACCCGCTTCTCGGGCAGTCCACTTAAATATCTTTTAACGTGGTCTTTTTCTGTCAAGCATCGGTGTTTTGCAGATTATTCGGATCTATTGTGCGAATTGCTCGTGTGCGCCCGTCTTGTCTACATCGGCTTCCTCATCCGTCTACATCTTCGGATCTTATCCATCAGGTATCGATTTTATTGGAGTTTTTCAGGGTTTTTGTGTTTAGTTTGGTGCATTAACTTGGACAGGTAACAAGCGCGAAATTCTTGATCTACATTCTGGCACGCCCGGTGGGACCCGAACCAAAGTCCCTTATTGGTAAGTTCATTTCTTTTCTAGTTTTGAACTTTGTTCCTTTTCTTCACTGATTTCTATCGAGTCTATTTGAGCATTTACATTTCATCATTTCAATCTTGCTTTTAGGCGAAATCATTATCTTGAAATTTTTCTATTTCCTTAAAATAGAAATTTTTCGTTTCGCCATTATCTGGATGTATCTTTCCGGATCTTGTTTGTTGTTTGCTTGATCTTTTCTTGCGGAGCACTTTGCTTGTTCGTGGGATTGTTCGAGGGGAAGAGCTCAACAACGCGCTTTTTGAAGTCCACACACCTTGGAGAGCTAAACCTACAGGTATTCCTCTTTTTCGGTGTTTTCTCCTTTTTAGGATTTCTTTGTTGGTTGTCTATCACATCCAAACACTTCAGTTTTTGGTGCTTAAAAAGAACCTAATCGCATTTGGGGAAAGAATCTGTTTGGCTTGTTTTCATCGAAATCAAACACTTCATTTTTAAGTGCTTAAAAAGAACATTTTCCTTTGTCATTGCTACATGCTTTTCACCTAGTTTTAAATAGGCTGGAAAAATTGATCAAAATCGGTAGTGACACTATTTGATTTTTATTTTTCACCCTTGCACACAAAGCCAAAATCACTAGGTATAAAGCATCTAAACAAAACTCCTTCCCTGGCCTCGCTTTACTTGGAAGTGATATCGAGAGGAAGAGCCTCACAGCGGTACTCGGGCATGCGCTATAAATTCACGAAAGATTTTGGTATATATTGGCAAAGCACCCGACTCCCTTATCGCAGCGGTGTGTGAAGTGCGGGGGTAGGCCCCTATATCAAGCCACGTACCGGTCTTTTACTGAAGTGCCTTCGGGACTCCTCACCAAACATTACCCAAACCATCCTTAGTTTGGCTATCTGAGTAGTTCCTGTTCTAAAAAGCCTTCCCTAACATTTTCTTTTTTTTAAAAGCATCAAAATTTAAAGGAGATAATCACTTGCGCTGCTTGAATTGTTTGTGCATTAGTTAGGACAATCTTCTTTCTTGCTTGTTTATGGCGGTTATCACCCGGTCACAATCTAGGAAAATGGCCCAACGGGTTCCTTCTTCCTCAGAAATCACCACCGCGTGGATGTTTGGCACCCCTCAATCTTCCTCGGGACCATTTGTTAGTTGGTTCCCGTCATGATCGTATAATCCCTTCTATCAGGCAACCAAAGCGCCTCCATCACGTCCAGCTTCTCCTAGTCCCTCCGAGATATCATCTGGCTCGGAGTATGTTCCTCGCGGGGATCCTGAATTTCAGGCTTTCCTCGATCGCAATCCAATAGCCCTCATGGACTACCTAGTACACAAGTCGATCCAAATATCGGCCAAGACCCACCCGATCCGACAGTGTGCGATTATCCTCGTGGATCATCCCAGGCCTTTTTAGAGCAGTTTGCACCATCTCTCTTGCCTCGAGCCACGGAGAAGGGCGAGGCCCCTATGCCTCCCTTTTCTCTTCCACCTACCATGTCGACTAGTTCTCAATTAGTCTTACCTATCCCTAACACACATGATTACCTCGAATATTCCACACCCATTTAAGAGAGGTCTTACGCCTGGCATATAATGAATGAATGCGTCTGCACACCCACACATTGCCGTCAATTCGTCTATGCCCTCCATCGTGTCCCAAGGTCAGTATCACTTCATGAGCCAACCCCCTCCGAATAGTCAGTTGGCTCCTACTTCTCATCCTCTAGGGGGTTTTTCTTCTAATATTCCAGCAACTGTGACCTTCGCCCATCAGCTAACATCGGCACCCTTAATACCTAACCCGGTAGTAGAAGGCCCCTTTCAGGTCTTGTTCCCCAACATGTCCAATCCAACCAACACCCACGTTCCTCAATCTGTCCCGATCCAATCAACAAACATAGGAGTCCACCAATCACAAGCTCCACCCGTCACCCAACCCTCATTTTCTCATCCACTCATTATCTCACAGCCTACCTATACGCAAGCTACTTCACAACAAATACCCCACCAAGTGTCACCCAGAACCCCTGGTTATTCCTCTTACCACCCCACCAATCAACAGATAAATCCCCCATTGACACCTCACCAACATCCACCATCTACTTCTTATGTGCCTCCTCCCCAATCCGACGTAGTTCAAATTCTCTTCAAGAAAATTGCAGACTTGGAAGCCTCCACAAAAGGAGCCCGTCCTTCATACTCCTTTGAAGAAGTGTGCAATGAACCCATTCATCCTTCGGTGGCTTTTAAGCCTTATCCTCCCCAATGGGAACTTCCCAAATTCTCAAAATTTCATAGTCGGGAAGACCCCCAACAACATCTGCGAGCATTCAAACATGCTTGCTACCTCATCGTCCAGGATCAGGAACTCATGCTCCGTACCTTTCCTATGTCTCTAGCGGGTCCCGCTTTGGACTGGTACAATAATATTCCTCAACATTCCTTATTTTCTTTCTCTCAATTGGCCCAGATGTTTGTTGAAAACTTTTCAATAAATATTGCGCATAAGATCTCAATTACGAGATCTTTCTGACATTCGCGATTAAACGATGAGTCTATTGCAGACTTTGTCGCTCGTTGGAGAGGGATAATCAACCAATTGTCTTTCTCCCTTCCTCAATCCCAACAGATCGAGTTGTTCACCCGATCTTGTGCTAGTCACATTTCTTCCACGTTAAGGATCCAAACTTTTCATACCTTCGAAGAAGCCTTCACGATGGCACATGAGCTTCGAATCTCGTGCCATTGAACAAGGAAAGCTAAAACTTCGCTCCAAATCTAAACCAGATTTCTCTCGGTTCACCAAACCAAATTCTTTCCCTCCTAAAGATAAGAATCAAGGGTCCACCAATGCTATCGTATTAAAAACATCAAGAACCGATAGTACTCCTAATCAACCACCACGAAGAGACCCTTCATCTGCTCGAAAAGGGGCTTCATCATCTCGATCCTTCGCTCCATTGGGGGAATCATATACCTCCATCTTAGAAAAAATGTTGGAAGTTCGCATGATCGAACTTCCACCCATTAGGGATATTGATGAAAGCCGAGAACGCCCATTCTGGTATAGGGAAAACGATTTCTGTCATTATCACGAGACGAAGGTCATGACATCGAACGATGTCAGACTTTCAAAAATCTTGTCCAAAAATTCATTGACAAAGGCGAGCTCATTCTAGATAACCCAAATGCTCCCCCAAATCAGGCGCTTGATGTTTTTAAACAACCCTTCCCCAATCATGCCCCAAATCATAATTCTTCGGAATCTCAAAAACCAAACACCCACACTATCAACTTCATTTCTACTGAAGAATCCGCTTCTGAAACCACGTCATCTACAAACGCCAGCAATCGAATCAGAACCCTCTTCCACTCCACCAATCACTGGAATTCCTCCATCTTCAGATAACCCACCTTTGAATATTCCTACATTGCTAAGCACGGAGTCATCTCTCTCCGCTCCTTTGTCCGATCTCCCATCCATACCCGAGACAGTGTCTTCCTCATCTGTCTCATCATCAGACATCCTTTCAATGCTCAAGGCAATTACATTCCTTGAGTTTCCACTACTGAACACATCTACTTACATTGCTCCCATTCCCTTCTGACTATGCCCTTGGTGAACATACCTATAATCGTGCCGACTTCGACGGAAGTGTCTTCGACTTTGACTCTTCCTATCTCTTTTCCTACAGTAGTTCCACCCATGATCACTACACCAAAAGTGGTCCCTTCGCAAGGAACTTCTTCATCACTTACTTCTTCCATCACTAATGTTACTTCACCTATTAAGGAAAAATCAAAAGAAGTAGCACCAACATCTATACGCTCGGTTCCTGAACCTAAACCGAGACAACCAAAATCTAACATTATACCATCAGTATCTCCCCATTTGCTTCCTCCGAAAAGGTTACAATCACCTTATGCCGTTGAAGTTGTCACCATCCCTGAAAAAGGGAAGCCCATATTTCGGACCATCAAGACTCTTGGTGCTCTTCCACAAAAATCTCTCTCCACGCCTCATAAACGATTGGATTTGCCCGCTGAGAAGGCGTTTTCTTCTACACACTTATCAAAACCATCGTCTTCTTCTACAACACATTCCTCACCAATACTCCGAAAAATAGACCTACCTACTAAAAAGACGTCACCTCTTCTATCAGGATCATCATCTTCATTACCAAAAACCAAGGCACCCTATGTTCCTCCGATTTACACTTACTTTGGGAGCTTCTTCCTCTTCTAAACCGACATTATCTAAATCATCAGTACATTCGACCAAGCAACCCCCTTTGTCTCCAAAGACCGCAAAATTTGTCACATATCCATCATCTTCAAAATCTATTTTAGGGGCTCCTCCTCCACCAAAGTCAATCATGTCTCACTTGCTCCCATCTCAAGTGCCCAAGACTGCTCCTCCAAATGTCCAAACAAATAAGAGGATTCCTAAACAAACTGTTAAACCTAACATGCAAGTCCTCTTACCTCGGCAGTCGGTTAATGTGAAAGAACCATCTTCATCATCTCTATCCTCCTCTTCATCTACCGGATTCTATACCGAAATCCTTCATCAACTTATCCAATCTTCATCCATAACCCTTCCTCCGATTAAACCTTATAACCCTAAAGGAGTCAAACCTACCTGGTTTAACTCTGATCTGATTTGTGCTTACCACCGTACTCCGGGTCATGATACTGAGGGATGTAAGGCTCTTCAAGCCGTTGTCAAGAACCTTCTAGAAGAAAGTGACCTTTTGCTGGAGGAGGAGGAACAAGTACCTCCTGTCACCTTAGCCTCATTTGAGCCCCAACAATCCACTCAGATCTCTGGTGGTTCCACTCCACTTGATCTTCCACCTTCTCAAATTGACACAATCCATATCGCCACTAGAACCCAACACTATGATAACCCATCTTCATCTTCAGCATCTCGACCACGGGTTGTCATTTCTGCAGCCCCTGAAGGCGTTTCTCCTTCCTCATTAGCCCCACGACCTAAGGTCTCTATTCGTGCTGCACCTCGGGCTCAAGTTCCCGTGTCTGTTGAGGAGAGTGTTATGAAACAACTCACCCAGGCTCCGGTCAAAATGTCTCTTTTTGACCTCATCCAATCCTCTCCACAACATCGCCAGGCTCTAATCGATAATCTGCGTCGCATCGCAGTAAATTCCGATGAGCCCCAGCCCTTCGAGTTGGTTGTTGGACTGAATGGACCATCAACCGCCATTTCTTTCGAGGATTCGGAAGTTCCTCCTCTTTCTTCAGAGGATTTGGAGGCTCCCCTCTTTATCACAGTCCAAATCAATAACACTACCTTAAAACGTGTCATGATCGATAGTGGAGCTGCACTCAACGTCATCTCCTCGCACACGTTTGAGCAACTTAAGTTACCAAAGAATGTAGTGTCTCCCCCGCCTTTCGCCCTTCGATCATTTAACGATCAGCTAGCAGTCACTCTAGGAACTGTGGTCTTACCCATTCGAGTAGGTAAGAAGCTGCTTCATGAACTCTTCTACATTGTCGAAGGAAAATTCCACTATAATATGATCCTTGGACGCTCCTGGATTCGCGCAATGCATTGTGTCCCATCCACCCTCCATCGATGCTTAAAATATCAATATGAGGGCAAAATATATACTCATCCAGGAGATCCTTTTCCTTCCGCACAATGCGACATGACCACAAGATCTGCCCCTTTAAAAGAAAATCCATGTTCTCCTGACGGGGCCTCATCTTCTTCTATACCTGCAACCAAACTACCGGATTTACAAAATCTAGAAGAGACATTGCAGCGTTTCTCACTAGGAGAGCTTCCTCTCTTTTCTTTTGATGCCCATCTCAAACCTAATGAGTATGGTAGACCAGACAAACAACCTGAATATCAACCAGGTCTCGGTCGCATCGTCACCATTGGTCTGCCCAATCAACAGACCAATTTCATCTACGGTGGTCTTGATACGCCTCATTATCGCCCGGATTCTCCTCCTAGAGCCAAACCTTACCTAACAGGGTTTGATTATCTACAGAATCCCACGTTTGCAAAAACTTATCTATATCGATGCGCGTGGAAAGGTTTTGGCCTCGGAAAATATGAACAAGGTATACATGACCTCAAGTCCATTCCTACTCTCATGCCACATCAGAAATTTGGTTTAGGATTTAAACCTCTTTCAAAACCACTTTGTCACTTTATTCTTGATGAGCCTCTTCCTCTTTGAAGAACCACCTTCCCCACTAAATCGAAAGCATCACTTGATGTGGACGATGATATTTCCATCCCACCTAACTTTTTTTTTTTCAATATACCATTTCCTTAGGGCCGTTAGCCTACGAGACTAACAATCGGTCCGCTACATACCATTAATCTTCCACTGAAATAGTTGGAGACGACTCTCCCACTATCAACACTATCCTTTGTGCGGATGATGATTACTGTCCTCACCTATCTGAGGCGGAGGATTCATATCTTCCCAAGACTATTCCTTGACACGTCTGCCCTTCTCAGCGAAGCCCTATCGACCTTAATATAGGGACTTACGAGAGACCCTCGCATCATTAAGGTCGGCCACCTTAATCCACGGGGTTAGGGGACTTTACCGCTTTTCTTTCCAAACATCGTCAAGCCTTTGCTTGGTCATACGAGGATATGCGGGACTCGATCCGATATTGTGGTCCTGATATCGTTACCCTTCCCAACATCAAACCGGTTAAGCAAAAATTGCGTAAGATGCACCCTAGAGTAGCCCTTCTTGTCAAAGAAGAGTTCTGCGCTTGCTCTCGGCTAGCTTCATCGACCCATCGATTATCCATGATGGGTGTCGATGTAGTACCCGATAACTAAGGCTCTTTGGGAAGATTAATTTGTACCGACTTAGGGATCTTAATCTTGCTGTCGAAGGATGATTTTCCTCTTCCTAATATCGACCAACTCGTAGACTTAACTGCGGGTCATGAGATGCTTTCTCTTATGGATGGTTTCTCTGGATATAATCAAATCCTCATCGCACCAGAAGACCAACATAAGACTTCCTTCATAACTCCTTGGGGACCTTTTGTTATCGTGTCATGCCTTTTGGCCTTAAGAACGCGGGAGCACCTATCAACAGCGATGACATACATCTTCCATGATCTCTTACACAAAACTGTGGAGGATTATGTTGACGATCTCCTCGGCAAGTCCAAGCGTCGTCAAGATCATCTTTTCATCCTTGCACCTCTCTTTGAGAGGCTTATCCGCTTCTGTCTTCGTCTAAATCCAGCTAAGTGCGTGTTTGGCGTTCTCACTGGTAAACTTTTAGGTTTTATCATTTCCATCAGGGGTATTGAAGTCGACCCATTAAAAATAAAAGCTATCCTTGAGATGCCTCCTCCTTCCCAACTTGAAGCAACTCCATGAGTCTCGAGGGCGTCTTGATCGGTGCGTCGTTTTATCTCCCATTGTCGGACCGTTGTCAACCTTTTCACCATCTTCTCAGTAAGAATGTTCATTTCGAATGGGATGAGCATTGCCAAAAGGCCTTTGATGATCTCAAAGCTTATCTTCTTTCTCCACCGTGCTTACACCTCCACGCGCGGAGCCTTTCTATCTTTATATCTCTGTGGTGACCATGCTCAGGGAGCCATGATCTCGCATCGGAACACTTGTGGTAAAGAACAAGCTATCTATTACATCGAGTCACACCCTCCATGAGTATGAGACACGTTACTCAGAAAGCTGAAAAACTATGTTGCGCTCTCTTCTTCGCAACTTCTAAGCTTCGTCATTATCTCCTTAATCACAAAAAACTTATATTGTCACAAGTGTCGATCCCTCAAGACAATCCATGCAAAACCTTATCCAATGATCGCATCACTCGTTGGCTTATGCTTATGGTGAGTTTGACCTCGAGTTTATCCCATGAAAAAGGCTATCGAGGTCGGGTTATTGCGGATCAATTAGTGATGCTCCTCTTAGGACACTCAAGACCCCCTTGCTCAATTCCCGATGAGTATATCCAACAAATTGATTTTGGTCTATCTCCATTTAAAGTAAAGCTCTTCTTTGATGGATCCAATGCCCGGCAAGAGGGAGGTGCGGGTTTCGTGATGATTCCTCCTTGGGAATACGCCTATCCCGATTGCACACAAATTGAACTTTGAGTGCACCAATAATATGGTGATCTGAAGCTCTTGTCTTAGGTCTTGAAAATGCCATTAATCTCGCGCTCGTCATATTGACATCTTCGGTGATTACGAACTCATCGTTAATCGAGTCACGGGTGTCTATCGATGCAAGAATGATATCCTTCAAAATATCGTGACATCGTTCTTGCCCACTCGATCTTTCGATAAGTTCACTATCGAAGCCATTCCTCGTCTTTGCCAAATCGATCGATTCGCGGATACCATGGCCTCTTTAGCCTCCCTTATCCGCCTTTTACCGAAGACTCGCGTCTTTATGTGGGTGTCTGCAGCGATTAGATCAACCATCTTATCTTAGGCAACTATCTTGATCCATGCTATCATCCTGACCCATACTCGGGATGAGTGGTATCAATGATTGTTGATTATCTATCTCATTCGATCCTTCCTCCAAATCGACTTCCATGGTAGAAGGTCTTTTGTCCAGCGCGCCCCATTTATACTATCTAGGCGGGATTCTTTACAAACGCGGCTTTGATGGTATTTTGCTTCGATGCCTCAAAACCCATGAATCATCTAAAGCTATCCAGGAGGTCCATGACGGTATCTGTGGTGGACATTTTAGTGGCTTAGCTGTAGCCAAGCGTATTTTACGTTTGGGATATTATTGGCCTTCTCTTAATCAAGATTGTTGTGAATACACTAAGAAGTGCGTCAAGTGTCAGCAACATTCCAATCTCACGCACATCCCTAGTCAGGCTTTGCAACCTGCGGCGGATTTGTGGCCTTTTTGCGATGGGGTCTTGATCTTATTGGTCTTATCAATCCCGTTCTTCACAACGTCATCATTCTATCATTCTTTGCCCTTTGAGTACTTTACTAAGTGGGTAGAAGCTATCCCTCTTTCTTGACAAAGGCTAAGCCCATAGTTGATTTAGTCTATCAACACATCATTTGTCGCTTTGGCGTTCCACACAAGCTAATCACGGATAATGGTAAATCCTTGAAGCGATTTGCAAAATCTACTGCAGCGCTTTCAATATCAAGCTCGAGTTTTCTTCTCCATACTATCCTCGAAGCTAATGGTCAAGCCGAGCGTCAATAAAACTTTGCGTAGTATCCTCGCAAAGGTAACTAGTCGAGCTGGCAGGGATTGGCATTTACATATCCCTTTTGCTCTTTGGGCTTATCGGACTAGCATTCGTACCCCTACTGGTGCTACTCCTTTCTCTCTCGTCTATGGATCTGAGGCTGTCCTTCCTTTGGAAGTCCAAATCCCATCTCTCCGTGTTTCTCTCAGAGAATTTGTCTCCGATGAGGATTATCGTCAAAATCGTCTAGCACAACTTGAATTATTAGATGAGCGGCGTCTTAACGCTCTTGAGCATCATCAAGTCTATCTTGAGCGTGTCAAACGTGCTTACAACAAGCACTTGCAACACCGTGACTTCAAAATTGGTGACCTTGTTCTTAAGGAAAATCAAAATGCCACTACACTCGAAAGGAGTCAACGTGGTAAGTTTGCTCCCAACTGGATGGGCCCCTACATTATCACTCATAAATATGGGTCTGGGGCTTATCGTTTATCTTCTATGGATGGTGTACCTGAAGCGGAACCTCTTAATGCTTTGCATTTACGGCCCTTCTATTGTTAAAATCTATCTTACACAAATCTAGTCGCAACTCAGATCTTTCATCCGTCCTAATAACCAGTCATCTACTTTCGTGGTGATTCGAAATTGTGTGGTTCTCCGCTTATTGCCTCGTTTACCTTAAATATGAGTATCGCGGCTCTACTCATTGCACGTTTCTTTTGGATATGTTCCTCCTCATGGTAGGAATACCTTAATCACCACTTCATCAGTCCCAAGTACTTATCTTAATCGGATCTGCTCGGGGCATGAGTACATGTTCTTCTATGTTCTCTTCCCCTCATCGATCTATCTAGGTCTAAACTCCTTCTTCCAAAAGCTTTCAAAAAAAAAAAAAAAAAAAAAAAAAAAAAAAAAAAAAAAAGAAAAAGATGCTATCCAAAAAGATAGACTGATCCCTCGAAGGACAGCTATCCATATATTATCAAGTGAATCAAAAATTCTAAAAATATAGACCATACCCTCGAAGGATGGCTATCATTCAAATTCAAAATACAGACCGCTCCCTTGAAGGACGGCTGTTTCTCAAAGAAATATTCAAGGCTTCTTGTAATCAATCAGCCTTCCAGTCAGTTTATACACTTGTTAGCATCACTGAAAGACTTCCCGCATCGATCAGTCTTTCCATATCAAGCAAACTTCCCGCATTGATCAGTTTGCTTTTCTGTCAAAATCATGAAGCTGAGATTTAGGACCTTTTGTCGATCATATGGAGAATCCTATTTTCCCACTATGGACATGTATTTTGTCCCTTGTAAGTTCCGACAAGATACTTACTTACTTTCCTTTCCGTTTCTATCCTAGATCTGGTTTGCGACTAGTTAGTGTCAGGTTTATTTTAATCTTATATAGGGCCTTGTATGCTTGGTCTTTCGGTTTCTTATCTGGATTTTATCTATGGTCGGTTGGAAGTCCGACTTATCATTTCCCTTCTTTTCCGAGTGTCTTCTCTTCTAAGTCACGGTTGTTTCCTTTCATCTTTGGCTCTTGCATCCTGTTAAATTGACATTTCACATGTTAATTCAATCACAATTTATCTTCTATCAAAATTCCTCTTATCTATCAAGACATCTATCTTTATTCATTTCTCATTAAAATTACATCTATCTATACATCGAACACATCTATCTATTTATCCATCAAAATAGTTAAAATATGTACATCTAAGGTACATTATATCTAGTCTATATATCACATCCATCAATCTATCCACCAAAATGTACATCCAAGGTACATTATATCTATCCATATCTAATCCAAACATTTAACACATGTACATCCAAGGTACATTATATCTATCTATCAAAGTTATATCCACATCACATATATTTCTATCATCTATCAGTCTATATCTATCCAATCACATCTATTTTATCCACATATCAATCTATCTAATCACATCTATTTCTATCATCTATCAGTCTATACCTATCCAATCACATCTATTTTATCCTCTATCAGTCTATATCTATATCCATCTATCCATGTATATCCAAAATTAAACGCATGAGTACAATTATATGACAAATAACGTGATCAATCTATATATACATGTGTGTTTATACAAAAATGGGTGGCTTCGATCAAGCCATCTATCTGATGCCTTCGATCGAGGCTACATCACTATACAAATACAAAATCTATCAAATCTCTATATGGTAAAATCTGAAGCGTGGAGGACACTATCTCCTCCACCCTCCTCTGCCCCTGGCTGTCTCTCCTGGCCGCCGCCTATCGAGCTCGATGCACCTGCTGCTGGAGGTCTCGGCCCACCCCGATCTCTCCCAGTACTCCCTCCACCCGAGGCTCCGCTCGCCGTCGCCGTCGCTGCTCTCCTCCTCGCCCCGTATCGAGGCACATCTGGGGCATGCTGCGCTAGGGCATCCTCGTAGTATCTCACCTCAGCGAGGAGGCGTGCGTGCTCGGGCTCACGGTGCCGGTGCTCGTAACAATCTTTGCTTTGCTTTGGTCTTCTTTGAGGCTTCTTGCGGCTTCTTTGTGGTACCCCTCTGGTCGTACCACATGTGTGTGCAGGACTACGATGTGGCACCTGTCTCCCCATACTTGGCCCTGAGGGCCTCCCTGTGCCGAAAGTAGCGGTCCCTCTGCTGGATCGCTGTATCTCGCTCCTGGCGAGCGGTGTCTCTCTCCACAATCAGGGCATCCCTCTCCTCCGTCAAAGCCCTGATCTCCTCCAGAGCTACCTGATGTGTCTGTGTGAGGGTGGCATGCTCTCCCTCTAATCTGTCCAGCGTAGCAGCTATGTCCTCCTCATCAGCATCTATAGAGGGCGGGAGATGTCGTGGAAGCTCTGTGTCGTACCATGCTGCGTAGCCCTCATCCACCCCCGCGTCATCATCACTGTCTGCGGAGGGTGGGGCCTCTCTCAATGGGTCTGCCGGGATCAAAATCGGCAAATCCGTCTCTCTGCTATCCCGCCTATACGGCGTGTAGGTGGCCGGTACTGTCTGTACTAGGCCAAACTGTCTCAGTATCCGCATAAACGGGACTCGCTCCCACATATCTGGCCTACGGCCCCTGACCACCCGACTCCGTCTCAATGCTGCCAAGTGGGCGTCCTGACCAGCCCATGTCGGGAATGCCCGGTATGGCCTCCAGATGACCTGATCTGGTGTAAGCGTCCTGAAACGCTCAGAGTACCACTCGGCTGATCTACCTGTATCTCCTGCGGCCATGTCAGCCCGCCATCTCCGAAATCCATAATCAACACCCCCAGCTTGCTTTTTGGCATCGAGGAAGCCGGATGGCCTGATCACCGCTATGTGCTCATATGCCCAGCAATGGAGCACAAAGCTGACATCGATCCCTGTCCTCCGACCAGTGGTGTACATCCATAGCTCATAATATACCTGAGCTATCAGGGCATCGGCAAAGGCAAAAACACATGCATCTTTGCGAGATGTCATGGCTGCTTGATCTAGCGATAGTGATAGGAATCTCCCACCTCCACGAGTGCAGCGGGGCAAAATAGGAGATAGCCATCTGAATCAAGGCTATCCGCTTTGCTCAGGGGCTATCTGCTGTCTTGTGAGGCTATCCTCACTTTGCCCCGATACTATCTCGAGAATCAATGCCTTTCTCTGTGTATAGTCGCACCAGGGCCCTCTGCTGCTGCTCCCGAGGTGTGATCTCGATCGGGTCCCCAGTGATCGGTAATCTGAGGATCCTGAATACATCCTCATGAGTGATCGTCATCTCACCCGTCCTGAACCAAAATGTGCACGTGTGGCTGTCCCACCGTCGCACTAATGCCCGCATGAGCTCCACATCTCGTGGCACTCGTCTATAATATCTGAAACCCCGAGGCAGGGCTAGCTCTAAATCTTTGCCGATCTGCATCATCACATCAGGAAGGATCGTCTCCAATAGCTCAGGGATGGCATCCCTCATATGAAGAGCCTCTCGTGCCTGCATCCACGACATCAAAAACATAATTAGTCTCTTATTTCCCCAAATCTCATCTTCCAAAACCAAAAAAAAAAAAAGAAAGAGAAATATCTTTCAATCGGCGCCGATTTGGTAAAATCGGCGTCGTTCATTTCAGTCGGCGCCGTTTAATACTAATCGACGCCGATCCAAAAACAAATCGACGCCGATTAAACCAATCGGCGCCGACTTCCTGGCCGGATGTAAACCAGTCCCTGGCCTCCCATGCACAAAAAAAACAAACAAAAAAATAATAATAAGAAAAGTGGGTTCAAGAATGACCACTTACCCCAGGTCGTGTCCTCCTGCGCTTCTGTCCGCTCCCAGAGGCTTCCATTGTGTTCAAATCACAAATCTATCTCTCTCTGAATCAATCGTCACGTTGCAAATAAATCGTTTACGTTTTCCGTTCGCATATTTATATGCGTCTGGATTGGTCGGCGCCGATTTTTTTGGTCGACGCCGTTTGTTTTGATCGTCGCCGATTAGTTTGGTCGCCGCCGATTTTCCATATCTTTTTGCCACAGTGTTGATGCTTGGCTTATTGGTCTATCTGATCATTGTGATGTGCTGAATTTTGCCTTTTGACGCATCTTTTAGATATCCTTGTCTATTTCGGGTTTGTTCCCTTTGCGTGGAGCACTCGCTTTTTGTTTGGCCGCTTAGAGTTACGCGGGTCTGTAGGCACTAACGTCGTCTGCACGCTTGCGGACCGTCTGTTGTCCCTACCATGTGTCTCTCTTTAGATCTTGTTTTTTGCGTTCTCCTTACACTCATGGAGTGCAGTAGGCACTAACGTCGTCTCATGAGGCAGAGCTAGTTTTCCCTACCAATGTGAGTTCCTTAGGTTCTTTGCCTTTTTATTTATTTTTGTGTGTCATCATGATCGGATCTACTCCGGACATCCATTTGGGGCATCCTGCGTTTTCATCTACCTCTTTCAAACTCGGGATCGTCATTACATCATCCATCCCATCCCTAGTTTGAGGGGATCACATCATCACAAATTCTTCCCTTCTTCCATCCCTTTGTTTTTGTCTCATAACCTTGCTTATCGCAAGTTACTTGACAAAAAGGGGCAAAATGTAGACACTTAAATTTGGTTACCCAATTTAGTGTCCCTCTCGATCGTTTACTGCTTGGTAACTTTGGGGCACGTTTACGTCACCATTATCCCCTTGGGATATTATCGATTTGTGATTTAATCACTTACTCTAAATTTAATTCATCCCATCATATCTTGCCCATGAGTGATTAAATATTAAATATTTAATTACGCTTCTTCCCATGCATCTTAATCACTTATCCACCCCAAATTTATTCTATCTATGTATCGCATCTATTTTTAATCTTCCATAAGCGGGATATTTTCCCGTAGTCGGGATAAGTCTTATCTTTCTCGAATCAATCAATTTGGCCATCTCGGGAGTCTTTTCCGCGATCGGCGCCGACCCATATGGTCGGCGCCGATTTTCTAGGAGCGGCGCCGATTATAAAAGCAAGTCCAGAACTCAGTTCTAGGGACGGAAGAGACCGAAAGAGACCGAAAAGAGATCACGAACAGGCGAAAAAAGGAAGCACTTACGCACGAACAGAGAGCGAGAGAGATACAGGGTGTGAGAAAGAGATCTTTTTAGCATCGGTTGTCTCGAGTTAGGACGAGATCTGTCCCGAATCAATCCCTGAGAGGAGCACCGTTACTCTGTCCCTGTCACGACCATCTATCATCTGGTGACTCTGTTCCAGTATCTCGCCAACTTCGGCACATCCAGCAGACCACATTCACCTTCCAATTCCCGAATCTTGTCGCACATTCACTGGTTGATTGATCATCTCCGATCGGCGCCCGATCTTATCGATCGGCGCGATCCTCTTGATCGGCGCCCGACCAGTCTCAATCGACGCCGATTCTACCCAGTCGACGCCGATCTCTCTGCAGATAGGTAAAAGGATACAGGTAACACAAATCCAGCATTTATTTCATAGTTCCCTGTTTTCTGTACTTTCTGTCTGCTGTTTAGATTCTTATTACTGCAATCAGAAAATCTAGTCTTTATTTACATCTTTTATCATGTATGCTTCTTTTCTTAATTGAAAACGTGGTGACATCCATGAGGAAGCTTATCGCTTCTCGGACCCTTTCTCGGGCGATCCACTTAAATATCTTTTAACGTGGTCTTTTACACGTCAAGCATCGGTGTTTTGCAGTTATTCGGATCTATTGTGCGAATTGCTCGTGTGCGCCCGTCTTGTCTACATCGTCTACATCGGCTTCCTCATCCGTCTACATCTTCTTGGATCTTATCCATTCTTATATGGATGTTGTGCTTCTAACCATATTGATATTGTGTTTTAAAATATCTGGATATGTTTTCAAGTTTTTGGTGTAGGAACCATTACTCGGAAAAAAATACAATCAACGGTCTCCATTTTTTCTACTAAGGTAGAAGTACAATGGAAGAAGTAAAGAAGACATGTGGTTGCGATGGCTATTGGTAGAGATACACATGGAAGCTAAAGGAATTATTTATCTTCTATATGGTGGTCGAGTTGTATTACTCTTGATTAAGAATCCACTCAACATCAAGGTTAAAAACATTGAGATATATATACGCTTCAATTGTGAGAAGGTGCAAAGTGATGAGATAAATCTCAAGTTCATGTTGAATGAAGAGTATGTTGATGACATCTTCACAAAGTCCCTTAATGCTACAAAGTTTTGTCACTTTCATGAAAATATTGGATTATCAAAGTTGTCATTGATGGAGAGTGTGCATGATAATGTCACCTCTTAATGGAACTTGGTTTTTATAAAAAGACCTTCAGGCATTTATAGAATACCTTCAGGAAAGTATAAAAAGACCTTCAAGCATGTATACCTCCTCGAATTATTTTTTAGAAAGAAGTGTAGAAATATCTTAAAGGCGGTCTTCAGTAAACTCTTTAGTGCTATTGATTTTATTGGTAAACATCTAGTACAAGCATATTGTTAAGGAGATCCTTGGTTGTAAAAGGCTCATATATGCTTGGGTTCAATAACCTTTTATGAGAACATGTGAGAACATGTAAAACTCACAAATCATACTTAGCCATTGATCATGGGATGATCTTTGGGATTCCAAATCTTTTTGTACCAAAAGGTAAATTGAGTATGATGGTGTTATAATTCCTTCAACCGATATGCTAGCCTAAAACCTTTATGGTTTAAGGATTGTAAATCCTGTAGTGTACCACGGATAGATAATCTATTGGCATATGTTATGTTATCCCACTTAACATTAAGGGGGTGTTGGAATATAATGATTAAATGTTCGACCAACCCTTAATGTATATGGGTCTATCACTAATATATAGGTTAATATTTAATAATATGAAATATTTATATTTATATTATTAAATATGCTAACCTAGGTATATACTTTAGGTTAAATATTTAATATCATGAAATGATTATATTTCTAATATTAAATATTATAAACCTAGGTGTATGTGTCAACCATTTTAGGTTGAAAAGGTGGATTGGGAGACTTACTCGATCACCTTATATAAAAAGGACTTTAGGTCCTCATTTGATATATTCAGGAAATATATCAAAGGAGTGCAAATCAAGTGATTTAGTTTTACCCTTGGTAAATAGGGTTTCAAAGGAGGAGGTGATCGTACTGGATGTAAAATAAGTTCTCTTAAGTAAAAGGTTTTTTTCAAAGTGGTTGTTACCCTATTGTGGATTTTCACTATAAATATTGTGTCACTGTGTTATTTATTTCTGTAAGTATTTTTATTTACTTATGTTATGATGTAATTTTTATTTAAATATTTATTATAACATTATGTAATATGTAAGTTGATTAAATCCGTATTTATTAGAATCCTCAAATTCTAACAAGTGTAAGTGGGTATAACGAATCGATATATGTAGCTAATGGGTTCATTGATAAGTATAAGGCTCATCTTGTTGTAAAGGTTTTTCAAAAGTTGAAGGTATTGATTACTCGAGAATTTTGCACCTTTTGCCAAGATGGATTTTGTATGCCTTATACTTGCTATTGTTTCATCACGGAGTGGCCTATATACCGGATGGATGTGAAGAGTGCATTCTTACATGGATATCTACAAGAGGAAATATATATGCAGTGACCTACTAGATTTGTTCGGGATTTTTATCTTTTTGTAGACTTGAAGGTCTTTCTATGGTCTCAAATATGCCCCTCGAGCTTAGTATGAGAAGATGGATTCTTTTCTTCTATCTACTAGTTTTTTTTGTTATCACTATGATCATACAATATATCTAAAACATGTTGGTAAGGATATTGTGATACTTTTCTTGTATGTTGATGATCTCTTACTTACTGCAGTTCTTCTTCACACATTCAAACTATTTAGAGGGCTCTTTCTACATAGTTTGACATGACAGATATTGAGTTATTACATTATTTCCTTGGTTTGTAGATTTCTCAAAAATATTTAGGGATTCATTTAAGTCGCCAAAATTACACCCATGATCTTATTCAACACTTTGTTATGGTTGATTGCAATCCAAGTCCATCTCCTTTTAAATCTAGGGTTACTCTTACTTCTACATGTACCATACCACTTTGCAATCCTACATTTTATAGGAAGTTGGTTAGGAGTCTCATGTACTTGACTCATAATTGCCACTGATATTTCATTTCCAGTATTGCTTGTATCTTGATTTACACATTATCCTCATAGTAGTCACCTTTGGTAGGTTGTTAAAAGGATTTTGCACTATTTGCGGTCACTTCCCTCTTTGTCTAACACTAAACTAGGGGTTATACTCATTTGGTGGATATAAAGATTCAGATTTGGTAAGTTCTAGTAATGATAGGTGTTCCACTTATGGCTATCTTTTTTGTCTTGGTTCTTCTCCGGTTCTTGGGCATGTAAAAATAAATATCCTATTACACTTTCATCTTCAGAGGAAGAGTACGGGGTTTTGTTCAATGATAGTTAGTAGATTCTTTGGCTTTGATAGTTATTAACAGAGTTTGGATTCCTACAGGATTCACGGACTATACTTTGGTGTGACAACTAAAGTGTAATTCACATTTCTCACAACCCAGTTGAGCACCAGCAGACCAAGCATATTGAGATACACATCCACTTCATTTTTCAGCACATTCAGGATGGATTTCTTTTCTTGGAGTACATTCGACTCAGGCGAGGAGTTTCAAACATCTTTATGAAACATTTTTCATCACCTTGCTACCTTGAGCTACGTGGAATGTTTGGGGTTTCAGAATTTTTAGTGGGGGTGTTCGTGAGAACATCTTCCTTCCTATTTTTTCTCTTTCCTTCTAGTAGGATTCTTTTCTTCTTTTGGTTTGATATTTCTTTATGGATATATTGTACATGAGTACCATCGGCCTAGTTGTTGGGATTCATATTGTTGTGACCACTTCTATTTTGGCCCCCACTTTAATTGAGGGGGGGTGTTGGAGTAGGTATTTACCTTAGCTCATGTTCACCTAGGTACTTTATTTACCTTTATTGTATTTATCCTCACCTACTTATGTGTGTGGATATTTATTTTTATTTATTTAGATATTAGGGAGATATTATCTAGTTGTTAGGTATAGTTCTTTCCTTGATCTATGGTATTGACTAGATCCTTGATGTCTAGTTCTTTCATAAATCTATGGTCTTGACTAGTTCTTTGATGACTAGTTCTTTCCTTGATTTAAGGTTAGATTTACGACCTTAATCTTGGTTCTTAAATTTTTATAGTTTGCCTATATAAGCAATACCCATTCTTATTGTATTTCATTGAGTTCCATAATAATATATGATATGATTTCTACTCATTTATTTGCAAAGGTTCTATGTAAAGTTATTCTACAAATTACTTTCATCTTATTGATCATGGTTTTCTATTAGCATCGAGTTCATGGTTTGGTACAATCTGGTTATTATTTTTTTTAGAATTTATAAGTGAGGTTATTTATGGGTTTAAATTAGGGATAAATATACTTACTAACTATTTCTTTGGTAGGACACAAGGGAAATGATTTTTAATCCACGCCATTGCTATAAGAAGCCTACGAAAGTCTTATTAGGTTTGTGTTTAACATTATAAAGGTCGTTCATGGTGATATCATTCTCCATATTGAAAGAGAAATGTCAAACAAACATTTTACTGAATGCGAGGCCATGCCGCGATCAATCCCTTAGGTATATTGAAGAACCATTCTAATGCCTCTACTCCTAGGCTACGAGGAAATAGATGTATCAAGTAGTTATTGCTATAAGCGACTTCCTGAAAAGCCATGTAGAAGTATTTGACATGATTACATGGATCACCTTTACTTTTATACTTTTCAAATTTGGGGATATTGAAATGTTTTAGAAATGGTTGTCATAACATATCCTTATCAAAGGGGTAAGGACATAGCTCTTCATATAATTATTTTCTATTGTGTCCTACGTTTCTCTCTTGTAGAGTAGTAAGCATATTCTTCATCGATTGCAACTCCTATTGAATGATTTGTTCCTTTGTGGGTGATATCAGGTTTGTTCACTTTAGCAACTTTGAAAGTTGTGTCATCATATGGATCTATGTGAAACTCACCTAATTTTGTTTTAAGTATATCCTTATGCACATTCTTACTCGAAGAGCCTAAGTTTTCTAGCTTTTGGCTGAGTTTCGATATCGTATTTTAATTATCTCTTCTTTGATTAAGGGATCATCTTCATTGTCAAACCTAGGAGGTAGTGATTCCTTGTGCTCACATTTAATTTTTGCGTGAATCCTTAAAGTAAGGTCTTTGTGAATCGCTTATTGGTTTTGGTGGGTCATCTTCAACATTTTTGTTATGTTTTCCTGAAGTGGAAGCATACCACTGCATCAAAGGGTTATCCATGTCTATGATGGATTTTATTGGTATCTATTCTATTTTTTGATTAACGAGTTCTAATCACCACTTCACGCTCTTGTGGAAGCTTGATCCTAATTCAAGAAATCTTGTGAGTACTTGGTCTTTGTTATAATAAAGGATCTCGTCAAAGTGAACTAGGTCTAACTTGTGTTGTTCCTCAAAAGAATCAGATTCTTCTCTCGCTATGATCAACCAAAGGTTCTGTGTCTTTGACTTGTGAACATAGATGATCTAAATTTTGTCCCATGAATGGGTATGATGCAAAAATATTTTCTTCTAAGTCACGCTCATCTAGTTTAGATGTCATTTTTGTGATTATAGGAATTACTTAGTATAAGTTTTCACTAGGTTTTCTCTAAATGTATCAATTTATACGAAACCTAAGTGTATGTGATATGAATCATTTTTAAATTCCCACTCTCTCAAAAGATGTCTTAAGTATGAAGAACATGCAAATATGATTGTATTTAGGAATAAGCATGCAAATGTTCTAGTAAATCAGTTTCAACACTCAACTATTTTATAGAATATTATACCTTTAAGTTATGGTTTCAATGATAAGCACAAAATCAGATAGTGATAATACCCTATCAATACCTAGGTCAAGTTGAAATATCAACAAGATCTAAGAACCAAAGTTACATTGACGTGATCTCTCCACGAGATATACTATGACTAGTTCAAATCCGAAAAATATAAGTCTTTGATAATGGAAGTTGCAAATGTGAATAACGTAACAACACTACTGAACATGTTAACTGAAAGAGTTTTTGAGAATCAAATCAAAAACGATGCACCATGAAGTAGTTGCACTCAAATAGAATCATGATAGCTCCAGCGTAATCACAAGGATCGATCAACAATGGAAGAACTTGCTCAACATAAATAAAGCTTACACATAGAGGAAAGACAACGGAGTGTCTTGGCATACTCATAAATTAAAAATGAAAGGGTACATATAGGGTGTTGAGTAACCCTAGTGCATGACACACAAGAAAACCCTAAACCTAACCCATGTGAGATGACCCTCCATATGTGAGTGGAGGACACATAGGATCCCACACACCAACACCCCCTTCATCAAAGCTAGGGTAGCGGCTATGATGAGTCAAATAGAATAAGAAGACACTCCTAAACAACTAAGAAAGATGTGTCAATGGGGCCCAAAACTAAAGGCCTGATAAGGTGCCCATATAAAAACAACATCTTCCTAGAAGAAGAAAAAAAGAACTATATAGCCCGAAGAAGATGAGCAGCTACATAAGACCTCACCCCAAGAAGAGACTGCAAGTGAAGAAAATTCACCTCAGTGAAGGGCTTGGTGAATATATCTACAATCTGATTAGCTATCTAAATGTACTAAATGTCGATGATACCATCATGAATAATCTCTCGTATGAAGTGCATATGGATCTCAATGTGCTTCATCTGTTGATGCTAAACTAGATTTCTACAAATTGAGATAGTGCTCATGTTATCACAATAGATAATGGTAGGCCACCGAAAGTGGATGCCAAACTCTGTCAGAATACCTTGTAGCCAAACATCTTACGTGGCGGGATTAAGCTGCTCCTCTGTATTCGACTTTGTATAAGATATCGTAATTGCATTATGCTTCTTTCTAGACTAACTAACGGGACTTGAACCGGAGAGAAACTATAGCGAGAGGTATTTTCCAATGATCTAAGTCACCAGCCCAATCATAATCGTGAGAACCCAATCAAGTCAATATCACCCATCCATAATAGTCAATGCCATCGAGTATAGGTGCCACGAACATAATGAAGGATCTACTTAGTTACTTTCTAATGTAACTCATGTGGCTCTTGCATGAATCTGGACACGATCCCAACAACATAAGATAAATCTGGTTGAGTGTGAGTCAAGTAAATCAAGCTCCCCACTAACTGTCGATAAAGGGTACCATCAACCAAGGGAGTAGAGCAATCAGAAACCAACTTAACCCCGGAAAGAAAAGGAGTAGGAGAAGACTTGCAATCAAACATCTGAAAACAAGCAAGCAAGTCAAGAGCATACTTAGGTTATGAAATCAAAATTCCTGAGTCAAATTGTGAAATATGGATCCCAAGAAAGTAATGAAGCAGACCTAAGTCAGTCATGGAAAACATGTTGGCCAAGACAATCTTCACGAGAATCAATTATGGAGGAAGAGTAGCTGTGATCAACAATTCATCAACATATAGAACAAGGATGAGTATGGAGTCATCTTGTCATAGAATATAAACATTTAGATCAGAGTGACACTAGTAAACCTTGATGTAAGTAAAAAGGAGTCCATCTTGGCATACCAAGCCCAAGGGGCTTGTTTAAGGCCATAAAGAGACTTCTTTAACTTACAAACAAGGGAGGGATCATGGACATAACCTGGAGGTTGTTCCATGTAGATATCTTCCTCTAGGTCACCATGAAGGAAGGCACTCTTAATGTCCATTTGATGGAATTTCCATTTGTTTGTTGTGGAAATGGAAAGGGTCAGTCGAATAGAAGTCATCTTCGCAACCCAGGAGAAAAGGTTTTAGTATAATCAACCCCAGCTATATGGGAGAAACCCTTATATAATAATCATGCTTTAAACTTTTTGACGTCTCCATCTACTCCATACTTTGTTTGGAACACCCACTTACACCGAACGATTTTTCTTCCTTTCGAAAGAGGGGTGAGATCCCAAGTATCATTCTTCGTGAGAGAGAAATACTCCTCATCCATGGTAGAATCCCACTCAGAGATACTAGAAGCCTTCCGGAAAGACTTTGGATCATAAGCAGAGGTGAAGAAAGAGTGGGGTCCAATGAAATATGATTGAGTACATCTCATATCTGAAGTATCTCCAATTAAATCTCCGAACTTTACAAAGTTTTCCTAGCCCAAAGAGGACCAGGAGGATCAGGCTCAGATTCGGAAGATTCTTCACTTGAGTGAGAAGGGAAATATTCCTCATCATCACTAATGTTAGAATCAGAAGACTCAAAGGTCTTATGGTTGGGAGGATCAGGAAGATAATCACACTCAACAACATCATCATCTGATGAGTCAGAATCCAAATCGGTGGTGAAGAACCTTAATAAGTAGAGAAGTAGAAGTGGAAGAAGACTCATCAAACTTAACACTTCTCTCAATATAAAGCTCATGATAAGTAGGATTCAACAATTGATATCCCTTCATGCCATCAGGATACCCTACAAAGATACAAGGTTTGGATTGTGGTTGTAATGCCTTTTGTTTCTTCTTTGGAATCGATCCATAGCCTTGAATTCGAAGACTCGAAAGTGCTCAACATCAAGCTTGCATCCAAACCAAGATTCAAAGGGTGTCATCCCTATTAATGCCTTGTGTGCATCTTGGTTCTAAATTTAATTAGCACAATTCACTGTTTCATCCCAATCTTTGTGGAGGAAGATATTTCGAGTGAATCATAAAAGTGGTCATCTCCTTAAGAGTACGGTTCTTTCTTTCTGCGACTCCATTCTCGTGAAGGGATATAAGCAATTGTATTCTACAAGGAGATCCCTTGAGAAGTACAGAAATCCATGAACATATTATTTACATATTCACCTCCATTGTCAGTTTGAAGAACCTTAATAGACCGTTCTGCCTATTTTTCAGCAAGATCCTAATCCTGGAAATGTTCAAATACTTTAGACTTAAGCTTAAGAAAATATACCCAAGTATATCACAAATAATCATCAATGAAGGTGATTACATAAAGATCTCTGGTAAAAGAAGGAGATGGAAATGGACCAAAAATATTGTTGTGAACAAGATCCAAGGGATGAGTAGCTCTCTACTATTTTCCTTTGTCAAATTTCTTTTAAAGATGCTTTCCAAGTACAACCCTCACAAATAGCCTTAGAGAACTTGATGCAGGGTAACCCATTGACCATTTGTTTTGGCTCAATTTTTCAAGGTAGTAATAATTTATATGTCCAAAATGCTCATGCCATAGCTTAATAACCTCATTTGCATGAGTGAGCAAGGTAGTGGGCATAGAATCAGAAGTAAAGTTGGAAAAGGTATACAACCGTGAACTGTGATCCGCCTTTCCCTCAGCCATTGTAGTGTCATCGTTAAGCTCATGAATAATCACCGAGTTAGGACCAAATTCAACTTGCATTCCTTCACCAAAGTGATTAATTTGGTAAACCAATAGGATATTGGTAGAGAGATCAGGAACACTCAACACTTATTTGAATGTTCCCCCATCCATCTCTATTGATCCACTACGAAACCAACACTATCGTGTCATTACCCATCGTAATTTGGGACATACCACAAGGCTCGATGTTGGAGAGCTCAACATGTGAAGAATCCATATGGTGTGAGGCACCAAAATCTATAATCCACATCAATGAAGGAGAAAATTTGGCTATAAGGGCCTTTCCTTTCTTCTTATCATATTTAGACCCTTTTGTAGTAGAAGACTCGACCTTTGGAGTATTTTGTTTGATAGACTCAGGGACACCTATTTGATTTTGCTAAAGTAAATGAGTAAGGTGATTAATTTTTTTCTCATACACATATGCTACTTATGACCAAAGCTTCTTGCAATAGGAACACAAAACTCGTCTTTTCTATGCTCTAGGCTCGAAGTTGAAGAATTCATGTTAAATTTAGTTTTGGTCTTGGTTTCCTTCTTAGGTTGATCCTTTCTTTCTTTCTTCTTTCCAGTATTATTTTCTTTACTAGTACTTGCTACAAGGGCATGAGACTTGGACTTGAGAGACCCCATTTGAATGAGTTTTTCATGTTCTCAAATGAGTTGGGATGAAAAATAGTCAAAGGAGGGCATATTCTAATCCTTTCCTAGGTAGCTTTTGTAGCATAAAAATTTGACACAAAGACAAAATATTCGGGACCTAACTTAGAGAGAATCGACAAGATCAATTGAGAATCTTTCTTCTCTACTTGACATTCCTTTAACAACAATCTAGTGTGGACAAACTTAGAGACGAATGCTTGTAGGTTTTCAAAATCACTAGGATTTAACCGTGGTAGTTCATTTTCTAACCCATGCACTCTCATGTCATCTTGTTGTCCAAACATTTTATCTAATGTTTTCCACGTAGAATTAGGTGTTTCAGATGACTCAATGTGGAAGAGAAAGTCAGGAGAAATAGATATGCAAAGAAGACCTAAAGCTTCATCACTATGGTTTAACCACTTATATTTTTCAGGGTCGTCATCCGGTCTCGGTTTTCATAGTGATGCAGAATAACCCTTTACCCCTTAGTTTTATAATCATTTTCGATCTCCATTCGAAGAATTTGAATGACATAAGCAAAGGAATTGAAAGTGCATCCATAGTGAAGAGAGAGAGAAGGAATGTAGAAAAGAAACTCAAGAATCACAACCACCCAGGACAATATAATAACCCCCCTACTTTCGGCACTTTATAGTTTAGTGTGTTGAATACAATCGGGTCCAAGTGTGCATCTTGAAACAGTTGGTAACTCACCTTGCAATCAGCGTAATAACACGCAAGAGAGGAGACCACAATCATGTTTCGTGGAGCATAGTAAAGTGACACCATATACAAGCACAACTTGCAAAAAACTAGGAAGGAGGTGAAATCAAATCCTGGTTGTGAGAAAGAGCATCTCACGTCGCAAAGGATACCCCTTGTTGTAAATTGTGGCAGATGCACTCACTAGTTACAAGAAATAATAAGGGTAAATACAAGTTTTTAGATGAACTCAATATGTGTCTCGATGATCTTACGAACGCCAAAAAGTGCTTGGAAGGAAAAGAGGTGTTTGGAGTGTTTGTTAGTACGAAATCACAAAGACCCCCAAATGAGTTACTCAAAAATCTACTTTTCTAAGGCAGAATCATCTGGTGTGATTGCATAACATTGAACTTTCCCCAAGGTGTGGGACCTTGCAAAAGTGGGAAAGCTCTCCAGATTAAAGGCTAGTTCCTATTCCTAAACTACACTGTCATGAGCTACTCCACCGCAGCGCAAACTAAATCTAACATAATCTAACCATTCCAAGGAACCAAGGAGAGAGAAAGAGGGAAAAAATAGAGCCTACACTAAAGCGGTGATACACCAAAGAAAGGAAGCGAGATATTCTTGAGGAGAAAAAAGAGAAAAAAATGGAGATGAGGAGGTCGAACAAAGTAACACGGCCCGGATATTCAAATTCGCCATTAAACTCCATGAAACACAACATCTTGCACTGTAAATGTGAAATGCATGCACATAAAAACAAAAATGGAAGGGAGAGGCATGGAGAAAAACAAAGCGATGGAAAGTGTTGAAAAACACCACAAAAACATGTTTTTATTTCTCTAGAAGGTGCACAAACCATTACATTTTAGGAATAGAGGCACAAATACATATTCCGGGCATAGGAGAAAGTTCCTTAATCAAAAATGGCATCGAGAAACAAATTTGACATAGTTTCTCTATGCCTAGAATGTCTCTCCTTCTCAAACTAGAATTTTTATAGTATATATAGAAAGAAAAGAGAGAGAAGAGGAAAAAACAAATCATGTTTCAACGACCCTAGGATATGCATTGAATCATGTCTTGAAGATTCAAACGCCATCAATCAATGCCCCCTTTCGAATCTTACAAATCTATCGATTTTGGCTCCCTTTGTTTGTCGGCATGTTGAAGAATGGCAGATCGAATTGAATTAGATCTAGTAACTAAGAAAATTAGATTCCGTATTAAAGGCACGAAGGTGTTCACCTAACGGGGCCTAAGAACAATGATTTTTTATCTTTCCATGGCATAGATGACGTCGAGACGCTTCCAAAAGTGTAAGATTTGCAATATTTTGAGCCCCGAGTCAAAAGATATGCCCCTCCAAAGTTTGTATCAAGTCCGTACCAATGGGTAGGAAATCATTTTGAAAAACAGGTCCCGTTTTGATATGGGACATGTGTGCAACCAAATTAGGGAAAAAATCAGGTTCACGGGTCCGTAATTTATTCTTTTTCCTTTTCCACAAAAAACACAAAACTCAAAAAACCCTTACAGCCCCGCTGCTCTGCTTGGACACATGAAGCCCTGGCACTTGTTCGAGCCTCTCCTTTTAGATTTCAACTTTGGAGAAGTGTCGTGCTGACACGTGGCTCTCTCCACTGTCTCCTCCATACTTAGTCAATTTTTAGACTCTTTTTGAACTGTTTTGAGCCTAAAGACTTTGAATCTTTTTTGTTTCTTCTTCTCGAGCCTCTGGTTCTTCTGACACTACTCGGCCTCCTTCCTCAACCCTTCCTTTTTTATTTTAGAGCCTTCCCAAGTTTGTCAAATAGATTTAAGACATGGATTTGTGTGATAGAGTTATTTCTTCTCTTTCTTCTCACACAAGGTCGTTTAAACTTTTACAGGCCCCGCCATTCCATTATAGAGTCCCTCTACAACTAGTTTGCAAGATTTAAATGTGTTTTTCTTATTCTTTCTATTTACGGTTATGGCTGACCTAATATTTTTCCCGGGGGTGAAATATGGATAACGATGTTACTTGCACACTTGAGTACACGATTATTAAAAAAATCAATAATAACACCTAAAGAAAATTATCACTTTGAAAAGATGATTTTAAATTACTACTAATTGTAAAAGAAGAGATTGTAATTAATAGAAATAGATTTAATATAATTAAATCTAATTAATTATGAATAGAATCTCTAATTAAGATCTAGTGCAAATTAAATCCTAGTTAAAATTCAAATATACTTTCCCTTTTTAAAAGAAATACCCACCCAAAAAAGAACACCCCCTTACCGAATATACCCCACTTTATAAAAATCCCACCAAAATGATTTTTTTAAAACTTACTGTTATAAAAAAATACCCACTTGCAAAAATTTCCACCAAGGTTTGAAAATTGCCTTAAATGAATTTAACAGCCCACTTGGCTCGGGTGGTTAGGCTCGGCGTGGATACGGTTGGGTGGATCTGAGTTGGGCTCGGAAGTTGAGGAGGATCCCAAGTTAGGCACGGGAAAGCAGGTGACAAGGAGGAGGGAGCCCAAAGCAAGGAGAAAGCTTGTGGGATCGTGAATGAATCCTGAGAAGGGTCGTGAGGGCTGAACAAGGTAGGATAACATGTGGGTGAGAGCCGAGAAAGAAGCTCGTGGGGAGAGGAGAGGGCTCGGGGAAGAGCATGACTCAGATTGGTGAGGAAACAACTCAGGCCAAAACATGGCTCGGCCAGAGCAAGCATGACTTGCAAGAACAAAATGGCTCACTCAGGGCTAGAAAAAGACTCGGGAAGGTAATTTGTTTGAGCATGAGTTGAAAGGAGAGTCGTGGTGAGCTGGAGGAGCTCGGGGTAGAGAAGAGGAGCTCAATGGTGGAGAGAGCTCGTCGTGAGCTGAATGAACTCGGTGGAGAGCAGTGAACCAAAACACCAAACACCAAACTTCAAACCTACAATTTTGAACTTGAATCTCTGCAAAACCAACATGCAAACATAGAGAAACTAGAAAAAATAGAGATCTAAAAAAATTCACGTTTAATAAATGATTAAAAAAACCGAATAAAGAACCTCTATTTTTAGCTGATATGCTAAATTTATCCACAACTAGCTAAATGTAGCTAGTAAAACCCCTAAAAACTCAAGGAGATCTGTACATGCACTAAGAACACAAGAAAACCAAAAATTTATAAGAATAATTTGTTAAGAATGTTAGCAAATGAAATTCCAATTTAATGTAATGATCGAAAAAACTTTCATGAGGAGTAACAAAACAAAACCAAGAGTAATCGTAACTCGAAAGGGCGAATGTACGTTTACCCAATCTCACTTTGATACCATGAAATCATTTGCGAGAATCAAATCGAAATGATTCACCATGAAGTAGTTGCACTCAAACAGAATCGTGATATCTCCAACGTAATCACAAGGATTGATCAACAATGGAAGAACTTGCTCAATAGAAATAAAGCTTGCACATATACGAAAGAAAACGGAGTGTCTTGGCATGCTCATAAATAAGAAATGAAATGGTACATATAGGGTGTCTAGTAACCCTATTTCATGACACACAAGCAAACCCTAACCCTAAACCTAAACCTAACCCATGTGAGATGACCCTCCATATGTGAGTGGAGGACACATAGGATCCCACACACCAACAATAACCAATCTTAGAATAAGTAAGGTGTTTAGTATCAAGATGATGTTATCATGATATGAACAATGCAATATCAACACTCTCAAAAGGCCTTAGACATTATTGGGACTGAAACTAAGTACAAGTATAACAAGAAGTTTTCAATCGTGTAGGTAGCATAATGATACAATGAGGAAACTTATATCAAGTTCTCAAGAAATGAAAACAAGATGTAAGTGTCACAATTATATGGCTAAAATGCGGGCAGAGTAACAACTCAAAGGGGAAATGATGATGAAACAAAATCCTAGCTATGAAGATGATCTTGAAATCAAGATCATGTGGCCATCAAATATATAAGGATGTATCACACACTTTATACATTTAACAACTCAGTTGTAAACATGGATGAGTGTAAATAGAAAAAAGTGGTGAACACTATCTATGACAACACTCCCAAATGATGCCTTCTCTTGTCCCAAATGGGCAACAAGAATGCAAAGGTATAGATCTAACAAATGTGAAAATAAACTAAGTGTCACTTGGGTAGAGTTTCACCTCATCCAAAGGTGAGAAAGAAACCAAGCGAAGTGATACATCGTTTAATTCTGTGATGAGAGACACTTAGATCTAACTTGAATGGATTTGTTGCCTTGTTTGAAAAACAAGGTTTTGAAACCAAGCAAGTTATCACTTTGTGATGGTTTGACAAGACACAATAATGGACTAGTAAAGTGGGCTCCTTTAATGAAATGGCTTTCCTAAATAGATCACTCAACTAGGTGTTAATAGTTTGTCTAATGCAAGCTCAATTTGCCAAGAAATTTGCAATGACTAATATTGGTTTATCTCATATTTACTTTAGCCCCTTCTGATATAATGACCAACTAGTGCATTCAATTTTATTGTCACTGGGGTCGCTATATGGACACCTTTGACTCTAAACTCACAATGTATGACTATTCGATTGGGTAAGCGGAGTGATTCTTGTTTCATCCACAATGTTACACAGAGGTGGATCACTTTAGGGTTCCTAGAACCACCCTCATTGTTGTGGCTTAAGGCGTAATGCCAAAGGGGTTATGTTCTAGTTGAGTGGATAGGGACATACCCTTTTATGAAACCTACAATACAGTATAATGTATTTGGTGTTTTTTATCTTTTATAGCTTAATGTGGTTTTAAGTAGCACACCATTTGGTAACCTGTATGAAATCACGTATTGGCAGATTTGTGTTTTGAAACTCCTTTCTTTGAAAAATGAATTGTAGTCCTATACGTGAAAAGGTTAGTAATTTTCCAAAAGGATCACAATATCAAAATATATTTTACGTTTCATTTTTATTTTCGTGGTCGCCGAAAAGGTGGGAAGGAAGAGCATACACAACGCAAAAAACTTAACTACAAATGCATAACGGAAAGTACTTGAAGCAACCTACAAAAATGAATTCGTTTTAACCAAATTTTAAATATTAATCCATTATGAATGTAAATCAAGTGTTTTGAAAGAAAAATAAGGTTTTGGAAGTATTTTTGGTTCCCAAGATCACCTATAAGGCATGAGGGAAGAGCATACACACTTTGAAGACCTTACTCAATTAATAAACAAAACACTTAACTAAGCTAATAGAAACAAAATAAAAGAACCCTGCAAACAATCAAAGAACTTGAAAACAAGTGTTGAGAACCTATAAACAAGTTAGCAAAAAAAAAAAAAATTGATCCTACAGCTCGTGAAAAATTTCAATTTTTAACACTGACACCTGCATGCCTAGTCTGTGTGTACGCGCCTCGACCAACGGATATGTTCCCTTACCAATAAGTATGCATGCAAACAAAATTTAAATATGGGGTTTGAAACCTACGCCTCTAGCAAGATGCATACGTTAGGGTTTCGAAAGATACGCACACCATAGAATGGATACGTGGCCAAGGTAAAATGTAAGGTCAACACAATCTTCAATAGACACCTACACGTACACTCATGGTTTGGCCGCATACACATGGGACAGAATGGATACACATCCCTTTGCAAATGGTCTGACAGACCAAAGTACAACATGATAGATACATGGCTAAGTCAACGCATACACACTTTTTTTAATGTATACGTGCCTCTTCAGGACACCTACACATACCCCTTTTAAAAAGCTCAAAATTCATGGAAATGAAAAAGTTAAAGGATCAAACAGGTTATTTTTCAACAATGAAATCCTATTTCTAGCTTAGACCCATTAAATGCTTTAGCAAAAGGAAGAAAAATCCCTTTTAAAATGTGAAATATGTTAAAATACAAGCTTTTAAAACCTAGAAAGCATAAAAATGGTTAGAAATGGACATGTAAAGCCTAGAAAAGACTTAAAAAGGACTATGGAGTAAGTCCCACCAGGGCATCCAAATGTGTACAAGGAAATAATTTGTAAAAGATATGAAAATGGGGTAAGAACACTCAAGAGGCCCCAAATATTTAAACAAATAGTTCAATGGACCATCAAATAAGAGATAAACAAGGATTCATTACTTTTCATGCATTAATCTTGAAGTAAACAAGCAAATCTAGTTATCCTCTACTCTTGAAAGCTTTACAAATGAACCTAGTTAGATTCTAAGCAATTAGTTTATGATTGTGAGAATGAAAGCTCTCCATTAATGGATAAAGAGCCACATGGTTTCTTCCATTTACTCAAACTTGAATGGAAATAGCAAAGAAAAAGCAATATTAGCTCAATATGACAAATGAAGAAAATCTCTAATCCTAACAATAATACTATAGTTTAGCCTAGAGAGGGGAAGTGTTCTTAGGAAATGAGAGGGGGTCTAGTCCTATTTATAGTTTTGGTTTCCAAAGATGAAAAGGTTTGGGTGAATGTGGGACAAAAGGATAGTCCAAAATTCACTTTTTGGCTTAGAAAAGGTCAAAACATGATTAGGACTAGTTAAACTAGGTTAGGCTAGTTAATCCTGTTTAGAGAGGAATTAGGGGTTTAAGAGGGTTTTGAGAGGTCTAATCAATCCAATGAAATGGATTGATAGTCTAGGAAGTTAGTAGAAATGGTCTAGAAGGGTATAAGAAGAGGGTTTAGCCAATAGGAGGCTATAATAGCCTGCTTAATTGATTATAAGAGGAATACAACCAAAAGAATGTCGTAAGAGGGGAGTTAAATAGGTCTAATTGATGGTGTATCATCAATTTGCGAGGAGTGAGATAGTTAGTGCAATATTAGGAATAATAGTGCTTCAAGCCAACTACGAGTGTCTCAATAAGCCCCGTGTCAAACCACGGGATAGTTGTAAGCATAATACTTTGGTTTCTATAAAGAATAACTTTGAATTATAATTTTTCATTGTTTGGTGATGGTAAATTTCCTCCTTTGGTGATTTGTACAACGCAATGAGCTATAGGAACATTCAAATATTTTAGCATATGTAGATTGTGGTGATCAACCAAATCATTTTTAGAGAATAAATATGGACAGAGTCTTGGAAAGGTTGAATTTCTTGTTGTGTGAGACAAGAATTTGTCCTTGACATAAGGATTTCCTAGTCATGTAAGGTAGGCATTCCATTTTGGACATTGAGGAGATATGAGTGAAAGGAAATCTGATCGGTGAGTAGCCTTACTTCCTTAAAGTTATGTCCAAAGTTATTGAATTATTAAAACCCTTCCAAAGGGTTGCACCATAGGAGTGACTTGCATAGAGAGGAGTGTCCATGACTGGAGGAAGTTGTCCCAAGTCACCGACAAGAATAATTCTCATTCCACTAAATGGGGAGGTCTTTGAATGTGGGAAATCCTCTCATAAATGAAAGTTAATCTTGGTTAGCAACTTTGTTCCAATGAAACTCATTTCATCGATAATAATATACTTGAACATGTTTGAGGAGTCTTGAAAAGAGGATAGAGATTGACCTTCTAGTGGTTTGAGTTCCTTTATAGGTATGCGAAGGGAGGCATGTATGGTAGAAGTGGAAATGTTGAATGCAGCAACACCTATAGGTGTAAGAAAAAGAAAAGGTGATTTGTCTATATATTGCTTTAGTGAATGTTAACCTTACTACATTAATGAGATATGAATTTCATATTCTGCAATACCATGTATTATTAATCTGAGTGGTAGGAGTTTTGACCTATTGAGAAGTGATAGAAAATGGCATCGATACTACATGTATGGATCATATTTTTGTATCCTCTACAACAAATTTTGACAAGTTCTCACCTAGTCAAATACTAGCATTTAAACATTGTGTATCTTCGTGCCTTTCTCTTTCGATCGCTTTTTGTAGAATGTCTACATGCCCCTTCTATATGTTCATAAAAATAAGAGGCTCATCTTTAAAATATCTCCCCAACAGATACATATACCTGATCTATCCCCCTACCTTTATAATTCCACATAAATATATATTTCTTGGTATATAATATCATTCTATTTTCTACAATCTTTACACTATACACAATATTATTTGTTTTTCCTACCATTTTAAAACTTAAATACCATCTCCTCCACTCCCTCCTTCCACTTGTCCTTCTAACTCATGGGTCCATCCTCCTCTCCATATTAACAATTTCCAAAAAAATCAACTTACCCCTCCTCTACCACATTCCATCTTTCCATTCTCATATTGTCCATTCCTCCTCTACACACACCGCCTCCACCTCCCTTTAGAAATTCACATTGTATTTCTCACATGCGATTGCTAGTATATAAATAAATAGGTCACGCATCACTTTATATAAACTAGGTTGCTTATTGTTCCAAAATTTCATACATTTAAATTAGTTTGAATATATTAATTTGATATGTTTTTATTTTATTAATATTGAAATTTTAATGAAATAAGATACTTAAAATGTTGGAGCTACATGTTTACTATACCATATTTTTATTAAGGGTAGAAGGTTTTTTGAATGTGATCCTACCTAGGTACAAAAAGGTTGAAAGCCAAGATCAAACATTGAAGATCAACAAGAGAAATAATATAGACAAGTAGTTCGATTGCGTTAATAGTCAAAACCAAAGTTTAAACAATCATTTCGGCTTATATTTCCTATGGTGGACTAGATTCCACCTAGTTTCCTCGAGATGGATTAAAAATATCCTTCCCCTGAGCCAAAGATCATCCTTAAATATTCATTATAGTAAAATTCCTTCTAAAATGTTAAGGATTTTAAGAGAGTCAAAGTCAAATGGAATGGGGGCCGAAACACCACTAGAAATAGAGGGAGATTTAGGAACATTATTTGAATCAAAATTGAAAATCACTTCTAATTTGAGAATCTCTCTTCCATAAATTTCCATCTTGATTCTTCAAATGATTCAATGGTATCCTTCTCTTTCACTTATTCCAAGATCACCATAAGGGCACATGATCAATACCATGTGATTCAAAATATTTTTCCAAAGGTGGGAATTCTAACTCAAATTGAGTCCCGAGAAGGGGACATTCATAGTTCGAGGGGGCATTACAAGCTAGCCAAGGGAAGAGATAAAAAGGGGTGAACCATCAACTTCATCCGCCATCGGGCACCCATAATGGGATTATTTTCATTCGAATTACCCATCTCTTCATCTTCCTCTACGGATGAGATATAATCCTTACCAAACTCATCCACTATAGAGTAATTTTTATTATCCGGAATAGGGGAAGATGTTGCATCCATGCAATTTGTTGTCAAAGATTCTAGAGATTGCAGCCAAGAATATGGGGACTCCAAACAAACCACGTTCTCGATTTAGATTCCTTTGGGCGGTCGTCCTAACCGAGCCATTAGTGGGTCTAATGGAAGGAGAGGAAATGTGTGCTAGACTTTCATCCATCACCACAACACCAATCTCATTCGCTGATATCTTTATTTTTCCTAACGCAAATCCATCTTTCTCAACCTACACAAAAATTGGGTCATCCGCCCCTTATCTTAATGAAAATTTCTGATTTCCCAAAGGGTTTCAACCCCGAAATTTTCCTTATGCCACTAATTCAGTCCTTATTCCTTCCCTATTTATCCACAATTTTGCAACCAAACAACGTTCAACTCCATGTCTAACATGAGAGAAATTGGAGAAAAATATATTTGAATCCTCATACACCAGATTGTTGAACCAAAACACCATTTTTGACACAATTTTGATAGAGGCAAGGGAAATGTTATCGCAAGCATTCTAATGCAAAACCGAGCATGTAAAATCCTAGTGTGGTCCCCTGGTTATTGGATCAATGACCGAGAGGGACCCTAAAGCCTTATCTATTCCTAGAATTACTTCCTACTCCCTAAAATCCAACAACATAGTTAGTAATCGGACCGTACATAGTAAGAATAGATAATGGTTCCCTTAAATTTTCCGGAGATCACTTGATTAGAGACAATACAATCCTACCAAAGAACCAATGACCCTCTAGAAAAACCACGAGAAAATATTCCTCTAGCAATAAATAAATAAAAAGGATCCCTTGGCCAAAGTAGCCACATCCAAGTTTCCCTTTGGCCTCCATTTTCTTTAGGTCTAGCTACTAACAACTTGATGGTAGGCATAGTGCCCAAAAATATACCTAAAAGAGCATGCCCGAGTCTATATTCAGATCTAAAAATAACCTCATCATGGATAAAGAGGAAAGGGCTCTCCTTGTCCTAGGAAGGAAATTACAAGGTAGTAGAAGGAAATGGAAAGGAATTATTAATATAGTCATAAAATCTTATTATGGTAGGTGTATCATTATACATAATGTTAGAAACTTATATAATACAATGCCTCTCACTTCAAAATATACAGATTTTATGATTTTATGACTGGTTTGACAGATTTTTAAAGACTTCTCAAATGACAATTTGTAGCTGCAATGGGGATATAGACAAGCTGCTCCATGCTAACATGTGGCAAAAATGGTCGGGTTGGATCCAGCTTCTTTCTAAATTACTTAATCAATAACTACACGAACGTGCTCCTATATTGCCTCAATTTCCTCATACATTTGTTCCTTTTCAATTGCATGGACAAGGTTTTTAATAACTTTTTCAACAACTTGGGGCATATCTTCCACAATTTCTCCTTCGGTATATTTTGTTTCTAGTATTGTTTGGTCATTCCCTCTTCTATCTTATCCTCATCATCCTTGGATACATGAACTATGTCCTCAATTCCCTTGTCAACTCCTCCTCCTTCATGCTCTTCGGGGTTACCATAGCATGAACTACCTCTGTATGTTCTTCGTGTACTCGGTAAGGCATTATTGTATAGTTTTGTTACCACTTTCTTCTCCCTTTTTTCCTCCAAACCATCCATGGTCTCCTTAAGGCCTTGTTTTGTATCTATTGTCACCGTTAAGTGATATAGTGTGAAATTTGTGTGGGATGCGAGGATTTTGGCCTTTTTGTATGTAGCCTATGTGAACACCTTGATGGCTTGGGAAATTTTTTTGGAAGATTTCCTTTTATATCTAGAAGAAAATGACTTAGGTGTAGAAAATTTTAGCGGGGTTTTGGTAATGAATATTCTCTTAGGTAATATTAGCTCAAAGTTTGGTTCAAAATAGGGGTTTATGTGGGCTAAGAAGTTGAATTTGTGGGTTCAATTGCATGGGTGGAATAATTTTTGTGTTTCTTCTCATGTTCCTTCTATGTCCCAATAATTCATCAATATGCTTGACCTTTGCAAAATCCTCCCATTTCGATTCGAATCCTCTCTACAATGTGTGTTTTATAACTAGAGTAACAAGACAATGGTGTGAAAGTGTTGAAATTCCTCTCTATTCTTCCTTACTCATATTTTTCAAGATTTCATTTAAGAAATTAGGTAAATTGACATGCCTATCATTCTTCATATGATTAATTAATTTGAATTTGACTGTATTTAGTCTAGAATATCTACCCTTGTAAGTAAAATACTTGATAATAAAGTTTGTAATTTCCACCCAGTGGTTTGAAAAAGGTTCTATATGTAACTTAGTGATCATTGATGAAGGTGCCATCCTCATAAAATTTCCATCTAGTGGCCTCTTGATTGGATTTCTCAAGAAAGGGTTCACCCTCTGCGAAATTCCAATAACTATAGCCAGGATGTCATCATTCACTTTCATTATTAATCCTTTGATCTTAAATTCACCATCTTTGAGTGTAGCAACAAATTCTTCGGCTATAGACTCATTAAATCCCTAGAATTTACTAATGTAATCAAACCATCCTTTGTTATATAAATATTGAAAGATTTTTGGTTGGTTCAAAATTTGGGATTTTTCGGTCGTCTCATGGAAAATTAAATCTCCCCTCTTTTTCAATTAGGCAACTTCCTCGGCTCTGGTAATGTAATCACACAGTTTTGGAGGAATGATGTGAAAATTGGATTATGGGGGATTGTTTGAGTACCTTGTTTTTGAATTTTGAGACCGACTCACACGTAACACAAAAAAGGAAAATATTTAATTGATTTGATTGCAACAATCATGTGAGGTAAAGTGGTATGATGGAGTGGGATGAAGTGGAGTGACAACTCACATATTAAAGGTGCCGGTGTATAAATGTAATTAAAGACATTATAGCGTGGCATAAAGACTAATTAACAATAATCATACTAATTATAATTTAATAAAGTGGTATGAGTGCACTTATCTCAAGGTATACTTAGGATGATGATGGTAGATGCATTGTGTTAATTATGCCCTTGCTACATATTGATTTGTTATGATGTTGCAGAGATATTATGTGATGCTACAAGCATATGTGGTATTTATATTGCGGGATCCTTACTTAAATCAAATAATTCCCGGAGAGGGAATGTTGAACTTTGTTGGGGTACCCCTGTCTCGATTGCCACTCACACATGTAGATTGTTCCTTATTTTTCTTCATGAAATCATGAGTTTCACCAAACATGAAAACAAAATAGATCTTTGTTGCATGTTGTTGCAAGTGGAACATCTAGTCTTTGCATTATCTCCTTGTGTCAGAGACTATGCACTCTTGCAACATATACATCAAATCCTGCAAAACAGAAATTCTAAGAAAATAAAATGTGTTAGTTGAGTGTTTTTACAACACTTTTATTCACCCTTGGAGTATTCAGCAAGCTAAATATACCAAGGCCATTAAAATATCTCAATCTTCTAAAATTTCAGAAGATGAACCAGCATGCTCAACTTCTGATCTTAACTCTAATGTCCTCATCTCCATCTTATTTTGACTTCCTCTGAATCATTACATGAAGATGATTACTGCTCGAGTTGGATTTTTATACAACCTCAACTTATGGCCATTCATCAATAGCTTTGAACCTCACGGGATCTATAGTAGTGAGTTTTACAGCTCCATTGGGAAATATTTTCTCAATCTCATATAGACCTAGACACCTTTTCTTGAGCTTTCCCATGTGGTCTTTGTACTTTGAGTCAAACAGGGAGGTTCCAATAGCCTTCTTGAAATTTCCTTGTCTTGATGAGCCTTTTATGCCATTTGATTCTTTATGCTTCATTACCTCTATATTATGCATAACTTGTCTCATCATTTCATCCAACTTGTTGAGTTAAAGAATCCTTTGCCTTTGAGCTTCAGAAAAAACTATGCCTAATTCAAGTGCATTCCTTAGTGTCTTACGCTCAAATTAAATTGTCAAAACAACGATCTTATCATACAAAAATTTGAATGGTGTAAAGCCGGTTGTTGTCTTCGACATTATGTTAAATTCCCATATAGCCTTTGGAATCCTATCTACCCAATATCTCTGTAGAATGCAATATTTTTGTCAAGATGGATTTTATTTCTCTATTTGTTACCTCAACTTGGCCATTAGATTGGGGATGATACGGTGTAGAATTCCTATGTCTGATTTCATACTCCTTAGCTAGATTAGAAATAACTTTAAGTAAAGTGTGTACCTTGATCAGTAAAAATTTATCTTGGTACTCCATACCTTGTGAAGATGTGGTCATATAAGAATTTGGAAACTTTCTCACTCTTTTGATTTGGAAATGCTTTCACTTTTGTCCATTTAGTGAGGTAATTTGTGCACACCAAGATGTATTCCTTCTGCTGGGATTTAGGATCTATAGGACCAATGAAGTCTAAGCCCCATTTTTCAAATGGTTGTAATACCAACTAAGGTTGCAATGGCATCTCATATGATCTAGTAGGCTTACCCATTATTTGAAATCTATCACACCTCCTAGTGTATAGTGTTGCATCCTTATATAGTGTTGGCCCGTAATAGCTTGTTTTCAACACCTTTTGTGTTCTTTTGTTCGTAGCTAAGTGTCCTCCATATGGTTCACTATGAAAGGATTTGAGGACATAATATATTTCCTCATCATATATACATATTCTTATGATATTATCCTACCATGTGTGAAATAAAAATCTATACATCTATGAAAAATGCACACTTTTCTCAACTATGAATTCTTTTCATAATATGGGTAGTGTGCAGGTGTCTTACCTAAGACGAAATAATTCACTATATCATCATACCAAGGTGTTCTCATAGAAATGAAAAATAGGTTCTCATCTAGGAAAGAGTCATCATTTGCTGTTCTTCTTCATTATTCTCCATTCTTGAAAAAATATACTACAACATTCTCCTTTCTAGAATTATCCACAATGGTGACATCAAACTCTTGCAAGAGTAACAACCATCTAATTATCATGTTGCTTATGACTAGTTTGTTGATCAAATATTTAGTTACATCATGGTATGTGTGAATGAACACTTGTTAACATATGATGTTAGTGTCTGAATTTATTGATAGCATACACAACTACTAAGAACTCCTTCTATGTGATTGTATAGTTAAGTTCAACATGTTATAAGTTCTTACTAACATAATAAATTACATAGTTTAGAACTCCATCCTTCTGTCCTAAAATAGTTGCAATGTCATGGTCTGATGGATGAGTATGGATGTGGAATGGAAAGTTCCAATTATGTCCTCGTAATATAGGTGCAATAGTGTTGTCATGCAAATGTGTAGCATGAAAATTATAGATTTTCAAGCATGACAACCATAATCTACCCAAAAATTTACTTAAAGGTCATGGTGAGCCCTCTTTCCTATCACCGTAATCACCAATTCAATGTTTCTATAGGTGATTTAGGGATACCCATTCATTCTAAGTGTTTTCAAGGAAAGATCCATCAAAATAGGTTTTGGAAAGCTTGGGAAAGATCATTTTCTGATCTTCTCGGAGCTGGAACACACCCTCTGAAGTGGAACAAAAGGAAAAAATACATCATGGAGGTGTATCGGATGGATAGTAACATTGTGAAATCATTTTTGGAAGATTTTGGGAAGATTCACAAGTTTTGGAACAATTTCAAAAAATCGAGTCTTAGAGGCCTAAGTAACGCATAGGGCCAAAAAAAAGCTATTGAGTTTTGGGAAGCAATTCCAAGATATTTGTAAGGAGTTAAGAGTCAAAAGGATATAATCATAAATTTAATTCAGAGCTATACAAGATGGTGGAATCATATTTTTCACAACACCTTGGTGCACAATGTCCCCATCCAATTTTCTCATCCACATCCTTGGAGATAGAACAAAAATCCTATTTTTAAGGGATCAAATGGATTAATCATGCTCTAAGAACCCCACCAATGGATTCAAAAGGACATTTATAGTCAATATCATATAACATTTTACCTAAAAATCCACTAGAAGCTCCATATATGACCACGAAAATATGTTCCCCAAGGTGAAAGATGTGTAAGAAAATGTGCCCCTACCTCATTTGGACCCTTAGACCCTCCGGATGACAAAGTTCTAAAAATTTACAAAATAAGCCCCCTGGGCTTTATTCCCCACCCTCGCTCCAGCCAATCATGCTCCACCAAGTGGTCCAATAGGGTTAGGGTGTAATTTCCTACACCAAATTCACTAAGAACTTGGTGCACTTGGTTCAAAAAAGTGTGACTCATTCCAAAATAAAAAAATATGCAAAAATTCTAAGCTGTCAGGTTGTCACGCATGCACATGTTTTCTTCAACATTTGGATTCTCCCTCCAAACCTTCATTGTTGCTACTTAAAAACCTTATACAAAACCTCAAACATCTTCATCACCATCTTTCCATTTCTCCACACTAATTCAATGAGAATAATGAATATTTTCAAGAAAAATCTATGATCAAGAGTCATCAAAACCCTAGGGCACGAAAATGAGAAATTGTTCATAACTCCCAAAATTTGCATCGATTCCCATGAAAATTTGAGAAAATATTTCTCATACAAACTGCCTTGAAGCTAAAAAAACTAAAACTTGAAATGTGGCCATGATTTTTAATGCCATCCCTCTAAACATTTTATCCCTAAGTTGATTCTTCTTCATTTGTCATCAAGTTGGGAAGCGGTTTGACTTGAAATCCAAATAGAAACTGAAGAGAAAAACCCAAAAGGAATCTAAATTTTTTTCATCAATCGACACTATGAATTTCAGCTTCTAAAAATAGCAAGTGTTGTTGGTTCACACTTGCCATTTTTAGTAAGTTTCTAGAAAAGGAAAACTCCTCTAGAAGAATAGAATGGTGAAAATTGTGCAAACTAAAAACTAGGGAACAAGGGTTGAAAAAGCCAAAAAAGCAAAAAGCAAAAATCAAATTTCCAAAAATGGAAAGTACTTAAAATTGACCCCAAGACATCTTTGGCAAACCCATAATGTGAAGGAAACACCTCAATGCAAGCAACAAGGTGAAAAAGTGACACTGCCTAAAATAGCAGCTCCTGGGACCAACTTTCTAAAAATAGCAATTTTTGGCTCTAGTTGTAGAAAGTTGCTACCATCTCCATAGTAACTTATGTCACTGATTTTTTTCATCCTCATGGGATTGCAATATGATTCTAAGGCTCAAATAGAGCATTGATAACTTCATATTGGTCTTGGAAGCATCATCTTAAATTCAAGTGTGCTCATAAGTAATGCAAGGCATCACAAGGCGTAGTAGATGAATTCATCTTCATCACTCAGATATTTGGGTGATTTGAAATTATATTATCATATATTTAAATGAATGGTAGTGGTTCATCAATAAGGTATCGAGGATTTTCATCATGAGAAGGGCTCATGTCCATCTTAATCTCACATTGAAAAGTCCTGAATTAGTGTTTTTCAACACTCATTTCATGACCCGAGATGTTTGAGAATCATGCAAAAGGAGGGATTGTGACCATAAACAGTAAGGATAAATTGTTCAAAATACATTTCATCAAATATTTTCAATAAGTACAACACTTTGGGGCTATGTAAAAAAGTCATCAGGGATTAGTTTCAATCCTCAAACTTCTTCGGAGTGGACCTTGGTGAGAAATGCCTACAGCCAACAAGGTGATTATTTACAAGTGTTTCGAACACTCAATTAAAGGTTTATAGGAATCATTTGAAGGAGATTTCTCAAGGTGTGAAGAGTTTGAGGATTTAAATTTCACTACATTGGAGCATCTCACCAATTCACCGGTGGGGTTGATCTACACCAAAGGCAAAGTGTTCCTCATCCATGCTTTAAAGCGTATTCTTCTCTCTCCTTCTCCCTTTCCCCCTCTCCTTTCTCTCTCCTTTCTAATTCTTATTTTATCTTAACCATTTTATTTCATGTTATTAACCTAAGTGACATATTTTAAATTTGTAAATGTATTTTCTCAAAATTATAAGAGAAATACTTAATCCATGGAAAACGAAAGTTCAAAAGTGGAATACGAAACACGAAGATTCATCATGAGGGAGGTGAAAAGACAATTGAGATTTTTATAAATAGGGATGGCTTCTCCATTCCAAAAAAATTGATATTTTGAAGAATTATCACTTTGTAGCAATAGTGGATTGTGATATGTTGTTGGACTTTGTGTCATCCATATACATGAAATAAAGCTACATTTCTACTACATGCTTTCTTATTTTCCCTTGCTTTGTACAACATGTGTAAATTTCAATCAAGGAATAGAGTTTCTTCTTTCCAAGATGTATGAATGTGTGCAACTTTGTATGCATGGTTTCCTCTCATCGTTGATGAAATAAACATGATTTTTATAAGCATCTTATGTTTCTTCCACTTCTCTCGTTTATGCACTTTGTAAGCATAGTGATGCAAGAGCTTTGTATCTTTGGTAGATGAACCTGAAGAATTTTTGTTTTGATTCATAGATCCCACTAGCTTCATTATTTATTTCCTCTATATTTAATGTTTAACTACTCTAGTTCTTGGTGTGACCTCTAAAATCTACTCGCAGTAGTAATCTTCCTTACCTACTTTCCCTCCTTTCCCTCCTTTCCCCTCATCTCTGTAATTTCCACCCTTCTACCTCATACAAGAAGCTTTCCACAAGTTTAGTGGAGTGTTCCTATGTGATCCCCAGAAAATTTTCCACACACAAAATTTTAGATAGGATTACGTATAGTTATATTCAATAATGGGAGTTGTACCATTCAATGTAGAGGGGCATAACCATATGAGCATTAGTGGAGAAACTTAATTTATCTACCCATCAAATTTTCTCACCAAAATTTTTGGTGACTCCACTGGGAGAGACTTTCCTTAGTGTACCCAAAAAGGATCTCGTCCCAAAAATACAAAAAAATTATATATATCAAAAACAAAAAATCATATTTCAAAGAAGATCATTTTTGAAGGTGACTCATGTCAAAGAACAAACCCTATCACATTCATTTCCCACATTACAATGAAGAAATTTATATATTGTATTGAAGTACCAATGAGTGATAGGTGAAGAAGAAGGAAAAGATCATGATAGAAAAAATAAGATTGTTGACTAGCCATGGTTCTACACCAATCTTTGCAAACAAAGAAAATTTGAGAATGATAAAAGAGACTCCTACTTTAATCCATAATCTAGAATTAGACAAAGGAAAGAAAATAGAACTTTTCGGTGAAGGAGAAGATAAGGAATGGTTAACGAGATGCATGAAAAAGATACAAGAGGTTGCTTGAAGCCTAAGAAGAAATAAGACCACGATGGCTGCCCATACTATGAGGTGTTCATCCTTGAAATATTCTTGAATGCTCCTAAAGTAGATCTTATCCTTGAACCTTCCAATGAGAACCAAAGAAACAACATGGAGGATGAGATAGAATACACAAAGATGGAACCACCATTCATCAATTCTTTTTGGCTCGAGGCATAGCCCATTGGAGGAGAAATGGATTTAAAGGAAGACTCTTGTTACATGAGGGATGATTCAGTGCTTTCCAAAGACTCCATCAATAATGAGAAATAAAAATGACCAATTTGAGGTAATCATAGATAACCTCATTTCAAATTTTGATCTTTAAATTAATGATGGAATGGAGATATGTGAAGAAGTGCAAGAGAGCCATCCTACATCTCAAACTCCAGAGGATGAATTCAAAATGATCATGGACAATTTGCCTTCCTATTTTGATTCCTCAAGTGATGTAGAAATGCTATGAATGAAGAAATGGAGATAGTTGAAGAATCAAGTTCCCTTCTTGATTCAATCATGGATGATCGAATGGAAGAGGCCCAATTCCTTTTTGAAGCCGAGGAGAATGAACAGCTCAAGCACAACCTCTTCTCACCCAAAGAGTAGAATGATCATCATGGTGAATACAAAGTATTTCATTTTCCATATGAGCAAGAGGATTTAATAATGGATGATCAAGATAGAATCAAGATTACTTCCCATATTGCTACCCCAACATGGTCCTATGCTTCATACCAAGAGGAGGATGATATGGATTTTGAACTTGAAGGAGTACCCTTCCCACAAATCATGGACCTCTTCTCCTTGTCAGAAGGTGTCATGAATCAAGTATGTCTATGCTTGCAAGAAAGTGAATATTGATCAGCACAAATCATGAAAGAGGTAAACAATGATGTTTCAAATGAATCATCGGCCCAAATGGATCATATTTTCAACCATATCTTAGAGAAACAAGAAAAAGAATCTTACCACAAAGATGAAGGTTATTATATGGAAAGTTTCGAAGGATAATTTGTGAAGACATCTTGAAGGATGAAGAAGAGACTGAAGACCCTCAACTCAATCTTGAACTCTTGACTCAGGATATGAAGATTCAGCACAGGTATGAATTAAATTATACCTCTCATTTTTATTCACCAATGTTTGATGTTGATACGGATCAAATATATGAGTTTGATCTCTTCCCCATCGTCTGTCTAATGAGAGGGAATACAAAAATATACCTTTATCTTTCCTATTGTATGAAGAAGATAATAAGTGTGAAATATATCCTCAATCTCGAAGACAACATCTCTGCCATAGAGGAAGATAGAAAGGAAAATGTTGAGCTGATTGGCGTTAAAGAGAGTTATTCAAAACAAAGTGAAAAGGTGCATGATTCTTGTGAAAAGATTCAAAATCAGATTGCACTCACCCCCAAGATCCAATGTGTCTTGAACATGTTTCCATGTTGCATCAAGCCCTCAAAGATGATGAGGACCCCCATGTCAATGATATGGCACATGTTCTAGAAAGCATATGCTCAAAGAAACAAAGTGGGACATCCAAAGAAGTTGTTGAATGGGAAGAAAATCAGTTTTTCTCACTCCTTCTGAGTACCTTTTTGATGTAGGAGATGATTTTAAGTTTAAATTCAAAGAGGATGAATTTTTTCATGACAAGATCAATATTCCAACTCTTCAAGACATGGAAGAACAATGTCTCATGATTACAAGGTGTCGAATGGAAGCATCGAGGTATAAGAATTTTGAGAAAGTGACGAAGTGTTCATTAGATGAAAGAACATTATTTGTGTAGTATGAGTATGAAGATGGAATTATGGCTAGCCTTCTTCTTCTCAACCCATGCGAAGCCATCAAAAAATCATGGTTTGATCATATAACCATTTTTATGTTTCAAGAATCACATTTCAATCCTTTATTCCATGATGGCATGTACTTCTCCCAACCCGTTGTCGAGTATGTGTATAATGTTTCCCCACCTATGTAAATATCCCTCATCTTGTAACATATTCTCCTCTCTTCCATTTTTGTTTATTTTCCCTTTTGGTGTGTTTCCCTTATGTTTGTGTGTTTATTTGTTTGTGTGTGTGTTCAATAAAGCAAGTTGTGTAATCTATCTTTCTAGTTACTCTATAGCCCAAAGAATAAGGAACTGATATGTAAATTGAAATTGAGATTCTGGAGTTCTCATTTTATGTCCTTATTGTGCTCAATCAATAATGTGTCCCCAAGCTAGAGCCAATTGTTGTCATGCGAATGTGCAACATGAAAATTATCAATTTTCAAGCATGACAACCATACCATACCTGAAAATTTTACTCAAAGGTCATGTTGAGCCCTCCTTCCTATCACCCTAATCCTTGAGTCAATGTTTCTATGGGTGATTTAGGGATACCTAGTCATTCTAAGTGTTTTTAAGCCAAGATCCATCAAAACAACTTTTTGACAAGCTTGGGTAAGATCATTTTCTGATCTTCACGAAGTTAACACACATCCTCTAAAGTAGAATGAAAGGAAAAAATACATCATAGAGGTATATCATAGGGATAGGAACATTTTGCAATCAATTTTGGAGTGTTTGGGAAGATTCACAACTTTTGGAGCAATTTCGGTAAAATTGGGTCTTAGAGACCTAAACGAGTGCACAAAGCCAAAAATATAGTGAGCTTTAGGAAGTGATTCCAAGAGCTTTGGAAGGAGTTAAGAATCAAAAAATATATCTTTGGAAATTTAATTCATAGGTCTACAAGATGGTGGAATCATATTCTTTACAACATCTTGGTGCACTATGTCCCCATCCAATTTTCTCATGTATAGCCTTGGAGAAAAATAGAAATCCTATTTTTAAGGGATAAAATGGATGAATCATGCTCTTATATCCTCAGTAATTGATTTAGAAGGCCATTTATAGTTAATACCATATAAAATGTCACCCAAAAACTCCATTGGAAGCTTGAATAAGACCACGACAAGATGTTCCCCAAGGTAAATCTTCAATAGTTAGCCATTTATTTGAGTTGAAAATCCAACCAATGGGAGATTGGCACACTTTTTTACACCAAGTGCACCAAATATTCACCATGCAACCAGATATACCTAGTTTTCCTACATAAATAATATTTCTCCTGAGGCTTGGCACATGCCTCACATCTTTTAATATCCATGCATTTCCATTCTGCAATTTTAGATGAACTTCTCCTTTACCAATAATATTACATGGTTCATAATTTCTTAAATAAACATGCCCAAAATTACCCTAGACATAATTTTTGAAATAACCCTTATTAGGGGTAGCATGGAAAGAATCTCTTGAATCTAAAACCCATGATTCAATTTTATTATCCAAGGAGAGAATAAGGGCATCTTGCATTACCTCAGAAGATGAAACATTTTCCTCTTTACCTTTCTCTGGTACATTCTCTTTGTTTTCCTTGAACCAGAAATCCTTCTTTGCATATCCTTTCTTTCCACAATTTCATAAGGTTATTCCTTTACATTGTTAGTGTGTGTGACCTACCTCATCATCATCCACATCACATGGTGAGTCATCTCGCCTTGCGATATTCATAGGTCTTAGGGAGTCAAATGAAAAGTGTCAGATTTTATCATAGAATCTGTCATTATCATTTGCGTCAGTGCATCATAGGAGTTACATTCCTTATTTGGAATTGTAACTCCACCCTTAGTGGCATCATATGTGTCAGTCATGTCATATCGTCAATTTGCGTCACAAGAGTTACTTTCCTTGTTTAGGCATCGGCATTACACAACACCCCTATTTGTACTTCCTTTTTTGATCTATGAGCATGAGCAAATTTGTTTTCTTTTGCATATTATTTCCATTATTCGAAACTTGCTTATTTCTTTGGAGCCACGACGTTACTATCGGAGTTCAAATTCGACATGGTGCATTGTTTCGATATTGGTTCTCACATATCCCTCCTTCATGGTATCAGAGATGGTTTTGGTAAAACATGCACTCTTCGTTTATCAAGTTGCTTATTACTTCTGGTTTCTTCTTATTTCCTTGTGCAAGTTTTTTTATTATTACTTTGGAATTATATTGCTCACCTTGCATTAAGGTTTCAGCAGTTGCAAGTTTGAGGGGTTATTTGTGGTTCATTTTGGGGTGTTCATGGTTTTTTTTGGCTTGTTAACTCGTGTGTTCTCAACCCATGCATTCCATCCATATGTGCATTGGAGCTCTCGCTACCTTGGTTCTCACAGTTTGTTTATGCCTCTACATTGACTCACCACCAATTGCTTTGCTTGGACTCGGGCTTGTTCGTAGTCTAAACGTGGGTGTTTTGGATTGTTCAAGGTCTCAACATGGTACTTTGGCTTAAGTTCTCCCTTGTGGTGATCTAACCGAACTGTGCATTGGATCTTTCCCACGCATTCCTTTTTTTGCCTACTTCCTTGCATTGGCTTCATTGGTCTATGTAGCTCATATTGGTTTGGTATACTTCTTCATTGACTTGTGGTTTAAATAGCTGCGGGCTTGGGTTTGATCCAACTTTGAGTCTTCATTGTTTCCTTTTACATTGTCTGTGCTTTTGCGAGGAAGCTTTCTTTCATTTTCTCATCTCTTTTGCATCTGTTGGACTTGGCTCTTCCGTTGTGCATCCACCTTCAGCTTGAGCACATGGCACTGGGTTCATTCCATTCTACTCAGATTGTATATTTGTTCCTTCTACTACTAGTTCATTCATACTGGTCCCTGGAATCTCGTTGACTCCTAGTTGTTCAACAACCCCTGGTGACCGTTATACTCCTATAGAATTTTCTAGGAAACACAGACCTTTGTTACTCCATGTGGCTTCCACCTGTGACAATCCTCTATGTTCCTGCCCTCTCTAGCCGTCCATTGCAATTTTCCAACACATTACAGCCTGCCACATTGTATTTCTCGGACTATTCACTCTGCTAACTTGAGTACATTACCTTTAGGCGCTTCAACAACCTAGCGAGTTGCTTCCCGGCCAACTCGTGCAAAATTTTGGTCTTCTTGAGTAGCTCGGTCAACACTACCCTAGCTCAGGTCATATCCATCCTTTTTAGAATTGATTATTGGTAAAATCAATCACCTTTAATGTTTTAAGGTTAAAAACATTTATTTCATTAGCATTGTAATAATTTTTGGTCTATTTTTCTTGTTTTATTGTCCTTCCTTCGAATGTCAAAGATGAAGGGTGAGGTCCGGAGGTTGGCAGGAGGCTAATCCCCCTCACAATAAAAACAAACCCTATCTAAAATTTGATGTCATTTCCAATGAGCACACATATGACAACCTTTGCATGCGTTTAGGGAACTATTTTAATCTATTTGCAGGACTTATTGGCATCTTCCATGAGTTGCGGGAATAATTTTTTTGCTATAACTTTGACTCGTTGCTCAGTTTTGAGCACTTATTTAGTCAAAGTTTCATGTTGTTTTACACACTACATGATAGGATTATGAGTTTTGTAAACACACTATTTTATAAAGTGCCACATTCTGGGAGTGTCATTGTATTGCTTGTGTTGGCTCCTTTTGAATCATCTTAAGCATTGTATTATCCCCTTTATTGATTTTGGACTTGTTAGCACGTCCACCATAGTCTTATGGCTAAGGGAATTTTTTCGTGTGATGTGAGACACCATTTCTCACAAGGCCTTCTCTTCCCCTTCTTGTTTTCCCTCGTTCTTGTGCTTTCTTATGGTGTCATTGTTGCACTCAACAAAACTTGATTGTTGTCTCCACTCTTGTGAATTATTATGTTGATTGCAAGGTGAGTGACTAACTGGTTCTCGAAGCACAATGGCATCTGATTTTAATCAATGCACGAAACTATAAAGTGTTGTACAATGGGGGGTTAAAATAGTATTCTTTGGAGGATCCTCTCGTCATGGACATTGAATTTCATTGCTTCATTATTCAACTAGGACCAAGAAACTACCTACAATGGAAGAATGGAATACTCGATCATTATATTATGTACGACTTGTTACCACATCTTCGTAGGATGGCACTTGAACCTATTTACTGCGTTCATCACAAAAATTGGTTTAATTAGAATGACATGGTATACGGGCTTCTTTATCTTACTATACTGGAGGACCTTCAACGTCGAGTAGAGTTCATAGAGTCTGTCTGAGCTTGGAATTTCATTCAAAATTTTCATAGACACTTTGATCCTCCATCTGGTTATGGATCTTATGATGATCTTACATCTATGGAGGAAAGTGAGTTCACCTATACTTTTTCTTATGAAAGGCCACCCACTCATATTTCTTCATGTGATGACAGGTTCCAGCGACATAGAATCGCTTGGTTCTAATTCTGATGACGAGGATTGTGCACCTAGTTCTGATGTCGAAGTACTACAAAGAAATCTTCTTCTCCTTCTCTCAATATTCCAGAGAGTGTTGACACATCCCACATCTCATCAGATATTGAGAAGTCTCCTATATAGTCTCATACAGTCATCACACCCGCCTCTTTTCCACCTTCAAGTTTTGAGGCCCCTTTCACTCATCTACCTTCATTGGATGACTCATACCTATCTGACATCACTCTTCTTTTTGTTGAGCCCCCTCATTATGATGAGTATCTACTTAACCTTATTCGTCTTTTCGTAGATTGCACTTGTGATGTACAACATGTTCCTCATCCATGTATTGATATTTGAGAGGAGTTCATCATCTCCATTATTGGGAGTGCCCCTTAAGGATTCTTACCACTTCCACTTTTTTAGAGACCTTCATTGATCCACCCTTACTTGTGGATCCATTTTCTTCTATGGGGATGTTTTTTCCTTACATCAGTTGGACATCCTTTCTACGGGGTTTCCTTCTTCACTCGGAGTCCTACACTCATGACATTACCTTTAATTCCTTCGCACTCACTTGTTAGACCTATGTCACACTTTCGTGGACCGGACTCAGATTTCTTTGTGTTGCTACCTTCAGTTTCCTTCATAGAGTGGCTAGACTTCCAGCACATCATTTATGTCCTTCCTAAGGGTAGGCACACAGTTTGGTGTGGGTGGCTTTTCTTGATCTAGAGCGAAGGATCTTGTGATTGACATTCTTTTAGGAGATTTCTTAGAGTGTAGAGTTCAGATCCATCCATGGCATCTTCTGCATCCCTCTTGTCTCCCTCTTCTCCTCCTCTTTTTCCTTCCAGAAAGATGTTGTTTGTATATGGGCACCTTATCAGGCCTTTAGTTTTCGGGCCCCATTGGCACATCTTTCTTAGTTTTCTAGGGGAGTTTTATTTTATGTTTTGTCTTACCATGACATCTACCTCGACTTCGATGAAGGGGGGGTATTGGTGTGTGTGACCTACCTCATCATTGTCCACATCACATGGTGATTTGTCTTGCCTTGTGAGAGTTATAGGTCTTAGGGATTCAAATGACAAGTGTCGATTCTATCATAGAATCTATCATTATCATTTGCGTCGATTGCTTCATAGGAGTTACATTCCTTATTTGGAATTGTAACTCCACCTTTAGTGGCATCATATGCGTCGATCCACGTCATATGCATCGATTGCATCATAGGATTTACTTTCCTTGTTTAGTCATAAGGATTACACAACACCCCTATTTGTACTTCCTTTTAGATCTATGAATATGAGCGGAGACCTATTTTCTTTTGCATATTCTTTCCATTATTTGAATCTTGCTTATTGTGTTGGAGCTACGAAGTTTTCATCAGAATGCAACTTCTTCGTGGTGCATTGTTTTGATATTATTTCTTGCATATCCCTCTTGCATACCTTTGGATTTAGATTGGCCACTCTCAAAATTTGATTTCCCATTATTCTTTCTCTTGAATATCTCCTTTTGCCTTCTCTTGCTTTCTACATTCAAAGCATTTCCAGGATGATAATTCTCCTATACTTTTCTGTGTATTTATTCATTCGGGATTATACTAACCACATCATCAAACTTCAAAATCTTATTAGTAGATGTTGTATTAATAAAAATATTACCAATTTATCCCAACTATCGCGAAAGAGCATAGAAATAAAAGGGATTTCACTTCATCATCAAATGGAATATTCATTGATTTTAATTGATTTACAATAGACTAGAAATCATTCAAATGACTTGATGTAGATTCACCTTCTTGCATCTTTGAATTAAACAATTTATTCATCAAATAAACTTTATTTGAAGCACTAGGTTTTTCATATAAATTAGCTAAAGATTTCATCCTCTCTATCATTGTTGTTTCTTGATAATATTTGAAGCCACAGATGGTGTCAGGCCCAATCTTATAGATCCCAAAGCCTTTCTGTCAAGAATTTTCCTTTGTTCATTAGTCATCTTTGTAGGCATTTCCTTCTCATCCAACGGTAAATATAGATCTTTCTAGATAATATTCCACCTATATCTTCCATAATTGATAATTATGGTCGTCAAATTCTCAACCCTATATTTGCCATCTTACTGCTCAATTAGAAATTCCTCTATGAGTAACTCAATCAACAAAAAAACCCTCAAACAAAAAATCTTTGAGACCAGGTTGTTGGGCTTAATCACACCAGATTGTATAAATATATTAATCAGATATAAGTATACAAACAATAAATATGAAAATAAACCGAGATGAAAAATACACAAGATATAACATGGTTCACCGCTTGGCGTGGGCTACGTCCACCAAGAAACAACCAATATATTATTCCAAAAGATATGCAATTGAATATATATAATCTTCCACGCCTTACATGATGTATAGTACTTTTCCTCTTAGAATCTTCTCTAAGTTATCTCCAAGAATTGTTTCTTACAATTTTCTCAATCTAACCTCTAACCCTAGTTTTCTAGCTTATATAAACATATACAAACTTAGGGCACTTTAACAATACATTTACAACAATTAAATCACCTTTTAATCAAAGGTTAGATATAATCCCACATTCTAAATAAAAACATTTCACACATAGGTAACCAATGTTGGTTGGTCTGCTGGTGAGTAATGCTAGTTAATGCCCGACCGATGGTAGTTAATGTGTAAACCTGCAAGTTGTAAATAAAATATTTGTGAAGCAATTCAGCTCCACATCTCAAAATCTCCCACTTGGAGATAAATTTATGCACTATAGCATACAACTCCATCCTTGTATCATATTCTTGGCTTTGTTTCTACCTCTTCAAGTCTCAAACTCAAACACCAATAGAAGTGGAGTGTAGCTCCAACTTCCCCTTTTCCAATGGCCGTTAGCATATCTGCCGGGGTTCTCATTTGTATGACTTTTCCCCAATTTCAACTTTCCATCCTCCAACACCTACCATATGAAGTTATATCTCAACTAAATGTGTTTCGTTCTTGAATGAAACACTAAGTTCTTTACTAGATGAATTTCACTTTAACTATCACTATCTGATCTCTGACCCTCTTGCTCCTTTCCCAACTCTTCCATGAACCTACCCATCTATATCATCTCTTTTCTAGTCTCGTAGCTGCAACATACTTTAACTTTGTAGTATACAGGCCATAACCTTATGTAATCTATAAATCTAGCTAACTATTGTGCCACTTCACATGAATAAATATCCAACGGTGCTCTTCCTACCATCCAAATCTATATCTATATATAAATCAACATAGCCATATAAATAAGTATCTAACCCTCCATAGAATAAATTCATCCTAAATATCCCTCTCAAATATCTAAGTATCCATTGGACTACTTTCCAATGCTCTTCACTGGATTGGGCATAAATATGCTCATAACTTCCATTGCCTATGAATTATGCAGTGCAGTACAAACCATAATATACATAAGGCTTCAAACTACTGAAGCATATAGAACCCATGCCATGTACTCAACCTCCTCATATGATGTAGGACACTGATATTTTCTCAATTTAAAGTGTCCAGCCATAGGTGTACTTACAAGTTTTGCATCCTGCATTTTAAATATTTTCAACACCTTATTGATATAATCTTCCTGAGATAAATATAATTTCCTGTTCTTCTTGTCTCTGTGAATTTTCACGCATAGGATTTTCTTTGAAGCTCACAAATCATTCATTACAAATGTGTAATCTAACTTTTAATTATGCTCATGATTGTCTGCATACTAGATCCTGCAATAAGCATATCATCCACATACAATAGCAAAATAATATAGCTTCCATTTTCAAGCTTCTTGAAATAAACACAATGGTTAGATTCACATCTCACATAACCATGCTCATGTATGAAACTATCAAACCTCATATACCATTTCCTTAGGTCTTTCTTGAGCTCATACAATCTCTTTTTCAACTTGCACACAAGTTTCTCCTTACCATTGACTTCATAACCAAGTGGTACATTGCATATACATTTCTTCCTCCAATCACCGTGAAGGAAAGTTATCTTAACATCAAGTTTTCTAAATGCAAATATTCTATTGTAACTAAAGTTAGAATAATACGTATGGAATTCATTTTTACAACAGGAGAAAATAGCTCACCAAAATAAATACCTAATTTTTGCACAAATCCTTTCACCACAAGCCTTGCCTTACATATTTTTGTCCACCCTCTTCTTCATTGATTACTAAACCCATTTGTTCTACAATGTTCTTTTACCATTGGAAACTTAACCAAATCCCATGTCTGGTTCTTTTTGAGATTCCATCTCCTCATTTATGCGATGCTCCCACTTCATGTGGGTCTCATCCTGCATTGCTTCTTCAAAACTCTCTGTTTCACCTCTATCGATCAATAGTAAATACGATACATAAGGTAAAAAAATTTCTAGAAGTCTACTTACCCTTTGTGACCTTCTTACTAATATTTTGGGTATTGGAGGCTCAATCTTCTCATTCTATAAATTTGTATCTATCTATGACAATGACCAATGTCAGTCACCTCTTATCGATTTTGGTTCATCTCACCGACATCAATCGTGCTCAAATGCACGTAGCTAACATCGATCTGGTGACCGACGTCGGTTCTATTCAAATGATACTAGTTCAAGATGACTAACACCGTACATGTAGATGTCTTTTCTAAATCTAAGAATGAGTTTTCTTCCACAAACTTTCTAACTAGTTTGTCTTTGGGTACCAAAACTTGATCCATGTACATTCTCTTTTCATTCCATTCAATGTCATGAATCTTAACAATCTTAGAATCTTCTAAATCCCAAAAAAAAATCTAAAATCTATAGATCCATAACCAATGAAAGTACATCTCTTAGATTTAGCATCCAACTTATTTATATTTTCTTTATCAACATGCACAAAATCTTCTAAACCAAATACTCTAAGAAAATAAATATCTACCTCTTTTCTAGTCCAAGCTTCTTCTAGTATTCCACCATCCAATGCACTTGAAGGCCTACGTTTAATTAAATAAACTATCGCGTCTCTTTACTTCTACCCAAAAATGCAAAGTTAATCTATCATGTATCCTCATGCTTCTTACATGTTCCATGATTGTCTTGTTCATTATTTCTATAACACCATTCTCTTATGGTGTTCTAGGAACCATTATTTCTCTACATATTCCATTCACTTAACAATAATCATTGAAATCCTTCTTTGCGATTACTCACCACCATTGTCAGATCTAAGGAATTTTAACTTTGAATTTGATTCATTTTCCACAAGGATTTCCATCTTTTAAAAGACTTGAAAACATCGTATTTACGCTTAATACAATAAACCCATACCTTTATTATGTCATCATCAATAAAGGTCTCATAATATTAGGATCCTCCATGAGAAGCTACATGGGCTGGTCCCAGGACATCCGAGTGCGCAAGTTCTAACTTTTTCCCCTTATTTGTTTCCCTAACTTTGAGAAATATCACTCTCTTTTATTTTCTAAATATACAATGCTCATAGAAATCAAGATCTACATCTTTCAAATCTGATAACTTACCCTTAGCCTTTAAGATCTGCATTCCTTTTTTACTCATATGGCCCAGCCAATTATGCCACATTTACTGCATCTGAATCTAAATTAGATAGCATAGAAAAGGAATCAATAATATAGGTAGACAAATACAATGTTCCTACCTTCTTGCCTCTTGCTACAATAAGATATCCCTTGGTAACTTTCCAAGAGTCGGTTGTGAATGTAACCATGCAACCAGATTCACCTAGTTGTCCTATAGAAATAAGATTTCTCTTGAGGCTTGGCACATGCCTCACATATTTCAATATCCATGTATTTCCATTCTATAATTTTAGATGAACTTATCCTTTACCAATAATATTGCATGGTTCATCATCTCCTAAATAAACATGCCAAAAATTACCCTAGACATAATTTCTAAAATAACCCTTATTAGGGGTAGCATGGAAAGAAGCTCCTAAATCTAAAACCCATGATTTAATTTTATTATCCAAGGAGAGAATAAGGGAATCTTGCATTACCTTAGAAGATGCAACATTTGCCTCTTTACCTTTCTCTAGTACATTCTCTTTGTTTTCCTTGAACCAAAAATCCTTCTTTGCATTTCCTTTCTTTCCATGATACCCGGTAGGTTATTCCTTTACCTCTGGATTTAGATATGTCATTATTAGACTTTGATTTTACATTATTATTGCTCTTAGATCTCTCTTTCTTCCTTCCCCTAACTTTTACATTCAAATCATTTCCAGGATGATAATTCTCATGTATTATTCTTGTGTATTTCTTCATTCGGGATTATACCAACCACATCATCAAACTTCAAAAATTAGTAGCGAGATGTTGTATTACTATGTAACAGCCATTACCAAGTTATCCCAACTATCTGGAAAAAATAATATAAAAAAAAAAATTTACTTCATCATCAAATGGAATATTCACTACTTTTAATTGATTTACAATAGTGAAATCATTTAAATGACTTGATCTGAATTCACCTTCTTGCATCTTTGAATTAAAAAAAATCTTTGACAAATAAAATTTCTTTGAAGCACTAGGTTTTTAATATAAATTAGCTAAATATTTCATCAACTCTACCGTGGTTGTTGTTTTTGTAATATTGAAGCCACGAATCTATCAAGCTCAATCTTATATATCCCAAAGCCTTTACAAATAATTTTCCATTCTTCATCATCATCTTTGTAGGTCTTGCTTTCTTATCCAATGATAATTATAGATCTTTCTGATACAGATAATCTTCCACCCACATCTTAAATAATTTATAATTACAATCGTCAAATTTCTCAACTCTGTATTTTCCATCTTCTGTCATTGTTGTAGCTCCCACTCAATCAAAAATTCCTATGTGAGTAAACTATGTCAACACACAAAACCCTCAAAAAAAAAATCTCTAATACCAGTTGTTGGGGTTAATCACACCAGTTGTACATATATATTATTTAGATCTAAGCATACAAGCAATAAATACATAAATAAACAAAAAGAACAATACACAAGATATAATGTGGTTCACCTAGTGTGGGCTATGTCCACCAAAAAAAACCAATATATTATTCCAGAGGATATGTAATTAAAGATCTGCAATATTCCACACCTTACAAGATGTAAAGTAATTTACCTCTCTCAAGATTCTCTGAGCTCTCTCCAAGAATTCCTTCTTACAATTTTCCCAATCCAACCTCTAACCCTAGTTTTCTAGCTTATATAAGCATATACAAACTTAGGGTACTTTAGCAATATATTTACAACCCTTAGATCACCTTTTAATTAAAGGTTAGATCTAATCCTGTGTTTTAAATAAAAAACATTTCATACACAAGTAAGCGATGTCCACTACCCTAACTAATGCCTGTTAGTCTACTAGGTATTTGTAATCGGTTATTTTGTAAACTTGTAAGTTGTAAATAAGATATTTGTGAAGCAATTCGACTCACATCTCAACAGCAGATCAACCTACTACTTGATCAGTTATGTGCCATGTGGAGATTGGCTCATAGTTTACTGATAATCTTATCCCGATTATGGAGAGTAGTGTTAACTACATAAACTCTGGGCTGCTAGGGTGATATGGAAGAATATTTGGTTGCTTTTGACATAGACTTCTTCATATGGGGTCATTTTATTAGAAGTGTGGTATGAGGTATTGTACCACCACTCTGCAAAGGGAAGTCACTTTTTCCACTGGTGTTGCTGTTCTAAAACAAAGCAAAGAAGGAATGTTTCTAAACACTTGTTGAAAATTTCTATTTGGCCATCAATCTGGGTGATTTATGGAGCTCATCTTGATTGGTGCTTGTGTGTCGTAAAATATTTATCCAAAAGTTGTTGGTAAAAGTGGCATCATGATCAGAGACAATGGTGGAAGGAATGCCATGCAGATGGAAGATTTGATCCAAAAAATATGGGTGACTATGGAGGCTTAATATGGATGGGTGAGGGAACAAAAATGACTATATTTGGAGAGATGGTCGACCATAACCAAGATCACTGATTTACCTCCCGAATTAGGGAGACCCTCGATCAAATCCATAGAGATATTTACCCAAATCCTAGAAGAAATTGGCAAGGGCTCCAACAAACCTATAATTGTTGTTGTTTCACCTTCATTTCATTAGCAAGTATCACATTCTACTGACATTTGTTTATTAGCACCTTTCATTCCTTTCCAAAATAAGTTTCATTGTTCCCACTCATATGTTTTGAGAAATCCACAGTGTCCTATTGATGGAGAAGCATGGATTTCATATAAGACAACTTGATGAAGGTTTGTCCAATGGGGAAGCACTAGATGGCCCTTGTATCATAGAAATGCACCATCCCATGAATAATGCAGCATGGTGGCGGGGTTTGTGGCCAATTTTTGGATGAGGTTTTGTGAGGAGTGATTAAGTGCATATCATTTTTTATAGATTCCATCCATTTTAGGATGGGAATGGAGATGGCCGATAGGGATGCCTAGTCCTCGAATGTGCATGAGACATAATCAATGACAATATTATCTTTACCCTTCTTATAGGTTATCTCATAATCATACCCCATGAGTTTGTTGACCCATTTCTATTGTCTTTGGGACAAGACCCATTTTACCAAGAAATATTTCAAACTTTGGTGATCTGTTTTGATGCAAAAATTATTCTTGAGTAGGTATGGCCACCATTTTTGTACGGCATAGAGAATTTTCATCATTTCTTTATCATATGTAGACAAGGCTAAGTTTCGGCCTAAAATATATTTGCTAGTGAAGGTAATTGGGTGACCTACTTGGAGAAGGACAATACCCAAGCCATTCCCACATGCATCATTTTCAATGGTGAAATTTTGAGTGAAGTATGGCATGGCCAAAAATGGTGTGCTACACATAGCCTATTGAAGATCCATAAATGCCTAGTCGGTTGTTACATTCCAGGATGATGGTATCCTTCTTCAATAAGGTGGTGAAAGGGGTCTTGATCTTTCCACAGTCCTTGATGAAATTTTTATAGTACCCTATAAGGCCTAGGAAACCATGAAGGCTCTTGAGAGTTGTTGGTTGAGGCCACTCCTGCATTGCGTTGATCTTGTCTAGATCTACGGGGATCCCTTTGGAAAAAACAATGTGCTCTAGATATTCCACTTCTTTGAGGCCAAAGGAAAACTTGGATTGTTTGGCACATAATTTATTGTCTTCCATAATTTGTAATGCCCTATCAATATGCTAGAGGTGTTTGGCCCATGTGCAGTTGTAGATCAGGATATCGTCAAATAAAACTAGGAAAATTTGTGAGAGGAAAGGTTGAAAGATCTTATTCATTAGTGCTTGAAAGGTGAAATGGGCATTTGTAAGGCCAAATGGTATGACCAATCCATTCCCACATGCATCACTTTCAATGGTGAAATTTTGAGTGAAGTCTGGCATGGCCAAAACTGGTGTGCTACACATAGCCTATTGAAGATCCATAAATGCCTAGTCTGTTGTTACATTCCAAATGATGGTATCCTTCTTCAATAAGGTGGTGAAATGGGTATTGATCTTTCCATAGTCCTTGATGAAATTTTTATAGTACCCTATAATGCCTAGAAAACCATGAAGGCTCTTGAGAGTTGTTGGTTGAGGCCACTCCTACATTGTGTTGATCTTGTCTGGATCTACATGGACCCCATTGGCAAAAACAATGTGCCCTAGATATTCCACTTCTTTGAGGCCAAAGAAAAACTTGGATTGTTTGGCACATAATTAATTGTATCCCATAATTTGTAATTCCTTATCAATATGCTATAGATGTTTGGCCCATGTGCAGTTGTAGATCAGGATATCGTCAAATAAAACTAGGAAAATTTGACAGAGGAAAGGTTGAAAGATCTTATTCATTAGTGCTTGAAAGGTGAAATGGGTATTTGTAAGGCCAAATGGTATGACCAAAAATTCATAGTGACCCTCATGAGTGTAGAAAGATATTTTTTGAATTTCTTCAGGATGCACTTGAATATGGTGATAGCTAGAGTGAATGTCTAATTTGGAGAAAACGTTTTCCCCATAGAGCTCATCCAAAATCTCATTAATGAACAAAATGGGGAATTTATCCTTGATGGTGAGGAATTTGAGGGCATGAAATTCAATGAAAATCCACCACGATCTATCCTTTTTATGGAAAATAAGTACTAGAGAGGATTGCAGTGGTGAAGGGCGAGTGATGTTAGATTTGAGGAGATCTCATACTAGGTTTTTAATTTCAGACTTTTGCAGATATGGATAGTGGTGGGGACAGATATTGGGGGGATGTTTCACAGGGAGGAGTGGGATGTAGTTAAATTTGGGTCATGAATGGGGAAACCCATTGGTTTCGATAAAAATAGTAGCATGTTTGTCAGGATGGCTTGCAAATCTATAGGATTGCTAGCGGTAGTGGGGGTTAGAGTTGGATGGAGTGTAACTGGAAATTATACCATGGGATCCTTTCTTCAGAAGATTTTCCATGTGATGGGAGTTGATGATGGAAGCATATCCTAGAAATAATCCCTTTAAGGTGTGCTTCTGGCCATTAGCTATGACTGCATCCAAAGCTCAGAAAAATCCCATATAATGGGTCCCAAAGTGTGGATCCATTGTGCACCTAAAACCACATCACATCTACCTAGAGGGAGGGAAAACATATCCAATCGTAGAGTGTAGTCACCGATCGTAATGTGTACATTTTGACATTTCCCTTTACAAGGCAATGTTCCCCCATTAGCAATCATCACTTCAAATCTAGAACAAGGGTACACAAAAGCAATCTATCTTCTTAGTAATGCAGGGATCTATGAAATTATGTGTACTGCCACAGTCAATGAGGATTGTGAGAGGAATATTTTTGAAGCACCCCTTGACCTTCATAGTTTATAGGGTGGTAACACCAACTAGTACATGCAAAGAGATCTCTAGTTGATCCACCTAGGATGCGAATCCTCTGTGGAGCTTGGTTCATCTAGAGCATCATGGAAGTCCTAGCTATTGGCCTCACTATCTTACTCTGGTGGTGATTCCACATCAAGTAGGTAAAGATTTTGTGTGATGCACATGTGACCCATATTTCATTTATTGTCACAATTTTAACATAAACCCTTCTTGTTATGAGCCCACATCTTGTCCTTAGTGTGATGTTCGATTTGGGTGTTGTCGTTGGGTGCTAGTTGGTTGGGTTCTTAGTTGTTGATGATAATGGGAGTTGACGTTGTGCTTGAGGTTTTATCTTCAAGTGAGCTTAGTCGGTCTAAGGTTTCCATCATGTTGGTGGGGTATAACATTTTCACCTCTTAGAAAATTGTCTCCTTGAGGCCACTAACAAAACAACTCTTGAAGAATTATTACATTAGCCCTTGATCGATTAGCTAGTTTTTCAAAATCTTGTTGATACTCCTAAACAATACCTTTACGGAAGATTTTTATGAGAGCTCTGGTAAATTCCTCGAATTCGAAGGACCAAATCTACCCAAAATGAGGGATGTAAATTTCTTCCAATCGGGTTCATCATGTGCTTTATGAGATACCAATGGTACCATTGTAGTGCATCCTTTTCCAAGTGGTAGGAGGTAATTGGAACTTGATTAACAAAATAAGTGTCATGAATGTTGAAGAACTACTCGGCCTGATAAATCCATCATGTAGGATCTATACCATTAAACTTTGGAAATTCTAGCTTGGGCCGGCGTGATTCGGTGAGAATGGAGTTTTCGAGGAATCCTCCTTTTGTTGTTGTTTGATCAAAATATCATTCTAACTGATTCAATCCTTATAGCCTTTGAGCTATCTTAGTGACCTGGGATTTCAAGTTCTTCCTCCATGAATTTTGTACCTATATGAGTATGACCATAACCATGGTTTTTGTAATGGATAGTTAAAAATTTTCTAAAACACATTTAGTAATGGAAATTTGGGATTTGAGCTCAAGAAAATGGGGAGAATGGACTTAAAAGGTGTTTTAGCACTTTCTAGGAAATTTTAACGGAGGAAAAATGTAATTTGGAGGCCGTAATGGTAAGAACTGAAATGTTTTCCTTCAAATAAAACGGATCAAAATTGTGAAAGAAAGAATGTGTGAAAATTTTGGGGCAATCAAGTAAAAATGTATTGAAAATGACAATTTCTGAGTGATAGAAGTGGAATTGGGTCTTGGAACCTCAATGTATGAAATTTGCGGACTAGGATTTGGTGTTCGAGAAATTTTAGAAGCAAACAAAGCTATAATACAAAAGATATAGCTAAAAATGAAATATTGCATTCGTGAGTAGGAGAATTTCCAAGCACCCATCGATATACAAATCCAGAAACAAGACCATACCTTAAATTGGCTAAAATGAAATATTGCATTCGTGTGAGTAGGAGAATTTCCAAGCACCCATCGAAGACCCTAGACCATACCTTAAATCAATAGAACAAAATGATTTTGGCCCGATTTGGTTTTGCACAGAGAAGAATGGTCTTGAGCAAATGATGAAGGATGGCTTTTGAAGCTTGTGGTTTGGAAATGGAGACAACCACCGGAACTTTCAAGGTTTCCTAGCTCTAGCCAATGCCCATGCCAGGTTTCCGTGTGAAAGTTAAGGAGTGCATGTGCATGTGGAAAAATGTGAATTGAATGCAATATTGCTGGAAATGGCATAGATCACGAGAGTCTACCCATATCTCATAGAATAGAATGCAATAGTGCGAATAGAATGCAAACAAGATCTGGACCACTTTCCGATCACCAAGATCTTGTTTGGGCAAGGTGAGAGCATACGGTGGGAAGAATTAGATCACCATGATTTACCGTAAAGAGATAAAAAAATTAGCTGTGGAAATCGCTTTGGTACCAGACGTGGAGACCCTGCAACACTATTTCACCAATCACAATAATGCAACTAGAAATGGAAACAACTTGCAACAAATAACTAAAGCAAAAGAACTCGAAATGATATTAAATCATAGGCCTCTTCGAGGGGGAAACCTCCTTTGAGAAAGCTCAATAAAATATATTTTTGTGGATGCTTCATTGAGCCTCAACACCTTCTTATATACTAATTCCTATTGAAGAAACTACTACTTCCCACACATGTGGGATTATTAAAATATGCTGAAGGGATGACTTACAAAGCATATGCGTCCAAAGTAACTAATCTACTATAAAGCAAATAGAAGGGTAGGAACACGGGTTCCTAACAATAGTGCCCCAAGGCCATACCTTCGGACATCACATTGTAGCATTTTTCATTGCTTAAGGACAGATTGTGCTATTTGTATCTCTTCAAAAAAATTCTAGATTTTTCATGGCTTATTCAAAATTACTTTGCCATGTATGGTAAAATCATTCATGTATACTTCCATGTAGTCATTTGTTAGATCTGAAAAGATTCTCAAGACTTCTATCTAGAATGTAGTAGACACATAGAAAAACCCAAATGGAATAACATAATATGAAAATGTTCCCCATGGGCATGTGAATTTAATCATGTCTTGATCCTCTAGTGTGCAATATGAATTTTATCATAGCCACTATATCCATCAAGAAAAGAGAAATATTTCTTACTAGCCAAAGTGTCAAGTACTTGATCAATGAAAGGAAGTGGAAAATGATCTTTCTTTTTGTTGCATTCAACTCTCTATAATCTATGCAAATCCTCCATTTTCCATTCTTCTTTGGTACAATGAAAAGGGTGACACCCATTGACTATCTGAAATTGGATATATGAATCTAGCATCCAATAATTTTTTTAATTCTCCTTTCACAATGTCTCTCACTATTGGGTTCATTATTCTTTGTGGCTTCCTTATTGGCTTACAACTATCTTTGATATAAATCTTGTGTGTGCATATCTTAGGATGGATTCCATGCATGTCACCATAGTCCCTTAAAAATGTATTTTTGTGTTTTTGAAAAGAGGAATCGAAACTTCTCTTAGTACATGCTCAACATCTTGTTCACATGAAGTAGCCCTCTCAGTGTTATTTCCACTTACTTAGAGAGATCAATCATGGAACATACATTTTTGCTAATAGAATTCAGTATGCAATCATGTGGAAGAATTTAATGAAGGATTATATTCTTACCTAGAATGTCCATAGTGATTTTTTGTGGTATAATTTGGTTCACAAGACAACTTAGACACTGTAATATCCCATCTACTTCTTCACTGCTTCCATAATTATTCTATAATACAATGGAAATAACAACATCTTCTTCTTGTCCCTCAATTTTACATGATGTTTCCATCATCATGATTTGTTGCACAGAGCTTTGATCTTCTTCTGATTCCTCAACCCAACTAGTTTTATCTTCTTCATTCAATGATTGTGCATGAGGATAACACATAAGATTTTAGTACCACTTCTATTAGAAATAATCATATTACCATACTTTCATCCTATGAATGCATCAATAGTGACCAACCATGATGTTCCTAGGATGATAGGATATCCTCCTAAGCTTGATTTTGGTTCAAGAACAATATAGTCAATAGGGTACTCACAAGTTTCTACTACTACCACTATATCCTTGATGACTCCTTCAGGTTTTACTGTTGATCTATCTGCAAGTTATAAAACTGTAGTTATTGGCCTTATCCATTCCAATTTCAAATCATCCATGATTTTATTTTTCATGAAGTTAATGACTTCCCCCAATTCAATCAGTGTTCTTTATTGGTGTGTCATTAATTGTAACATTTACCAAAGGAGTTCCTGGATCTATGTACTTGGGAAAAATTAAATTTCCAAGCATAATATCATTTAGTTATCCAATAACTTGTACAATAGATGGCTCCTTTCTCTTTCTACCTATATTATTTATATATAGGTCCTTAAATAACTTTTTGTACATGTGCACATCCTTGATGGCTTAAATTGATGGAATTTTGACACAAATATCCCTTAGTTGGTTGAAAAAATCATAATCAAATTTTGATTTAAGGTTAGTCTTATTTTCTTGTAATCTTTCAAGAAATGGTGTCTCATTAGCCTACATTTCACCCTTGCTAAAATTATACTCAAGTTGTTGTGGGTCAACTTACAAAGCATCTACTAGCTTTGTTATGGATTGGCCTCAATAATTGTGGTTCATCCGCAGTCTCAGTAATGGTGGGTCCAGTTGGTGGAGGAAGTTATCTTCCTGTGCGAGAGATGGATATTGTTGACATCAATATAATAGGTAGGGTATTAAGACGGTTTAGTGGAATATTCTAGCTAAGCATATTTATTGTTGGGATTAGGCATTGGTTAAGTTTGGTAGCTGAGTCAACTTTAGTTGAGAATTTTCTTGGGGATTTAGCATCGGATCTTGTTTCTACATATAAGGAGGTTGCTGGAAAGATTGTTGGTAATTAGGAGGTGGGTTATTCCACTACTTCCATCTTCTCCAAGGTTGTTTCCATGATTGAGGGGTTTCTTACCATTGTTTTTGGCCTTAAAACTAAGGTTACCGCTTAAGTTGATATTGGCTAGGGTATGGAGTCAAACCTTTACGATTAGTCCAAGGTAGAGGTTCCGTTTATGGATTATTAGACCAATTTTGAAATGATGGCATAGGGTCTTGTGGCATACCTCCTTATCTTGGTGGCCATGGTTTTATTTGAGAAACATAGAAGAATTTCCCATCCTCTATCTCTAACATCTTGAATTCAAGTGAATCCTCCATTTCTTATGTGATGTTGGCCAATCCTCTACATCTACGGTGAGATTTATTTCTTATACATACATGACGAACTCTATGAGTGTTACCTCTAGCTCTTACCTTTTCTTCTTGGCATGTAGAGCTTCTAATTGATTGGACATGTCATTGAAAATATCCTACTTCATGTTCTTCAACATGTTGATAATCTCTGACTTAGATATGTCCCAAATTGTTTTGGGAGTTGATCCACCTTTTGATCGTACATTTCTTATCCTTTTCATAGTAGCTTTTGAGTAATTCATGCAAGCTTCAAAAATTTCTCTAAAGGTATATTTTGAAATGTATCCTTCTCCTATCAAATCCAAAGCATCCATGTCCTCCTCACTTTGTCCCTTCAAAAGAGTAATTTGAGAGATTCAGGAGGTAGTATTGTGTGCCTTATCTTCTGAACACAAAACAAGAATCTTTCTAGATAATCTTTGAATGGTTCATTCTCCTTTTGTGCCAGTTTGTAAATTTCATCACCTCCTTTGCTACTTAGTCTACAATAGTCCTAATACTTAGTGAAGAACTTCTCCTTCATTTTTTCCCAAGTATTTATGACATTTATTCCCAAACCCATGAACCATCTCAAGGTTACATCCTTGAGTGTATCAAGAAATAACTTCAATTTATGTGCATCAATAGTATAATCATAACTCTTGCACATAACATCAAACTCAAATAGAAAGGTTCCTACATCTTCAGTCATGGATCCATGAAAATTAAGCAAGGATGAGGGAGAAATATTCTTCATAGCAGCAACTTCATCATTATTGGTAATGTGAAACTCAAATTTTTTTACCCCATTTTGAGAATTTTGGTCTAATTCTTCTACCATATCTAGCTGCTCAGGAGAAGCTTCAGAAATTTCACTTGGGAAGTGATATTTTAACAACAAACCTTGTACAGAGTAAATTATGTCTTCTTCAGAATCCTCATAAGTATATGAAGATATTTTTGCTACTTTTGGATTGGGTAAAAATATACCATGGGCATCCCTTAGATGGTGCATGCATCAACTAGTTCAAATCAATCAATGGAAATTAGTGGGGTCGGAGGTGAATTTCTTAAAAACTAAACTACTTCAAAGAAATAAAAACTTATAACTTGGAAGTATCCCGGAAACAAATACTAAAATGGTGGTGCAAATTAACTTGCAGCAATTACTATGTTGTTCATTAATCCACTTGTCATTTAATTATCAAACCAAGGGAGGTAGAATTTCAATAGATTCAGTGATTTATACATAGTTATAGGTATTTATGAGATAAATAACTAAATTCTTGTCACTCCAATTTGGGAAATAAAAATGATTATGAATAAATTAAATTTGGATTGGAAGCAAATATTATGGCTAAGATAGAACATGAAAACTCAGAATGCAGATAAAGAAATAAGTTTCTTCTAATCTAATCATGTAAGAAATCAAATCAACAAGCGATGGAGGGTTATAAAACCACAAGTTAGCCCTACTTAGGTGTTAATCTCTCCTAAGGCTTGTGACTACACTAATGAACAAAACTTAGACTTTTAGTGCATGAAAATTACAATACAAAAATTCTACTATCTATGTATTCTCCTTTTCATTTTTCAAATCTATCTATCCTTCAACATTAACCTTTTTCCTTTTTATATATCTCATTACACCAAAACCATAAAGAAAGAAGAGTTTTACTAGGAGTTAGAATTAGATCAAGTGAAATCTCTTAAACAAATAATATGGAGACTAGATACATGCAATAGAATTAATCAACATGTTTTTACATATTAATCACCAAACTTAAGTAACCGATCATTTTGATCAATCAATTTCTAAATCATGAATTTAATCAATTAGTTCCTTGGTAAGTTGAAATGCATAATCAGATGTTGGAGTTGAGTCATCTCCTAGTTCTCCAAATTGCTTCTTCCATCGACATGTGAAAAATCAAGCATGATGTCCACGTTCCACAATCTTCTCAAGATCATGGCTTCTTTCATGTGTGTGACCTCCTTTGGTTGCAGATGTGTTACTACGAGAAATTCCTTTGGCTACATGCTAGTTACTATAGATGACCCCTTAGGCTGTAAATGATTCCTTTGGATACATGTCAATTGTTGTATATAAAAATTTTCTTGCAAACAAGGTTGGCATCATACAAAGTATCATTTAAACACCTTATTGTGATCAAGAGAATAAATGCATACTCATAATACCACAAAATAAAGTAAACTAGTAATAACTATATTAATTAATATGCATGCCATAAGTTTAGCGTATACTTAAATGTCTTAGCAGTATGAGGTGGAATAGAAGTGAAAGGCTACAAATGGCTCATAAAATTACGGAAGATGAGTTGTTTAGAAAGGAAATTAAAAAACTAATCACACCCCATACATATCATCTTAAATGTCCTCATTCAAATTTATTAGGCTCCTATTAAATGATGTTGCATAAGCATATGAAATCCACTGGGGTAGTTGTTCCTTCATGCTCTGTGAAGAAGTAACCTCCATTCATTTTGTACTTGTTCATGATTTTGTCCTTTATTTCTTCATTCAGTGGTTTATCACCAGACCAATGTGGTATATGAAAGTGGAAGATTGGTGGGTGATAACCAATTAGAAACCAAGTTTTTCCACATGCAATAGAAAATTCAATGTATGTGTTCACCCTTCATAAATTTGGAATGATATTATTATAAGAATGTATTTCTTTCCTTTACATCTCAGGGGACATTTCTTGCTAGTGCATCCTACAAGCATGTACTATTTCTCTTACATTGTACTTAATGTGGTCCCTATCTTCCTCATGAGCTTATTTCTGCAAATTTCATACATGATGTCCGATTGCTTTGTTCTCCATATATTTTCCATATTATTCAATAATTTTCTTTGTTTGCGGCTTCAATGTTGATCATTAATTATTGTACCTTTTCTAATTGCTTGTAATCTTCCCTCTATTTTTCAATGTCTAATTCATTGTTAAAATAAGAGCAAACTACTTTGACTAGAACATCTCCAATATAGAGTACTAGGATTCAATCCCTATCATACTCAAGGGAATAATTTTACATGTGTAATTCACACAACAGGAGTTAAATTTCACGAGGCATTTTTAGATATAATCTAAAAAAACTCCTAACTGCACTAATCTCAAATGAAATGTCAAAGTTGACACGGGTAAGTTTCATCTGCAACATCTTTTCTTTTAATAAAGTATTGTAAATGTTAGAGGGGGCATGCATTTGAATATTTCATTGGCCACCTTAATTGTTTATTCTTGATTTTTCTTTAACCTTTCAATCTCCTTATCTTTGGCCTTGAATTCCTTGTCTTTCTCCTCCATTTCTTGCTCGTTTTGGAAGATAAGTTGTTCCTTTTCTCTCTACCATTTTCCTTTTAACATATTAATATATGTTTCAAACTTATGGACCCAATGATCCATCAATGTTGTTTGTGTTTCCATGTTCCTGCAAACTTGTTTGACGAGCTCTTTTACAACTTTTGAAATGAAAATTTGTGGTTGAAATGGGGATATAGACAATGTTACATACTAAAAATGTGGCAAAAATGGTGGGGTTGGCTATAGTATTGTCTCAATTATTTCATTCATAAATACATGAACATGCTCATATACTATTTTAGTTTCCTCATACATCTTCTCCTTTTTAATTCCATGGAAAAGGTGTTCATAAATTTTTAAACAACTTTGGGCATATAATCACCAATTTCTCCTTCATTATCTTATGTTTCTAGTATTTTTTTTTATTTCCCACTTCTATCTTCTCTTCATCATCCTTGGATACATGAAATGTGTCATAAACTCCCTTTTCAACTCCCCATTCATGTTATTTATGGGTTACACTAACATGAACTGCCGATACTGTTCTTCCATGTAATCGGTAGGGATTCCTTGAATAATTTTCTCACCACTTTCTTCTCCATTTTTCTCTTCCAAAACCTCCATGGTCTCCTCAAGGCCTTGTTTTTTATCCATCAGCGTGGGCTTAATATTTTCATAAACATATTCTACATCACTGTCAAGTGATATAGTTTGATTATGTGTGGGATGTGAGGATTTTTACCTTTTAGTATACATCCTGTGCGAACACCTTGATGGCTTGGGAGTTATTCTGGAATATTTCCTTTTATATTTGGAAGAAGGTGACTCGAGGGTGGAAATTTCCAGTAGCGTTTCATTGATAAAGATTCTCTCAGGTGGTATTGGCTCAAGGTTTGGTTCAGAAATAGGGATTTACGTGGGATGAGAAGATGAAGTTGTTGGTTCAAATACATGGGTGTAAGAACTATCAATGCTTCTTCTCCTCTTCCTTCTATGTCCCAATAATTCATCAATATGTTTGACCTTGAAAAATCCTCCCATTTTAGTTCAAAATGTTCTCTCTACAATGTGTGTTTTAATAACTAGAGTAACAAAACAATGGTGTGAAAGTGTTGACCTTCCTCTTTGTGTTTCCTTACTCATATGTTTCAAGATTTTATTTAAGAAATTAGGTACATTGACATGCTTATCATTCTTCATACAATTGAGAAATTTGAAGTGGATTGTATTTATTCTATAATGTCTTCTCTTATGAAGTAAAATACTTGATAATATAGTTTGCAATTTCATCCCAGAGTGGTTTGAGAGAGGTTTTATGTGTACATTGGTGATCATTAATGAAGGCATCATCCTCATTAGCGAAGTCCTGTCTGGATGCCTCGGATTGGCTTTCTCGGAAAGATTTCACCCTCTACAGAAGTCCGTAACTATAGCCAAGATGTCATCATTCACTTTCACTGATAATCCCTTGATCTTAGCTTCACCATCTTTGAGTGTAGCAGTAAATTCTTCAACCATAGACTCATTAAAACCATGAAATTTTCTAATGTAATCCAACCATCCACTATTTTGGAAATATTACAAGATTTGTAGCTAGTTAAGAATTTGGGAGTGTTCAGTCGGCTCCTAGCAGATTCAATCTCCCCCATTTTTAATTATGTAGCTTCCTCGCTCGTAATGTAATCACATAGTTTTAGAGGAATGATGTAAAAATTAGACTATGGGGGATTCTTTAAGTACATTGTTTTTGAATTTTGAGACCAACTCACACATGGCACAAAAAAGGGAAATGCATTTCATTGATTTGATTGTAGCAAGCATGTGAGGTAAAGTGGTATGACAGAGTGGGATGACGTGGAGTGACAACTCATAGGTTAAAGGAAGTAATGTATAATTGTAATTAAATACATTATGGTGTGGCATAAATACTAATTAAAAATAATTATACTAATGATACTTTAATAAAGTGGTATGAGTGCACTTATCTCAAGGTATATTTAGGATGATGATTGCACATGAATTGTGGTGAATTTTCCCTCATTGCATGGTGATTTTCTATGATGGTGCATATATTATGTGATGCTTTACAAGCATATGTGGTATTTTATTAGAGGATCCTTACTTAAATTAGATAAATCCCGGAGAGGGAATGTTGGCCCGTTGGGATACCGGTTGTCTCGATCACCACTCACACGTGTAGATAGTTCCTTATTTTCCTTCATGCATTCATGGTTCCAGGAAAACATGAAAAAAAAAATCAGCTTTGTTGCATGTTGGTGCAAGTTGAACATTTAGTATTTGCATTATCTACATGTATCATAGACTATGCACTCTGGCAACATATACATCGAATCTTGTAAAACATAAATTCTAAGAAAATAAAATGTGTTAGTTGAATGTTGATGATCACCAAGAGGGCTGATCACAACACATTTATCTACCCCGGAGTATTCAAGATGTCTGAATATACCAAGGCCACTAAAATATCTCAATCTTGAACAATTTCAAGATGAAAAATACGCTCAACTTCTAATCTTAACTCTAATGTACTCATCTCAATATTGTTTTGACTTCCTCTCGAACTAGTGCATGAAGGTGTTTTTTTCAGTTATCTTTTTATAAAACCTCAACCTCGACCATTCACCAATAGCTTGAACCTCACAGGATCTATGGTGGTGATTTTTATAGCTCCATTGGGAAATATTTTCTCAATCTCATATGGACCTAGCCACCTTGTCCTAAGTTTTCCCATGTGTTCTTTGTACTTTAATTAAAACAAGAGGGCTCAATCAACTTCTTAAATTTTCCTTGTCTTGAAGAACATGTCATTCGATTTGATCCTTTTCTTCTACTCTACCTCTATATTATGCAAAACTTGTCTCCTCATTTCATCCAAGTCTTTAAGTTAGAGAATACTAAGCCTCTGAGCTTTAGAAAAATCTATGCCTAATTCAAGTGCATTCCTTAGTGTCTTGTGCTCAAATTCAATTGGAAAAACAACAATCTTACCATAAAAAACATTGAATGGTGTGAAGCCATTTGTTTTCTTCCACATTGTGTTAAATGTTCATATTGTCTGTGTAGCCTATCTGCCCAATCTCTCCTCTAGAGTGGAATAGTTTTTCTCAAGATGGCTTCTTTTTATCTATTTTTACCTCAACTTGGCCATTAGATTGGGGATGATACGGTGTAGAATTACTATGTATAATTTCATACTCCTTAGCTAGATCAGAAATAACTTTAGCGATAAATTGTGTGCCTTGATAAGTAAAAATTTCTCCTCATACTTCATACCTTGTGAAGATGTGGTCATATAAGAATTTGGAAAGTTCTTCACTCTTCTAATTTGGAAATTCTTTTACTTCCATCCATTTAGTGAGGTAATCTGTGCACACTAAGATGTATTCCTTCTTCTCGGGATTTAAGATCTATAGACCAATGAAGTGTAATCCCCATTTGTTAAATGGGTGCAATCTTGACTCAGGCTATAATGGCATCTCATCTAATCTGCTAGGATTTCCCATTCTTTGACATCTATCACACCTCCTAGTGTATAATGTTACATCCTTATGCAGTGTTGGCTAGTAATAACTTGTTGTCAACATGTCATGTGTTGTTCTTTTTGCAATAAAGTGTCATCAACATGGTTCACTATGGCAGGATTTGAGGGAATTATATATTTCCTCATCATCTATGCATCTTCCCATGACATTATCCTACCCTTTGTGTAATAGAAATCCATCTATCCAAGAAGAATGTACAATTTTCTCAACTATGTATTTATTTTTAGAATATAGGTAGTGTGGAGGTGTCTTACCTAAGACCAAATAATTAGCTATATCAGCATACCAAGGTGTTCTGGTAGAAATGGAAAATAGGTTCTCATCTAGGAAAGAGTCATCAACTACCTGTTCTTCATTATTATCTATTCTTGAAAGAAAATATTCTACAATGTTGTCCTTACCAGGATTATCCATGATGGTGACATCAAACTCTTGCAATAATAGAAACCATCTAATTATTCTACATCTTACGACTAGTTTGTTAATCAAATATTTAATTGTAGCATGGTCAGTGTGAATGAACACTAGATAACCTATGATGTACTGCTTGAATTTATTGATAGCATATACAATTGCTAAGAACTCCTTCTCTCAGGATCAGTATAGTTAAGTTCCACATGTTGCAAGTTTTTGCTAACACGATAAATTTTATAGTTTAGAACTACATCCTTCCATCCTAAAACAACTTCAATGGTATGGTCTGATGCATGAGTGTGGATGTGTAATGGTAAGTTCCAATCAAGTATGATTAATATAGGTGCAATAGTTAACATTTTCTTGAAAGTTTAGAATGCAATCTCACATTTTTCATTCCACTCAAAGGCAACATCCTTTCCTAGTAGTACAAATAATGGCGTTGTAATCTTGTTGAAATATTGTATGAATCTTCTATAATAACCAGCATGGCCTAGGAAGCTCCTAACATCCTCTTTTTCTTTAGTGTTGGAAGATTTATGATTATATATACCTTTACTAGATCAACTTGAATTCCATCAAAAGATAGATAGTGCCCCAAGACTATACCTTCAAACATCATCATGTAACATTTTTCATTGCTTAAGGACATATTTTTCTCCTTGCATCTCTTCAAAACTTTGTCCATATTTTTCATAGATTCTTCAAAAGTACTTCCGTGTACTGTAAATTCATCCATTTATACCTCCATGCAATCATTTGTTAGATCTGAAAAGATGCTCAAGACTGCCCTCTGGAATGTAGCAGGTGCATTGCACAAGCCAAATGGAAGAACAAAATATGCAAATGTTCCCCATGGGCATGTGAAGGTAGTTTTGTTTTGATCATCTAGTACAATCTAAATTTGATTATAGCCACTTGTAGTCACTAAATAATGCACATCGGGTACTATTTAGTCCCAGTCTCATAATACTATTTAGAAGGTTCTTAAGTGAAGAAATTACTTGTTGTATATATCTTTCCCCCCAGGTAGATATAGACAAGCGGAAGAATATGGAAACCAAAGAAGCTCAGAGCCTGATTTTTATTATGTCACCAACAGCCAAGGCGCAGGTAAAGGGCGCATGAAAATGGATGTCGACATGAAGATAGATGCGCCAAGGCGCAGGTAAAAGGCGCATGAAAATGGATGTCGACATGAAGATAGATGTGCCAAGGCGTAGGTAAAGGGCGCATGAAAATGGATGTCAACATGAAGATAGATGCGCCAAGGCACAGGTAAAGGGCACATGAAAATGGATGTCGACATGAAGATAGATGCGCCAAGGCGCAGGTAAAGGGCGCATGAAAATGAGTGTCGACATAGAAAAAGTTGCACCTTAGCACACATAAAGGGCGCATGACACGAGTGTCGACAAGGTAAAATTTGCACCTTGGCACACATAAAGGGCTGTCGACACACATATGGATGCGCCTTATGGCGCACCTTCAAGAGGCGCGAAATTTTGAGCGCTGACAGAAGCAAACCACAGGCGCAGAGATATTTAGATGGCCATAACTTTTGACCGGGAGCTCGGATTCATACAAGGTTGGATTTTTGAAAAGCTTACGAGTTCCTCTATCCAACTACGATTGGATATCTTTAATTGGGTGAGAAAAATTCTTAAAAATACAAAATACAGTTCGCCACTTTTTGGGTTCACTAGGATTCTCACCTACCATCATAATGAGATGAATTAAATGCAACCTAGAGGTGGTTGGGGCAGATTTCGAATTCCTCTCTTCTCCCTCTTCTTTTTCCTCCTATAAATTGTAAGGAGGGGCTTCTTTCTAATGTTGGACATTTTTGTTTTGCCTCTCCCTTCTTCTCTTTGGCAGGTGAACTTGTGGAGTTAAAACCTCCCATTTGAAACTGTAATGCAACCTTGCCTCTTGTCATTTTGCAGTGTGTTGTATCAATCTTTGGAGTAAATTAATGCATGTATGTGGATGATTCTCAACCCTCCCTGTGTTCATTTGCATCCTCCTAATCTTTCACTTTGTGAATCGGCCATCTCATGCATGATCTTGCATTGCATTTTAATGGTCTGTGTTTATTGGCAAGATAGATGTTCTTCATTCCTCATCACCTTTGTAGTTTAGGTTTTATTTTATGCATTTGCTTACCCTGTCTCCTTGGCAAGTTAGATTAGGTTTTTAGTAAACCCTCTGAATTTTTACATGTGCATCTCGAACAAAGGAATAGGAACCGGCCTTCATCCGGAGAGCTTTTCTGATTTTGCAAGGTCCCACACTTGGGAAAAGCTCCATGTTATGCAATCGCACTGAGAGTCTCAACCCATTGAGTTGTAGATAATCAGGGGTGCTGTGATTCGCCATCAATAGTTTTGGCACGCCCAGTGGGACCAAGAGGTCATTCCACAAGATTTGAAGGAGTTTTCATGAAATTCGGACTAAGAAATTGCAGGTTTTACAGTTTCAAATTTTTCACCTTCCAGGCTGAACTTTGAAATCGATTTTCAAGGACTTAACTTGCTCGAAAACAAGTCAAAATTTCACCAGTTGATAGATCCAAGGGAAATCTTCAAAAGGGCATTCTTAGATTTTTGGGATTTTGACTTTCAAAATTTTCATGGTTTTTGGTATTTCGGATTTCAGGATTTCGGAAGTCTGGCATTTTTGGGTTTTTGGACTGTCATTCCAAATAAAATTCCAAACTCTAAAATCTCAAAAATACAGGTCTTTCAAAATTCTATTTTTAAAATATTGTCAGGTTTGGTGTGTAACTTGGCAGAATCTAGCCTTTTGAGGCTCACTTTCTAAAACATCCGCGACTTTGAAGGGGTAAAATTCAGCGGTGTAATAGTAAAAGTTTCCCGGGCATATGAGAAGAATTCGAACCAGGTCTGATACTCGAGAAGAGGGGCTATTTGTCAACTTACAACTATCACCAAGAAGAGGAAGGAGAGGAAGAAGACCATGAAGATCACCATCTCCACCTAACCGGACTTTGTCTACACCTCCACCGGTAGACCTTTCTCGCATCAACAAGGGTTCTCATGCCCAGATCGAATGGCGCACCACCGAATCCTTTTGTCAATTTCACCGAAGCAGCCCACTTGCCCTCAATGCACAGAATCCAGTTCCAATTGCAGCATTGAATAATATTCTATTTTTCACTGGAGAAAATCATACCACTCCTAGTGATCATGTCAAAGACATTGCTAACATTTGTGCAATCCACGAGATAAATGAAATGGATGTTCTTGTCAAATTACTGGCATCTTCATTCAAAGGGAAGGCATTGCAATGGTTTAGGAGCCTTGCAGCTGGTTCTATCCAAAATTGGAATCAATTATGCATAGTCCTCCATGAGCACTTTGGAGAAAAGGGAGACAATTTGTATCTACTTGAACAATTGATAACTATCAAGAGGGCTCCCAAGAGCAAATTAACCGACTTCAACTTCAGATTTCAAAGATCTTGGGACAGAAATTCCAAAGGCGTTAGGCCAACAATCGAAGGTGCTTTTCTATACTATCTTAAGGCTTTGAATTCTAATATTTCTATGTTAATTCAATCTATGGGAGGCACAACCTTACTTGCTGCTTATAGCATCGCCATTAGGGCTGAAAACTATCTTATTCAAGCTGGTAAGCTGGCTCCTAGGCCTCCCATGCCCTTGTATCCAAACTTAGAAAATCCAAGCACTAGTCAAGCACCCACTTTGGCTCCTATTCCCACTCCCAGAAATCAAAGTTCAAATGAAACTTCTACTTCATCCTCTAGTGCTTCAAATGAACTCCAGGAGGTTATGAAACAATTGCAGAACCTTGGAAATGAGCTGGTGACTATCAAAAGACAACAAGCTCAAAGTGCTAGATCGTATCAGCCTCAAGTGTAGTACCAGGCTAGGCCCCCATACCAACAAAATAGGTCACCATCTCAGGCTGCAAATCAAAATCAAAGCCAAGTAAGGCCTCCCAGTTAATAGACCATTTCAGCCCTATAACCCCAATGTTGCATCTGCTTCTAAAGCATTAGTGCCAGTCCAAAACAACATAGCTCAAGAGTATGATTGGTGTTTCCCATGCAATGAACCTCACAACCAATCTATGTGCTTTAATGGTGCTTTGAACCAAGCCTTGATGGTGACAAATACTGGCATTGAGGGTGAAGTGAGTCAAGAAGAAAATCAGCAACAAGGGACATCTCAACAAAACATAGCTCTAAATGATACCGCACTCATGAATTGGCAAGCTGAGGATTTTTGTGGCATGAATCAAACAATTTCTCAGAGTGTAGCAGCTAACACAAGATCAAAGAAGAGGAATATTGGTGAAGGGCAGTCATTGGATCCAAGTGATCTACAACCTTCCATCACTCCACAAGGTGTTGGTAAGCAAAATGCAGCTCCAAACATTCAAGGACAGCCCAAACCACCTTCTAAACCAACTCAAATGCCAGCTGTTGCTGCCCATGCGCAAGAAAGGAATGTACAGGCCAAAGGACAACAAAGAGATCTTTCGTCCCCATTTAGCATCATTGATCAAATGAAGAAGACGAATGTGAATATATCAATGTGGGAATCTTTATCCATCCCAGGCCAAAGAGATCTTCTACAAGCTGCCATGAAGAATTGGTCAACTTCGAATCAACAGATCCAAATGCAAGAGAAGGTACTCACAAATGCTACCTAGATCAAAGAAATCATGGAGGACAAAGCAAGGTAAAATGTTGAAGCCCCCTCCTTTTTATGTCTCATTAATCATTGGAGACCAATTGGTACACAATTGCATGATTGATTCTGGGGCAAGTAGTTCTATCATGCCCAAGCAAATAGCTGATCAGCTAGGTCTCCAATATGAAGTCATATCAAAAGGGGTAGTGCAATTGGATGGGACAGCAGTAGCAACGGTGGGAGTGATTAAAGGTTTGAATCTTACCTTGCATGCATGCCCCAACATTACCGTTTTACAAGATGTGTCAGTGATAGATTTTCCACCACTCTTTGCCCTATGCTTATCAAGGGATTTCACAGCCAAAATTAGAGGCTACTTATCTGCTGATTGGTCACACATGTTGTTCAGAACAAGATATGGTACTAAGGTCACAATCAAATCTAAACCAATTGCAAACTTTCATATTGAGCCTCATACTCCAAGCCAAATCAATGCCAACTGCTCAAAGATTTGATAAAGAAGATTATCCAAGAAGATGAAGGCGACACCAAAGTTGGAAGCATTCCAGATTTGACTCTTGACGAATGGGCAAGCAAGGTACATGCTTTTGATCCCTACCAAGAAGTAGAAGAATCTGAACTAGGAGTCTATTGCATACGTGAAGAAAACCAGCCTATTCCTAGCATCACCAAACAAAACCATAAGGATGACAATGAGGCATGGCAATTATTTTTCAATGGATCAAGGAGTAGGCAAGGCGCGGGAGGAGGAGCTATGCTTGTGTCACCTCAAGGCATAAAATATTATTCAGCTTTTCATTTTTCTTGTTCAAACAACACAGCTGAATATGAGGCCTTGATTCACGGACTTCATTGGGCTAGGAAAAAGGGCATAAAGAACTCGCAGGTGTTTGGAGATAGTGAGCTAATCGTCAACCAAGTTAGGGGACAACATGCTACAAAGAACGACTTGTTGAAGAACGACTTGCTTTGAACAGGGTATGGGACCTTGTTGAGGATTTGAAGCTTTTAACATCGTGTCCATACCTAGGAAGAAAAATGAAGCCGTGGATAGGCTCGCAGCTAGTTGGAGCAACGTTTGATGTGGTTGACAACATTAAAAGGAAAAAATGCAACCACATATCCATGTGATTGTGAGGCCAAGCCTTCAGATAATAACACAAGCTAGCGGTGTTTGAGAACGATCAACGAGATCATCAATTTCTTACAAGAAGAGGCTGAATTCTCGACTAGGAATCGGATGCAGACTAGAGCAAAGCGAGATGGGGATTAATTAGTGCGATTGTGGACAAACAAGCTTCCCATGGGTTTAGTAACATTCGAGTCTATCTTCAACCCTAACGACTAGTTCCGTAAGGAAAATACTAACATACAGGTCAAGAGAGAAGATTCAGAGCCAATTCTGGTTGAGGTAGGCAAAACACTTCAAATTGGTAAAGTGGCCACTGAGCAAGAGAAATCAGATTTCATACAACTTTGCCAAGAATTTCCATATGTTTTCGCTTGGAGCTATGAAGACTTAAGAGGTTTCAATCCGAAGTTGGCACAACATACCATAGAATTGGATCCAGATGCTAAGCACATCGGGTAAGACAGAGACCAATCAACCCTCACATTGAGCCTCTAATGAAGAAAGAGCTAAACAAGTTAATAGAGGCAGGCATTATATTCCCGATCAAGAGCGGAGAAATCAGGTTGTGTGTAGACTTCCGAGACCTCAACAGGGCATCTCTCAAAGACCATTACCCACTTCCTTCAATGGAACAAATATTGCAAGTGGTATCCGGTTCGGAGAGATTCTCTCTCCTAGATGGCTACTCAGGGTATAATCAGGTAATGGTGAAAGAAGATGACCAGTTCAAGACGGCTTTCACCACCAAATGGGGCACCTATGCCTACAAGAAGATGCCATTTGGGCTATCAAATGCTGGAGCCACTTTCCAAAGGGAAATGGATATGGCATTCAAGGGGTTGATCAATAAAATAGTTCTGATATATCTTGATGACATCACTATATTCTCAAAAATGTAGCGGATCACCTCTTTCATTTGAGGTAAGTATTTCAGAGATGTAGAAGATTTGGGGTATCATTGAATCCCAAAAAATGCATATTCTTGGCTCACGAGGAAAACTTCTAGGCCATATTGTTTCAAAGGAGGGATTGATGATTGACCCAGAAAGAGTTGAAGCAATTCGAGCGTTGCCATTGCCAAGTCACAAGAAGGCTCTTCAAAGCTTCTTGGGAAAGATCAATTTTGTCCGCAGGTTTGTTCCAAACTTTGCAGCTCTCGTAAAGCCAATAACACTGATGTTAAAAAGAGCATGACATTTAAGTGGACATCTGAAGGCAAGGAAAGTTTTGAGGCAATAAAAGAGGCTATATCTCAAGCTCCCACTCTCGTCAATCTAGACTTCTCCAAGGACTTCGTGCTATATGCCTTTGGTGGTGGAGACACGATTTCTGCAATCCTGGTACAACAAAACAAAGAAGGATTAGAACAACCAGTTGCTTTCTTCAGTCAAGGCTTGGAGGAATACGAAACTAGGTACTCTTTCATTGAAAAGCATGTCCTTGCAGTAATCAGGAGCTTAAAGAAATTCAAGCACCTAGTCTCAAACAATAAGATCCAATTATTGGTCTCTCATGCGGGAGTCAAGGACTTCCTTCTAAACAAGGATTTGAATGAGAAATGTGCAGGATGGATCACTCATGTCATGGAATATGACATCGAAATTAAGGTCACCAAGCTGGTCCGTGGAAAGGGATTATGTGAACAACTAGCTTTGAGTCGCAAGTTGAAGCAGGTGATGAAAAAGAGACTGTCTTGGTACTACAAGATGGTCAAGAATAGGAAAATGATGATGTGCCCACTCCTTGTTGGACTCAGAATATGATACACTTCCTACAGACAGGCCTATGCCCTCCAGAAATGAGCAAAGCAAAGAGGAGATACTTCAGATTACAAGCCATTCCATATGTGCTTGTTGATGGTGTTTTGTTTAAGAAAAACATCAATTGAGTTCTATTGAGGTGCATTGGGACAAGTCAAATTGAGAGGGTGTTACGAGATTTTCATGATGGAGATTCTGGAGGACATTTCACCCCACGAGTAATAGCTCTCAAGATAATGAAGGTGGGATATTATTGGTGACAAAGTGTTCAAGTGATCGCTATACATGGATAAGAAAGTGCAAGAAATGTGCACTCTTCACGAGCAAAGAAAGACTAGCAAAGTATTTCCATTGCACCCAATTTTGGTTGACCAACCATTTATGCAATGGGATTGGACTTCATCGGGGTCATCAACCCAAACTCAAGCCAAGGCCGCAAGTGGATTCTCACAACAATAGACTATTTCACCAAGTGGACCGAAGCAAAGAGTAGCACTTAAAGAGGCAAATGAGTCTAACATTCTAGACTTTTATGAAGGGATAGTGACCAGGTTTGGTGTGCCGCCACTATCATATCAGATAATGCATTGGCATTCATAGGTTCCAAGATTATAGAATGGGCTATCAAGAATGGAATCTATTTGAGCACCTCTTCAAATTATTACCCACAGGGTAATGGACAGGAGTCCACGAACAAGAATTTGCTAAGAATCATCAGAAGGACTCGGATGAAAACCAAAGGACATGGCATACCAAGCTAAAATCAGCTTTATGGGCTGACGAGTAATAACACCAAAGAGGTCTCTGGGTAATTCCCCTTACAAGTTGGTCTATGGAAAAGAGGCGATGTTGCCTATATCATTAGAATTGCCAAAGCATTGGAGCTCATGAAGCGGTTGGAGTTATGCGAGTTCAAACCAATGGAGGCCAGGTATGCAGAGTTGATGGAATTGGAAGAAATCAGAGAGCATGCAGTTCAAACGATTGAGAAGGATCAGGCCTTAGTAAAAAGATGGTTTGATAAGAAGGCAAGAGCAAGGACCTTCCAGGAAGGGGACCTAGTTCTGAAATGGGATGCAGATCGAGGCAAAACCAGGAAGGCATTCCAAGTTTGATGCCATTTGGAGTGGCCCCTACATGGTCACGGAGTGTAAGAATAGCAATGCCTTCCAATTGTCTACATTGGACGGAGAAGAACTCCCGATTCCGGTTAACGGAATCTATCTTAAACATTGCTACTGAAAAGAAAAGATTTACCCTTGTAAATATTAGCCTAGATTTCAATTCCTCTAAGTGCGTATGCACATCGTCTTCAGTAGTAAGGTTTCATTTTCCCTAAGTGCTCTGCACCGGTTTTGTTGCTCTCGGGTTGATCTCTCGTAGTTCGAGTGTTTTCGAGAGAAGGAGTTACAACATCAGGCTCGGGATCGATATCGGGTTGGTTTCGGTGTATTGCTCATGACCCCATGCCCAATGGATTGCTAAAAGGCCACCGATCTTCCACCTAGCGGGCAGGGGATCCCGTTGAGTCGCCAAATTGTTGTCTATATCTTTCCCCTAGGTAGATATACACAAGTAGAAGAATATGGAAACCAAAGAAGCTCAGAGCCCAATTTTTATTGTGTCACCAATGCCAAGGCGCAGGTAAAGGGCGCATGAAAATGGATGTCGACATGAAGATAGATGCACCAAGGCACAGGTAAAGGGCGCATGAAAATGGATGTTGACATGAAGATAGATGCGCCAAGGCGTAGGTAAAGGGCGCATGAAAATGGATGTCGACATGAAGATAGATGCGCCAAGGCATAGGTAAAGGGCACATGAAAATGGATGTCGACATGAAGATAGATGCGCCAAGGCGCAGGTAAAGGGCGCATGAAAATGAGTGTCGACATAGAAAAAGTTGCGCCTTAGCACACATAAAGGGCGCATGACACAGAGTGTCGGCAAAGTAAAATTTGTGCCTTGGCACACATAAAGGGCTGTCGACACACATATGGATGCACCTATGGTGCACCTTCAAGAGGCGCAAAATTTTGAGCGCTGACAGGAAGCAAACCCTGGCGCAGATATTTAGATGGCCATAACTTTTGACTGGGAGCTCGGATTCATACAAGGTTGGAATTTTTGGAAAGCTTACGAGGTCCTCTGTCCAACTACGACTGGATATCTTTAATTGGGTGAGAAAAAATTCTTAAAAATGCAAAATACAGTTCACCACTTTTTGGGTTCACTAGGGTTCTCACCTACCATCATAATGAGATGAATTAAATGCAACCTAGAGGTGGTTGGGGCAGATTTCGAATTCCTCTCTTCTCCCTCTCTTTTTCCTCCTATAAATTGTAAGGAGGGGCTTCTTTCTAATGTTGGACATTTCTGTTTTTCCCCTCCCTTCTTCTCTTTGGCAGGTGAACTTGTGGAGTTAAAACCTCCCATTTGAAACTGTAATGCAACCTTGCCTCTTGGCATTTTGCAGTGTGTTGTATCAATATTTGGAGCAAATTAATGCATGTCTGTGGATGATTCTCAACCCTCTCTGTGTTCATTTGCATCCTCCTGATCTTTCACTGTGAATCTGGCTATCTGTGCATGATCTTGCATTGCATTTTAATGGTCTGTGTTTATTGGCAAGACAGGTGTTCTTCATTCCTCGGTGCATCACCTTTGTAGTTTAGGTTTTATTTTATGCATTTTCTTACCCTGTCTCCTTGGCAAGTTAGATTAGGTTTTTAGTAAACCCTCTGCATTTTTACGTGTGCATCTGAACAGAGGAATAGGAACCGGCCTTCATCCGGAGAGCTTTTTTGATTTCGCAAGGTCCCACACTTGGGAAAAGCTCCATGTTATGCAATCGCACTGAGAGTCTCAACCCATCGAGTTGCAGATAATCATGGGTGCTGCGATTCGCCATCAACAAGTACTAACTAACCCCGTCATTTGGCCATTTTACTTTAGTTTATGTCATCATTATCGACCTCCTACACATACATGCCCAATATTTTTTTCATTTTGAGTCATTTTAGCCCTAATTAGGGCACCGGGCCAAGATTGATCACCCTAGGCACCCCGGTCCCACTCAAGGTGCCATGAACTTGTTCTCACTTTCCCACCACAATTTTGGCACATCTAGCCATTTGAACATTTCTTATTTCTTATGGTCGGCCTTTTCAGGTTAATTATGAAATTAGATCAAGAGAACCCTATAAATATAAAGTTATGAGACCATAATGAGGGACCAAGCACTAAGCATTACTACTCCACCTAAGGTTGCATCCACTCTATAGGCATTTAGGAGCTCCATTGCATCCATCTAGCTCCATCACAAGGGACAAGGTTAGTTCATCTACATCACACTGCATAGGAGGGAAGTTTATTCTATTCCATCCACCATTTATTTACATTCTACATCTAGTTATTGCTCACTACTTCACAAAGTGCGACTGGCATAAGAGCACCTAGGGCACAATGTTCACACACACACACACTCAGAACTACATTTTGGTCTGAAATGTAGTGTAGTACTCAATTTAGTAATTCCATCATTGTGGTAGTTGAGTTTATTCTGAACCATTCATTTGAATATTTATTTTTTCATGGTTTTGATACTTCTTTTGGTCTTTTGCAAGTATCTTCTTCATCATTAATTACCAAAGAACACCTATTGCATTGCCAAAAACTTAATGTGACAGATAAAGGTGAGGGTTTTGAACTATCTGATGACCATGTGAAATTAAGCTTTGGATCTCCTACAAAGACTAGGGTTCCCATAATTGTAGACCGAGGCACCCCCGGTGCCCCATCCCCCTCCAGTGCCCTAATCCAGCTAGATAGCTTGAATCTATCCTTTTCTAGAGCTCTACATGTTTGTTCCTACCTCAATATTATTTGATTTATTTTACAACATAGTACGTATAACCCTACAAATTAGCTAAGTCATTTCCTTACTCTTCTTACACATTAGGGTTTTTATTTTTGCTAGCTTAGTTGCTTGGGTCACTTTCCATATTTATTTATTGTATTTATTTACTATTATTCACTGTTGTTCCTAGTTTATATTAGCTATAAAAATTCAATTTTTATTTAATAATTTTGTGGACCCAACATTTGAGCACTCTTAGATCCTCTCGTACTCTCCACCTCACTATCTTATGGTCGATTCACCATAGAGGTCTCTCTTCATGCCTTTTGCGTGATAATCCTAATTGTCAAAATAAACTCATATATTTTTTGGCTAACACATATATTCATCCTCACACCTCTCCTGAATATCTATACCATAGGTTCACTACTGCTTTATCTATCAATGAAGAGAATATCACATTTACATCTGCTGAAATTGCTTCTCATTCTATCTTAAGTAATGATTCCCCCTTTATATTGAAGTTTGTATCAATAACATAGGAGTTAAGTGCACTTTAGTTGACAATGGATTTGGGATTAACATCTGTAATCTCATGTTTCTCACACAACTTGGCCTATCTAAAGCCTCCTTAACCCCATCATCTATTTGCATTCATGGCTTCGATAATGTGCCTAAACGAGTCTTAGGTATAATCACACTTCCCATTACTCTAGGGCCATGCACTGTGTCCATCCCATTCCATGTCATGCCTAACAATCTTAACTATAATCTTCTCCTCGGACAACCTTGCATCCATTCTATGAACATTTTCCCTTCAACCCTTCATGCACATATTAAATTTATATATCAAAGTGTAGTTTATGAAGCATTAACAAATTCATTTCCATTTTCTTATTGCAACGCTATTGATCATTCACCACAATCCCATACTTTTTCCACCTCTCCTCCTAACTTCAAAAATTATGGCCTTGGGTATCAGTACCTATGCCACTATGGTTTCAATGGAAATGGATTAGGAAAACATGCAAAAGGATTCAAAGAACCTCTTTCCATTCCGACACAATCCACCAAGTTTGACCTCAAATATCACCCCGACCTTTTTCTTTTGTTACTTATGTATCTCCTCTTCGGTATACACTTGTTGTCCCTAATAAATCCCCTAGTTATTTGGATAAATTATATTGTATTCTAACTCTAATGATCCTAATTACAGTTTGTACACACTCTAGTAGTTCCCTTGGCACATTTTTCTTGGCTCCAGTTCTTACGCACACCCTCACTCACCCTTCCCGCTTGTCCCTTTGCATCCCATCTCCTTTTTCTTCCTCTTACACTTACTTCACGTGCTCCCCTTACCTATATACTATTATATCTCCTTCCATTTACCCTTTTCACCTTCATTCTATGCACCCATTTTCATTCCCAGAGTCTCACATATTCCTTGTGCACACACCGCAGACGTGCATTCTAATTTGACTAAGTCCCCAACATGTCTTTACACTTGTGTTTTTGCACTTCCTTGTTACCATGCCTTCCTCATTTAAATTCTCATGCCTCGATTTCATTCTTGTCTCCTACAAATATGCATACATTTTTTTGCATGCATCACCTTCGTGTGCCTACCTTATGTAGTATTACTCCTCTTCCTTTTTCACCTTGCACCTTCTTCTATGCTAGTCTCTATGTCATGTCATCAACTTATTATACTTGAGTTTGTAACACACAACCAATCAAATCATGCCAACAAGGCACCAAATCCTTACAAAAATCTGATGTGTGACATGTGTCAAAATTGACAAAACAGATGAACATTTGGCCGATTCCTTCATTCAATCAGCATGTGCCATGTGTCTTGTGTGTTCATCTTGCAATGTAGACCTTGAGATCACCATAACTTTGTTTACGGGTCTCTCGACACAAGCATGCCTAAGGCAGTTGGAAAGTTATTAATGTGGGCTACACGTTGGAATTTTCAAAATAATATTTTGGTGGGATTTGGTAGGCAAAAATAGGGAAACTTATTCTTGGTCATTAATTCAAACATCTAATTGGTCTAACCACCCAGATTCCTACATATTTGGTCTCCTTCCTTCTTCTACATCTAAAACAGTGTATGGGGAGGCACATCTAACTTCCTTACAGGTGGATTTGCAAGCAATTAATGCTTTTTGTTGTTGGTTGAAGATTCCAATCTAAGTTTCCCTCTTATTTCTCCTCCTCTTCTCTCCTTCTATAAATTTAAGAGCATTTCTCATTGAAACAGATCCTCTTTGTTATAATAACACCATGCCAAAATGGTGGCTGACTTCCCACAGTTTCAGACCTTGGACTTGGTCTTTGCAATGTATTCTCACCTCCTGCCATGAATGTAACTAAATGTGCATCCTTTAAGCAATAAAATCAGGTTTTTGGAACTTTTGTCTTCCCTTTTCTCATTATGTTGCATCTTTCCTCTCTGTCTACATTTTCTGGCATGTTGTGTGTATTTCCCACTCTCAGTCCCCATGTTCATGTGTCACCACGTGAGGAAATCTACCTCTGTGGTTATTTACTATGGCACATGTTTCTCCTCCCTCTCTCCCATGTTTTCTCCCTTTCTTACCTCTAATGGAGATCGATTGACCCCCTCTTTTTGGTGTTACTTCCTTCCCTTAGCTTAGGATTTCCCCTTTCTACATATCCTTCTATCCCTATTCCCTTGGCATTATTAGCTTAGGATTTCCACTTCAGCATTTGGAGTATCATTAATGTAGAGAAATAGGTAGAGTAATTGGTCTTCTCTAGAGGTTTATCTCAAGCGCGTAAGGTCCCACACTTGGAGACAGCCCCATTGCTAACTCAAACAACTCAATTCTTCTAGATATAATATGTGAGTGAAAGTTTGAACAACCAATAGTTTTTAATACACCCAATGGGACCATTTTGAAGAGATATACATCTTCATCTCAAAGAAGTTTTATGTGTTATTGTTGGGATCTAGCCTTTGGAGACATATTCAAAGCATCTCGTGACTCCACCGATTCGAATACACCCATTATTTCCTTCACAAAACAATTTTTCCCTCCTTCCTTTCATTCATTCTCCTCTTCCATTTTGTTTTACCTTCCTCTTTTGAAGTCGTGCAATCATGACTTCTTTCCTTTCCTAGAATTCCCACTTGTAGTAGAAAATATATTTCCCTCATCCTCCTCCAAATCATTTTTTTGAGCCCCATAGAGAAAATGAACATAAGTCAACCCCACTAACTCATATGGTTATTTTTTCTAACCAAAATGTTTTTGAAGAACAATTTTATGCATATGATGGCAACAAATACATAGAAAATGTTGATTTTGAGACACGTGCAAGAAATGGATATGAACATGATGCAACTCGAGAATAAAATACTTAGTAAAGGAATCTAGAGTTGGCGTTAAGGTCCTTTGTCTATGGGTCGGCCCTATTCCATGATATTTTAGCACCAAGTAAAAGCTTCACTTTATTTTTGAGATGTCACCGCAAATTACAAAATGGGATGAAGAAATTTAGATTCACAAATATAGTACTAATCAACCCTTTCAATTGGGAAAATCTACACTACCATCCTATAGCCCTCCCATTCCTCCTCCCTAACCTACACTATCTCATCCCATTGTTGAAGTCATGGATTTATGTAAACTATTCCCATTGAGAATTCCATTGCTTCATCCTCTCCCCTTTCATCTCACCTTTATTTCTCTCGCCATCATTCGCTCCGTGTGTGCTTCCACTCCTCCCGCACATGCACCTTCAGCACTCATCCTCTCATCTTCTTTCAATCCCCCTCTGTCTAACTATGACAAGGAAAAAAATCCCCATGTCAATGCGCGCCATTCCTAATGTATGTCATCATATTCAACAATTGTAGGACAATTGAAGAATGGTATGACTCGTATGAATCTAATTGGGAAGATGAGATTATCAAGGTACCTATTTCAAAATAAAATCAATCAGTTTTAGAGGGCACGCTTCTAAAGAAGATAGAATTACTTGTAGAGGTAGAACCATACGTGACCCAACCTATAAGTAATCACCCGCAAAATAAAATTCTGCATGAGGATCCCATCTCATGGGATTGGGCTTCAAAGCGATGGTGAAATCATAAGGATTTGACTATGGCCAATTATATGTCTAGTTATTCTAGAGAAAAAAATAGATTTTCCATAGGTCATGCTCATTTTAGAGCATGAGGTTGAACTTCAAGACACCAAAGGTCAAAAACAAAGGCCTCCCGGATCTAAGCACGGACCAACCTCGGGAGGTATATATTTTGTTTGTTAATACCTTAAGGAGAAGGGTAAAAGAACATCTATAATTCAATTTCTCACTCTTATTACGTATCATGTTCAATGCCAAATTAGTTACATGGTCACAAATTTTGAGGAAAGGAAACTACTTCTCCCTTCCCCGTTGCGGGTTTTACTTGTAGCACCCTTTGCCTCTAGTTAGTTTAGGTTTTGTTTTCATCAAAACAAGTGCTCACACACTCTCTACATGTTTCCTCTTGGAAGATGTATTATTTTAATATTTTGTACATAGTTACATTTCTTGCACGCTCCCTTTGGCATTGTTTCCTTTCATGTTGTGTGGTTTCTATGTGCCCTTTTATTGCTTCTTCGGATGGTAAGTTAGTTTTCAAAAAGAGGCAGTTCTAATAGTTTACGCACAATTTTCCACTCTCAAAAATTCAAACTATAAGATCATCACATGAGAGTATCAGCAGTTCAGTTCAAAGTGTAGGCCATCCTTCAAGTGACTCCAGGGATGTTCTTCAAGTAATCAAATTAGATCTTCATGTTTCCAGGAAGACTCCATGCCCAATGGATGCTTGTAAAGCTATAGGTCTCTTAATCTAGCATGCGAGATGGTCCCTAAAAGTCACCAAATTGTTTTTTCCAAATAACTCCCCTAGCTACTTAGACAACATATATTTTATTTTGACTCTGATGATCCTAATTGCTTGTTACACACACTCGACAGCCTCTTTAGCATAGTTTTCATGGCTCTAATTCTTCTATGCACCCTCACGCACCCTTTCTACTTCTCCCTTTGCATCCCCTCTACTTTTACTTCCTCTTTCTCTTACTTCACGTGCCCCCCTTCCCCCTATATTCTTCTATCTCCTTCCATTTCCCCTGTGTGGCTTCCTTATACACACTCGCTTTCATTCCCAATCTACCACACACTCCTTACGTGTGCACCTACCGACTTGCCTTCTAATTTGGCTAGGTCTCATGCATGTCTTCATGCTTTCACATTGAGTACTTCCTTTCTTCCTTATTTTCATGCCTTCCTCAATTGAATTTTCATGCCCCACTTACATACTTTTCTCCTCTAGGTATGCATTCATTTCTTTCGTGCACATCACCTTCACAAGCCATCCTTCTACAGCTTATGCCTCTTCTTTTCGTGCCTTGCACCTTGTTGAGTGGTGAGAAAATTTGTCTTGTGGACAAATTGGTGGGTTTCAAGCCAATGCTATGGGAATATAAGTCCCTCTACTTGAATGGTGCAGCTTCCGTAGGTGCATGCATAAAATATGGGTTTCAATGGTGGCCTTTCGACCAGAGATCCAACAGGGGCACTTCACTGACCATGTGGCAAAGCTACCAATGTCTCGCTAGAGGAAAACTTTGTCTTGGAAAGGGGAAGGGTAGTGGAAATGGAGCTAGGAGAAAAATAATGTTGTGAGTAGAATATCGATGCCCACACACATTAATTAGAAATTTTGTTTACATGCATTTAAAGTTAGAAGAAAAATAAATCCGTAGGAGAAGCTACAAGACCGAATGAAATCATTGGTCGCAAGGAACCAATCAATCCCTCAATCAAAAGGAGAAAATTCCTTTTATTATTAAAGCTAAAGCGTAGAATTTCTACAGAGCTTTGAGAATAGAGGAAAATCTAAGGAAAAGGGAAAATAGAAGAAGTATGGCATTTTTCTCGTCTTTCCGTGCACAGAGCACTCGGTCTTTTTGAAATCAATTGCACAGCCCTTAGAATGGCTCGAGGAGCCATTATATCTCATGCCAAAATGGTTATAACTTTACAAATCATTTACGCCTCTTCAAATTCGTCCATTGCGAAGAAAACTCTCATGGTAGGTTAAAACCATATCTTGCAATGTGAACTTTACATTTGGTTTGCCAATTTGAATACAGACCGTTTGATTTTCTCTTATAACTTTGAAAGTAGGAAGAGATTGGAGTGGGTACGGGGGAAATCCCTTCACGTTTTGTGATTTTTTAGATATTTGGGAATTTTTTACAAAGAGGCTCAAAAACACAAATTTCTCCACCGATCCGCTACTCCGATTGAACTCTTGACACATGGAAACTTCTAATTGGAAATGGGGTCTTGGCCCTTTTCTCAACATTTTAACCTTTTTTGGAAAGAGGCTAAAAACTCAAAGTTCTCCGTCGTTCCACTCTCTCGCTTTGACTTTTCAATGGCGGGCCCGAGACCTTGGTGGAGCCGTAGAGCATTCTATAACTTTTACTTCACTTTTGGGAATTTGGTTAAATTTCCAAAAGTCCCCGATGGCCCGCTCTCCCGCTTTGACTTTTCAATGGCGGGCTTCAACTTTGAATTTTCTCCTTTTTCCAAAGAGGCTCAAAAACACAAATTTCTCCATCGACCCGCTTCTAATTAGGTATGTCCATGTACCCATGGATGATGGGGCCAAAATTTGATGGGGAAGAAAATGCCCATCGTTCCCGACTGTGGAAAAAAACACAAAGGAAGAGAACTTCATCATTTTGAGTCCAATTTTTGAATTTCCTTCATGAGCCGGAGGCATGGAGGAAAAAAATGATTTGACGACCCAGGCCATAGAACAAGTGAACAATTTCGATCAAAAAGGATATTGTAAGGAGGATATTACGTGCATAAACCGAGAGATGGAGAATTTCTCAAAATGAGCAAAACAGAGATTTAAATAGCACTAGGGCATGGATTTTGCTATTTCTTTGAACTTTCAACTTGGCTTAAATACTTTAAGAGGGTGAGAGCTCAAAATTTCAAATTTAACTTGGAAAATGAAAAGTGATTTTTGGGAGACAACATACTGGCTCTAGCTTGGGGACATGGCATGGACTGAGCATGACGAAGACATGGTATGAGGATCTAGAATCTCAATTTTTTAAACTGTATAACATTGACCAGTGCCTTATCCATTGGGCCTTGCAGAGTCATGTACAATTCTGAGAAATAATGGAAGAAGGAGGAAAACACAAACCAAACACCACACAACAAAAACAAACAAAACCACACAACGAAAAGGGGAAAACACACCTATAAAATCACCTATGGTACAAAGCGGAAACAACCCGTTTTCACTTTGATGATATAGTTTCAAGTATTTCTGCTTAGAGAAAATTCCAATGGAATTCCATCCAAGTATGAGAGGAGAAAACATTCTCACCACAAGCTCCATGAATTTGGAATGGGCCCAACCACAATGAATCAAACATTCCATGGCTGCCCTTTGGTTCTCTTCTCTTGTCCCAAAGCAAGACAAAATCTCCAACCTTGAATTATCTTACCTTTGCCCTCTTATCAAATATCTTCTTCACTTTCAATTGGTGTTCTTTAATTCAATCCACCACTTGGAATTTTCTTTCCTCCAACTTCTCCAAGAAGAGGATCCTCTTGTCAATGGAGTCTTTGTATTGACCATCTTCTATTTCTTGCAACAACTTAAGAGTTGGCATCTCAATTGTGAGGGGAATCTCTCCTCAACTCCATACAACATTTGGAAAGGTGACATACCTATTGCCTTCTTAGGAGTGATCCTATCATCCCATAATGCATCATATAACTTCTTGTGCCAGTTCCTTTGATTCTCATCTACCAGCTTGTGAATAATGGTCACAATGTTCTTATTGCTTGACTCATCTTGTCTATTTCCTTCTGGGTAGTAGTCAAAAGAGTGAGATAGGGAGATTCCAAAGCCATAACAAAACTTTTTGAGCTCCTTGGAAGAGAAATAGGGTGCATTGTCTACAATAATTTTTCATGCGGTATTCCGAAAAGAACAATGATATTCTCCTTGTTGAAGTCAGTTTAGATCGTTTGATTTATCTTGCTTGGTTGGGATGGCTTCCACCCATTTAGTGAAGTAATCAGTTGTAGTGAGCACATAAGTATTCCTTGTAATAGAATGAGGATTCAAAACACCAATAAAATCTAGCCCCCATTGCTGAAATGGTTCTTCAATCACCATAGGCCTGAGTGGCAATGCAACTAGTTGTGGCTTTCCAACAAATTGTTGGCATGCTTTGCATTTGGAAACCCAATCCTAAGTGTCTACAAATATGGAGGGCCAATAATATCTCCCTCTGAGGATCTTATGTGTGGTGACCATTACTGAGAAATGTCCACCACAAGCTTGATCATGATATGCCCTGAGCAACTTTTCTTGTTGCTCCTTATCTACACACCTAAGGAAACAACCATCTAGGCCTCTCTTGTAAAGTGCATGATTCTAGATCACAAACTTGGATTCCTTTAGCTTAAGTGTCCTTATTTGTTTATAATCAAGATGAGGAGGGAATTCTCCATAAGTGAGGTAGTAAGCAATGTCAGCATACCACCCATCAATAGTGGTGACAAAGAGCACCTGTGGACTGTCTCCTGAACAGGTTGAGAAAATACCATATTTTTCTCCCTGCTAAGCCCTGAGAGCTTCATCTTCAGCAATTAGATGGCACAAACCATTTCCTCTTACCAGATTAGAGGGTCTAATCTCCAAGTCATACTCTTGGGTCTTTGCAATCCAACTTCCTCTCTTAACCCCAGGGTCTTATTGAGTCAAAATAGACTTGATTGTACTTCCAGGGACCATCACCACTATATGAGAATTGAGAATGTAGAATCTAAAACTTTTAACAACTTTGACCATTACGTAGGCATGTTTCTCCAATTAGCTATACTTTAGCTCATGATTTTTCAAAGGACAACTCATGAAAGAAATGGGTGCTTCCAAACCTTCATCATTTTTCTGAACAAGGACAACAAAGAGTGTATGTTCTAATGCATAGCAATACATGATGAACTCCTTGTTGAAATCTGAGATACAAGAGTTGGAGCTTTGGAAATGGCTTTCTTGATCTCCTCAAATGTTGTTTTTCCTTCCTTATTCCACTTGAAACCTACTTGAGGCTTCATCATGGAAGTTATATGCTTAGTCAGTTAAGAAAACTCAGGCACAAAATGACAAAGGAAGTTTACCTTTCCAAAGAATGAATGAACTCCCTTCTTGCTGGTTGGTAAGGCTAGTGCTTGGATAGCTCGATCCTCTCGGGATCAATGTCTCGCTCCATGTTTGTTCACAATGTGTCCCAGAACTTACCTTATGTGACTCCAAAAATGCACTTCTTTGGATTTAAAGAAATGCCATGTTTCCTACACCTTGCAAGGACTTTCTCCAATGACGGATATGATCTCCCTCCTCTTTGAAAAACCGTGAGATCATCAAGGTAAATGACAATGCAATGTTTCAAAACTTTGAAGGTCAAGTCCATTGCTCTTTGGAAAGTGGCTCTAGCATTGATCAAGCCAAAAGGCATTTTGTTATAGGAAAAAGTGCCCCAAGGTGTTGTGAGTCTGTTTTGTTGCAATCCTCTTCTGCCACCTTGATTTGGTTGTACCCTAAGAATCCATCAAACAAAGAGAGCATTTCAAACCTAGTGACTACTTGTAAAATATGATCCATGATTGGAAGAGGGTAGTTGTCCTTGAGAGATGCCTGATTCATATTTCGGAAGTCTACATAAATCCTTATTTCCCCATTCTTCTTCCTTCTTGGAAAAATTTTAACCACCCATGTTGAATGGTGGATGGGGAAGATTATTCTAGCATTGAGCATATTTTTCACCTCTTCTTTGATAACATCATAAATCTTTGGATTGTAGGGCCTTTGTTTTTTCCCTCTGAAGGGCTTAACTCCTTGCTTCAAAGTAATGGAGTGATGCATTTCCTTTTGAGAAAAATATTTGAGTTCATCATAGGAATAGGCCGGGACATCCGAGTACTTTTTAGCGAGCAACAAACTTTCTCTTCTCTTCTCGGTGAGCAGCATTTGCCAATGTTAACCATCCTTGGATTCTCCGAAGTGCTAATGTTTTCTTGATCGAATTAGAAGAAAACCAAGAAGATTGTTTTTATTTCTCTTGGATGAACCTGTTATGCTTGTCAAAGAGGTCTTCCAAAGAAACTAGGCCTTTGGGGATTTTGTTTCCTTTCAGTTTGATTACTCCCTCTTCATAAATTCCCTCAATTCCTTTCTTCTCTTCTTTGGGACTGATTCACAGTGTGGGTTTTCACTTCCTTCAAAGAAAATATTATTGAAGTTATCCCTTTGTTATAAGAAGGCTAGGATCTTATTGTCATCATTGAAGACCTACCAGTGATTTGTATTGTCTGGTATGTTGGGTCTGAACACCATCTCAATGGTCACTTTATCCTTGCCAAAAGAAGGATGAGGTGTCACTAAGGAAGCTGACACTACTAGAGAATCATCCTTTTCATTCTTCTCCCTAGGGATATCTTCAATGGAGAATGCATAAAAGGATTCAATGCAGTCCCACACTCTATTTCTATAGTGCCTGAGTCTAGGGTTTTTCACCTGATATTGTTAGCATACCTGCTTTACCACTACCTCTGCATCACCTTTGCATCTCAACTTATTGATTCCCATGTCCTCTGTTGTATTCATGCCAAAGAGTAATGCTTCATAATATGATGTACTATTTTTATTGTCAAATTGCATCTTGTAGGAAAAAGGATATACCTCATTGGAGGGAGAGTATAATACTAAACCAGCTCCTAAACCTGCTCTGGAATGACTGCCATCAAACTCCATTATCAAGATTCAATCTTCTTCTTCTTCCATGACAAGTGGCAAGTCCTCTTCCTTATGTGATGTAAGGAGCTTCCAAGCCCACAATCTTGAAAAAGGATATCAGCTCTTGGATTATCATACTTCCTTACTGTGAACTTCATTTTTCTGATTGGCAGCGGTTTCTTCATTTCTCCTTTCACTGGGATAGTTGCAGATGACCAATCCATTTTTATTTCTCCACCTAGATCTCTACAAAAACTTCTACTCAAAAGCATACCAAAATATGTTGGGATGTCTGCCACCAAAATGGTTAGGAGTATCTTCTTGTCAGGGTAATCAGCTAGTGCAACCTGAGCATCCTTAATCCTTCCTACCAATGGAACTTGTTTAGATTCCATTGAGTATCATGTGCCATTTACCCGGGTCAAAGTGAGGCCAAGATCATTTGCAACTTTTGTTGGCATCACATTATCTGAGGCTCCAGAATCTATAATGCAATTGTTTAGCTAGAAACCTTTGATGAGAAGTGATAGGTAAAAAGGCTCAACTCTATTGGTGGTGGAGGCACTGAGGGCTAGCATGTTTTGAGAAGATGGTTTGGATGGTATGAGAAGTAAGACTTTAGAATTAGAGATTGGTGATGTAGAGTTACCACCCCAGTGCATTGCCTTGATGAATATGTCAAATTGGGCACAATGATGTTTTGTAGGTATTCAATTTCGAGAGATGGACTTTGGTTTGCTAACATGCTCTACAAAGTCAAATGAAGTTATGGTAGATGAGGACTTAAATGGAAGATACGTTGTTACTTTTGGTGTTGGGTTCTCCTTTTCAAATGTAGCAATTGGCTTGGAAGGATATGGGGTGTAGCCTTTGATTTAAATTTAGATGTTCTTGCGAACCAACATTTAGAAGAGAATTACTCTTAACACTTTTGAGTTGGGAGAAGAATCGGATAACTTACTTGGTGCATCGGTGTGATGCTTGAAAATTGGTGAATCTGATTTCTCTTTAGCTGATTCCATGGAAGGTGGTAATGGTGATCCCTGCAACGATGATCTTGCTTAGTGGAGGCTTTGAAGAGCTATCTTCTTTGTTCTTCCTCCTCTCGATTGAATCACTGAGGCTGAAACACCATTCTTGGATTATGCACGAGTGAAAAAGGCACATTAAAAACTTGGAGATTCTTCATCACCTTCCTTCTCATCATTAATGTATTCAATCGCCATTGTGCATGCCAACCTCTTTGATTTCAAGATAGTTTTCATAGTCATCCATGCTTTCTACTTTAGTTTCCTCAATGTATGTTCCTTCTTCTGATTCCCTATTGTCACAGATGGCATTGGTGGTGGTGCGTCAAGGGAAAGCATATGAGGAGGTGGAGAAATTCTTGGTCTATCAAGAGGATTTAGTCTCCTTGGAGCATTCCTCGTTGTGATTTTTGATAGCTGCTTCTTTAAAGCAACTAGGTCATTTGCCATTTTTGGAACATTGGATTAGTGGTGACTGAATTTGAACTCTGATATTTTTGCTTCCCATTTGGTCCTTTCACTTTGCTAGAAATAATTAGATCATCATCAGTCTCAATTACAAAGTCTTGAACTTCCCTCAATGTTCTTGGTTGGGCTCTTCTGAGGAAGAAACCAACTTCTGATGGCAAAACACTGATGAAGAACCTTTTCAAGTTGTTTTCGGGGGTACCACATCTTTTGGGATCCTTCTTGTCAACCTATCATACCTTGCTACAAAATATCTCATTGATTCGAGGTCTCCTTCTTCATCTAAACCAATTAGACCAGTAGATCCTGACAATCTTTTGTGCTCTTGAACCTATGTTCAAATGCACTTCTTATATCTTCCCAGCATGTGACAGATCTTGGGGCAACATGTAGAACCATTTAGCAGCTCTTTCTTGGAGTGACTACAAAAAGAGGCTTACTAAAACATCTTCATTTTCAAATCCCAACACTCCACGAGAAGTGATGAATGTTACTACATGTTCCTCGGGAGCGAGAACCATTCCCTCGAGTTTCGGGAAGTTTTTTCTTGAGCCTCTCGGTAGCTCATGGAGTGGTTGAGCAAGAGTTGGTGGACCAGTGTTTCCTCCCCATAGTACATTAGGCCTGTGAGATTCACGATCCCATTCACACTCACAATCCTGATCCCCCATTCTATTTCTATTTCTATCTTCTAACCTTGCTAAGTTTGTGGCTTTTGTTGCTTTGCTCTTTTGTCTACCTCAGCTTGAAGTCTCTCGATTTCTTTGAGTTGAGCTCTTATTTCTTCGTCATCGTCTTACTTCTCTTTCTCTAGCTTCTTCTTCGGTCTTCACGTCAGTGAAGTCTACAAGGTTCTCATTTATGTATGAAAATTCACTGTCCAAAGGATTGGCAACACTTAGGTTCCCAACATGACCGAGTTTCTTGAAAAGGAAGCCTCTAGATTCCGAGTAGCTCTTGTCTCCTTTGAAGTTCCTCAAAAATGGGATCAGTTTGTCCTCCTTGTCTCTGTTTCGGGTGAATCTTCTATCCGCCAGCTTGAAAATCTATGCTCTTCTTTGGGGTGCTAGAATTTGTCTCTACCTTTCCAATTCGACAACACGTTCCTCTTCCAGGTCCAGAATCCTTATGGCAATGAAGTAATGATTGACACTTCATCTATTATGCCAAATAGCTTCTCTCATATCAGAAGCAATGTCTTCTTGGATGTGAAAGAGTAAATCAAGTCTCTCAACAGAGGATTTCCTAGAATAGCCATGATTTACATCCATGTAGTTTGTGTGATTATTCAATCTCCAAAACTTTTCTTCTAGAATATTTTTTTGTATTTTATGACCTTGAGGTCGTTTTTAGGTGTAGATGCTGCAAAATATGCCCCACGGTGGGTGCCAAAACTATTGGCAAGAAAATTTTCTTGTGGAAAAATTGGTGGGTTTCAAGCCAATGCTATGGGAATCTAAGTCCCTCTACTTGAATGGTGCAGCTTCCATAGGTGCATGCATAAAAGATGGGTTTCAATGGTGGCCTTTCGACCAGAGATCCAACAGGGGCACTCCACTAACCCTGTGGAAAAGCTAGCAATGTCTCGCTAGAGAAGAAACTTTGTCTTGGAAAGGGGAAGGGGAGTGGAAATGGAGGTAGGAGAAAACTAATGTTGTGAGTAGAATATCAGATTCCCACACACATTAATTAGAAATTTCATTTACATGCATTTATAGTTAGAAGAAAAATAAATCCGTAGGAGAAGCTACAAGACCGAATGAAATTCATTGGTCACAAGGTACCAATCAATCCCTCAATCAAAAAGGAAAAAATTCCTTCTTTTATTATTGAAGCTAAAGTAGAATTTGTACAGAGCTTTGAGAATAGAGGAAAATCTAAGGAGAAGGGAAAATAGAAGAAGTATGGTTTTTTCTATCTTTCCAGGTACAAAGCACTCTGGTATTTTTGAAATCAATTTCTAACCCCTTGGAATGGCTCTGAGGAGCCATTATATCTCATGCCAAAATGGTTATAACTTTACAAATCATTTACGCCTCTTCAAATTCCTCCATTGCGAAGAAAATGCTCATGGTGGGTTAAAAACTAGATCTTGCAACATGAACGCTTGCATTTGGTTTACCAGTTTGAATACGATTGTTTGATTTTCTCTTATAACTTTGAAATTGGGTTGTCCACGTGGTAGGAAGAGATTGGAGCAGGTACGAGGGAAAGCCCTTTGCATTTTGTGATTTTTAGAGATTTGGAAATTTGGAACAAATTGGCCCGCACCCTCGCTTCAACTTTTTAACTTAGGCACGTGGCACATTTTCATTGGAAATGGGGTCACGGCCTTTTTCTCAACATTTTAACCTTTTTGGAAAAAGGCTAAAAACTCAAAGTTCTCCATCATTCCACTCTCCCACTTTAGCTTTTCAACGACAGGCTTCACCTTTGAATTTTTCCTTTATAGCTTGATTGGGGCAATGCGGGTTTTAACTTTTCACCTTTTTTACAAAGAGGCTCAAAAACAAAAATTTATCCACCAACCCTCTGCTCTGATTGAACTCTTGACACGTGGCATCTTCTGATTGGAAATGGGGTCGCGGCCCTTTTCTCAACATTTTAACCTTTTTGGAAAAAGGCTAAAAAACTCAAAGTTCTTCGTCGTTCTACTCTCCCGCTTTGACTTTTCAACAATGAGGCCCGAGAACTTGGTGGAGCCACAAACCATTCTAGAAATTTTACTTCACTTTTGGGAATTTGGTTAAATTTCCAAAAGTCCCCCGATGGCCCGCTCTCCCGCTTTGACTTTTCAACGGCAGGCTTCAACTTTGACTTTTCACCTTTTTTCCAAAGAGACTCAAAAACACAAATTTCTCCATTGACCCGCTTCTAATTAGGTATTTCCACATACCCGTGGATGATGGGGCCAAAATTTTATGGGGAAGAAAACACCCATCATTCCTGAATGTGGAAAAAAATACACAGAGGAAGAGAACTTCATAATTTTGAGTCCGGTTTTGAATTTCCTTCACGAGCCAGAGGCATGGAGGAAAAATAATGATTTGATGACCCAGGCCATAGAACAAGTGAACAATTTTGATCAAAAAATGAGATTGTAAGGAGGATATTACATGCACAGACCGAGAGATGGAGAATTTCTAAAAATGAGCAAACAGAGATTTAAACAGCACTAGGGCACGGATTTTTCTATTTCTTTGAACTTTCAACTTGGCTTAAATACTTTAAGAGGGTGAGAGCTCGAAATTTCAAATTTAACTTGGAAAATGAAAATTTATTTTGGGAGACAACATGCCTTCTTCCATGCCAATCTCTTTGCCACGTAATTAACTTTTCATACTTGAGTGCGAAACGGAAACCAATCAAAGCATGCCAATAAGACACCGAATGCTTGTAATGAACTAGTGTGTGAAATGTGGCATAAATGACAAAATAGATAAATAGGTTGCCAATTCCTCTAGTCAATTATTATGTGCCACATGTCCTATGTGTTCACATTACACTGCGGACCTTCAAATCACGATAAATTTTACTACAGGGCTCGACACAAGCGTGCTTAGGATTTTGGAAATCTGTTGACATGGGCTACACATTGGAATTTTTAAAAATAAGATTTTTTGTGGGATTTGGTAGTCATTAAATAGGGAAAATTATTCTTGGTCATTAATGCATGCATCTAATCAATTCAAGCACCCAGATTCCTATAGATTTGGTCTCCTTCCTTGTTCTACATGCCCAAACAGGACATGGGGAGGGACATCTAATGTCCTTCTAGGAAGATTTGTAAGTAGTTAATTCTTGTTGTTATTGGTTGAAGATTAAAATCTTAGTTTCCCTCTTCTTTCTCATCCTCATCTTTCATTCTTCTTCTATAAATATAAGAGCATTGATCATTGAAACAGATCCCTCTTTGTTGTAACAAAACCATGCCAAAATGGTGGTCGAATTCCCACAGTTTCGGACCTTCAACTTGGTCTATGTAATTTATTCTCACCTCTCACCATGAATGTAACTGAATGTGCATCCTTTAAGTAATATAATCAAGTTTTTTGGAACTTATGTCTTCCCTTTTCTCATTTATGTTGTGTCTTTCCTCTCTATCTATGTTTTATGGCATGTTGTACATATTCCCCACTTGCAGTCCCCATGTTCATGTGTTGTCATGCGTGGAAAGCTTCCTATGTGGTTCTTTTCTGTGGCACACACCTATCCACCCTCTCTCCCATGTTTTATCCCTTTCCTACCCCTCATGGAGAGTGATCGACCCCCTCTTTCTGGTGTTATCACCTTCCCTTAGCTTAGGATTTCCCCTTTTTACATATCCTTCTATCTCTGGTTTCTTGGCATTGTTAGCTTAGGATTTCCACTTCAACATTAGGAGTAGCAGTAGCAGTAGAATTAGGTAGAGTGCAAAATCCCAAACTTGGAGACAATCCCATTGTTGACTCAAATGGATCATTTCTTCTAGATCTTAGATTCAAGTGCAAGTTTGAACAACCAATAACATCATTTCACATACTCATTATCACAACAATCAATTTCCATTATTATTCCCGCCACAACTTCCTTTGGTACACCAACTACTCCTAACCCATTGCAACATCCACCACCATGGAATTTGTTTTCTTCCATACCTGGATAGATCATCCTCTTACATGCTTGGGGGAATGTCACTTATTCCCCCACATCTTAGCTTTGACATATTTATCATCTTTGCATTATCATTTATCAATCTCATAGCATATTCACATTCATGTATGCATCTACGCGACCATTACCCGATGACACGCTCTTGTGTTATGGGTCACACTTAAATGTTAAGGGCATACTACACATGAACCTCACACACTACACAATAGGCATTACACATCATTCCTTCTCCCACATAATATACCACATTTATTCTACATTCATACACTTTACACATTCTACCCATCATAATAGTCTTCAACACATATACATCTATACTTAGGTTATCCAAGCATTTTACATTTTCATCCTACACATTACCCATTGCATTCATTACATGCTCATCTATACTCATTACATAGGATACATACATTGACTATTCTACATCTACACGTGTGTTTTTCTACTTATTTCATATCATTCATGTTTTGACATTTGACGTATCTACACATTCTTCATATTATACACACAATTCACCACATGTTTACCATGCTTCTATTGTTTACGTGTCTAGCATCATACCCTACTCATCCTACATACTACATGCTTTTTTTTCGGACACTATTTTTCTATTTCCACACATTACTTTTCATTCTACACATATCATATTTCCATATTTTTACTCATCAAATGGTCGTTTATTCTCATCACACATCTACACCTTGTACTCACTACCCTATGATGCACTCTAGTTCCTCATTCCATACTTGAATGTTGATGGTTTACTAATAAAATGGACCTTATCATACTCACACATTCATCATTCAAGATTTCATCATGTGACATTACTAGGTTAGTGACATACGTTATAGGCTAAATGGTCACCTTTTCATATTGTAGTGGTATAAACTTTAGGCTACATAACCAATCCTTTTACTTGCATTATCATCGCTTATTCTAATCATCATGTAGTGATACACGCCATAGGCTAAATCATCACTTTTACACTCATTTTTTTGTGATATATGCTTTGGTTATAAGTTTCATACACACATCCTCTCTAGGTCGCATCTAATCACCACTACACATACACATTCATCATAGCGCATTAGACATAATACAAATACTATGACCATTTCCCAATTACACACTCTCATTTACAATTAATTCTTAATCGCTTGACTGGGAAACCAAATTAACCTCACTACATACATTTCCATTCACTATGGGGGCATGCAGCTCCTACTATTCATTTTTCATTCCATTCCATCCATCCAATACATTTTGCATTGTCTTGGGGAATTTACTCTTAACTTACTTGTGCTTTTACATGCTCATGTTACTACACATGTTAGATTGATTGCTTATATGTCATTACATTTACCATACACACATGCGCGTTCATGTCTTTCTCTTGTTGTGATCAAAGATACAAATCTCTTACACACATCATAGATACTTTCCTTCTACCACTCCTACAATGGTTGCTAGGGAATCTACATTAGTCTCATTCGTGTGTTTCTTGTTTCATGTTGTACTTAGCACTTTACACTCCCTTTTTATACACACTTTTGACATTTTAGTTTTCTTTCTAACATGTTAACAGTGCTTCATGTGCAACATTCATTTTACAGGATTACATTTTACCATGACTATCTTTTTTTTTTATTTTCACTTACTTCTACTTGTTTTCCATTTGTATGTGGTCCTTTCCTATGTTTGGTATGCATGTTTGTTTGTTTGTATGCAGCCACTATGGCCTTTAAGTGTCTTGCAACATTGTGAGTGGTGTACCATGTTTTTGACCCACATTATGCGGTATATTTTGTCTTCTTGTGTGTTTTACTATCTTGCTTAATATCTTGTACATTGTTTGCGTGATTTACACTTGTCTTCTACATGTATGCTTGTTCGGACTAACACTTGTTTCTAGTTAGCCACTTGTTTGTACATGCCTTGGTTTCTACCAAACACTTTTTATGGTACATTTTATGCGGTTGGTACTCTCGTAGGGCCACATCCTCCTATCTCGATGTTGCATGTGCTCAAATAGAGAGGCATCATTTGGGGTTTTACATACTATATAGAGCTCTCTCTTGGTACATTTCAATTCAGTTTCTTCCCTTGGAAATGTGGGATTATATAGCAAGTGAGTTCAAACCAGTCTATGAACCCCATACACAATGGATTTTACAGACATGGTGTCCTTTACATTCCGGGAGCGATTAGAGGATTAGATGTTACAACAGGTGTGCCTCCCTACACTACTTCATCCAATGGCGTCGGATCAACCAAAAAACCAAGGAACTACAGAGATCTCTTCACATATTATCAAGGAAGTAGTTAAAGGTTAGATAATAATGTAGCTTTTTCCCTATACTTTTTCAGTCATGGTGGTGTGAGATCGTCCCAAAAACTTAGAGTACATCATATCCTTCTACAATTTCTCTCCCGACATGGATCAGGTGCACATGTTCCATTTTTCATTTGTGTATTTTACATTTACACACTTTTTACCATATATATGTGTCTTTACATTCATTTTTACATATACATGCATATTTCACTATTTGATCATTTTCTCCTTCCAAGTCCATATGTATCGAAAACAAGCGTTCACAACAACATGAGGTCAATAACAACAATGATAACACATTGCGGTAGAAAAACTACATCTCACACATCACATTTTCATGCAAGTACACTACACTATATGCTAGTTACACACATGTTCTCGTTCTAGGTTCACTCTCATCACTTTTTACACTTTTTCATATTTAGTTTCCATGCTCCACTATTTTCTCATCCCACACTTTTTCTAGTCCTTCGACACACTTTCGATATCATTCTACATGGATATAAAGTATGCATCTCTATCTACTTTATGTTACCGATCATTCTACTCACTAACATAAATTGGGGAAAATGTAGTCACTAAATCACACACTTTGGGTACTATTCAGTTCGAATCTCATACTTACTATTTAGAAGGTTCTTGAGTGAAGAAATTATTAATTAACCCCCATATTTTGGCCATTTACTTTTCTTTATGTTGTCACTTTGTCAACCTCCCACACATACATGCCCAATCGGTTTTTGAAATTTTGCATCGTTTTATCCCTAACTGGGAACTGAGCGATCAAGGGGTTCCCTAGCTACCTCGTCCCACCCGGGTGCCCCGATCCTTTTCTCTTTTCCTACCACTTTTTGGGCACTTTATAGTCATTTGAACATTTCATATTTCTTGTGGTCAGCATTTTTATAGTTAATTACAAAATTAGATCAAGAGAACCCTATAAATATTAAGTTATGAGACCATAATGAGGGACCAAGCACTAAGAATTACTAATCTACCTAAGGTTGCATCCCCTCTATAGGAATTTAGGATATATGTTGCATCAATATAGCTCCATCACAAGGGACAATGACGATTCATCTCGCATGACACTACATCGGAGGGAAGTTTATTCTATTCTATCCACTATTTATTTAGATTCTACATCTAATTATTTCTCGTTACTTCACAAAGTATGACTAGCACAAGAGCACCTAAGGCAAAATGTTCACACAAACTCGAACTACATTTGGGTTTGAAATGTAGTGCGGTGCTCGATTTAGTAAGCTTGTCATTGTGGTAACTAAGGCTAGTCTGACCCATTCATTTGCATCTTTCTTTTTTAGGTTTTTGATAATTATTTTTGTCTTTTATAGGTCTTTTCTTCATCATTAATGACCAGCAACACATGGCGCAGATGTAGCAAACTTGATGCAACAAAAGCGAGGGTTTTGGACTATCTGAAAACCCTTGTAAAATTTATTTTTGTACCTTATGCACGACCATAACACCCATAAATGTATACCATGGTGCCCCAAGTGACCCCATCCCTCTCCGTGCACCCCACCATCTAGAAAGCTCAAATTTATCCTTTTCTATACCTATGCATGTTTGTTCCTACCTCCATATTATTCGAGTTTATTTTACAACACACCCAAATCATCCCGTGAATGAGCTAAGTTGTTTCCTTACTCTTCTTGCACATTATCATTTCTATTTTCACTAGCTTAGTTGCTTGGGTCACTTTCCATATTTATTCACTATTATTCCTAGTTTAGATTAGCTATAAAATTTTAAATTTTTCTTAATCACCACTATACCCATCAAGAAAAGAGAAATATTTCTTACTAGCCAAAGTGTCAAGTACCTGATCAATGAAAGGTAGTGGGAAATTATCTTTCTTTGTTGTTGCATTCAGCTCTCTATAATCTATGTATATCCTCTATTTTTCATTCTTCTTTGGCACAATGACAAGGAGTGAGTGACACCTTATCGATTGTATCAATTTGGATAAATGAATCTAGCATCCAATAATTTTTAATTCTCCTTTAACAAAGTGTATCTCACTCATTTGTTGGGTTCATTCTTCTCTCGTATCTCGCCTTATTGGCTTGCAACTATATTTGATATAAATCTTGTGTGCCCAGAGCTTAGGATGGATTCCATACATGTCACCATAGTCCCATGCAAACGTTGTTTTGTGTTTCTGTAGAAGAACAATCAACAACCGATCTTACTACATGCTAAGCATCTTGTTCTCATTAAGTGGCCTTCTCAGAGTTATTTCCACTTGCTTAGACAGATAAATCATGGAACATACATTGATGCTAACAGAATCCAATATGCAATCATGTGGAAGAAGTTGATGAAGGATGTAATTATTACCTAGAATGTCCATAGTGTTTTGTTGTGGTAGAATTTGGTTTATAGGACAACTTAGACACCGTAATATTTCATATATTTCTTCACTCCTTCCATTGTTATTCTACATGATGTTGGAAATAAAAACATCTTCTTCTTCTTGTCCCTCAATTGTGCATGACTTTTCCAACATCATGAGTTGTTGAATAGAGCTTTTATCTTCTTATGGTTTGATCTTCTTCAGTCAATAATTGTGTAGGAGGATAAATCATAAGCTTCTTGATACCACTTCCATTAGAAATAATCATATTAGTAGACCTCCATCCTATGAATTCATCAACAATGACCAACTATGGTCTTCCTAGAATGATAGGATATCCTCCTAAGATTGTTTTTGGGTGAAGAATAATAAAGTCAACAAGGTAATCCAAATATTCTACCACTATCACTACATCCTCAAGGACTCCTTCATGTTTCACTATTGATCTATCTATAAGCTATAAAACTATAGTTGTTGGCCTTAGTCCTTCCAATTTCAAATCATCCATGATTTTCCTATCATGATGTTAATGGGTACCCCAAGTCAATCGAGTTTTCTTTATTATTGTGTCATTGATTTTAGCATTTACCAAAGGATCAGATGGATCTATGTACTTGGGAAAAATTTAATTTCCAAGCATAATATCATCTAGTTGTCCAATAACTTGTATAGTAGATGGATCCTTTCTCTTTCTCTCTATTTTTTATGCATAATTCCTTAACCGACATGTTGTAGATGGGCACGTCCTTGATGGCTTGAGTTAATTTAATTTTGACACAAATAGCCCTTAGTTGGTTAAAAAATAATAATCGATTCCGATTGGAGGTCAGTCTTCTTTTCTTATAATCTTTTAGGAAATGGTGGCTCATTAGCCCGCATCTTACCCTTGTTGTGATTCTAATTAGGTTGCTACATATTAGCTTGCAATGTCTTCTAAATTTTTGTAGATCTTTATGCAACAACTATGGTTCATCTGCAATCTCTGTAATGGTGGGTCCATTTGGTGGAGGAAGTGATCTTCCTAAGCAGAGATGGATATTGTTGACATCAATAGAATAGGTAGGGTATTGAGATGATGCTATGGAATAGGCTAGCTGAGTAGCTTGATTATTGGGGTTAGGAATTGGTTGAGATGGTAGCTAAGTGGCCTTTGGTTGAGTGCTTTCATTGGGATTTCGTATCGAGTGTGTTATTGCGGATAAGGATTTTCTTTGGAAAGATTGTTGGTAATTAGGAGGTGGGTTATTCCACTGTTTCCCTCCTCTCCAAGGATGCTTCCATGATTTAAGGGTTTGTTTCCATTGTTGTTGGCCTTAAAACTGAGGTTGTCATTGTTGTTGATATTGGCTAGGGTATGGAGCCCAACCTTGAGGATTAGCCCAAGGTGGAGGTTACATATATGGATTATTAGACCAATTTTGAAATAACGGCATAGGGTCTTGTGACATCCCTCCTTATCTTGGTGGTCATGGTTTTCTTTGAGCAACATAGGATACTTTCCCATCCTCTATTTATGACATCTTGAATTCAGTTGAAGCCTCCCTTTCATGTGTATTGTTGGTCAATCCTCTGTATTTTCAATCAGATTTATTTCTTCTACATGCATGGTAGAACTTTATGAGTGTTTCCTCTACATCTTCCATTTTCTTCTTGGCATGTAGAGCATCTAATTGATTGGTCATGTCATTGAAAATATCTTGCTTTGTGTTCTTGAACATGTTGATAATATCTAACTTAGATATTTCCCAAAAAATTAGTAGTCAATCCACCTTTTGATCTTACATTTCTTAATTTCTTCATAGTGGCTCTGAGAAATTCCTACATGATTCATAGAATTCTCCAAAGGTAGATTTTGAAATGTCTCCTGCTCTTATCAGATCTAGAGCATCCATGTCTTCTTCATTTATTCCCTTCAAAAAGAGTAATTTGAAAGATTTGGGAGGTAGTCCTGTGTGCCTTGTCTTTTGGACATAGAACAACAATAATTCTAGATAGTCTTCTAATAGTTGATCCTCTTTTTGTGCCATTTTTAAAATTTCGTCACCTCCTCTACTACTTGAACTACAGTAGTCTTGATACTTAGTGAGGAACTTCTCCTTCATATGTGCCCAAATAGTTATGACATTTCTTCCCAAACCCATGAACCATCTCAAGACTACATTCTTGAGTGTAGTAATAAATAACTTAAATTTATGTTCATTAGTAGTATAATCATAACTTATGCATGTAACGTCAAACTCAAATAGAAAGGTGTTTGGGTCTTCAGTCATGGATCCATGAAAAATAGGCAAGAATTAGAAAGAAATATTCTTCATAGTAGCAACTTCATCATTGTTGGTAATGGGAAACTCAAAGGTAGTTTCCCCATTTTGAGAATTTTGGTCTACTTCTTCTACCATATCCGGTTGCTCAAGAGAAAATTCAGAACTTTCACTTAGGAAGTGGTTTTTGATAGCAAACCTTGCATAGAAGAAAGTATGTCTTCTTCAGAATTTTGAGAATTATCTAAAGAGATCTATGTTACTTGTGGATTGGGTAAAAATATACCATAGGTATCCTTGGGATAGTACATGCATGAACTAGTTCAACTCAAACAACGGAAATTAGTGGGGGCACTTGTAGATGAATTTCCTAAAACCTAAATTGTTTCTAAGAAATGAAAAATAAAACTCTCAAAAACCTTATAACTTGGCATTATCCTGAAAATGGCGCCAAAATGGTGGTGAAAATTAACTCGCAATGATCAGTATGATGTTCATTAATCTATTTTCATTTAATTATCAAACCGAGGGATGTAAAATTTCAATAGTTCTAGTTTTGTATTCACAAGCACAACAATTTAGGAGGTAAATAAGTAAATTGTTGTCACTACAATTTGGGAAATAACAATGCTTGGAAATAAACTAAATTTAGACTAGAAGTAAATACTATGGCTAAGATAGAACATGTAAACTCAGAATGCAGATAAAGAAATGAGTTGCTGCTAATCTAATCATGCAATAAATCAAATCAACAAACGATGGAGGGGGTTAGCAAACCACAAGTGGGCCCTGCCTTGGGTGTTAATCCCTCCTAAGGCTTGTTATTATAGCTAATAAACATAAAAAAACTTTCATTGCATGAATTTTACAATACAAAACTCCTCTATCTCATGTATTCTCTTTTTTCTATTTCAAATCTATCTATCCTTCATGATTAACCTTTTCCTTTTTTATATATCTCATTACAACAAAAGTGTGAAGAAAACAAAGTTCTACTAGGAGTTTGAATTAGATCAAGTAAAATATCTCAACCAAATAATCTAGAAACTAAATGTATGAAACGAAATTAATTAGCGGTGTTTACATATCAATCACACAACTTAAGTAACCGGTGAGTTTGATCAATCAATTCTTAAATCATGAATTTAATTAGTTAGTTCCTTGTTAAGTTGTAATGCATAATCATGTCGAGTTGATTCATCTCCTAGTTCTCATAATTTCTTCTTCCATCAACACGTGCAAACTCAAGTGTGATTTCCACGTTCCACGAGCTTCTCATGATCATGACTTCTTTCATGTGTGTTACCTCCTTTCGCTGCGGATACTTTTTTGCAAACAATTCCTTTGGATGCACGTGAGTTGCTTCGGAAAACCACTTAGCTATAGATGATTCCTTTGGTTGTAGATGGTTCGTTGTACATGGATCCTTTGGCTACACATTAATTTTTGCATATAAAAAGTTTCTTGAAAACAAGGTTGACATCATACAAAGTATCATTTAAACACCTTATTGTGATCAAGAGAATAAATGCATACTCACAATACCAAAAATATAGTAAACTAGTAATAACTATATTAATTAATACTCATGCCATAATTTTAGGTTATAATGATATATCTTAGAAATATAATAGGGGAACACAAGTGCAAGGCTACAAATGGATCAGAAAATTACAAAAGAACATTTGTTTAAAAAGGAAATTAAACAACTAATCAATGCTTCTAGAAACATCATTTTCATCCTAGTAAATTAATGTTGTTAGCCTTTTAAGAGAGACTTAGGGATAGCAATTTCATTATAGTTGTGAATAAAGTAAAGCAAAAAGTACTAGGGATAAGAATGGAAGCAAGGAAGAGTAGAATAATGGTTGGAATATAGTGTAAAATAGGAAATCCAATCTAATAGAGTGACCTAACAGAGTGATAGAGTAACTATGAGTAATGTTGGAGTTATATTAAATGTTGAGATATGATGATTACGTTTGGATAGTTGTTGACTTATTGTTGACTTTATATCTACTCTTGGCCAATTTGGGGTTACAAAATAATCAAAAACTAGTGTGGGTTTGTTCACTAGATTAAAATTTATTGCTCCTTTTTTTTTAGTTTGATGATAGTGGTATTTAATGTTCATTGTTGTTGTTATGTTCAAGGTTTTGGGAGCCTTTCAAAACCCTTATTATTTACCTAGTAAAACAAAATTATATGATCTACCAAAATTAATAAACAAGTTTTATAGATTCATATAATCATATATATAAAGAAAATGAATTACCTATAGAAAGTGTCTAATGTAAAAAAATGTTTCTAATCATATAAGTGTAAGAGTTTAGACACAAAATCTATGCACTTGGGTATATTTCTACGTCCTAAAATCATGTTGGCATATATATGAATCCTAAGCGAGTAAACTAGTAATTGGCAACTCCCTTTATCCTTTTGCTTTGTCTTCTTCACTTTTCTTGGATTTATACATCTTGCACTCTTTCCGGAATTTAATTTGTTTTTATCTTTTTATGGCCTCAAACAATAGTGTCCAGTTAGGACACTAGTGTCGTGTACTCCTATAATCATGAGAAATATTGAACCTCTTTACCTTTTTTCTTATACTTTTGGACCCCTTTTGCTTCTTAATTACTTTTTACTACTTTGGGTTGGCCTTCTAGTTGTCAATTATGAAATTCAAATAAGGGAATCATATAAATACATAGTTATGTTTTCAAAATAAAGGACCAAACACTAAGCATTACATATTATTAACTAAATTTACATCTAAATGCACAAAATCACTTTAAGGCATCAATCTATTATACATATTAAAGGGACAAGGGTTGCATCACTTCTGCATACACAACATAGGAGTGAAGTCTAATATATTCCATCCCACACATTTTCATCTAGAACATTCTAGATAGAGCCCACTATCTTAGTGAAACTTACACAAGGGCATCCTAGGGCATCGTTATACACACTCTCATATAGAACTATATGTATTTTTAGATGTAGTGTAGTAATTGGTTGTAAGTTCACTCTTCGGGTGAATGTCGGGGTCATTCCGACTCTCCATTCCACATTTTCCTTTCTAGTTTTGATTTGGTTTATGGATATGTGCAGTTGAAATTATTTATTACAAGTTATAGTTACATTCGCATATCGGACAATGAATCTAGAGAGACATACAGAAAGGATAGTGAACATTATCCAGCCCTAAAAAGAACCAAATCTACAAAATTTACCAAGACACCAGCTCCCGACCCTAGACACCAATGTTAGGCGCTCCTATTCTCTCTTAGAAAATCTTTTCCTATGTAATTTTAGAGTTCATAACCTCCAAATGATCCTCTCATGACACTCTTCTTAGTCTATTACAACTATTCACTTACCTAGATGAATCCCATATTTCTCTTAAATCAACTAAGCCTTCTTTTCTCCCTCTCTTGCTTAGGGTTTCACATTTACATGCTTGTTTTTGTGTGTCTTGACTATATATTAGTAATTGTACATCATTTATTATAGTAGTTACTCTGTAATCAGATTTAATAATTTCATTTATATTAAATCATTTTGTGAACCCCATCACTCAAACCCTACCTTATGAGAATGTTTCAAGTTTTATCCCCTTCTTCTAAATTCATGGATTAATATTAGTAGTCTTCCTATGCTCCAACCAAGGTTTTTTTGCATGGCTTCCAATGTTGTTGATTTTATATAGGTTCACACTCAACATCCTCCCCGCTTCATTACTCCAATTCCCGATCCAAATATCAATGTAGTCACCACTCATCGTAAAAGGCTACCAACAACTCTACGTATCTCTATCTCGCCACATATTACCTTTGTAGTTCCTACCACCACCTCTAAAGAATATGACATCATTAAGAAACTCAAAAATTATACCATTCAAAATCTCTTTGTATGATCTCTTATGAAGTGCACCGATTGTCATCATACCTTAGCGGTCACCCTTCAATCTACACATATTTAAAGTAATAATTCCCTATTGCATTTACCCATCTTATTCAATCTCTAAAAAACTTATTGCATGTCATATCCTTTAGTGATGAAGATATCCCACCTACTTTGCAAGTTAGCGATATTCTTGCACCTTTTATTATTACAACCAATATCAACTCCATTTATATCATATGTGTACTTATTGACAATGGTTGCACCATAAATCTATGTGTTCTATCACTAGTCATGCAAATGTGAATTTCTAAAAATTTAATCACCGAATCCTCTAGACTCATTCGTCATTATGATTACACCACTCACACATGTAGTGGCACCATCACATTACCTTTACAAGTTGGACCTAAAATCCTTCCCACTCTATTTTATGTCATCGATTTGTTATTTCAAATCATTAATTTACTTAGTAGACTAAGGATTCATGTCATTAAGGTTATCCCTTCTAAATTTTACCAAATGCGTGTAATTTTTACACAATGGATATGAGCATGCCATATCTAATGAACCTAAACCATTTAAGTTCCTATGTAACCTATTCCATACCATAATATCAATACATATGATGTTGGTCAATCTAGTGCTTCCACTACTTCGAGATACTTCCACAAACCTCCCTTCCATCCCTATGCATACCACTCGACCTTTTGTCACCCATATCTCCCCCTCTATCACTACTACTACCTCATGTATCACTACTCCAAACCTTACACATAGCTCCACTCCTCTTAATATCCTTGACAATGTTATCCAATAAGATAATGCCAATACTAATGATTATGATGATGAAGTTGATGTCGTAGAGCTCATTGATTAAAATTTACGCAACCTCAATTTTAATCCTCTTGAAATATGTGAATCCTACTTCTAAGACACTTGTGTTCTTGTTGGACCTGGTGAGTATCAATTTAAGTAATCTCCCCCTCAATACTTCCTATGAAATATGGAAAATTAAACAAAAATGGGAAGTAAAAATCCTTCCTATAGTCCTCCAAACAACCTCAAGTAAGGTTGTGAGAGCTTTGAGTTGTATAACCTTTTAGAATTGTGGGTGCTCTTGAATGGTATCCAAATGGGGATGTAAATTGCTACGAGTAGTTGGCTTGGAAAGCTTTAGTATGTAAATTGACAAAGTTTACTTGCAAACAATCCAGGAGGATTTGGGATAGGATAAGCCTACATTTTATAGAGGTAGAAGTGGTTGGAATTTGGTTACACACGGATGAATGCATATGTTATTTTTATCAATTGAGTAAGTTGCAGTAATTTCAGAAGTATAAATGTTATTTAGGGGAAGTAATGGAATTAATTGGCGAAGTTACATCCGAAATGGTCATTTTATGTGCAATTTAATTTCCCCCACCTTTTTAGGATTCTACAACTCAAGTTGATTTGGACTAGTGAAGTGTAGTCCATGTGGATTTGTCTAGGAATCTAAGTGGTAGTTGACTAGGAAAATATGTGTATTTTCCTGATTAGATAACTAATTTAATTAGCTAGGATGTGCACACTTAATTAATTAATCATTTAATTAATAAATGATAATTAACTTAGCAAAAGGGGTACTAAGGACTAATTTAATTAATCCAAATGGGTATAATGTGTATGATTTAATTGATTTAATCAATCAATCACAAATGGGTGAATAATCGGATGTACTAGGACAATACTGGGAATAGGTGAGTGATTTTAGGGTGTCTACATTTTCCCCTCTTTAAAGTGTTATTGCAAAGTAATAGTTCTTTAAAGATAGTAGACGCATTCAAATCAGTGAGAAGAAATTAATGAAGCATTTGCATTCCCCATCAAGTAGAATGATAGAGGAATTCCCCCTCAAGCAGGTGGGTGGGGTAGCAAGAGGTGGACAACCACTTGATAGGAAGGAAAACAATGGATTGGAACAAGGATGGGAAAGGATTGTGCTCGTATCATGAGCAACATTTGAAGAGTAATTTTAGAGGAACCTTATTTTTGTTATTGCACAATAGATTTTTCACCATTATTATGAAGGAATCCAGATGGTTAACCCAATTGCACGTAAAAAACACACACAACAAAGAAACGATAAAAATGGAAAGTGGAACAAATATAAGAGTAGGTGTATGCATCAGGGTTATAAAGGAACCAAGATGTAATCACACTACTTGAAAGTGGTAAAAAAAAGTAAACATCGACAATGTAACACAAAGTCAAAAAAGAAGACAAGTTATGCCCCTAATGCATGCTACAATGATGATTAAGTAGATGCAAATGCTCCCAAGGAGGGAATAGGATCATATTGGAAGAGAAGAGAGAAGAGAATCCTTATGAAACTCTTTTCATATATATTTTGCAAATGATTAGAGTTGAAATTTCCCCAGACAAAGTTATATCATGTAGGGAAAAAAATTATGACTTGCCCCAAGTACAAATTGTGTAAAGCAAAGAAAGTGATAGTTGTAAGATTGCGACAATCATTAGGGTAGTAGATAAAAAGTATGACTTCACTAATATTATGTGGAGATGTTAAAAATTTTACTTCAAGGTTTTTCCAAATGTTGGACTTCTATTATAAGTGAATGTTTGTTTGAAATTTTGTAATTTTTCTATTTTTTAAATATATGATTTTTGGATTTTAAGATTTTTGAAAAATTGAAATAAAAATGCAAATAAATGTAATTAAACATCAATACACAATAAAAGGAATACATTCCATGGCTCAAATAAAAAGGAGGAAAACACAACAAACACAAGAGACAAGAAAACACAAAAATCATTGAAAACAAACCCAATGTGAACAGGAAGGACCCACGCCAAAGTTATATGTGAACTGAGATGTGAATAAATTTCCTATAATTGGTCTATAATCGTAACAACATTCTAGATACATAGAGCACTAGTTATTCTAACTAACAACATAAAATATGAAGACAAGAATATACAAGAAAACATTCTATATGTACAAACAATAGACAAGATGAAATTGGAAGAATCCAAATGATTGAGAACAATCGATGAAAAAAATTGGTGAACTTTTACATAGCATTACGATTGTTTTATCGATCCTTTTTAACCGTTTTTATTTTTTGGTATTTTCTGAATAATTTTATTATTTTTTGGGTTTGTGAAAAAATTAATATTGTTTTTTGGTTGTTTTGTGAGACACGTGAATGTTTTTGGTCTTTTTGAGATTTAAGCCTCACACCAAAGAAGAGGGAAAAAGGAATTCCCAATCCATAACCAACACGTTGCGTATAAATATAGTAAACAAAAGCATGATGGAAGGAAAACAAGAGTGGTAGAAAATGGGCATTATGACCTAACAAGGAGAACATGCAACACAAAGCAAGGTAGAAAAAATACAAGCAGGATACAAGGTGAAATGACAAAACAAGAGAGTTTGTTGATATGCCCCCAACACAAGGGTTACTCTTCACAGACTTGAGAGTAGAACTTATTCATATGAATGGCATTCATATGATCCTTCAACTCTTTTCCATCCTTAGTAGATAGTTTCATGTGCCGGTTATAATATAAGGACCCGGCCAATTAGGCTCAAATTTTCTCTATTTGTCACATGAATTGGTTGTGTTTTTCGATTTTCTTTAGAACTAAGTCAATATTAAATTTTCAAGTTTTGATCTTACAGGTTATAGTTGTGGCATAGTCAATTCTAATATACCTGTAGATGGTCCAAGGTGCGAATGTGTCTCTCATCCAAGTAGTTCTAGCTCCACAAGGCATCCAACACAAGAATCCTTTTCATGAATGATGTGTTTGGAGGAGACACGAAGTGAAGGAAATTAAACTTCGATTTGTAATATGGATTTAGAGCCATATATTAGGAGAAATCCATATATTAGGCTGAATGGGGTAGTACATACACCAAAATCTACACTCCCTCATTTTTAAACACATGACATCCCACAAAAACACCCTTTATCTCTATTTAATTAATCAATTAATTTGATTAATTAAATACATACCTACACCCCCATTTTTTTAATATTTCATAACATATACACCATTTAATCAAAAATCATTATTTTCTTAAATAATACCTAATTATCTATAACCTAATCATTTTCCTAACTATCCAAATATTCCCTAAAAACCATTTTTAACCTATTCTTTAACACCCTTATCTCGACAAACCTATCATTATCATCTATAAACCTATTAAAATTATTTATAAGCCTATATTATCATAACATGATCCTAATCTAAAAAAATAGCTCATTCTATCATCACCCACCAACTCAACACATTTTGAACTACTTAACAACTCACTCCTCGAAATTCAAAACAAAAATCTCAAATTAGCAAATTATTCCAAAAATTTACTAAACAAACTCAAATAGACCAAAATCACTAGCAATTTGGTCAATCACCAACAATTACTTAAAAAAAATTTTGCAGTCTCTTTTCTTGGTTCATCCACTTACATTTTCAAGTCTAAGTTTTACTTTAGTTCATCAACGTTATTCTACATTATCATGAAATCATAATATCATCTAGCATCTCCATTCATGATTATCAAGATCTTGGGAAACCAACATTCCATCACTAATTATCATCCTTATATAGTTGTTTGCAACTTCTTACATCACTTTTCAAGGTCAAATTATCTCCTCTATAATATAATCAAGGTATTTATATTTTCTCATCTATGTTATTTTAAATTGTTATCTCATATTATCTTTGAAAGAATAATTTTGAATCTTAGATTACTTAGTCTAAAACGTTTATTTTATTAGTTTGTCGCCCTTTACCAAAATCACTAATTTATCGAATCACCAAAGATAACTGCAGAATTTTATTTTTCTATCTATTATGTTTTATCAAACTCCATCTAATAATTTATATTCATTCTATTACATCTCTTTTGCTACTAACATTTTATCAAGAATGGATTCTATTAGATGGAAATAGTGGCCCAAGTCATGAAATTACCAGTATCCACTCTCTTCCTATTGTTCATCACCCATTGCATTGGGAGCAATACAAAATTCTACACACCTCGAGTTGTGTGTCATCCATTCCGCCCCTTTAGATCATTTACAAACCATCTTTGAATCTTTTTCATGAATCCACAAAGCTACAAATGAATTCTGGGAAGCTTACTTTGAGATCATGCACATCCGAGATGATTTATCTTGGTTCAAATATCAATATGAAGATGAGTTAGAAGATTCAATCCCGAGTCTAAATTTGAAGACCAAACTGATTCCAGCACTCATATTTTGATTCTGAGTACCAACATGACACAAAAGAAGAAGATCTAGAATACATTTTAGAATTATTTAAGGAAGAGTACACTGAAGATGAGAATTTAGATTTCTCTGAAGAAGAAGACCCGAGTCCACTAAAGAAGAGAGTTCTCCTTCCTCTGAGAATTTGAGATATTGATTTAGATTCCAATTTCAAACCATAGATTCATATCTATCATTTCTTATCATTTATCAACTTTATATTTGTAATAACAAAACTTTTCAAAAATTATTATTACCATTTATCATATATCATTTATTGTTTTTCTACCCACTTGATTGTAAAAGTGGATTGACACCCTTGTTAGGAAGTCCTTTGATTTCCAAGGAGATATCCTTTGTCTGAGGAAATCCACCTCATATTTTATTAATCATATCTTGTTTAGTGTCTATGATTTATAGGTATTCTCACAGGAAAGATCTTGCATCATTTTATATATGGAGCACAACCATCAAGTATCATTCATCCACATCCATGGGTATCTCTAAACCCTATCATATTGAGGTTAGGTAAGTCTTATTTTCTTGCTTATTTAGTTTAAGTTGAAGAGGTAGGATTTATTCTAACATCTTAGCATGCCCATCTGGGACACTTTGTCCCTCATTTCATTATTAATTTTATTAAAAATAACATCTTTTTTTCATTTTTGGTTCTCTGCATAGTAATCGCCAATGATTTAGCTAATTTCAATGATTTAACCAATCACCGATGATTTCTTGAATGCTTTTTCTTACTTTACGAGCTTTTCCATTTTAGTTATTTTTTTGCTTATTTCTCTATTTCTATTATAAAAGATTTCAGGTTTGTGTTTCTGATTGTTTATTGTGAAAATATAAAAAAAAAATCTTTCATTCATCGAAAATCAAATTTTTTTCGTATTCTAGTTTATTGATTAATAATTGTTAGCATTTGTACAATTACCATCATCATTGTTCATTTTTTTATTACTTTATAAATTATTTGCTAATCTTTTTTTTTTGTTGTTTTATATTGCTTATGCTAACCTATTTTTGCAGTGGATTGTTGTTGATATACTTTTGCTTGTTGGATTGGATTGTTTGCTTTAAAAATTTTTGCTAAAAATAAAAAAATTAGGAAGCGTTTATCATGGTGAGTCCTAAATCCATATTTTTTTTTTAGTATTGCATTATTTGTTTGATTGTTTTCATCAAAAATATTTTGATTTGGGTTTTAAAATGAATCATTCATCCTTCTTGTTTCACTATAGTATAATTATGAAGGTAATCGGTTTCATTCACTTTCCTTTCCCCACACACAACCAAACAACTTAAACATCAAAATGCATTTAAGAGGAGAAGTTGATTCCTACCTCTTAGGAAATGGATACCTATTCACTTGATTTGATCACCAAATCACTAAGAGGAGGAGAAGTGACTCGGTGTTCTAGCCAGTATAATCACTTGTCTGTCGATATATATGGCACTAAGCACACCAACACCCTTATCACTGCAGGACCATGAAGTGAGGGGGTAGGCCCCAATACCACGCCCATATCGGTAGCAGTACAGAGTTGGGCCTCATGTACCTTCGGGTATATCAAGACTACGCCCTTAAACACACTTGAAACCTAGCCATAGCTTGTCATTTCCTAGACCTTTGTTAACCATTTTACACATTTCACTCTTTTTAATTAAATCAAGAAAATCTAAAAAAATCATCTTGCTTTCTTTTGATTATTGTTTGTAACTAACTCATTTAGTTTGATTTTTAGGTGAGTGTTTTTTTTTTCATTATGGTACAAACTAGACAACAAGCCCACAACCAAACCTCTGAAAACATGTCTCAACCACTATCCACACCCTTGCAAAAAAATCCCACTATCTATTCCATTTTCTACACCTTTATCTACTTTTGTATCTATACCATTATTTACCATGCCATTACAACAACAAAACCCATTTCATCAACCAATTATGTCTACTCCTCTATCTGATGCTCAACGAACTTGGAATGAAATAGAGGAGGAATATAATGAATAAATGAGACAACATCTCTTACATTCTTCACGTCGATTTGTAGTCAAATTTTCCATACATCTAAAAAGAAGAAAATTTAACAACCATACTCCCTATCTCATAATCAAAATCTTTTGAACCCGCTTTCTTTGAAAGAGGAGACCTATTTTCAAATAAATGTTAGATTCAAACCCATTTCTCTCAACACTTATTTGGAAGCTAGGGGTGTTCAACTCTAGCCATTCGGACCTAAACCATCCTCAAACATTCCTATCCTTTATCTAGTTCTTCATAACAATTTGAACCAAACCATTTTTAAGTATTCTTGATTCTTCACATCCCATTGATTCAAATCAACAATCTATACCCAAACCACCACCTCCATACGATCCTTCATCTAGTATTGCAAGTCTTATTGATTCAAATCAGGAACCTATTGTTCAAAAATATACTCATATCCACCTCTAAGTCAACCTAAAACATCAGAAGTTTCATCTTCCATTCCTATTTCTTAGTCTTCATATGGTTTCCTCTCAAGACACAACCACCCAACAACATACATCATCACCTGAGCCTTTCTACTAGTTCAACACCTCCAAAAAATACTAGTGCTTCATTATCTACTCCTCCAATATCCTCAGTTACTCAAACACCTCCAATAAGTTTTGTTTTCTACTATTATATATCTCAACCAGTTAGTAGTATTCAAAATATCACTATGTCCATTCTGACATCTATTCCTTTAATCAATACTAGTGTTATCACCACCACTCACCCTATTTCACAATACATACCATAACCATCACAAGACATTAATCTCCATACCAAAATCTTCCTACTCAAAAGCATTCCACAACAAGCACCATCTTTTGCTTACCTCTGCTATACCCTTTCAACAACCACCTCCTTATTCACAACCATTTACTACTACATCTATCTTACACCCTTACCAATATATACAACCTTCACAACCTTTAACATCTCAATAAGTACATTCCTAAACAAAACATTCCACAAAAAATATCCACAACAAAAATATCCTCAATAAAACATTCCACAAAAACATCCCACAAAACAAAAATATTCCTTCTCATCACATTCCTCAAAAAAATTCCACAACTTAAACATTCCACTTACAAAAATATCCCACAACAAAGCATTCCTTCTCAAAATATTCCTCAATAAAATATTCCCTCAACAAAACATTCCACTCATTCCTCAAAATATTACACTTAAAAATATCACTTATAATATCCCACAAAAAAATATACCACAACAAAATGTTCCTTATCAACAAAATGTTCCTCAACAAAACATTCCTTATAAAAAACATCCCTCAACAATACTAGATGTACTCACAACCTAGCCAATTTTCATTCAACCTAGCCCATCCTCATGAACCAAAGACAAAAACAACCCCCTTCAAGACCCTCATGAGTCATATATCCAGTCTGGAAGCACTTCATCCACACCCAAAAATGTGCTCTCTTACGATCAAATCTGCAATGAACCTATTCACCCCTCAGTCCCGTACAAAGCATATCCACCTCATTGGGAACTTCCAAAATTTATTAAATTCTATAGTAAGGAAGATCCTCAACAACATATTCATGATTTTTCCATGCTTTCTATCTAATAGCTCATGACCAAGACCTCATGTTGAGGACTTTTCCCATGTCCCTCGCTTGGTCCTGCTTTGGATTGGTACAATAGCATTCCACAATACTCCCTTTTCTCCTTTACACAACTTGCACAATTATTCTTAGAACATTTTTCCATAAACATAGCCCACAAAGTCACTATTAATGACCTTTATGCTATCAAACAATTTGAGGATGAATCCATTGCTGATTTTGTTTCTCGTTTGGAGGGGTACAATCAATCAATTATCCTTTTCATTACCACAAGCCAAATTGATTGAAGTTTTTCTATCATCATGTGCCAAACATATTTCATCAACATTACAAATTCAATCATTCCAGACCTTTGATGAAGATTTTACCATGGCTCATAAATTAGAACTACGAGCTCTAGAAGATGGTCAGTTAAGCTTCATCCTAAGAAACCATGAACTGAGTTCCCATCTAAGTCATCCTCTAGTCCCAAAAATCCAAATCATCTCTACCAATGCTATAGTAGTTAAATCCACTCCCAAGGAAAATCCCACTACTAAATGTTCTCATCCACAACATAGTTACACACCAATAGGAGAGACTTATAACGTGGTCTTTGATAAGTTACTCATTCAAATATGATAACTCTCCCACCCATTCAACCTATCGATACATCTATATCTAAGCCCTCTTGGTATCGAGATAATGACTATTGTAAATACCATAGGGTCAAAGGACATGACATTGAAAGGTGTCATACGTTCCATAATGTTCTTCAAGACTTGATTGACAAGGGTGAAATTCACTTGGATAATCCAAATGCACCCCAAATCAAAACCTTGACATATTCAAATAACCCTTTCCAAATCATCCCCATCCACTGATCAACCACAAAAAATGTTTTTCATGCTCACCACACCATTAACACCATTACTAAAACATTACCCATTCCCGAACCAACCATCACACCTCAACCAACATCCAACCTAAACACACCTATCAACTAACACCCACACCTACTGAACCAACATCCACATCCACAAACCAACAAAAACCAACAACAATACCCACTGAACCTAAACTGTATCTACCAAATCCCCATCTATCAAAAATACTACTAAAACTTATTCTCCCATCTTTTTCACCTATCACTACTAAATCTATATCCACGTCTATACCATAGTTTACAAATATAACTATGATACCTCTTGAAACATTTATGACACAAACACCTCCACCTAACATAATTACAAATCGTATTTGTCCCCATCTACAAAATCAATTATCTCTACATCAACCAATCCCAAAACTACAAAATCCACAACTCATTTAGATCTCATCAATCACATCATTCAAACCCCTTTCCTTCATCAAAAACTACCTCTACATCCATACCTAGCTCATCCAAAACCATGAAAGGACCTCACAAACAAGGTATTGTCCAAGTTTTCAAAATTCCTTCTTATACCTTCCCTGAATCATATCGATTTTGTGGTCCTCGGCCTCTTCCCCCACCTCCTCCTAGAAGGGTCATTTCAACTCCTAGTAATCATCCTTTCATTCCACGTCCAAGGTCTACTTATCAATCTTCCCCACTAGGTCCTCATCCCCATTTACTATATTATCTAGGACTCATCAACAACAAACAACTCAACAACCTACAATCAATGTCTTATTTCCACTAGAAGATAAGATACCTAAAACTTCATTACCATCCACATCAACACCTAAAGGGCGTTATGCAACCATTTTAGATGACCTCCTCCAAAATCACTCATAACATTACCACCACCAAAACCATCGGATCCATGAGGATGGAAACCCATTTGGTATGATTTCAACATCTCATGTGATTATCATAGAACATGAGGTCATTCCATAGAGAATTGTAAGGCCTTCCACCTGATTGCATAAAGTTGGGAAATCCACTTCCCTTCCTTCTAAATCACATTCAACATCAACATCAGCATCATCATCATAAATCCAAAGAACCCATGTCTAAAACTCCTTCCCATTAGGTTGATGTCATACATATCACTACTCATTCAAAAATTATGACACAACCAATTTGAGCCTAAGCCTCGAAAGGTAAAACTTTTGTAGCCATACCTCCACCACCAAAAAAAATCCTCCATTAGATAAACCCAAAGTATCCATCCATGTAACTCTTAAAACTTTGGTCAAACAATGTCACCTAAAACTAAGGTTTCCATCCTCACCGCACCACCTTCACCATCCACCGCGATGCAAAAGGTTGTCATTAAACAATTACACCAAGCTCCCATTAAAATGTCATTATACGAACTAATACAAACATCACCTCTTCATAAACAAGCCATGATTGAATCCCTCCAATCAATAATAGTACCTTTAGATGATCCTTCATCCTTTACAAAATTTGTAGGATCCCTTAAAGCATCATCTGCTGCCATATCATTCAAACCATCCAAAATACCTTCTCTTAAACTAGAAGATCATGACTTACCACTTTTCATCACTACTCAAATTAATGACATCCATATCAAAAGGGTCATGATTGATAGTGGTGCTGCTATTAACATTATATCCTCCCTCACTTTTGATCAACTTAAGCTACCCAACACTATTATCACTCAAACTCCAGTCTTACTATGATCCTTCAATGACACTATCACACCCACATTAGGCACCATCATTTACCACTTAAATTTGGTGTTAAAACCTTACTATAAACTCTTCTACATCATAGAAGGAGAGTTTCAATATAATATGTTATTAGGATGCCCATGGATATGCACCATGCGTTGTTTCATCAACTCTCCATCGTTTTCTTAAATATGAACATGAAGGTCGACATTCACCGTTCCTGCATCCAAATCCTTTCACTGATTGTTACATGATGTATCATCCAAATGACGTACTTGTTCCCAATTCCACATCCAATCATCTAATGAAGCATCTACTAGCACATCCATCCTTCCTCTAAACTACCAGATGATTCCTCCTTAATGATGTTGTATAATTCCTTACATTGGGGGAATACCATCTCCTCATGCTTAATCACATTCCTTCACCTAAGACTTATGGCCACCCTGAAAAAAACCCACATATGACCCTAATGTAGGAGATGTTATCTCTTACGGTCCCACTTATCTCAAAACAAATCTTTTCTATGGGGGACTCAACCATCCTTCATCCCATACTATTGATCAACACCATGCCATGCCTTTTACATTAGACTTTAAATATTTAGATAATCCAAATTTCACTCGTATGTATCTTCACTATTATGCATGGAGAGGTTTTGGCCTTGGTCATTATGAACAGGGAATACATGATTTGGTTATCCAACATTCCCTTAAAACTTATGAAAAATATGGTTTAGGCTATAAGAAACCCAACTCCAAAACATCTAAGGCCACTACATCCAAACCATTCTGTCCATCTTCATTATCTTGAATTAGAACCATCATCACCCATAACCCTGAAGATCCTATGGACATAGATGACATCCAAACCTTATCCATCTCATTAAATTTTTTTTTAGTCAATACCATATCCTTAGGACCACTCACTTATCAATCCAACCATGCCATTAAACAACTTCCTCTTATTTGGCTAGAAATGGTTGAAGAAGATTTACCCATCATAGATATCCTTCAATGTCATGATGACTAGGACATCCTTTCCCATATGGGAGCTGAGGATCACTTCTTCCAAAAATCCCTACCATCTGATACACCAACTCTTCTTAATGAATCCACCATCGATGTAAACTTAGGAACCCTCAGATCCTCGCATAGTTAAGGTTGGTCAATCATTAAATCCACAGGAGTTAGATGAATTCACCTCATTTTTAGAAAAATATTATCAATATTTTTCACCTGGTCATATAGTGATATGCCTGGATTGATCCTAACATTTTCATACATAATATTTTCACATATCCAAATGCTAAACATGTTAAACAAAAACTCCAAAGATGTATCCACACATAGCTCTCTCTTGTTAAAGAAGAGTTACAATGTCTTTTATCCACTAATTTTATCATATACCCATTGATTATCCACAATGGGTCTCTAACATCGTCCCGTAACCAAAGCCTCAAGAAAGTTACATATCTATCACGACTTTAGGGATCTCAATCTTGCATGTCCTAAGGATGATTTCCCTCTTCCAAACATAGATCAGCTCATTGACCTAATAACCGCCATGAAATTCTCTCCCTTATGGATGGTTTTTCTAGTTATAATAAAATTCTTATCACCATCGACGATGATCAACATAAAACATCTTTCATTACTCCTTAGGGAACCTTCTACCGTGTCATGCCATTTGGTCTTAAAATGTAGGATCTACTTATCAATGCCATGACTTACATTTTTCATGACCTCATTCACAAAATAGTTAAAGATTATGTTGATGACCTTTTAGGAAAATCTAAACAACACAAAGATCATCTTACGTCCTTGAATCCATCTTCACTCATCTCATTCAATATTGTCTTCATCTCAATCCTACAAAATGTGTTTTTGGTGTCCTCACTAGAAAAATTTTAGGATTCATCATATCTATCTGAGGTATTAAAGTTGACCCAAAAAATGTTAAATCCATCATTGAAATGCCTCCACCATCCAATCTTACACAATTACGTATATTTTCAAGGTAAATTACAGTCCATCCGATGTTTTATATCACAACTTTCTAATTGTTGTTAACCATTTCATCATCTTCTCCATAAAGATGTTGATTTTCACTAGGATTCTAATTGTCAAAAATCCTTTGATGAAATTAAACAATATCTTCTATCACCACTAGTGCTTACTCCACCTCATGAAGGGAGACATTTTACCTATATATATCTACTTGTGTGTGTGTGTGTGTGTTGTGTGCCATGCTCACTCAGCCATGCTCGATCACCGAGTTAATCAGGTCGTGAACAAGTCTGTATACTATATCAACCACACACTCCATGAATATGAAACCCGTTACACTAAATTTGAAAAGCTATGTTGTGCTTTATACTTCACCACTTCCAAGTTGTGTCATTATCTTCTTAATCACAAAATGTATGTTTTCACTAGCTTCAATCCACTCAAAACTATACACTCTAAACCATATCATAGTGATCGTATCACTCGATGGCTTATGCTTATGACTGAATTTGACCTTGAGTTCATATCACAAAAATCTATTAAGGGATAGGCCATTACAGACCAACTCGTTGATGCTCCCTTTCCCGATAATCAACTTCCTCATGAATACTTTCTAGATGAATCCATCAATAATGTCAACAAATATGAATTCATCCCTATCAAGATGACTCTCTTCTTTGATGGATCTAAATTCCAACAAGGGGAGGAGTTGGTGTTGTTATCATACCTCCTTAGGGAATTCATATTCCATTATCATTCAAACTTAACTTCAATGCACTAATAATATGGAAGAATATGAGGCTTTAATCATGGGCCTTACGACCACTATTCTCCTAGGTATTCACATCTTAGACATCTATGGAGATTCACAACTTGTTATCAGTCAAGTCAAAGGAGAATATTAATGTAAAAATGAAATCTTACAAAAATATAAATCTAACGTTGACTTTCTCCTTGGCGCTTTTGATCATTACACCATCCAAACCATCCCATGATCCTATAACAAATTTGCAGATACAATGGCCTCTTTAGGAGCCCTCATCCCATTAGAAACTGAAGATTCAAAAGGTAACACTAAAGAATTTTCATCATTCAACTATTGGATCACCCTTCACATCAAAATGATCTCCCTCTTATTAGTCTCATTAATGATAACCCAAATGATTTGTGGTATACTCATATATACAATTATCTTACCGAATCAAAAATTCCATCTGACTTATCATGTAATACTAAACGATCATATCTTCAATGCATCTCTCACTTTGTCATTATTGGAGGTATCCTTTACAAATTTATTTTTGATGGTATCCTATTAAGGTGCCTTAAATCACATGAATCAACCAAAACAATTGAAGAAGTTCATGATGGAGTTTGTGGAGGACATTTCAGTGGAAATTCCATCACCAAACATGTTATATGGTTAGGGTACTACTGGCATACTATCACCAAATATTGTTGATAATATGTCAAGAAATGTGTTAAATTTCAACTTCATTCAGATCTCATTCATGTCCCTAGTTAGGCATTACAACCTTCTCAAGACTTATGGCCTTTCTCTCAGTGGGGTTATACCTTATTGGTGTTATTAATCCTAAATCATCTCAACAACATCACTCCATTATCAAAGCTACCAAATACTTCACTAAATGGGTTAAAGATATCCCTTTAACATCCACTAAATCATGACCTATTATAAATTTCATATATCAATACATTATATGTCGTTTTGGCATCCCATATAAACTTATCATGATAATGGAAAATCATTTAAAAACAAATAAGTTAAAAATATCTATGATACCTTCGACGTCATTTTTTTTTTTCATCTCCATATTGTCCCTAAGCAAATGGACAGTGAAGCCTCAAATAAAAACTTAATAAAATCCTTATGAAAACAGTAAATGATGTAGGAAGGAATTGGCATCTCTAAATCCCATTTTCCCTCTGGTCTTATCGAAATAGCATCCATTCTCGGATCTACACCTATTCACTTGTCTACGGTTTTGAAGCCATCTTACCTCTTAAAATTCAAATTCCATCACTTTGTGTATCACTTAAAGACTTTATCCCCGATGAAGAATATCGACAAGACCATCTAGCACAACTTGAACTGTTAGATGAAAAACATCTAATGGCCCTTGAACATCATCAAGTCTATCAAGAATGCATTAAATGAGCATATAAAAACATATCAAAGAACATGAATTTAAAATTAGTGATCTTGTGCTTGAATAAAATCAAAATGTCACTCAATTAGAATGAAGTAAATGTGGAAAGTTTTCCCTAATTAGATCAATCCATATGTCATCACTCACAAGTATGGGTCAGAGCATATCATCTTGCTTCTCTTAATGGTGAACCTAAAAAGGAACCTTTGAATTCCTTGCACTTATGGCCTTTATATTTTTAAAATATTTTCACTCCATCAAATCATCCATCTTTTCATAGTAATGATTTGAAATCATGTGGTTATCCATCATTATCCTAAATATACCTTAAAGATGAGCACCACGGCTCTGTTCATTACATATTTCACTTTGGATAAGTTCCTCTTCTGTGGGAACCCCTTAATCATTACACTCACCTACCATGTAAAAGACATGACATGGGGCACAAATGTGTAGATCATATACGCATCTTTTCCCCTCCTTGAAATGGTCTATTAGGGATTTTCCCTCAGCTAAAAATATATGTAGTCCAAAATGGCCCAAGGTCAAGTCCCAAAACGGGGGATCCGTGTGGACACTGGAAACTTTTGGGAAGGGGCCCCATGGTTTTAATATCCTAGTTTTGCATTTTGGGGGTCACTTTTGGACATGGCGACTCAAAAGGAAAAAAAGTAACTATAGTTACTTTTATTTTAGTGGCCCCTCCATGGAATGAAATGCACCTAGGGTTATGGGGGCTCGTTTGCCAAGGAAAAGTATATAAGGAGATGGGAAGGAAGAAAAGGCACTTTTTGTCACATACTTTTAGCCTCTTTCTCATGCAGCTTGTTGTTGTTGCATCTACAACTTGTGGAGTCAAATCCCATAGGGACCCTAGCTTCGGTGGTGAGAGACCCATCCCTAGCTAGCAGGGAATTCTTCGTAGTGAGAGATCTACCCTAGTCTGTCATTTTGGAGCCACTTTCTGGCCGTGCTATAGAGATATTTCTAGAGGGTTCAGAGGAAGGGTTTTGAGGATTTTTGGGGGCATTTGGGGAAGATAATCAGAGGGGCTCTAGATCGACTTACGGAAGCCATTTGGGGCTGGGCGTGGCAAAGACGTCAAGGCACCTCCATCATTTTCTGACCCCATTCCAAGCGAGGTGACTTGCAGCCTTTATTTGGGGGTTTTCCAGTCATCTGTTTTAGATCTGAAGGTGGAAATACTATTTCCTATATCTATCATTGTTATTTCCAAAGACCCTTATTTTTGCTCTTGTATTTAGAGGGGTCACAACCTCTAAAAGTTTTCCAGCCCCTAGGGCATTCTTAAATTTTTAGCAAATAATATATTATTCCAAAAAATGTCCAAAAGTGTTTATTATTATCCTATATAATAATATCCTTCAAAAAATTTCATGCACTTTGGGCAAATATTTTGTGAGATATCAATTTAATACCATTCGTTGTCCTAGCTGGTCATTTTCAGTAAAAATCAAGTATTTTACTTTGCTGCAATTTTCATATATTTTGTGCATTTTTAAGTGGTATCCCATAAGGGATATTTCAGTGGTATCAGAGCAGCTTGTTTCTCCAGCTTGTTGGGATTGAAAGATGGGGGACAAGAGACAGTGAGGATATAGGGGTAGAGCTGATGAAACAATTGTTCACCAACATGGTAAAGCAACAGGAGACTACCAATCTCTATTTGAGCCAACTCACTGAGAGATTAACACAGGACAAGTCTGATACTCATGTGGAAAGAGGAGAAAATAGCAACAGGGACAATATGGTCAAAGAGGTGAGGGTGGACATTCAGGACAATGGTCCCCCATTCTTCTACCAGGCCTCTGGGGTCTCACGAACCTTCTTTCTTGAAGGATCCGGAAGTTTCACAGGTACGGAAACCAGGGGATGTTGTAGATGAGGAGTCTTGTTGGGAAAGGTACCAAACCTTAAGTGATGGCTTTCGTGACAACATGCCATTCCAGGAATATTGCAAAATGAAGATTGGCAGCAGGCCTAGGAGAGATTACCAGGCACAGGTACCAGAGATGCAAAGGAGGTTGGGACAGATTTTTGTTCCACATTTCGATGGTTCTAAGAAGTGTATTGCATAGTCTTGGGTGTAGAAGTTGAAGACATACTTCGACTTGAATCCTATGCGGGAGGAAGATGCAATTAAGTTTGCAATCTTACATCTAGAGGGAGACACTCATGATTGGTGGCATCATGGGTTGATTACACAGGGACACATATACATCACAACTTATGCAGAGTTCACAAAGAGGCTAGTGAGCAGATTTGATAAGAGGGACCCCGACAGGTATTTTAGAGAGTTGACTCATCTGAGGCAGACCGGTTCCATGGATCAATATATCACCGATTTTCAAAGACTATCGGTCATGGTACCTGATGTTACAGAGATGAGGTTGATTTCCCTATTCACAACAAGTTTGACAGACGCTCTCGCTGATTTGTGAGGGCATTTGAGCCTTCTTCATTGCATGAGGCTATTAGGAGAGCTCGTGACCTGAGTTATCCACTCCTAAGTCGAGGTTTCCACCTCGAGTGCAGCCTAAGGGTTTCCCTTCAAGAACCAGGGGTTCACAGCCGAAGGTACCTCCACCTAGGAAGGATACAACCTAGAGACCATTCGGAGCTAGTGAGGACAGGAGGAATTGAGGTGAAAGAAACTATGTTTCGATTTCTGCACACCTTGGGTCCCAGGACACGATTGCAAGGGTAGAGGGAGGGCCCAATACATAGAGGTCTTCGAGGAGAGTGATGGTGATGAGGAGTTGGACACACAACCATTAGAGGATGATGATGATGAGGCATTAGATAGTGCGGGTGTGGAGCAGATAGTGAGACTTTCCCCGTGAGACTATCGCCACCTTGTCTAGTACCCCGAGGTACAAGGCATTCAGAGTTAGGGGAGTTTTACAGGGACAACGAGTGGTGGTACTCATTGATAGTGGGGCAACCCACAACTTTATTGATGCCTCATTGGTTGAGAGGTGGGGGTTACAGATAGAGGAATTTGAGGGCTTCAACGTGGTTGTAGCCAATGGAGATTCTATGAGATGCACACGACGGGTTCCCCAATTGAGCATCACGATGGGTAACTATACAGTTACCAATGATTTCTATATTGTTGGTATTGGAGAGACCAACATAGTGCTTGGGGTACAGTGGCTCCATTCCCTTGGTGAGTTTCAAACTAACTTCCAGATGATGGAGCTGAAGTTTAAGTCCGAAGGGAGGAATGTGATCTTGAGGGGCTTATCTTCAGGGGCACCCCGAGTTGTTATGGCCAAGAGGATCGAGAGGATCTATAGGCACGATGAGGTGGATTGGGTAGTACATTGTTTGGTTTCAACCAAGAAATCAGAGGAGGGACAACAACAGTACCATGTGGATATACATGGCCTATTGAAAAACACAAGTGTCGTGTTTGGTGACATACCTCCAGGCATACCTCCAGATAGGGGATTTGAGCATGTGATTGAGCTCGAGGATGCTAGACCGGTGGTCACTTCTCCTTACCATCACCCCAAATGGTTTAAGGATGAGATCGAGAAGACTATACAGAGCTCATGGATATGGGGCATATTAGACCGAGTTCCAGCCCTTTTGCTTCTTCGGTGGTTTTGGTGAAGAAGAAGGATGGGACCCTATGGATGTGTATGGACTACCGGCCTTAAATAAGAAGACAATAAAGAACAAGTATCCCATACCACACATTGATGAGTTATTGGACGAGCTACATGGTGCAATCTATTTTTCAAAATAGATTTGCATTCTGGATATCATCATATCAAAGTCAGGGAGCAGGATGTGCATAAGACAACGTTCAGATGCCATTACGGTCACTTTGAATTCTTGGTGATGCCTTTCGATTGTCTAATGCTCCAGCTACATTCCAGTCTTGCATGAATCATGTGTTCAACCGCCACTTGCGGAAGTTTGTATTGGTTTTCTTTGATGATATTTTAGTCTACAACAGGACTTGGGAGGACCATATCAGGCACCTGGGTGAGATATTGGGGATATTAGAAGCTAATTCATTATATGTGAAAGCCTCTAAGTGTGAGTTCGGCATGACCAAACTTCTTTACTTGGGATATGTAATTGGTGGGGGTATAGTGAAGGTGGATAGAGGGAAGATACGGCAATCCTGGATTGGCCGCCACCTAGGACATTGACACAATTGAGAGGATTCGTGGGGTTGTGCACATACTACCAGGTTCGTGAAGAATTTCTCTCGGTTGACTACTCCATTGACCGATTTGACCAAGAAGGGGGCTTTTGCTTGGTCAGATGCAACACAACAGGTTTTTGATCACCTCAAGGAGGTGATGAGTTCGTGTCCCATCCTCGCATTACTAGACTTCTCCCGCCCATTCATTCTAGAGTGTGATGCATCAGAGAGGGTGTGGGGCAGTTTCTCATGCAGATAGGCATCCCATCACCTATGAGAGTCAAAAATTGAAACCCATGGAGAGAGGGTATTCAATTTATGACAAGGAGATGTTGGCCATCATGCATGCCTTGGCCAAGTTCAGATAATACCTTGTGGGCAAAAAATTTGTGGTTCATACGGATCACAACAGTTTGAGGTTCTTCCTGGGACAGAAAGAGCTCAACGATCACCAGCAAAGATGGGTGAACAAGGTGCAAACCTATGACTTTGACATAGAGTACACTAGAGGTAAGAATAATATTGTTGCTTGACGCTTTATCTAGGAGGCCTTACCTCACTGCTATGCTTAGTTCTATGTCTGAGATTTCAACGGATTGGAAGGCTCATATACTTGTTGAGTACTCCAAAAACCAGTTTTCCTGTGAGATCATGGATGGTATTATACAGGACGACCGATACAGAGTAGTGGATGATCTCATTTTCTACAAGGATAGGATTTTCCTTGTACTAGGATCCAAAATGAAGGAGAAGATCCTTCATGCAGTACATGATACACCACTAGCTAGACATCCTGGGTATTTCAAAACATACAGGTTCATCAGGAAAGATTTTCATGGAAGGGAATGAAGGATGATGTCCTTAATCATGTCAGAGAGTGTATGGTTTTCCAACAAACCAAATCCGAGCATTCTTTCCCAACAAGATTACTTCAACCTCTCCCCATTCCCGAAATAGAAATGGGAAAGCATATCTATGGAATTTATCACTGGCTTCCCTTGGTGCATGGGCATAGCTGCATTTATGTTGTAGTTGATCGGTTAACTAAGTATGCTCATTTCTTTTCCCTACCCAAGGGGCACGAGGTAGTGGATGTGGCCCATCTTCTATACCAGTATTTTTAGGCTACATGGGTTGCCTAAAAACATTGTCAGTGATAGGGACAAGATCTTCATGAGCACCTTTTGTAGAGATCTTCAGACTAGCAGGTACAGAGTTGACCCCTAGCACTAGCTACCACCCATGATAGATGGGCAGACATGAGAGATAGTCAATAAGTGGATAGAAGGCTACTTGCGGAGTTATGTAACAGGACACCAACGGGCATGGATTAAATGGTTACACATGGGTGAGTATTGCTACAATACCACCTACCAGATGAGCATAGGTATGACCCCTTTCCGAGCCTTGTATGGGTACGACGCCAGACATTTGTAGATTTGGTATTACCAGATAGCCGAGCTCCCAAAGCTCGAGATTGGTTATAGGAGAACCAGATATTTTGAAGGCTCTCAGAGAGAATCTTCAAAAGGCACATAATCAACAAGGTATATGCAGATCGGCACAGGACAAGAGGTCTTTTGAGGTTGGGGATCTAGTGTTCCTACGTTTACAGCCATATAGGCAGTCCTCACTAAAGCAGAAGGGTGCAGAGAAATTGAAACCATGATTTTATGGTCCATACCGAGTAGTTCGTCGAGTAGGGGTAGTGGCATATGAGCTAGAGCTACCGGAGCACAATAAGATACATAATGTCTTCCATGTTTCATGCCTTAAGAAGGCACTCGGACCACATATTGTACCATCTACAGAGTTACCGCCACTAGATGAGGAAGGGAAGTTGGTGCTGGAACCGAATCCATTATTGAAATGAGACAGAGGGGGCTCAGGAGCAGAGTAATCACCGAGTATTTGGTGCGATGGAAGGGACTGCCACTTGAGGATGCTACTTGGGAGGGGGAGCAGATTTTGCAGCATCCTAATTTGCATTTGCTTGAGGACAAGCAAAATTTGGGAAGGGAGGACTGTAATGTCCCCTTTCTATAATGTCCCCTTTTTCCTACGCCAAATGGCCCAAGGGCCAAGTCGAGTCCAAACCGTGGTCGACCTAGGGGGCGATGGACGCTGGAAGCTTTTGGGAAGGGGCCCCATGGTTTTAATATCCTAGTTTTGCATTTGGGGGTCACTTTTGGACATGGCGACTCAAAAGGAAAAAAGTAACTATAGTTACTTTTATTTTAGTGGCCCCTCCATGGAATGAAATGCACCTAGGGTTATGGGGGCTCATTTTCCAAGGAAAAGTATATAAGGAGATGGGGAAGGAAGAAAAGGCACTTTTTGTCACATACTTTTAGCCTCTTCTCGTGCAAGCTACTGTTGTTGTTGCATTTACAACTTGTGGAGTCAAATCCCACAGGACCCTAGCTTCGGTGGTGAGAGACCCGTCCCTAGCTAGTAGGGCATTCTTCGGTAGTGAGAGATCTACCCTAGTCTGTCATTTTGGAGCCACTTTTTGGGCATGCTATAGAGATATTTCTAGAGGGTTCAAGAGGAAGGGTTTTGAGGATTTTGGGGCATTTGGGGAAGATAATCAGAGGGGCTCCAGATCGACTTACGGCAGCCATTTGGGCAGGGTGGCAGCACGTTGAAGGCGCCTCCATCATTTTCTGACCCCATTCCAAGCGAGGTGACTTGCAGCCTTTATTTGGGGGTTTTCCAGTCATCCGTTTTCAGATCTGAAGGTGGAAATACTATTTCCTATATCTGTCATTGTTATTTCCAAAGACCCTTATTTTTGCTCTTGTATTTAGAGGGTCACAACCTCTGAAGTTTTCCATCCACCCACCTAGGCACTCTGTAATTCTCTAGTAGCATATAAAATTCCAAAATGTTGTTCTAGTGTTTATTATTATTATTGCAAGCTTCCCAAAATTTTCATGCACTTTGGGAAAGTATTTTGTGAGATATCAATTAAATACCATTCGTTGTCCTAGCTGGTCATTTTCAGTAAAAATCAGTATTTTACTTTGCTGCAATTTTTCATATATTTTGTGCATTTTTAAGTGGTATCCCATCATATTTATGATATAGTTCATTTCAAATCACATTTTAAAGTCATTTGATTAATTAAACAATTCAACATTTTATCAAACATATTCATAAACCATAATATCACAACTAATGCATCCATCAAAATCCATCTAACACTAACACATTCAAATTAAAAACATACATTAAACATATATTAACACATGAAAGTCAAACAACATAAGTCATAAACCTTATCATCATCATCATCATATAAATCAAGTCCATATACATCATGATCATCATCATATCAATGTCATACAAAAATGGGCTTCTATGAGCCATACATAAAAATATATCATATCGATGTCATACAAAAATGGGCTTTTATGATCCATATATCAAATACATAAAAAATGTCATCAGCTAGTAAATTGATAACCTCCAAAGGACTAGCTAGGAGGGTTAATACTTCCCTATCCTCCCTGATCACCGGTACCACTAACGAGATCCAATGTCTCTACCAGCTCCTCTCTTGCTATCACCTCCTCGCTTTGGTCTCTGAGGTGGGTGACCCACACTTGCTACACTAGTACTAGGGCTTGCCTCTTTAGCAGCCAAATGATCAGCATACAATACCGCATCTAGAAAATTGTGAGTCACCATATCAATGTAGTATTGCAACTCAGCTTGTAATGACCGATAATGTGTCACGAAACCATCCCATGTACCGCAGGTACTCTCCTCAATCCACTAGCATGTGGTCTCAATCCGCTAGCCTTCGGCTTCTTTCCACTAGTCTGTGTTCTCTATCTATTGGAATGTGCCATCTCTGCCACTCTACACAAGAAATAAAGGCCTAGTAGTCCCTAAGGCCTTCCTCAGGCCTCTCTCCGCTCATGATATCTATCCATATCTATAATGGCCTAAGCTAGTTGTCTTGAATCCATCACGCTTAGTAATCACATTATCCCACTCAGCTATCACCTAGGCATCCATCTCTCTCCTAATCACATCTTTCTCCCCCTCTACTACAGCCCTTCTCGGTCGTCACCATGTGATTTGCGGTCAAATCATCGTCACCCTCATCCTCATTTTCATCATCTACATCCCGCACTACCTCTGTATTGTTTTTCATCCCTCCACCCAAGCATGTACCCATCTAACTCTCTATGTTTATACCCACAAGTTTTAACGATTCCATAAAATAGCATGTAATCTAATTCCATTCCATCCTATCTATAAACTGATGATAAGATTTTGACACGCTTTTCCTAAAACAATGACCCACTTAATGCTATAGATAAATCCTTATATATGATGTAGACATATACCAATGTTCTTTTACAAAACAATACCTCCTTAACTCCATAAAAATTAGAAAACACACCATAGAAGGGGAAACAGTGAAAACAATTCATAAAAAGGTATAATACACCCCCTCATTGCATAACACACAACACAGGACCCAAATAAGGGTCGCATGACCTTTATCCAACGATGTCATTTCCACCTTGGTAGAAAGGATTGGAGAATTAGAAATTCCCAAGCTTCAGAACCTACATACATATTTGGGTAAAATACTAACTATCATATAAGTAATAAAAATTAGTTTCCTCCTACCAATGATCAATCAATTCAACAACCACCACAATAAGTTTTTCCACTTAACTCTAACGTAAGTGATCTTTTCACAGGATCGAGTACACTAGGAATGACCCCTCACCCATCTTAATCATATCTCACACAAGAGTTAGTTGGGAATGAATTTTTGAATGCTACACCTCCCAAAAATGCAACCTTGCATAGTTTTTCACATAAAAATTCATTTACCAATTTTACTCCTTATATGCACATGTATTTTAAGTCACCACAATCGGATGTTTATGTTTTCTCTTGCTTATTCAAGAAATAACAAGGGAATCCATATGCCCTATCTAATACATATGTTACTGACTTACCATATGTTTCCTCATCCTCCTCCCTTTCATAAGGGAAGTTCCATGGTTGAATCTGTGTGATGGGAACTTACACTAAATATTTGAAAGAACCTCTTGATTTTACAATATAAAGTGTCATGTTTCCACGACCATTACCTGGTCTTCCTAAGTTCAAATGAGAAGGAGACCTAACGCTCATGTCAAATCCTACACCACCACAATTAGATAATTACTCCCATGAGATGTTGTGGTGGATGAGATATTTCCAAATACCCTTGAAGGTATTTATCTAGATTGGTATTACCAAATCCCTAAGGCTTGATGCACTCCTTTAAACAACTCATGTATATGTTCATCAAAACCTTTAACATGAAAAATTGTTACGAACATAGATTAGGGAATTCTTACGCATTAAACAAGATAAAAATGGATCCATTGCTCACTTCTTTCGAGTTGGCACTAAGTCCTTTATTCTTCCACAAGCATGCCCAATATGGATCATACGGAACTATATGACCTCTTTCTCCACTTGTTTAACGAGAAACTAAGGAAGACTTTCATAAATTCTCCCTCTATAGCTATGAGGAAGTATTAGAGGGCATGATTTGCATTGATCAAGCATATATTGATAGCATAAAAAAGATAGCTCTAACCAAAATATCACAGACGGACTATCAAAATACCACAAACTATCATAATAATATGAACAATAATCAAGGACCTAAGGTCCTAAATTGAAATCATGATGTGACCACGAGATGGTGTAACCACTAATCTGAAGAATCCTAGCATTGTGAACATTGGTAATGTAAACAATAACAATAAGAAAATGGGGACCCAAAGGAATAACAACCTTACCCCTTTTGTTAATGTGATTGACTTAAACCATCCTCTCCATTAACAATTTCAAGCCCAAGGTGAAAACCAATACCAAAATAATGGCCAAGGGGATATTAACTACAATTATAATTGCCAATTCAAAAAAATAGTCAAGGTTATAACCAACAACAAAGTCAAAACCAAAGGCGAGGGATTCTGATCCCAATTTATATTACATATTTAAATCTAGAGTCATTGTTCATGATGCTTGTTCATGTATGGATTATAATAAGTTTGTTATGAGACTCTTGGTAGACTAACAACTTTAAGTATGAGCTTATCAAATATGGGAGTAGGTGTTTCCATGTAAGTTATAGCTTGCAAAAGTGTCAAGTAAGTGATTGATCAGATTTTGGAGTTTGTGCTCAACAAGTTTGAAATCTTTGTAATCGCTCATTAGACAAAATTTCCATCTTAGTGCATTGGTTTTAGTGGGTTTTTCTCCTTTTAAGGGTTTCCCACATTAAATCATGTCTCCTTATGTGTTCTTTTGTTGATTTTTATGAATGGTGTTATTGTTTCTTCATAACAAACTAAAGCAAATTTAATTGCCTTTGAAATGTTGAATTAGCATGGATTCACCCCCCCTAGTGCCTAGATTTCCAACAAACCAATCTATTAAACCTTGTTACAAACTCCCTCATCAGTTCCTAACGTTTTTTCTTCATCTGAAAAAGTTGGCCCAAAATTGTATGTACATCCTCTACTGGTTTAAACCTAGCCTCAAATTTGGATTTCATTGTATCCCAATTAGTGATACTATTGGCTAGAAGATGATAAAAACATTAGTAGCATTTTCTTGCAAACTTTAAACAAATATCCTAACATATACATCCTCATGTGCAACTCTGAGTACCCCACAAGCAACATAAATGTTGTGAGATGTTCATTTGGGTGAACCTTTCCATCTCCTATGAATTTTGGGAAGTTCTTTCATATTCCTTTGGGCAAGTCATGAAGAGGTTTTTCAAGGGATGGGAGCCCAATATTCTATCTCCAAGGTACAAGTGCAGCCATACTAGGAAAAATAGTTTGAAAATGAAGAGTAACACCTACTAGAATCAAAGCTTGAGTTGCACTTACTTATGAAGAAGAACCGGGTTTCATTTTTGTTGGATGTGCATTTTTAAACCTATTTCCTTTTCCCTTTCTTTTTGGAGATAACTGAAAAGAATGAAGTTGCTTCTGACAACTGAAAAGAAGGATCTTGATGCCACAGAGCCCTCGGAATTTGAGTGTAACTCTATTCGGCTAGTGTGAAAAACCTCTAGATTCATTGTGGTGAAAATATTTTGTGGATGTCACGATACATGCCCCACTTTGTGGGCACCAAAAAAATTTGGTTTTGTTGTAGAAGTAATCAAAAATTTAGGGGATGATGTTCCCTCCTCTTTAATGGGTAGGTTCCCTTATTGAGCCAAAAACTTGAGTCTCTAAGATATTTACAAATATACAAATTAACTAACTTGAAATGAGGATATTGGTGAACATGAATGACCTCATGATTCTCAATATAGAAGATAGATAAAGAACTAGGAACATAATAATTATAGCAGCAATATTATGGCAAGACAAATTAATTAGAGAAACACAATTACAACTAACTAATCAATCAATGATATGTAGACCCCCTTGGTTTTACAAGATTACTTGATTGGCTATATAACCGAAGGAGGAAACAACACTTTTAGCTAAGAATACTACATATCTTATCATACTCCTGCATGTCAATGAGATTAATGGATGCACATGCTTGCTTAAATGAAAATTCCACAACACATAAGATGCAAATTGAATCAAATTTCATAAGATCTTACTCCATGAAAAATAATACAAAGCTTCAAATTCCAAATAAAAAACCATGTACCAACTGAATCAAGAAAAGAAGATATGAAGAATAAGAAAAGAGAAAGTAGGGTTCTTCTTACCTCATATTTCCAAAATATGTATCTTTACATTCAAAGTGCACCAATATCCAACCCTTTTTACAAAGAAAGTGAATCTCTATATAGGATAAGGGGAAGGAATAACTACTTCAACTAACTAATTATTCTTAATTAAATATTAAAACAATTAATTTATTAGTTTACATAATATGACTTTATATTACAAGTTTTTTTATTCACTAAATTCAATTAGAAAATAGAGCAACTAGTAAGGTTTGTGAACTAGAGGAAGAAGGAACAGAAGGAACAACTGAGGCAAGCACTTTGAGCTTAAAAATGTGCATCCAAGAATTGGTGTTGTGTGGAAAGATTTATAGCCATAGGGATGATAGTGTTCAAAATATTTGTTAACCAGATTGCCTAGGGAAGACTCGATTGTTTTGTTATCCCACCATATTGTGCAAGTCCCTTAGCTTCTTCATGATAACATTGTTGAGTTTTGATAACTCATCCATCCTCTCCTTGTTAACCAATTCCTCCTTGAATAGATTCTCTTTGATGAGTGTATTGAAGTTCCCCTTGATATGATCAACTGAATTTCTCTCAGATGAGTTATCCTTGAATAATTGATAGTGGAGGGCTTGCAAGTCTACAAATATTTCAGCTTTTAGTGATTCTCCCTTCTAAACTACACTCCATAATTTAGTGGCAACTTCCTCAAGCACTTTAATTCTCCATTCCATTTGAAATTTCAAATCTTAGAAAAATTACTTTTATAATCATCAAAAATATTTTCCGAAAGGAGGATTTTTCATCTGTGAGCACCATGATTCGAAGATCCTGAATAACATCAACCCAAATATTAATCTCCTTATCAATACCATCAATTTGATTTTGGGATGAGATGATGTTATCATAAATCTTGCATGCTTCATCAATGAATTGCAAGATTGATTTTATCATAATACTTTCAACCCATACTTCTAAAGCCTTGACAAAATAGCATACTTATGAATTTCTATGATTTATCTCAAATCAATCCCAATGAAGGAAGCAGTGGGTGGAATATTGGATAGAGGAGTTGGATCAAGAGGAGATTTTTCAGATGAAAGCAAAGACTTGATAAAGCTTGAAAGTACTTGCACTTGCTCATCTAGCTGCTCCTAGGTTTGTTTTCATTTTTTAACTCTTTCAATGACTTTAGAGACAATCCTGTAAGATTTTGTACTTCACCCTTAGGAGTTGATTCACCCAATGAGATTCTAGTGAGCTCCAGATCTAAATTTGATATAGATTTTCATCTTTCCCTCCTTTGGCCAAGAAATTTCCAACAATTGCTACCCTTTTGAGTTAAAAACAAGACAAGAAGTGGTCTTATATTTTTTCAGAGCTTGAGGAGAATTACTAAGGACGACAACCACTTTTACTTGAGACTGAGCCTTCCTCTTCTTACTATCAACCATGGGTTAAACCCAAGTGAAATAATCTTCAGAAGATGTTGTCGGAGGAGGAAATACAAGAGAAATTTGAAAACTTAGAATTGATAGGAATGAACCTCAACGGTGGAAGTTACAATGGAAGAGGAGGAAGGCATCCTAACATCTAACTTAGGCCTTGAAACATTTGTTTTTCCCATAGTGGGTGCGAGATACCTCAACAACATCCTCTTATCCATGATTCTCCTCACTTTCCTCATTTTCTTATGGTTCATATTTCTTATTCTCGTCTATTTCTTATTCGGTATGATGTTGTGTTTTCTTAGGAGTTTTCTCACTTGTCAATTGTTTGGTTTTATGGTGCTCAACTTCTTGCTTAGATGTTTCCACTCTCTTTTCAACCTCTTTGGCCTTATCTTTCTTCATGTAAACCTTGGTTCCTAAATCCAAAGGAGAGGAGGAAGGATTTTACTAAGTTGGAACATCCATTTGTGAAAAATATTCTTTATGAGAAGAATACATCTTCTGAGATTCCTTAAATTCCTTAAATTTTTTATTAAACCAATACCTTATTCTCAGGAGCACATGAGTATTTAGATCATCAGGGTTATCCTTCTCCTTTTGGGACTAATCAATAGTGGGTAAAGGAGTATATTGAATAGATTTTATGTTTTATGCAATGTAAGGATCATAACCAAATCATCAATCATTCCTTCAAGGACTATATACAATTTTAAATCCTTTATATGTTGTAGTGATAACACTGGTAAATAATCTCTTCCTGAATTCATATTCATCAACACAATCCTCCCAATAATCCTCAATTGCTAACAGGTGATAATATGTCATCCTTAGATTATTTGTAATGAATATCGTTCTATCAAAAGAATCCTTTTCTCTTCATGTATTTGGAAATTGAACATGAAAATGGTTCTTTCAACATTCTAAGCATCTGGGTTGATCTACATGTATAATTCCCCAAAGTGATGGGAAATTGGATTCCTAGAATATTCTTATCTCTTCATGTTATGTGAAGAACATCCAGTTTTCTACAAATCTCAACGAGAACTATTTTCTCATTGCAATAAATTGTAATTTCATGTGGTATGATTGCGGTAAAGCCATCCTAGGAGAACTTATGGAATTTTATAAACAAGTTTGCCATATGTGGAAATCAATTTCCTAGCCTCTATGATACTATATTAGTTACATTCCCTTTGAAAAAACTTACCAAGATCATGGTGAGGTCATTATTAAAAATCCTATAATGGATTTTATTATTCTCATAGGTGAGTTGAGTATAAAAATCATATATAGTTGAGATTTTCTTGTTTTCTTGACTTGTTAAGCCAATCCATATTATATACCTGCTATAGTATACATTAGATATGATGTCATATAGAATGTTTTCTCTAGAGAATATGGGTGAGTTGGTGAGTCAAATTTTTACAAATCATCTCTGCCCAGTTTAGGTGTTCTACACCTTCACAAATTATGTTGATATACACACTCATCCATTTCTAAAACTCGTTAGTTGATGGTAGACCCATTACCCTTGCAAGCAGTGTTATTATATCAGAAATTTCCTCTAAGAAGTCAATTATGGAGGTTTTGGGTAATTTGGATGGCCCCTTTCTTTTAACTCTCAACCATGTCTTAAAAATCATTTTCTTGTATTTGTCTGGATTGAGGTCAAAAAATCTTTGAGATTATGCCATGGTTAAGATCTTAGAGTCTTCAAAAGTGGGAATACCCAAGGCCACATTAATATGGTGGGCATCAAGTTGAGTAATGACTTGTCCCTAGTGTATTAAAATTGAAAGCACATGTCAAGACCGTGTCGACATATTGGACCGAAGTGTGGAAACCAATAACATGATCCAATCCATTATTTCTAACACATTAGGCCAACAGGTTGGGTTATCATCTCTTATCCTAGTCCAAAAATCCTCTAAATTCATATGTTTCACATCACTATCACATATCTCGGGAAAAAGTTTCTAGGGAGGAAATATGCTTGTATTCAACATATTGGAACTTCATGGTGATAAATTGGGTAGGACTCGGGGAAAAATAATGAGTTTTTAATGAGTTTTGAAGAGATTATGGGGGAGGGCTCTAGAACTCAAATAATTGTTAAAATGGAAAAAACAAGGATAAAATTACTCACCTCTTGGATGAAATTTACCTAGAATTTTTGATTTTGGATAGAAAATGAGGGAGCTATGAGGAAAAATGTACAATAGACAAGTATTTAACAAATGTAAAAATGAATTGAATTATGGATGATTTATAAAATAATTTGGGTTCGAACTATCCAATTATCCCATATTATCACATAAATTAGTGAATCGGGTGGAAATGAGCACTGTAAAAACACATCTTAACACAATTCTATCCCTTCCTTTCCTTTAATCAAACATGACGGGTACATAGAGAACAAATAGAACAAAACACATACAACTTTATTTCAATACAATATGGGTATATTAGACATGTGGAGAACTTTAGGCCCAACGGAACTTATTCCACGAGTTCCCAAAGCACCCGCATTTTTCGATTTGGCCGACAAGAGAAAGGGATGCAAAAAGGGGCACACGGTTTACTGATAAGTGCACCAACTGGGGGGAAAAAGGGGGTCTTAAGTGGACACTTTTTTGAAAAACAAAAATATTCAACTTGTACGAGTTATTTGAAATATTTACACTCAAAATTGGAAGATGTTGTAAGAACATGAATCATAACATTTTGAGTCTAGTTTCTAAGATACTAAATTTATTTTTAAAATGGTTAAGTTTAAGTGGGTCAAATAACTAAAATACCAACAGTGCTCTTGTTTTTGTTAAAAATAATAGTAGACAATATTTCATGCCCCCACCATTTTTAGCACTATTTAGTATTTTTGAAAACCATTTAGTAGAAAGATAGATAGGAGCATCTAGTTTGGTCTAGGATTTTTTTAGATTTTTTTAGCGAGTATTATTTTTTATGATTTTTCTAGTACAAAAATTTTAAATTTTGAAAAATAATGAAGCTCTGACCATGCCCCCCTAACTACCTCAAAAATATCAAAAATTATTATGAATTAGTCCTAGTTTGGGCTTAAAAAAAATTATTTAATTTCGATGGGTGGAAAAAAAGATACATGATGAAAGATAGATGTGTATAAACTCCAAAAAATAGCTACAAAAATGTATGGTTAGAAAATAATTAGTATAGAAACCTTATATTAGTCATAATTTGAAATTTTATATTTTTAGAAAGAAGAATTTTTCTCGACGTCATAGTCATATTTTTATTAAATGTATTGATCGTTTTAGTTTGATTTATCATGGTGGAATAGCTATTTTATCTATTTTCTGCAAAAACATGTTGTTTATTGTGTTTTTGCAGGTCCATGCCTCAAGCTTGGGGATCCAAACCAGATCCAAGCCTAGAGGCATGCCTTGGAAAAAGTAAAAACACATAACGTGTACGCGTTCCACATAGTATAGGCATTATATGTCTTTTTGGCATGCTTATACTTATTTAAGTATAATATTTTCATTTATTATTATTTATATTTTATTATTTCTTATACTTTAAATTTATTTTAGTAAATATAAAAAATTAGGGTCACTCTACACCTTATGGAACTAGTCTCACAGCTCCATGAGTCATAGTTTAGGAGATAGTTTTTTATAATCTAATCTAGTCAGTACATAGGTAATTTTCAGGATTTCAACATTCATCCTAAAGCTTTTAGCGTTTAAATTCTACAATCAATGTCTATTTTGGAAATGAATATAGTCATTGTTTAGGTTTTGGGGCCTTTTGGATTGTTTATTGACATTTGTAGGAGTGTTAGATGTGTCAAAATTATATTTTACAAACCTCATAACTCTCAAAGGAAATAACAATTTGCTCAAATATATGCACTCATGAAATGCCAAGTTATAATACATAACAAATCAAAACACATGTGTTGGACATAATGTCATTGGTGTTGTCATTGATGTCAAGTTGCATTGATGGAAAAGGGTGTTTGGTGGCATAGGAGTTAGAATGAGGTTCAATCATCAAGAAGCATAAAAGTTGATTAAGCGATGCCATGTTTTGGTGTCATGAAGTTTTGTATTGGTGAAGTTTTGGTTTGGAACCAAAAATGGTAGCTTCAATATTTTGAAATTATTCATGACACCTTCATTTCTTATAGAAAAATGGATGTCTCCAACATGTAGAGGATTTATGTAGCTTTCCAATGCCTATTTATTTCCCTCTAACTCCTTACAGAGCTCTTGGAATCTTCCAGAGAATTTAGGTTTCACCATTAGAGTGTTTGTTCCCTGCACCTAGAAAACCCGATGTTGATCGAGATAGTTCTTGAATGATCAAACCTTTCCTAAATCTTCCTAAATTACCTTCAACACTTCCAAGATTCTCTGACATCACCTATGGATGCTTAAGATCTTTCCTAAACTCTCCCAAAGGGTGTTTTAATAGCTCTAGAATGGAAAAAATAACTAGCATCTAAAAATTGAAAATTTTGAAGCATGAAAACTAAGCCCTTAATTGAAAATAAGGCTTCTCAGTCACTGTGCATCCTTCCTCTGGTGATGTAGGAACATCTTGTTAATAATAAATTTTGTATTTCTTAGGTGACTAGGGGTATCTTGGGTCCACTTGAGATGGTCATAGCTTGTAATAGTCCATTTGGACTCCATAGGAAAGAATAAGGATTTTCCCTCCAAATGTATAATTTGAATATTTGAACTAGCTCTAGGTATGTTATAGGCTTAGGTGTTAAGTGACACAATCCTCTTAGACTAAGATATCAGATTTAGAGGTTAGATACTATTTTACAAAGCATTTTCATGAGTAAATATATATTTTTGGATTGTATTCTTATCTATAATGGTGTTCAAGGCTTCATGGAACCCTCACAGTGTCCAGGAATGGAAAATAAATAGCAATACTTACTCAGACCAAACTATACCTTGTTTTAGAAGTTTAGTAGTATGTAGCATGAACATAATGATTCAATGGAATCCTTGAGTCTATTTCAAGGCATTGATCACAAGGACTTGGTGTTGTAAAATTCAATAAAAGGTAATAAGCCATCTAAAGGAGGATTTCTTAAATTAAATTTGCATTCACAATCCTAACTGATGTGTGCCCAGTCTTAAGGGCCTAGAGTAGAACATTCATTGTAAAAGTTAATACTTATGCCTAGTAGAGTCCTTGATAAGTGTGGAGGAAGGTAATAAGAATACCAAGAGTTTCAAAATCCCTAGTACATGTTAGAATAAGAATAAAATCAAAGGAATGTGCAAATACAATCTAACAGTGTTAATGCCCAGTTTGAGGGCTAGGAGAGATGTACTTTTAGAAAAATATTCTTTATTCCATGTGTTTGAAGTTGGTGGAGCCTCTGAAAAGTTGGAGGAAGGCCTAAGGGCATTAAGGACTCATAAAATCAGGGCATAAGGACATATTATTGAGTGGTTAGTAGGTAAAGGAAGCAATGTACAATTATGCTTATTTCTTGTGATTGTCAAGACCAACCTTGAGAAATAGTTGTCTTAGGAAAGAAAATCATAAGAAAGTTGTATCTATAATTGAGGGAGTTGTGTTAGAATTTTTAAAGCCTTTATGAATAGGGAAAATTCTCATACAAATTAATTAAGAATACCTATTGAATGTCCTACATGGTTCCACAAAGAAGCCTAGTTAGAGTAAGGGTTTGTATAAAAAGCCTTAAGTGAAAGAGGAGGAGTTGAGTGATTTGCATTAGTGATTAGGAGAGGGGTAAGCATAGTGAGACGAGTGAAAAGAAGATTGAGTGAAACTCAAGGTAAAGGTGAAAAACAAAGTTGAGAAGATTGTTTAGAGCTTGAGAAAACAAGGAATCTTAAAAAGCCAAAAGTTGAAATTCTAGCAAGATGATGGATAAATGAGTAATGGATCATTGAGGTTTACTTGAGTAAGGTGTATGGGTGTGTTGAAATGTGGATGTAAGGATGAAATAGGTGGTAATCCATTAAACCCTTAATTTTTCTTTCAAACACTAATTAGACCTACTTGAAACAAGGGAAAAGTAGAAAGTTGAATTAGGGGAGTTGTATGTTGGGTTAAAGTTATATAAAGAGGATTGCAGGGTACTATGTATCATCTAGACAACCTACATCATCAATTCAACATTTACCCTAGCTAAAATGAAAGTCCTAATAAGATCGTTTAGTGTGTTTCATTGTGTGGGGAATAGTGTCTAAGGTGATTGATCAACACATTTAGTTTTGATGAGAGACTACTTCCTCTCGAAGGCCTAAAAAGACCATTTTTGTCATTATGTAGATAATTGAACACTTTGGAGGTTTTTAGAGAAAATATAAAGAATCTAAGGGTAATTTTAGATAGAATTGAAGATGTCTAACTAAATTTAGGAAATTTTAGGAAATAAAAGCTCATTCAAGAGTAATATGTTTAAGACCAGGTTTTCAGGTGCAAGGAATGAAAGCTAAAACGGTGAAAGTTGACTTCTTTGGATGATTCCAAGAGTTCTGAAAGAGTTAGGATGAAAAAAATAGGCATTGGAAGTCTATTAGAATACTCTACAAGGTGGAATAATCAACATTGATTCAAGGCTTAAATATTTCTTTAGGTACTACAAAACTCTTCAGTTTGCCCCTCCCAGTTCAAAATGAAATAGGACCTAAATTTTGAGTTGCAGGTAGAATTAGATTTTTAGAATAGTTTCATTGATCGTAAAATGTGATTTGTAGTGTTTCAGTGAAGTATGGAGGTCAAGAACATGTAACTCATCCTCAAATTCCATTCAAGGATTCATCCCCTATCTGGAGGAGGAAACCCATTTCCATGAGGAGCAACTTGAGAAAAAAGGTGTCCATGTACCATAAGCATGCTTACACCTAGGTTTCATCTTGGTCAATAAATTGAATTGTGAAGGAGTCATCATTTTCAAAGGTGAAATGTGGAGCTCAAGGAGTGCCTTGATGATCATCATATCCTGGCTCTGTCATTATACCTAAATCTCTCTAAAGAACAAGCTAAAATGAGCTATTCATGCCATCGACGTATCTAGGACCATCATGTGTGAAGTGTTAAGGCATCATCTATCTCCATGAGAGATATATGAGCAAAGCCACGTGTGAGAATTGTGAATTTGATTCCATGAAAGGATGATTATAGAGCCAGGAAAGGTGACGGGATGATCTTTATATGGAGCACCATGTTTCTAAGAATGAGCAATCATATAAGTTCAATTGATGCAATTCACTTGGTATTATTCGTAAAAACTCATTCAACACCTAGTGGTGTGATCACACCTTAAGAAGGAGGCACATTATAATCACCTCATTTTTCATAGGACAAGAATCCCATTCAGGGAGCAATCCTCTATCTACAAAGTGAGGATCTCATTTTAGTAAGAAGTAGAAAAGCATCATAGAGTTGATTCGTGGTCACTAAAGTGAATTATGGATCAAATTTCAAAATTGGTACCAATTCAAGCAGTGGTAGGGCCAAAATCCAATCTAGAAGGTCAAAAACCTACAAAACGACTATATGTTTTCCCAAAACAAAGACCGACTACAATATATATGCCCTGAAAGTTTTAGGTCCTTACTGAAATCCTAAAAATGAGTAAGTACTGACCAGATTAGATTTTGAAAAACTATCTTCTAGATTATAATTGTCGAAGCTATGGGACCACTTCCATTAGGTGCAGAGTGACCCTAGATTCTTATATTTACTAAAATAAATTTAAAGTATAAGATTTATTTTATTATTAAAAGTATAAAGAAATAATAAAAGAAATCTTATACTTAACATTTATTTTAGTAAATATGGCTCCTTTGGGCCCTTCCAAATTTCATACCACTCAAAACGCGTGTAGGCGTTTCATAGCCCTAAAAACACATACGTATTTTAGCTTCTGGGTTTCAAACCAAAGAAAACAAAATGTGCATGCATTATTGCAAAATGCATATGCATTTTTGCTTATTTTCGGATTTGTGTCCGCTTTTTGGCCCCCCGGATCGGTTTTCTTACCCTTACCAATGGCCCAAAGGAACGCATTCCATGTGTCCCAATGGTTCCCGCATTTGTTTATTTATCCAATAAAAATAATATAGTGCAACGAATCGGGTCATGCAAGTAATTGGTGAATGGAAGGAACATTAGAATCGTACCAAGAGTTCCATCAAGACCTGACATATCATATTCAAACATAAAATTCGACTCATGCGAAAATGTGAGGAACAAGAGGAATAGAGGAACTATTCCTCTTGTTCCATAGAAGTCTAATCCGTCCAATTTGAATTAAAACATCCCAAATTTTGTTGAACATTTCATTAATTTTTGGCACCAACAAGATAAGTACAACCAAGAGAAATAAGCAACTTGACCAAAAGTTCGAGTTTTTTTAAAATTTCACATTTTTTGAGGTTCGTGACAACACATCTACTCTCTAATCAACGTCAAAGCAAACAAACCGAAATCTAACATGCGCACCTTATCGCATATGTGAATGACGTAATTGTTGATGATTTATCAAAAATCATGCCTATACGTGGATGATGAAGCTTGACGTACTATCAACGTCCCTATAGATAAAATCCTAACTATACTCTTTAAGCTCGAATCTAATAGAGGCAACACCTTTGCATAATTAAAAATAAATTAAAATTACAATATATATATATATATTTGCAAGGTATGCTAGATGGGATGTAAATCAAATGTCTTTATTAAAATATATTTTAATCAAGGTATGATATATTTTAATAAAGACATTTGATTTACATCCCATCTAGCATACCTTGCAAACTCATATATAAATTAGTAGTGGTAGAATACATTTGTTTTTTTAATCATGAGGGATAAGGAATACCCCGTCAGATTTGAGATTCGTTGGCCGGTTCTCCAACTTCCTATTTTAAAAAATAGCTAATTAGTTCAGCTTATATAATTAATTTAATCACTGAATCGGGACTCGCACAAAACAACACTAAAAAAGAATATTACAAACGGGGTCGTCAATAGTTATGCGTCGACAAATTCTCATAAATACAGTATGTTGACGCAGAGGAAATACAGTGTATTTATTTCCGCTGACGGGCGCCGAGAAGTGGACGATCTTCTGGAGGGGTGGCATACTCATTATCACCCATAATCGCTGCGGCTTCGTTGATACTGATAATATACTGTATTTCCTCTGCAACTTCCTTCATACCTGGCCTATCCTGCCTCTTCTCCTGCAAACAACCAACCGCCAACAATGCCACAGCCTTTATGGTATCCACCACCATCTGGGACGCATTTTCCCCCAATCGACGATCCACGGTGTCCATCACATTTCCTTCCCCCGATTTATGAACAACATACACTGCCAGGTTCACAAAATCAGGCTCCCTCGCAAAATCGATTGCCTTTTGCGATGTCACAAGTTCGAGCAGCACAATGCCAAAACTGTACACATCGCTCTTATCAGTGAGCTGATAGTTTCTGTAATATTCGGGATCCAAGTAGCCCAGGGTCCCCTGAGCGCACGTAGAAATGTGAGACAAATCCGTCTCTGCAAGACGGGAGAGGCCGAAGTCTGAAACTTTTGCATTCATTTTTTCATCGAGGAGAATATTGGTGGATTTGACGTCTCTGTGATAAATTGGGGGAACTGCAGCGGAGTGAAGGTAGGCCAAGGCTTCTGCCGTCTGAAATGCAATGTTGAGACGCTTTTTCCAATCGAGAAAGGGACCTTGATGAAGGTGTTCGAATAAGGTGCCGTTTGGGATATATTCGTAGATCATGAGGGGTTCCTCTGCGTCCACACAGCACCCCAGCAATCTCACCAGGCTCCTGTGGTTTACTTGCGACAGAATTCTTACCTCGTTTAAGACCTGTTCTGTTCCTTTAATGTTCCCCACTTTGGCCATCTTCACTGCCACAGTAGTTCCGTCTTTGAGTATTCCTTTGTATACTTCGCCGAAGCCCCCGACTCCCAGCAATCGATCCCCTGCAAAGCCGTTTGTTGCCTTGTGGATCTCTTTGATGGTGAACAGTTTGGCAGACTTTCCCCCGCTGTTGACTGCTAGAATTTCTGCCCTCTCCCTCGCCAATCTGGCCTGAATCTCCATCTGCAACCTTTTTCTTCTGTAGAACACCACCGCCAGTATTGCTACTATGAATACTACGCATGCTCCTGCAACAATCCCTGCGATTTCAATGCCAACATTGTTATTTCAGCCATTCAAACAATGTGTAAAAACAAAAAGGAATTATTTGATCTATGGAAGGAGTATTGAGAGAGGAGCTTAAGGGTTGTAACTTGTGTGTAATACCGACCTCCAATTAATGCGCCTCGACCATTACTTCCTCCACAACCGTCTGGATCGGTGCAGATAGGCACATCTGTACATCAAAAGTGATGTCAATTTAACACAATTCAGTATAGACCATGGGAGAGAAAAACACAAATACCTATGTTTTAGAGACATACTTTTAGCACAGACTCCTTGCACAGGGTCCCAACTATAGTCGTTAATACAGAGGCACCTAGACATGGCAGAATTCATTGGATCCCGCAAACAGGACGAGTTTTGGTCGCAATCCGCCTGAGTTGCACAGGAAGGCTCACGCGGCGCAACCCACATGATCTCCACTCCATACATCCACTGGTTCAGAGGCAACGCCGGGTTATAGTTCAAAACACTGGTATATCCCCTGCACCCGCCCCTCCATACTCGTATTCTGTACGAAGTCGATGAACCTCCAGCAGTAAAACTGCAACACAGAGAAGTATTTCTACAGACATTGGCCTCCCCCACTTCGTCAATGAATCGATGACAGGGACTGTTATCGCTGCAGTTCAAGGGGGACCGCAATAGAATAGAATTGCAGTTCAAGTACATAACCGTGTTGGTACTTGTAATATTGAAAGGCAAGCTCTGATTCAGCTGAACTCCATCGCCCTGCATATCTCGAGTCTGGCACGAATTGTTCATCAGATCCGAGGGCTTTATAACCATTCTCATGGCCTCGGGATTGATGCTCAGGATTCTGTACGAACTCCCATTCAGGGCTTCAAATTCAAGCTGCTTGTTCGAATTACAGCGAATTTTGTAATCGGGAAGACCGCACCCATCTGCAGTGCTTAAAGGGTATGGAACACTTGTATTGCCACAGTTAGGACAGAGAGTTACCCCTCCAGCAATCGGGCTACTAGAAATCATCAGGACCAGTAAAATACAAAGTAGCAACATCATGCTCTGCTTTATTAAACATCCTAAATCCTGTTTCCCCATCACCATGTTATCATCAGTCTGCCCTCCTTATGAAAAAATAGCCACAACATGACAGATTGTGAAAGGAGTACGATGGAGTATATAAAATAAAATGGATGCATAATCCAGTCAAAGGAGTTACCTGTGTCGTGGCATTGGTTGGTAGCAATGGTAGACAATTTGTAATGCTTATAAAGCAGTTTCTAGAAGTTTGACCTTATCAAGCCTCTCAGATTCAAACCAATCCATCCCACATGCGGATTCTGCAAACAACTGCATAAAATATGATGCTACACATAGACCCCGCACATGAGGGGAAAACAGTGGAAAATGCGGGGAAGAGGGCGCCCTCCGACAGCAAATGCGCGTCCTCCAAGCAGACCTCCTTGCTGCCTATGTCCAGGGATTAAATTTGACGGCCGTTTAGGCGTTTTTAGTGATTTTAGACGTAAAATACTTGTAAATATCTGATCTAACCGTCACACGCGATTTGTACATTTTAAACCTGGCCGTCAATTTTTATATAAAATATAAAAATATATGTAAATATATATAAAAAAGATATAATAAATATAGAATAATTAGTAAAAAATAACATTGTTTTATGTTTTTGAAGGGCAGTATAGAAAAATTACCGTCACTCGAAAATTGTTTGTGACAGGAGGGTGGCCGTCAAATTTAACCCTGCCTATGCCCACCGGGAAACTCTGCACGGAACAGTCAATCACATTTATGACAACCTATCACATCTGTGACAGTCACGTACAAGTAGATTAAATTAATTTATTTTCTCCATTTAAACAACGCCACATAAGCATTTGACTTTCAAAACATTGCACGGAGTCTTCGCAGAGGCCTTCATTCATGTGCGGAGGGCAGGGTAAAATGCGCGCTCGCATCACTGTAGCTACGCATCCTCACTCGCATCCTTAGTCGCCATGTGCGGGATCTTAACAGTCAATTATATCGCCATGACGGCACAATTTAATAATAGAGTTGACTACAAGTCTTTAATAATGAATGTCAGTGCACATACCCAGAAATGACTTCAATCAGGCGTCAATGATATAAATCTGGTCGGGGGTTAAATTTGACGGCCGTTTAGACGTTTTTCATGATTTTAGCCGTAAAATACTTGCAAATATTTGGAAAAACCGTCACGTGCGACTTGCAAATTTTAAGGGAGGCCGTTATTTTTAATATAGATTTATAGGTAAATTATACAAAAATATATTTGAAATAGTTAAATATATATAAAATAATATTTTATATATTTTATTAACATCATAAAAATAACACTATTTTGTATTTTTGAAGGGCAAGATTTAAAATTTACCGTCACCTAAAAATTGTTTGACAGGCATAGGTGGCCGTCAAATTTAACCCCTGAGATTCCTGGTTGATGATTTTTTTAGTCATTTAACATTGCCCCTTCAAAGTTTAGAAAGATCATCTTTGAAAAGGAAACATCATATTCTAAAATCCCAGCCATATTAAAAATTTCCAGCGTATTCTACAGTTAAAAAACTCAAATACGTTCATACTGCCGTCAAATGCCACACAGTGACGCACATAGTTACGTATGAAAGCATAGAATAATGAGGATCGGTGGCAGTAGCATCATTATTTGACATCCCATTTACTAGTGGTAGATCGTGTACCTATTTCGCCTTCAAACGTGACACGGCAATCACAAATACATTATTTAGACAAAGAAATTCCTTTTAAAATGTTTTGACAAATTTATTTGATTATAGTAATTGGTATAGCTGGACATTTTGAATAATAGGTTTAGTTTAGTGCGTGTGACCTGTATACAGCAACAGCAACAGCAACAGACATGTCTTAATAAACAAGATACTTTGCTCGTCCGGTTAAAATAATGCTGCTGGAAATAAAAATGCTGCAAAAACACGTTTAAAATCATGAAAATTAAGAGCGGCCTTTAATGACATTGTATTTTCCTTTCTATGTAGATTAGCTTTGACTTACGACTTTTCTCATCTCTTTTCCTTTTTTTAAATGATGAAATAGATGCTATATTACTTTAAAATAAAATATGTGAATATTCCCCAAAAACAAATGTTGGTGATATAGAAACACACCATATAAGTCGTTACCCTAGCGGCAAATGTGGCTTAAGAATCAAGTTTAAAAAAAGATAAAGCTAACAAAACAAGAAAATCAAACAATAGCAAAAAAGGTCAACGGGAGGAGGGTCCTTGTCATCAAGTTTGCACCAATTATTAAATCTAGAAGGTCATTCCCCTCAATGATGGTGCCGCATGACCAAAATTAGTTCCAACATCAAGCACCTTAGCAAATTCATTTAGCCACTAAGGTTGATCTCGCATAGGAGAAATGGATAACATCAACCTAGGAACCTTCTCAAAAGAATGAGGTGCCCAACCATCACATCAACAATGATATGAAGAGCCCCACCTAGATCGATTGAGAGTAGCGAGAGAGAGTGGCTTCAACATCACCCTCTTCTTCTTGAAGTGTTTTCTCAAGATGGCAAGCATAATACAACACGAGCCATAGTGTAGGGAGTATTGCCTTCGTGATCCAAAACAATTTAGAGATGGGCGACCTCCGAGTGCTACCTTGCAAGCTTGAACTTGAATCTACAAGAACACCGTGGAAACAATCATAACTTGAACTTGAATATACAAGGACACATTGAAAACATTTATAGCTTTATTATAATCCTAAATATTGCAATCTCACGATAGTATGTGCAAATACAATTGAATTCCTTTCTTTCCCAATAAAAATAGAATTTCTACTTTGAGAGCATGCCAAACTTGGGTGAAATCCACAGGAAGATAAGGCCAATAGCCTAAATGAAATGTTCTTATAGCCTAAATGGTTTGAAAAAATCTTCAAGCTAGGACCAAGCCATTTGAACTTTCTGGAAAAACTAGAAAATATGCATAATATTTTAGAATGCCCACAAAAAGGGCACATAGGTTGTAACACCCCTAAATGAATAAGCCTACAACCAAGGGGAAGACCTTGCCATAACATACACCAATCAAAATGAGCAAGCTTGGGTTCAAAACGGCATTCCAAATTGTTTTAAACCTTTGAGTCTAACTTTAAGTGGATGAGTGAAGGAACCATCATTCATTAAGCTTGTCCACCATAGGGAGTCATTGTGATAATCGTTCATCGCCCTTACTCGGTGAATAATTTTTGAAAGGAATATTAAGATATTATTTCCAATCTTTCCACTAAGGTCAAGAAGAAAGTACACTAATTTTTCAAGCATCTTGGTAGGCATAGCTTTAAGAATTTCCTCATAAGTTTCTTTATCATTGTTTACAAGTTGGAATTTGGTTCTAGTCTCAACCCAAATAATAATCTCCTAGATAATTTGTAGATAATTTTAAGGACTATGCAAATCCCTCATTTGAAACAATTTGAGGATGGACCCATAAGACTTCAACAAGAGGAACAATGTGAAATTTAATGACCGTAGACCACAAAAGAGAGTGTTGGTCAATGGAAATATCTTCTTTGAATCCATCTTCATCTCGTTGAAGCCATGGTTTGATTTTTTTCCATGCTTTCCAATTTTTATAACCATAAATCAACCAACCACTTTCACTAAGGCTTAGAGAATGATGAGGTTAGGAAAGTCAATCCCATGCCAAGTTTTTCGACCCTACATTGTTCCTTCAAGAATGCATAATGAACCAATAGTTTGTAATGGGAGAGGCTTTTTGTGCATGACTTCATCTTTTTTGGTCAGAAGCTTGCATTTTGAGGCTGATTCCTTTTGGTGTTGTGTCGGTAGATGATCTCCAGATGCTTCAGGCAATTAAACAGACTATATTGGACAAAGAACAGACCTAGGGGAATTTCACGGAGAAAATTGGAGAAAATTGAAAAAGAAATAAATAAAAGCGAAAAACGTTGCCAAAAGTCATAGAAAAAGCTCTGAATTCATTCCTGGTGAAAATCCTATTGAGATGAGTGGATACTAGCATGCAAAACTTCAACATGATTCAACCGGAGCACAATTTACTTCAAACAGGGCATTATTTATTCAATAAATAATTAAATAAAAATTTCCCATAAACAAAACTTGGTGGAGGGATAAAATGAGTTTCGGCATCTGGGTATTTGTCGAAATTGGCTCATATGATTCACTAGGAATATCTTAACGTAATACAGACATCTTTTGGCAATAAAAACACAAAAGACCCGTTTTTTTTTTTTTTAAATGATTTTTTTTTAAATGGGTAGTCCTAGATTTCAAGGTGCAATCTGGGACACCACATATTTACCGGACTCAATGAGGATGATACTTTCATGTAGACCTATTTGGTGGTGTTTATAGTGGGCTAGATGGCGTGCTTATGTTTGATGAGTATTTGAGAGAGGAATTTGGATTGAACACCCCGATTACACCTTTGTAGGTATTTCATATTTGTTACACATTACAAATAAATAGTAAAACGTGTATGTTAAATTCCAAATATTTACATTTGAACATGGTCATAATTAATTTACATACACATTATTTATATTGCATAACGAGATAGGACCATCATCGTCCCAACCACATGTTCTTTGCTTTACCATGCAAATTTTCCATACAATGAGGTAATTTTGAATGTTTTAAACTTGTCTTGTATTTATTATTAATATTATACTATTCATGTATGTATATATCAAGGATAATTTTAGTGGCGAATATTTGTAATATGGCAAAATTTTCATTTTAGGAAAATTTGAAAAGGCAATTTTTTCGGAGCGGGTCGGTGTCCTGTTCGCCTAAAATATATAGTATATTTTTTTGGGGGTCGGCTTCGCCTTCATTTGAAAACATCTCCTATAAAAACCTAGGTGATTCACCGGGTAGTATACCTCAAGTAGCTTACCAAATTACCAATACTGTGAAGTTTGAACTCGCATACTCTTAAGCACCAGAGATTACTGTTAGCCTGTGAGGGTTAGTTGTTGACGTGCAACATGGACATTGTTGACGCGTGTGACAAAGAGTTATTACAGACACGCGACAAGGAGATATTGCAGATGCGCGAAAAAGAAATAGGTTTGACGCGCGACAAAGAGAGTTGATGCGCGATAGGGCATAGCGATTGGCAGCGACAAGGGCGAGTTGGCGCGTGCGATAACAGACATCTCGACACGTGGACACGTGACAGCAGGGCATAGGTAGTTGACGCATGACAAGTGTAGAGTTGACGCACGATAAAGACCTCAGACAGGGGACGCACGACAGAGACCTCAAACAGTGGACAAAGTCGCTACTTGGTTCTTTTGTTGACGTAGGACTCTCTTCAGAATAATGGAAGGTGCTAGCTCAAAGAATGCAAAGAACCTGAAAGTAAGTAAGAAATCTCAAAATTGATCTTCAAGTATTTTGGAAACTCTGCGGATACAGATATTGAAAATACCAACCATATAGATGCCACCACAAAGAATCAGAATACTGACTATGTGGAAGGTATTATTGAGGTGGACATGCATTCTGCACAGTATCAAAGTCAAACAAATGAAACCTACGATAATATGCCAGATCTTGAAGATATTGTTCTTGTTGGGGTGCAACCAGAAGTGCATCAAGATATCACACATACAAATACTCAGCAAAATGGAACACATAAATCAAATTCAAACTCCGGTCCAAGAAAGAGGAAACCAGGTGATTGTGATATTGCTCAAAATTCTACTCAAAAAAGTAAAGCATTGAAAACGAACAAGAATATGTGGACCATTGGCAGGACATATAAGTTTGATTGGGCAACTAAATTTCCATTTATTGAACCTGTACAATCATCTAATTCTAAAGAGATCCCATCTGAATGTACATGTACAATATGTACGTGGAAATTGGGAAAGCATAACAAAAATGTAATCAAGCTGGACACTATAGAAAAACATTGTGGAAAACAATATTTGATCAGTATAGAGGGCGGATGGCCGAAAATCAAAACACACAGGTGGAAAAGCGAAAAGAATGCATGCATGTTAGATACGTAGTGGAATATGAGGCAGAGCAAAAAAGACATAGACATCTCTTGGAAAAGGGAGGAACGATCACATCGTATATTGGTAAGATGAAAGAAACAAATCTACATGCAAAATTCATACAATTCTCTACTCTATTTCACATACTAAAAAAAGGAAGACCGATTTCGATTTCCTCGATTTCAAAGTTTTGTATCAATTTAATGGAATGTTGAATGTACCTCAGTCTCATTGGTCTGAAAGTAGTGGATGGGAAATGGAAAAATGCCTTTCAATGATAGAGAAGGAAGATTTGAAAGAGAATGTAAAAAAGCAAAGTTTATCTCTCTTTCAATTGATGAAGTGACAACAGTCGACAACACTGCATGGGTATGTATCCATGTCTATACTTTAGAAAATCATATAAGGACACCTCATCTGTTGGGTGTTATGAAAATGGTTGAAAACTACAATGCCGAAAACCTACATAAAATAGTTGTTTCTCATTTGAAAGATATTGCTGGAATGACTGATTATGAAATTTCTACGAAGTTGGTATGTGTTGGAGCAGATGGTGCATCTGTCATGCAGGGTCACCGAACAGGGTTGTGTGTTAGATTACAAACAATAGTGGCCCCATATATGCTACCAATTCACTGTATGGCTCACAGAATGAATTTATATAAAATGGTAAGCAACCACGAAAATGTTGCTAAATTAGAAGACCTTATAAGAGAACTTCATGCCTATATGTCAAGCACCCAAAGCGATTTCTCGAGTTCCATAAATTTGCAATTGGAATTACAGATGGCAAAAAATTTCTGAAGGATGTCGAGACTATATGGATCTCTTTGTATGAACCTGCATGCAGATTTTGTGAGGAGTATCCTTCGTTGGTTGGTTTCATGCACAAATACCGTCATGAAGTTGATATGGCGAGGGACTTGTTATTCCATTTAACTGATTTGGAGACATTGCTTACATTGGTTGGTATTCTTCCAATGTTAAAGGATATCAATACACTGATGAAGCATGCACATGGCAGATTAATCTATATTGTGGATTTTATATGGATGAGAAAAATGGTATGTCAAAGTCTTGATATATTGTATTGTTCCCAAGATAGTTTTGATGCACCTATTTTTGAGAATTGGAAAGCTTTATTAGATCTTAAAAATCCTAGCACCTTTTTGAGATTTAATATCCACGATCACCTCTGCATCACTATTAATGGGAGGGAAATACCACTGCACATTTTGCAAAAACGTCAAGATATTACAGGATCGGAATGAGAAGATGTTCCCGTGACACGTAATCTCTTTGAGTCTGTTATAGTTGAAACAAGAATAAAGCTTTAAAAAAATTCAGAAACCTTGTCATCAGAAATTAGGGAACGTTTCTGTAAAGATAAAATTACGAAGCCATGGGTGTGATGAATCCTAATTTTTGGAATACTGAAGGTGGCCGTGCAGACTTTGTCAGAAAGCATTTCCATAAATCCATGGGTACAATAATGGAACAATTTACAAAGACTTCAGAGCTCAAGGGTATGGAAATCAAAGGTATACTGAATGTTGATTTATTAAAGTTTCAATCAACAAATTTTGCAACAACAATGAGGAACCAATATAAAATTTTAGACGAACCTTCTGAAAGTGGTGCTATTACAAGGCTGTGGCGAGGAATCTATCAAAGTTCTATCTTACAAGAAGATATCAGTGAATATTTCAGATTATATGAGTTATGCCAAACAATGATTTTGGGGTCTGTGGAGGATGAAAGGGTTTTCAGTGCATTATCATTTATAAAATCAAAACTGAGAAACAAGTTGGATAAAAATCTGGAAAGTTGCATGAGGTGTTATGTTTCTCGATACTCCATCGAAACCTTTCCATTCGACAGAGCAATTGTGCATTGGAATTCCCTTTGCGAAAGAAGAGGTGTGAATAATACAACTACAAGTACAAATATTCCCAACCTTGAGAGTGTAATTGGCTCATCGTCACATTCTACAGAAGACAACATCGAGTTTGATGAAGCTATTGATAATGGATTGTTTCAACTTTAAATAGGTATCTTCTTTATCTTAATCTTATTGTTTGTCACTTTACATTTTTTTCAGCTCTTGTTATCATTAAAGATGTTACAGGTCTATATATTTAAATTTATTTAACTACAATCTTTTTATTTTTTTTGAAAACGTGGGTTGACATCCATCCGAGGAAGCTGGTACTTCTCGGGACTGACAATGTCAAGCAATTCACCCATCTATCTACTAATCCATTTCTCGTGTTGGGTTTTCTTAAAACACAGATCTAGCACATTACCAGTGGCAGTGATGATTTCAACTTTAAAGAGGTATCTTCTTCACCTTAATCTTATTGTTTGAAAACGTGGGTTGACATCCATCCGAGGAAGCTGTTACTTCTCGGACTGACAATGTCAGGAAACTCACCCATCTATCTACTAATCCATTTCTTGTGTTGAGTTTTTTTAAAACAAAGATCTAGCACATTACAGTGATGATTTCAATTTTAAATAGGTATCTTCTTCACCTTAATCTTATTGTTTGTTACTTTACATTTTTTCAGCTCTTGTTATCATTAAAGATGTTACAGGTCTATATATTTACATTTATTCAAATACAATCTTTTTAATTTTTTTGAAAACGTGGGTTGACATCCATCCGAGGAAGCTGGTACTTCTCGGGACTGACAATGTCAGGCAATTCACCCATCTATCTACTAATCCATTTCTCGTGTTGGGTTTTCTTAAAACATAGATCTAGCACATTACCAGTGGTAGTGATGATTTCAACTTTAAAGAGGTATCTTCTTCACCTTAATCTTATTGTTTGTTACTATTCATTTTTTCAGCTCTTGTTATCATTAAAGATGTTACAGGTCTATATATTTACATTTATTTAAATACAATCTTTTTATTTTTTGAAAACGTGGGTTGACATCCATCCGAGGAAGTTGTTACTTCTGGGATGACAATGTCAGGCAACTCACCCATCTATCTACTAATCCATTTCTTGTGTTGAGTTTTTTAAAACAAAGATCTAGCACATTACCAGTGATGATTTCAATTTTAAATAGGTATCTTCTTCACCTTAATCTTATTGTTTGTTACTTTACATTTTTTCAGCTCTTGTTATCATTAAAGATGTTACAGGTCTATATATTTACATTTATTCAAATGCAATATTTTATTTTTTTGGAAAACATGGGTTGACATCCATCCGAGGAAGCTAGTACTTCTCGGGACTGACAATGTCAGGCAACTCACCCCTCTATCTACTAATCAATTTCTCGTGTTGAGTTTTTTTAAAACAAAGATCTAGCACATTATCATTGATGATTTAACAGCAATCTAATACACAAGAGGTAAGTTAAACCCTATCATATTTGCAATTATGTTTAATTTCTTACCAGTGATGATTCTTTCTTGATTTCTTACAATTATGTTTAATTTATTTTTTTATATTTGTAAAATGCTTAAATGATATTTTTTTTAACTATGGGATAAAATGACAATTGAATTTTACAGAGGAAGATATTTATATACTATACAATTCATAATCCACGATACATTATACAATTTATAATATACTTCCACATAAAATTCATTATCATCCATATATATCATATCATCACCATATCATTATCATAATCCTGAGTCCTAACACTACAATTATTATTAAAACAATTATTTATCTAATTTAAATTTATTAAAACAATTCATAATCATATCATTACAAGTATATCCGTTCTAATTTCATCTATATCCATTCTAATCATTAATGTCATCTATATCCATTATAACACATTCCATTTATTTATCATCTATATCCATTCTAATGACATTATGATCATATCATTACAAGTATAGAGAAGAAGAATTATCTTAAAACAAGTTTAAATGTCTAGAGAAGAAGAATTATCGTGCTTGAAGCTAAATCTACGTCCACATTAAATTGATCATCGTCCATATATATCATATCATTATCGTCATTCATCATCTTTCATCATCATCTATCATCATTCCATGTTTGTAAAACAATTATCCATTATCATCATTCATCATCTACGTCCACATACAATTCATGATAATCCAAGTAAACAAGAAACATACATCATCATGATTCATCCCCATCTAATGCAATCACCATTAAGAGTAAACCAAAAAGCATAAACTCCATATCAAATCCATATGCAATCAAAATTAAAGATTATATAGTATTTCAAATTTTAAAAGGCTATCAAATCCATATAATTAAATTCAAATACCATACTCAATATTAAAAGTTTCCACACTCAATATTTAAAGTTTCCACAATAATAAAAGTTTCAAGTTTTCAACCCTCTTTTTCTTTATCCATTTCTACTCCTGTGCTCCTTTCCCCAACGGCTTCTTCCACTGTGGTTGTACCCCTTTCCCCAACAAGAAATAACCCCAGAACTTATAAGATCTTCCACAGCACTGTCCAGATTTTTTAAAATTCTTTCTTCTTGATTTGTCGCATCTCCATGCGACAACAAATTTGGATCAGCTGTTGCCTTAGCTTTGAATAATATTTCAGGGTCGAAGCCATGCTCTTTAATTATCCGCTTTAGTGTATTGTTTTGTTTGTTAACCAAAACAATATTTTCCTTCAAATTCTTTGCTGCGGATAAACTGTTCTTTGTTGTTTCCAAGTGAACTTGGAATACCTTTGCTTGACTCTTCAAATTTTCATATTTCAACTGCACAAAAAAAGTAATGTCAATTCAACATATTACTAAAAAATGAAAATTTCAAATTAACAAGAATGATTGTTTGAAAGTGATAGTACTTACAACCGCTCTATCTCTCTCGGCATTTGCAATTACTACCAGATCCTTGTCCTTAGACCATTTGTTAAAATATGCCTGGGCCTCAGCACTAATATTTTCCAATTTGTTTAATGTCTTATCCAAAATGTCATCTTTATAGTTGTTGTTATACGTGACAGTCCCACTTCTTACTTGGGTAAGTAAGGAATCCATCTTCGCAGGTTGATTCTGAACTGCAGCGTATAAAATATCCCTTTGCCAATAATTTTCATAACGACTAATAATCTCATTAATAAGAACTTTAGCCCTTCTCTCCCATTCTATAAGCTGATTGATATGAGGTAGAATAAACTCATTGACATGGGATTGACAATCATAACCAATTAAGTTTTCCAAAGGAAAAGGTAACAACTATTCACTATCTGAATCTGATGAAGATGATCTTCTGGAGAAGTATGGGGGCTTTCGGCAAGATCAACTGCTACTTGTTTCTGCCTTTGGGTGGCCTGATCCTGTTTGTGATAAAATTAATCAAGATTCAGATAAATAAATTTAAATTGAAATGTAATTCAATATTGTAAAGCATATTTAAATTGAAGTATACTTCTTTGGCCTTGAATCATCTCACGGGTATTGAAAAAACTAGTTGGGTCATTGCTATCAATGCCCAAATAATCTTCATCTAAATTTATATTGTTCAAAACCAATATGCCCATTGCACTGGGCAAGCCACCAAGTGAGAGCGTTGGAATTCGAAAGGAGGAGGCAATGTTTAGTGTCCCGCTAGGGGCCGGAGCAATTGGCATGCATTTACCAATGTTCTTTTTCACTGTTCCTCTGGTTGGCATTTTAAAAATGATTGGTTGAGTGGGTGTCGGTGCCATTGTTTGATCAGAAGGATTTCAATGTGCTGAAAAGTACAAGAAAAACATGAAAAATAGGAAAACAATCCAAAAAGGTAAAAACTATGAAATTAAACGTACTATCGAAAAGTTATACCTTGTTGTCGAGGGGTAGTTTTTCACGGTGCTAAGGGTGGCCATGTAGGAGTTGTATTCGGTGGTTGTTCAGAAGATACAAATGCATGCGACTATATGGAGTGAGTTGGGGAAGAAGGTTGAGTTTCTGAAACACGTGTATGGTCCAAAGTCCCTGCAATGTCATCAACATTAAATGTTATGTCAATTCATTTGGTTAAAATTTAAATTGAAAAATAAATATACAAATTTGGAATTTGTAAATAATATATGAGAAGGTATTACTTCTCTGGCGTTTAACGAGTTCAAACTGTTGAGGGTTCGGAGAGGAGTGAGCTTCCATTTCAGATTGGGAGTCTCCCGAAGCCTCAGCGTGTTGTTGGCCTCTTCCTCTTGATAACGCCTTTTTTCAGGGAAGGGCTTCAATAAATCTTCTCTGCAAAACATAAATTGTTAATAATTGTGCAGTGTAATGTCAAAATTGAAATACAAACTAAATAGTTTATACCTGTTGTTCTTCAAATGGAATTGACAACTTCATCAACTCCTCGTCAGTGCAAGTAGGAATTTTTTTATCTTTTAAATTTAAAAGTGCCTCGTAATAAAGGCCGAGGAGATAGTTTGTGGAATAAATGACAGGTTTTTCTGAAAGTTTTGAATTTGTTATGTCAGTTCTTATTTTTTTGATAGATAGGTGCACCAATCAATTTTTGTTTTGAGATAGTGGCAACTATGTATGCAATGGCCCAATTTGGTATATCTGTTTGGCGACCCTACAAAACTATTCTGGATTGAAAAAATGAAATAAGCTACGCAGAAAAAGTGGTGTGCAATTGATTGTGTATCCACACCATGCCTAGATTTATTGACATGAGCTGCAAATGCCAAACAGTGAGAATTAATATAAATTTATAACACCAAATTGTATCGAATAAAAAATAGAATAAAAATGATGAATTAAAACGAATTATACTTACAATCAACATGGAAACCGAACGTTGATTCGAGAAATTTCTTGTCTTCTTCCAGGAGTGTTGCCTTCATTGTAACAATTGGTAAATTTCTGAATGGAAGGCCCGTAAACCGATGGATGTCATTTGCTTCGATACTGAATTGGAACATTCGGCCATCATTTAGAGTCACATAAAAAAGGTCGTCCTCTGAATTGTAGGATGAGAGAAGGTAATTCAAAATATCTGGATCTGTTTTGAAATGGGGCATATCAACGAGCCCTGTAAACTCACACGCATCCATCAAATCTTTATATTCGGAAGACATCTTTAAAACAATATTGATGTGAGGGCACAAGGGATTCCTGTAGATGATCTTGACCATGGATTGGATGGATTCTCTTCTTGATTTTTTTCTTGAGCTTGCGGTTGGGAAGCATGTGAAGTCGACATTATAGTTGTGCTTGCGTCTTTGACAATGAGGGATACCTAAAAAATCGAGAGCCGGAAAGTGTAAACAAGAAAATGACCAGCGGGAGGGTATTTATAGGCCAAATCACGCGTCAATGGCCTCTGTTGATGCGTCAATGGGATCTGTTGACGCACGCGTCATGCGATCCCATTGATGTGCGTCAATGGACTCTATTGACGCGTGTCAATGGCCTCTCTCGTTGGCGGCGTCAGCAGATCCCATTGACGACAGCGTCAGCGAGAGGCTATTGATGTGCGTCCAGCAGATTCTCATTGACGTGCGTCAATAGAGGCCATTGACGCGTCAACAGAGGCCATTGACGTGCATCAACAAAGTCCATTGACGCACGTCGATGAGATCTGATCATGATGTTTTCTTGACGCGTGTCAAGGATGGTTATTGACGTCGTATTGTCACGCGTCAATGGTGCAACCATGTCTAGAACTCTAATTTCTCTGGCTTGAAAAACCAGTGAAAATTCAGTTTTGGAATACTGTCAAATTCGCCTTTCGCTGAAACTAGTTCCGGGATATTCGCCAGGTATTTTCCACCTACAATTTTATAGAGGTGTCTTAAAATGAACCTTGGTATATATAAACTTGTATGTATATGCTCAACCACGAATTATAATTTTTGGTAAATTTGATGACCAAACATGACACTCCACATCTATGGGGAGAAGAAAATAAAGGTGTTTCTATTGTGATTTCATTTGCACACAACTCGGTTAAGTATCAAAAATGGTATAATATATAAGTGTTAATAATATTATTGAATTAATTTAATAGTTTTCTTCATTACACATAATGTAGATAGTTGGCCTTGCGAATGTATTGTGTATGCAAAAGTTTCCTATGACAAGTGGTATCCCGAAAAGATGATTAATAGGGGTGCCTTGTTAAAAAATAATTTTGTTAATAACTTTAGTTATTATATTTCCATTATGTATTTGGTGTAAATGTTTGTATGCATTTAAAAATTAATTTTCAATAGTTATATGAGATAATTTTGATTTTGTATATTTATATGTATGCATGCTCTAGCCCCTTCCATTATCATGGATAAGGAATATAATCCTTGTGTTTCTCACTTTGTGATCTTATTCATAATCCACAACATGTCATTGACCCTGTTGAGTACAAGAGGAAAATTGAGCATGACTAGGAGCTTATGGTAATTGCATACATGTAAATAGCTGCATTACCATGGCTATACATGTCAAGTATGCAAAGTTTTGGAAATATATTTGTGCACGCACATGTTCAACTACAAGAAAGATTTGAACATAAGAGGACCCATACTCCAACCTTGGAGGAACATGAGTCATCTCACTAAGCTCCATATACTTGTAAGCAAAGGAATATGAGGGAGATCCTTCTACAAGTAGGAAAAGAGAGGGAGAATTTTTATGATTTTATATCTGTGTGTGTGTACACATACAAAAATGCATATACATACACATACACATCCACATACACATACACATACGCATACACATACACATATTATTGTTGGGTGGCTACGAATGAGACCTCCAATTTCATACCAAATTTTATGATAGGTTGGTACCTATTTGGTAGTTCCATACATGCAAGAAGTGAGGTGCTCCAAATTTTTGGGCGCGAAACATGGATTTGATTGAGCGTTGTGGACTGATGTGAATGATATTATGAGAAAATGATAATTGCAATTGAGAATCATGTCATGCAATAGGGATTAGGAAGGAAAATTGAGCTCAAAATGTTTGCACAAGTCATGGTTTAGGGATGAAGACAAAGCTGGGATTATCAGTGATAGCTTACTAAATTTAGTCATACACTAATAAGATGCCACCTATAAATACCAACATAACCTAACCTATTAGGGAACCTAAGAAGCATATAAGAACACATAATAATGTTAAGAGAAATTAATGCCACATATATCTCTTAAAGTGTGTCATCACAACAAGCCTACAAATCTAAAGTTTGTATAGTTTCCTAGATCAATTGTTGATCCAAATTTAAAGTATATGTGCATGTTTTGAGTTTTTGTGAAAATGTCTCATTTTCTATTAGATAATTAACATCATCTCATCATATGTTTGGGAAAACTACATGTGATTTGATCCCTCTTCGAGAAATGGTATAGAGTGCAACGCAGTCTTCTAACCTAATCACACTATTTGCATTTCTCATGTAAAGGTAAAAGCGATAGGGTTTGAAACAAGAAGTCATTTGAGATCTAGACACGATAATTGTAAAATTACAAGTTAGAAAAAACATAAGTGCAGAGAAATATGAACTGTATATACCATGTAGAAAACTCCAAAGGACATATTCATAGCCCTCAAGACAAGTTCAACAAAGGTATTTCCCAAGCATCTACAAACCCATCTAGAACACATTTTCAGTCCTACAAATTACTGATTGGTTTGACAACAATCTTATCCACCACTTTGCATGCAATCTAAACACTATATCATACCTTATGTCCACACATCCCAATTTCTTTCTCTATCCCTAATTACACCCTTTCAAGTTCTAGTTAGCGTAATACTCAATTTTCAAGAGTTTACAATGATTTAAGACTATTAAGGACTACCCTTTATTAATTTTAAATTATATATACTTCTTATTAGGTAGATTAAAGGTTAAAAAATTCATATTACACCAAAAAAAATAAAGTAGCCAACAACTCAATACTTATGCCTCCCATACTATAGTAAATGATGTTCTTTTGAATAGGAATTCATGGTGTTTATGCAATAGTAGGGAAATATTTTGTAATAATGGCTCCAAAAACAAAAACAACAAATTAGATGAGTTCAAATGTCAATGCAACCACATCAAGTAATGATAGCCCTTGAAGTAAATAATGGTAGCTCAAGCCATTTCAATCGAGGGACACTTGGTGTAATTAAATTCAAACCTTTGTATGTGTGTGTGTGTGTGTGTGTGTGTGTGGATTTTAGTAAATTACATTCAAATGTTTCTATTATTTTTATCAAATCTAAATATAGATAAAAATAATATATCAAACTCTAGTAATATTTCTAAAACCAATGAAAGAGAGGTGGCATGCAATGTTTTAATTTGTCTTTTCATTATCATATGGCTTGGTAATAAGCACTCAAATTTCAACATTGAAAAGTAGGGTTTTATGCTAAGATAGTGAAAACCCAAAAAAACTCAACAAAAATGGAGAACTTTGTCAAAACCATCAAGAACCAAGCCCGACGATGTCTAAATGTCAAGTGGCATTCTCTAGATAATTGTACACATGAAATATGTTTTGATGACTATGTATATTTGATTCAAGACCACAAAACCTCAATTGAATTTTTACCCTTTCGCTCCAATCTTGTTGAGTTGTGGAGCTCAATTACTTCAGATTAGCATGCAATATGAAACTTGTTGGAAAACACAGTAACCGTCATCGGTTATGGAGGGACCAGAATTGGTCAGGAAAGGAGGAACCATCATCGTTAGGGCTAACCGACATCGGTTACTTGTGTGGGAGTGTTTTATTTAACTCTCAAGAATTATATCTATTTTTAGTATTAAAGTAGATCTATTGATTGTAATTGCATGGCTAAGTGCCTTAAGTTTATATATGCCTATATAAGCATGAAAGCTAGGGTTTAGAAGTAAGAATTAAGAAGAACTTGTAAAAGTTGATTATTATTGTGAGAATAATTGTGAGAGAGAATTCTTGGAGAAGAAGCAAAAGCTTGAGTGAAAGAAAGTATTGTACATCTGAGAGGTGTGGAAGATTGTAAATATTCAATTATATATCTTGTCAAAGCTTTGGATAATATATTGGCTTGTTTCTTGGTGGACATAGCCCACATTGGGTGAACCACGTTAAATCTAGTGTTGATTTATATCTCTTGTTGTGTATATTTCTTCTGGTAGAATATCTGCTTTTATTTGCATGTATGCTTAGATCTAATATATTATCTCAGTATGTAACCGGTGTGTTAACCCCAACAACTGTATCAGAGTTTTGTTTGAGGGTTTTGTGTGTTGACAGATTTACTCACAGAGGGTTTTCTAATTGAGTGGGAGCTACAACAATGGCAAAAGAAAATAAATACAAGGTAGAGAAGTTTGAGGACCGAAATTATCAATTATGGAAGATGTAAATTGAAGCTTATATGTATCAAAGATATTTGTATTTACCATTTGATGAGAAGTCTAGACCTACAAATATGACTGATGAAGAATGGAAGATTCTTGAAAGAAAGGCTTTGGGATCTATAAGATTGAGCTTGACAACATCCGTGGCTTCTAACATTATAGAAGCGACCTCTATAACAGAGGCTAATGAAATATCTTGCTAATTTATATGAAAAACCTAGTGCTTCAAATAAATTTTATTTGATGAAGAAACTATTTAGTTCTAAGATGCATGAAGGTGGATCTGCATCTAGTCATTTGAATGATTTCTGATCTATTGTAAATCAATTAAAATTGGTTGATATATTGTTTGATGATGAAGTGAAAACACTTTTATTCTTATGTTATTTTCCTAATAGTTGGGATAACTTGGTAATGGTTGTTAGTAATACAACATCTGCTAATAATATTTTGAAGTTTGATGATGTGGTTAGTATAATCTTGAATGAAGAAATTTACAGGAAGAGTACAGAGGAATCATTACATGGGAATGCTTTGAATGTAGAAAGCAGAGGCGGGAAGAAGGAAAGATCCAAGAGTAAGAGTAATAAGAAATCAAATTCAAGGGATAGCAGTCTAAATCCGAGGTAATGGAACTACTTGTTGGAAATGTGGAAAGAAAGGACATGCGAAGAAAGATTGTTAGTCAAAGGATAAAGAAAATCAACAACCAGAAAAATGTAAAGAAGAAAATCTTGTTGCAGCAGAGGCAATGTAAGATGCTCTTATTCTTTCCTTATATAATAGAATTGAATCATGGGTTTAGATTCAGAGCTTCTTTCCATGCAACCCCTAATAATGGTTATTTCATAAATTATGTCCAGGGAAATTTTGGGCATGTTTATTTGGGTGATGATGAACCTTGCAGTATTACTGGTAAAGGGGAAGTTCATCTAAAATTGCAAAATAGAAATACATGGGTATTGAAAGATGTGAGGCATGTGCCAAACCTCGTGAGGAATCTTATTTCTGCAAGAAAACTAGGTGAAGTTGGTTGCATGGTTACATTTATAGGAAACTCTTACAAAGTCACCAAGGGTGCTTTTGTTGTGGCAAGAGGTAAGAAGGTAGGAACATTATATTTATCTACCTGTGTTACTGATTCCTTTTCTGCATTATCTACTTCAGATTCAGATGCATGCATGTGGCATAATCAGTTGGGCCATATGAGTCAAAAAGGAATGCAGATCTTAAAGGCTAAGGGTAAGTTATCATATTTGAAAGATTTAGATCTTGATTTCTGTGAGCATTGTGTCTTTGGAAAGTAAAAGAAAGTGATATTTCTCAAAGTTGGGGAAACTAAGGAGTAGAAATTGGAGCTTGTACACTCATATGTGTGGGGACCAACTCAGGTAGCTTCTCATGGAGGATCCCATTATTATGTTACTTTCATTGATGATGCTACAAGAAAGGTATGGGATTATTGTATTAAACGTAAATCGATGTTTTTGAGACTTTTAAAATATTGAAAGACCTTGTTGAGAATGAATCAAATTCAAAGTTAAAGTGCCTTAGATCTAATAATGGTGGTGAATACTATAGCAAGGCTTTCAATTATTATTGTTCAGTGAATGAGATACGTAGAGAAAGAATGGTTCCAAGAACACCATAGGAGAATAGTGTTGCGAAAAATGAACAGGACAATTATGGAACGTGCTTTAGAAGTATGATGATACATTACTGGATTGCCCTTAAAGTTTTGGGTAGAAGCATTTGATACAACAGGTTTATTTGATTAACCATGAGCCTTCAAGCTCACTAGATGGAGGAATACCAAAGGAAGCTTGGACCGAAAAAGAGGTAGATCTTTTTTTCTTTAAAGTTTTTAGTTTAGAATCTTTTGTGCATGTTGATAAGGAAAATAGGAAAAAGTTAGATGCAAAATCTAAGAGATGAACTTTCATTGGTTATGGATCTAGTGATTTTGAATTCCGTTTTAGGGATTTATAGAATTCTAAAAAATTTAGGAGTCGTGATGTTGAATGAAATGAAAAGAGAATGTACAGGGATCAAATGTTTCTACCCAAGGATGAGTCGTTTAAGAAGTTTGTGAATGAAAATGAACTCTAGGATTTAAAAGTAATGCTTACATGGTTACACAATGAACGGAGTGTTGGTCGACCCCACGGCCAACATCGGTTAAGCGAACCGGTATCGGTTACAGAAGAGCCAAACCGACATTGGTTACGGATATCGTGATTGGCATCGATCACTACATGCATTTTGGATACAAATGTCAAGGAGGTCCAGAATGAGCCTCTGGTACCCCAAACTCTGTGAGAAGGTCACAAAGGGTAAGTAAACCTCTAGAAATATTTACACATTTTCTATTTTATTTATTATTGATTGATAATGGTGAACTAGAAAGTTTTGAAGAAGCAATGCAGGATAATACCCACGTTCAGTGGGAGCATGGCATGGATGAGGAGATGGACTCCTTGGAACAGAACCAGACTTGGGATTTAGTTAAGTTGTCAGCATGTAAGAGGACATTGCAGAACAAGTGGTTTTACAAGATCAAGGAAGAAGAGGGTGGACAGAAAAGGTATAAGGAAAGGATTTTAGTAAAGGGATTTCCACAGAAAGCAGGTATTGACTTTGATAAAATATTTTCTCCTATTGTAAAGATGACTTCTATTCGTGCTATATTGAGTTTAGTTGCAGTAGAAGATTTGCATTTAGATAAAATAGATGTGAAGACGGATTTCCTTCATGGTGATTTTAATGAAGAGATTTATATGTAGCAGATTCGCTTGGGTATGAAGTCAAGGGTAAGGAAAAATTAGTGTGCAGGTTGAAAAAGATCCTATATGGGCTCAAGCAAGCTCCAAGGCAATGGTACATGAGGTTTGATAATTTTATGCATGAGCATGGTTACTTGAGATGTGAATCTGACCATTGTGTTTATTTCAAGAATCTTGAAAATGGAAGCTATATTATTTTGTTCTTGTATGTGGATGATATGCTTGTTGCGATATCTAGTATGCAAGACATTGGTGAGCTTAAGGGAAACGTAGCTCACACATTTTCTATGAAGGATTTAGGAGGTGCAAAAAGAATCCTTAACATGCAAATACAAAGAGACAGGAAGAACAAGAAATTGTATTTGTCTTAGGAGGATTATATCTACAGGGTGTTAGAAAGGTTCAAAATGTAGAATGCAAAACCTATTAGTACATCAATAGCTGGACACTTCAAATTGAGTAAAGATCAATGTTCATCATCACATGAGGAGGTCAAATACATGACATGAGTGCCATATGCTTCAATAGTTGGGAGTCTCATGTATGCTATGGTTTGTACTAGACCAGACATTGCATAGGTAGTGGGAGTTGTGAGTAGATATATGGTCAATCCAGGTAAAGAGTATTGGAAAGCAGATCAATGGATACTCGAGTATTTGAAAGGGACATCTAGCATATAATTATGCTATGGAGGTTCGGATATTTCATTATGTGGCTATGTTGATTTGGATATGGCTGGAGATCTGGATAGTAGAAGGAACACTACTGGATATATTTTCACAGTAGGTGCGACGGTAGTTAGCTAGATTTCAAGATTGCAAAAGATTGTGGATTTGTCTACTACAGAGGTAGAGTATGTTGCAGCTACAGAGGCTAGCAAGGAGATGATATGGATGAGTAGGTTCATGGAAGAGTTAGGAAAGGAGCAAGATGATTGCAAATTGTTCAGTGACAGTCAAAGTGTAATTCATTTGGAAAATAACTCAGTGTTTCATTCGAGAACGAAACACATTCAGTTGAGGTATCACTTCATACGGCAGGTATTGGAGGATGGGCAGTTGAATCTGGAAAAGATTCATACGAGTGAGAACCCTGTGGATATGCTAATGAAGCCATTAGCAAATGAGAATTTGGAGCTACACTCCACTTCTATTGGTCTTCGAGTTTGAGACTTGAAGAGGAAGAAACAAAGCTAAGGAAGGATCCAAGAATGATGTTGTATAGGTATGGTGTAGTAATTAATCTCTAAGTGGGAGATTGTTGAGTTGTGGAGCTCAATTACTTCGATTAGCATGCACTATGAAACTTGCTAGAAAACACGATGTTGAACTGTCATCGGTTATGGATGGACTGGCATCGGTCACTTATGACCAGCATCGGTCAAGCAAGGAGGAACCGTCATTGGTTAGGGCTAACCGACATCGGTTACCTGTGCGGGAGTGTTTTATTTAACTCTCGGGAATTAGATATATTTTTATATTAAAGCAGATCTATTGATTGTAATTGCATGGCTAAGTGCCCTAAGTTTATATACGCCTATATAAGCATGAAAGATAGGGTTTAAAAGTAAGAATTAAGAAGAACTTGCAAAAGTTGATGATTATTGTGAGAATAATTGTGAGAGAGAGAATTCTTAGAGAAGAAGCAAAAGCTTGAGTGAAATAAAGTACTATACATCTGAGAGGTGTGGAAGATTGTAAATCTTCATTGTATATCTTGTCAAAGCTTTGGATAATAGATTAGCTTGTTTCTTTGTGGACGTAGCCCACACTGAGTGAACCATGTTAAATCTGGTGTTGATTTATATCTCTTGTTCTGTATATTTCTTCTGGTAGAATATCCAATTTTATTTGCTGTATGCTTAGATCGATATATTATCTATACAATCGATGTGCTAACCCCAACAACTCACACTGCAATATATAGAAAACAATGTATTTCCTTAATCTTGTAAGAATATCTAGACCCTTGTAAGGAGTGATGTGTTTTGAGGCATGTGTTATATTTAACTTGTTTATTATCACATGCCCACTAGACAATGTATAATATCCAAAACAACATACCATAAATTATAGTAGTTCATCAACAAGGGAAACCAAAGTGATGTTATGTATGACCAAAATGAATGCCCTAATGACTACTTAATCTAGAATGCTTCAAAAATATGCTCAATTTCTTCTTAATTCTCTATAATGATTAGACTCTCTCTTGATTGCCAAATTTTTTAAATCTTGGATTATTAAATGGATGTTATATTTCTAAAGATGTTATATGAAAAATGGCTTAAAATGTGTGTTTATCTATAAACAAATTGAATTCAAATTACGATCATATTGGCACCCAAGCCGCCCTCCAAAGGTTAAAAATGTGGGAACAAGAAATGCTTTGCACTCAAGCCAAAAGGAACAACCAAATTCCTCGTGAGGAGTTTCTAGAAACTTTAGGTGTGCCTCGGGTGACATATATGACACAATGAAATAATGGAGGGAAGAAATATATGAACAAAGGGAGGCTAACAAAGGATCAAGGGCCATCAAAATTCAACAAATACACTAGTAACTCCTAATTTGAACCACTAATTGAAAAGCACACAAACATGCTAAAATTGTGTCATTGACATTTAATTAATGCCTATTGATCATTTTTTAGGTATCTACATTTTCCCCCACTTTGATGTGTGTGTCTCCATACATACTAAAGTAAAGGAAAACCTAGTATGGATATAGTTTATTTCACACTTGAAGCTCTTGAAGAGAACTTTGATTTGTGCGTAATTTTTCCACCTGCCTCATAGTAGCTCATAGCCACACAAGCCTCCTCACTTATCTTGAAGACTTTGGCTTCCTCATCCTCATGACTTTCATAGAGACTCAAGGCATCTCACAAAATTATTGCAACTCATGATCGCAACCTATAACGTAACCCCAAAATGTCCCACACCTCACCCAACACTTCACGCCACTCGTAAAGTGTGGAAATACCTTGGTGCATTACTCAGTCCCTTTTCTCCTGAATGGTCATTTTTTTGTTTTGATGCTTTCTGAAGTTGGCCTAGGTTTGAATTTAGGGTTGACATATGTAGAATAAGTGACATCTATATAAAGAATACCTTAAAGGTCATTTGCACCTAAGTGGGAGCAACATGAGCTATTCACTACACTTAGAGATCATTACTACTTGATTCGAACAAATATTAAACTACTCCAAAGCACACTACAATAGCCATCAAGCCTCCAAATTTGAATCACGTTCATATCAAAGTTGTAAAGTGCTATGTGTGTCATGCCAAGAGACAGAATCATATTTTTGCATTTCATGAGCATATATGGAGAGTAAAGACAAACACTACATGCGAATGGGTAATAAGTCTGTATAGAACTACATTGGCATTGATTCCCACGTATATGTAGTGTAGTGCTCTCATTGGAATTCTTGTGGAGGATAGTTTGAAATTAGTCTAGAAATTTCGTTTTTCATCTCTTTAAGTTATGTTAGGGTTACATGCAAGGAGAAGGCAAATCCATATTGTCACACTTCGTCACAAAATTATGAGTGAGTGTATTCCAATGCAGAGACAAATGAACACACAATTCAAAACACAATTGTACACATTAAATCATGTCAAGTTCAATAGTTGCCTATGACCTTGGCCAAATCTATCTCAAACATAGTTCCAACTTTCCGAGTTGCGGTTTATTTGCAATCTTGTTCTAACATGTTCTGAGCTTTGGAATCATCGACAATCACCTTTTGGTGTAAAGAGGTTGGATCTTTCCTTGCGCTTATTTGTGCACTTTCTCTTCCAATTTGATTCAATTTTCACCTACTTATGATCCTAAATTTTAGTGTTTTATTACATTGATTATGATCAAATTACTATAAGATTATAATAAGAGTTGGGACACTTACATCAAGTTAGACTACATATTAAACTACATTATTTGGTCTTTTCAAGTCTTGTTCCCCAAAATTTAGGTTGAAAGAGGCCTAAGATCCACCCCTTACACATGATCCCATTTTTCAATGTTTAACAAGGTCTTATGCGTTGATTGGGATTTGGAGCAAGGAGATTTATTTTCATTGATTTGCAATGAATTTTGAAAAGAAAGCGACAATTTCAAAACCGAGGTGCAAATGAGCAAGGTTGTCTAATTAGTTTTGTAATTTTTGATAGTTGTCAAGACCATATTACTATGGTTTCGACTATTATTAAGTAGTGTTGTGGTTCGGTGTTAGGTGCTCAATTTTTGCTAATTGTTCAAGCTTTGTTTCACCTCATTATTTTCCTTTTTCCACTCCCATTTGTTAACCATTGTTTCTAGATTTGCAAATAACCATATACTATCAATCATACATAATGATGCAATGGATATGCGAGATAGGGGCACTAAAGAGTTGTGTGGGAAAGGCCATAAAGGGAATAACAAAATTAGGAGTTAAATACATGTTGGAAGCAATGGGTCAAGGGTGGGGTAAATGTATTGCAGAGGGGGAGGATGTAGGAGACAAATTCACCCTTCTTTCTTCTTGATATGAACATATGGACCAAGAGTCATTTTGGATAATCACTAGAAAGAGAATGGAAGAACACACCAAATGGAGCTCGAACTTGGGACATCAATAATAATAATAATCAATGCCTTAATACGAAAATTTAAATTATACTTAGTAAAAATATTGTAGTTCAAATCTTATATGTAAGTCATAGCTCATGGTCTCTAGTAATGAATATATACGCAAACAAAGACTAGAAAGAATATGAAAACTTAAGTTGTGTTTTCTACCCTTACTATTGTTAATAAAATATGCACCTTCGTATGTGTAGAACCCCTATCTCTATTGGAAACACCATGACAATAGTAAGACAACAAAAAAAGTGTTTTACAAGTTTTTGAATATAATTTTTCGAGAAGGACATTATTAATGATAAACTTCTCGTAAAATTTGTAAGAGATCGACTCATGAGTCAACACATGGCACCAAATCTTATCAATTCCTCCTTGAAAGGATGATACTTTAGGGATTCTCCACTAAAATGTAGTTTCACTAAAAAAGAACACGGAATTGAACCTAAAAATATAAGCTCATTGGATGATGTTGTAGATGGGGAAGCCGGTGAAAATGATTCAATAGTTTGGCCACCCAAAGGTGAATCGTGGAGAGGTTGAAATCCTTCTTGGGGCTAACCCAACAACCCACACCGAAGGGGAAAGCCTCAAGTTTTTTTCCCCTAATGTCCACAATCTCCCCATCCTCAAAGAAAAGGAACCTCTCTGCTCAAAACTACTACGGAGAATCCCAAATCTAGGGGTTGTGCGTAATCAACCACATGTTGATCATGGTGGTGGTGCCCACCTAAACACAAAAGCGTTCCATTGACGACATTGATGTCCTAAGTGAAGAGGTGGGACAAAAATAGGAGGGGACCAAGTGAGTGCATTCACGGTCTCCTTCACCACCACTTGTAGAGAAGGAAGCTTTGCATTTGTCCAAATCATTCATGTTGCTTTCCTAGTCCACCACACACTCCACTTGCCACTGCACCTTCCTATGTGCTTTAGGGTTCATAACTATTTCCTTCATGGCATTTCTCAAAATATCTTTTCCTACGTACCATTAAAAGTTAAAACAACCATGAAAATGAAAATGATTGCCCTCCTTTGCAACATGGCACCACCAATGACACCACTGCGATTTGCAAACAAGGAACAAGGCAATGTGAAGTTGCTTATTTTTAATTTAACTCCTTACCATTTTATAAGGTTGTTTCTCACTGAAAAATGGAGCTTGTAACACCGATAACTCGAAAATACTCATATCAACATCACCTACGCGAGATGCTCATGTAAAGCTTAAACCATCAAATATCTAGTTGGATTTGCAAAGTTGTTTTAGAGTTGTCGTCAATGTGGATGCCAACAGTGTACAACTTGGGAGAACTTCACGCCCTCATCTTTGCCAAGGAAGAATGATGCACTCGAACAATAGTCTTTATCATTGTTTAGGAAAGAAGAAAAAGGCCATGTTTCAAGTGGCGATGTGGTTACAACATTATGTGATTCCACCGAGGTGGATGAAAGGGTGAAGCACAAACAATGCCATCTCTACGATAGGCGAGTGCAAACATTGTTAATGGGATCAAAGGAAGTCAAGCAACATTTGCATTCTGACCATGCCGATGAATTGTTAGTGTTGCTGCAAACTCCATAAGTCCCGCAACACCATAGACACCGTATGAAATTGGGATACAAACCAACCTAAGCTCCATCTACTATTACTTGCAAATGGCAAATCCAATTGCATCAACGGTCTACCTTAGGCTGCGCGTCGACGCACCGTATGGGGATGATAACCATAGTCAAGATTCTTGTGTGTTATAGTAGTAGCTCATTACATCTTGATCAATGCGCAATCAAAACACTAAACAAGTAGTTGATTCTCATCTATGTTGCTAGACACATTTTCCCCATCGAATATATCCATGTCAAATGATGAGACCCAAATGCAATGGTTTAGGTAGTAGCTTGACGTGCGCACTGTGACATCTAACATTCAAGGTCGAAATGTGAATATATTTCATCTTTTGACTAATTACACACAAACCTAAAACAAAACACTAAAGAGCAGAAATAGATTCTATCCCTGCACCATTGTAGTGTGTAAATATCTTCTGTCGATTCTACTGTGACATCTCCATCCTGATCTACTCACTATAATCACTTTAAAACCCCAATCCTCTAGTCTTTTCCAAGCATTCAATTATTCTAATTATTTTTAAATTATTTGTTGTACTCGTTTTTTTCTGTATGCTAAATGTGGGTTTACTAATAAAATTTCTAATCTGCAAAACAAAATTTCAAAGAATTTTAGTAGAAACCTCGTAGACTAAATACCTCTCGCCTTAATCTTAGTAACGCTTCAATGGGGCTTCAAAACCTTGTCAAAATCACGTATAAAAACATCTTCAGTCCTCTGTCTCTGGTTCATTGAATCAAAACCCCTGATTTGGGATGGAAATCTAGAGCAATGTGGCTACAGATTCTTGCACACATACACTTAACCAGCCAACATATGGCAGCAAACGCACATAGTGGGTTGTGTCAAGAACTCCAATTTCATCAAATATATGCCAACCCTCATCATTTCTAAAATGGGGTGTTCTGAAACAAGGAAACCTGCTATGCCCTAAGGAAGAAAATGTCTAATTTTTATTTTAAACGCTTTTTAGCAATTTACAATATCATCAATTAACATCCTGCAGATTTTTCAGTATACTAGCAGGACAGGCCATTTCTACCATGGTCTAATTGTTCAGTACACAAGGGATTAAGACAGTACTTAATAATAGATTGCACATATTTGGTGTTTTTGGCACAACAAACCTTTCTTAACAGCATGTGTTGGTAGATCTTCTCACACAATTTGATTTTTGTTTCTGAAGTTCCAAAAACAAAGATATAATGCTTTATAGAAATGGATTATTGAATGGATACTAGAAATTGTGAAAAAATATCAATTTAATTTGGCACAAATACTGAATTGAGTTTCCGCCAAAGGAAAAAATTAGCACATGGAAAGGGAAAAGTTTTCGTAGCCAAGTTGGAGGCACAGCTCGTCCCTTGTGTAATTGGCCAAGGTTTCATTGAGTGGATCTGTACAATTGCAGTTAAAACTTGTGATTTCAATGCTATCCATGTTACCCAGCAGTGCAATATGAATATTTTAGATGTTCCAAATTCCCATCTCTTTCGTGTATTTACATATGTATACGTCTGTAACAGATACAAGCACTGGGGTCCGGAATTGATTCATTATGTTGTGATGCATAATAAAAACCACGGTCAAAGAACACGTGCAATTTCAAAATGTTGCACACAGATTGCATAGCAATATCATAGTACATAAAATTTGAATTTGGCTTGATACCAGTAATTACAATGCCAAGTTTATGTGACCAAAAAAACAACACATTGAAATTCAAACATAAGGTTCCCTCCAAAATCAATCAAATAATAGATGAATCTTTAGTAAGCCACAAACACTAGACTAATATTCCAAATTACTTCATTTGTTAATTCTTTTACTCAGCAATTAGGTATATAGAGAACGCCGTATAAATGTCCTAGCAAAAATGATTACAAGACTACATTTGAAGGTGAAAAAGGATCAGTTCACTGCAACCTCGCCAGTGAGGAAGCTTCCTGAATTAGCATCCCGAGCTGACCGATTGGACTTGGACATTTTGAGAACTCTAACAGCTTCCTTCACCTTGGCAAGTAATGAATCTGGGGACTCCAGTAGGAGTAACAACTCAGCATTGTCCATGTCCAACAGCATACCAGTAATTTTTCCTGCCAGTTCAAACTGTACAAACAAATATGTTAACAAGAAGATTGTAATAAGAACAATTTTTCTTCAAAATGCAAAATAATAGTTACACGCAGCAATATAATATTAGAATGAGCCACTGCAATGTATAGGACTAATCTAATCAAAGCTCAAGCGGTTCATGATGTTAAGTGATCACCTGATGCTGTTGAACCAGAGGAAACAAATGCTCTCCAAGCATCTGCTTCTGTACCTCTGGTGGTGCAGCAGCTAGCACACTGCTCAAACTCTCTGCCGCTTGATTAGCAACTGGTGCAGGGTTTGCTCCAATAAAAGATGTAGATCCATTCATCATTGTTTGAGTTGTAAAACCAGTTGAAGGGGCTGAAGTCTGTGTCATATTGTTGGATTCACGAGGGCGGCCATTAGGCATGTATTTTACAGATTGCCATTGTTGCTGCTGCATCACATTCCAAGTTCCGAGCTAATTGGAAAACTCCAAGTAGGATGAGATGATGCAAATTGTTTATTTCATAAAATTAAGAGCGAGGCTTTTATAAAAAACTGACAATACACAAAAAGCTATTATAAGCCATAACCATGTTAACATGACTCATATTAAAATATTAAGAAGTCCTACAAGCAATCATCAATAGGCCTCACTACAGTAGAAAGCTGCAATTCAATTAAACATCTAGAGCACAGTACAATGCTGCAACCTATAACTTAAAAATGCGAAATTCAGCTCGTGCTCAATATTTAAGGATTAAAAATATGGTATGCTAAAAAAATATATTGAGTCTAAAAGTTAAAGAACAGTTAAAACTGTGCCTAAGGTGTGCATCAGACACTGGTCAATTGTAAGGGATGGAAGTTGTAAGGTTGACAAGATAAGAGGAATGGACCCGATCTCCAAAAAGGATAAAACTGAACTCCAATAGAGACTCTAAATGGAATCCATGCTTTCTCGAGGTACATATATCTCGAAAAATAAGGATGGATGAATCCTCAGGTTTTTGGCTACTCTTCTAAGGATAAAATTCCACTAATATTACAGAGGATGAGCCTAAAACTTTCCAATAAACATACCACAAAGGAAGATAGCTTTTAAACTTTAAGGAAAATATAGCCACGATAGGAATGATCTTTCAAGAAGAGAAATGGCAGCATTGTAGAAGAAAGGGGTGGGCTTATGGCGAAAGTTATTCACGGTTAAATCAGTTTAATAAAATAAATCATCCACAGTGTAATAAATGTTAACATGCCGGTAATTATGGGTAAAATTTTTGGACAGCCATTGCCTAGATTCTAACAATGAGGGGTTGGATTAAAAGGACCTGTCATGGGACAGCAGTGATCAAACTCTATGCATTCGCAGCCATAATAATATCTAGAGTGACCATAATCTTGCGCAACTCATTTTGGACAGATTTATTTAGGACAGAACATCACCTGTCCATATGCTGATAGACCAGTTGAATTAGGTAAGAATAATAATAAAAGGATGAAACTAAGTTTGAGTAAAAAGTAAGCAGCAAAGAGACACTCATCAGCGTTCTCTTCGGAGGCTTAGAGGAGGATATTCACACCCTCACTGGGATTATCTAAGTAATTGTGACATGGTCTTCAGACATGCAGCCTGGAAAAATAAAAAACCAGAGATTAGAATGATCTGTAGTCAAATGAGGAAAATAATCATAAGATATACCATGACCCTAAGGCACAAGCTACCTCATGGCAGAGCAATATACTTATTGTATGCTACAATGCCAGACATTGAAACCTAGGTGCTTTCAGTTTATTCTTTGTAAGTTCGTAATATGAGAACAAGATCCTAAACCTTGATTACATGAAATATTAAACTCAACTCAGGTGCAGAAATGAAGCCAAGCAACACTGAGAAGAGACATAAATAAGGTCAGATATGCAGAATTTATGGAGCATAGATGAAAACAAGGAGAAAAGAGTTGGTGACACATATTTCATGGAATAGTTAAAGAAAATCAAGAATGAAAGAGCTTCCAAGGCAAATGAAATCAGGAGATTGCACATCTAGCCAACACCTTGAAGACTACTGTCAAGCATTCAAGAATCACCTGCTCGGAGCTGAAAGTTAGCAATGACTAAAATTGTGCAATATTTCCCCATAAGGATGAGTAGCTATACATAAAGATTATGATGCAAGATGCTACGATAAGCTAGATGGTTACAATGCAGCTGAATAAAACAGCATTGCTAGACAATGAGAGAGCATCAAAATTCTGGCCATCATGACCAGTAAGTTTGTCTAATGGAAAGCCTAAATGGATGGTACAATGAAGGTTCCAGTCCAAATGACAGCTCAAAGGAAAAATTGGGAGTGGATGTTCTCTTTTCGCAGATGGTCTGGATTAGTAGTTTTTTTTCAAATACGAACTCTGTTTGAGTATGCCTAGCATAGCTTGTAACATGAAGCTTATACTTGCTATTATACTTTCCAGAGATGGGTGCTTATGAATGGTCTAATGGTCTTCTGGTACCACTTTTACAATGGCTCGCTAAAAGTTCTTTTTTTGCTATCTGTGTAAAATCTTTGAAGCACTAGCCTTCTTAGAATCAGTAAGATATTTGTTCAGCAAAAAGAGGAACACAACAAATCAAGGCTGGAAGAATCATTTTAAAGTACCTGCTGATTTCCAGCTGCATCTTTGTATGAAGTTGGGGGCAGAGGCTTTTGTTGCAAAGGTGGCACATAGGTCATGGGGTGGCCTTGCTGAGAAAGCATGGGCCCATTGACACGTGCCCTGGGTTGCCTCTGCTGTCCGGGATTATTTGGAATCTAGAAAATAAGGAATACAAATAACATGAGAACAAATAAAGTATTTATTGAACCAGTAAATCACTGCTGAAAAACCACAATCATATCATCACAAGCTCACCAAATAAGTCCAACTATTCATCTTGAGATACAGAAAACAGAAATTCTTGGATTAAATCCAAGCAAAATGTGCATGCTTACTACAAGTGTCATTGGTTGAAATCCAGGCCTTGAAGGAAAGGCAGGTGCTGGTCTCCATCCTGCTCGTAATCCCATAGATGGATACATGATACCTTGACGTTGAGGGGCTTGTGTCACAACACCAGGAGGTGCATAGTACATAGCTGGATATCCAGAAGGAACAACAGCTCCCCAGGACCAGGCATGCCAGGTATTGGCTGGGCAATGCGAGCATGCCATTGTGCTTGCAACTGCACACGCCGAACCTCCTTGCGTTGAGCAATAGCTACATAAAGAGGTTTGTTATGCAACATATACCCTGCATTTGTACTCAAAAGTGAGATCTCCTACCCCACTCATTGATACCTGAGCCCCTACAGTGATCCATGGCAACAAATGAATTGATTACCAGATAGGTCTGTTATAGCTTTGTTTGCTTCTTCCGGCTTTGTGAAGCAAACAAATCCGTAGCCTTTATGGAGTCCTTTCTCATCCAGCATTATCTTTGCAGAAATGATTGTTCCGTGTTGACCAAATACTTTTCGCAGTTCCTCTTCATCAACTGTGTCATCAATGTTTTTAATATACAAATTTGACCCCTGTAAATGAGGCATACAGAAATGCAAGTGCAGTAAGGGTTGGAAATTTTATAGAACCAAACAAATAGTTAAAATGAGCACAAAGTAGGTGATACAAGCTTCAACTGACAGAATTGTGAAGAATATACTTGATATTTTAATATATTTTCTTGGGCTTTCTCATCTCGTTGTCGCAAGCATTTGTGCACGCTCGGCCTTCTTTTGAGCCCTTGCCACATATATCGCCTTAGAGCCTGAGATCATTATGATTGTAAGGAGTCAGAATTCGTTATGGGCGAGTAACTGCTGGAAGGAATAAAATAAAATAAATATAGCAAAAGAAAATCCAATTATAACAAATATTAGCCCAAGGACTTGCCCAACTGAGAACCATTCATACTCTCCACTGCGTTTTTTCGCATCATCTGGGTTATCAAAGTTAACAAAACCAAAACCTTTTGAAATACCATTTTCATCCTTCATCACAACTATGCTAGCAATCTTGCCAAATGTTGAGAACTTCTCTGACAAAAGTCCCTCTGTCACATCTTTTTCAAGATTCTTGATATACAGATTGGTAAACTTCTGATCAGCGGAAGATCCAGTCCTTTCTTGCTTCTTTATGAAGTTTTCAACATATCTGGAGGAACAGAAAAAGAAAGACAAAAATAGATGATAAAGTCTACCATTAATCCGATGTTCTTAAACATGGGATAAAAGTATACAGTTTGTAAAAAAGCTTGAGATCCACCTAAAGATTTTTAATCTCGTATTCAGTTAAAAAGGTTTCCACCCAGCCCACAATCCAAACTATTATTTCTTTATATCTTGGAAAAGAATTTCTATCATCACTGGAACATTAGCATAAGTTGATGTGCTCCAAAAGAATGTAGCATCTCCCTAGCCATATTTTATGAAAATAAAGACGACTAACAAATCCAACAATTATTGGTTCTCTAATGCTAAACTTAAAAGTGTGATTCCAACTCAATTCATTGGAACAATAAGATAAAAATACAAACCAATTAAAGAAACAGAGATTTGATCTGCATTGCTGTTTAAGTGTTTGTATTTGTGTGTCCGAAAACTTTCCTACCATGTTTACAAGAAAGCTTTGTTGAGAACTTGAGAGTATTATAAAAAGGGCAATTCCATATCAAGCCATTGGGTGAGAAAATATTTCTAAAAACTTAAACAAACAGTGGTTATCTTTTGACTCTTTAATGCTGCAACTGAGGATTTTGCGTTTGTGCATCCAAAACTCTCATATCAAGGTGCTTGTTGAAAAGATGAATTGAGAACACGAGCAATTCTTTATGAAGTCAATGGATAAAACGGGATGAGAATGCTCATAAATAAATAAATCACAGTTTCTATCTAAATAATGCCGTGACTGAGGGCATGCCCAAGAACCCCATATCATGTTGCTGCTATACACAGATAAATCAAGAGGGCTGCAATAGAAAGATAAATCGAGGATAGGAAAAAGACAGTGACAACAAACAAAACCCCCAAATTTCAATCAACATTAAGTTCAACAACAACTATCCAAAACCAATATACTTACACTTGTTTGCCTTCTATTACCGTCCCATTAACATTCTCAATGGCTGCAGTTGCAGCTTCCTCCGATTCAAAATGCACGTATCCATAGCCCTTGCTTTTCCCATCCTGCATAACCACCTTACAAGACAAGATGTTCCCGAATTTGATGAAGGTGTCCTGGAGGGTCGCATGGCTAATAGATTCATGCAGGTTCTACAAACACACCCATCGTCCCACAATCAGTCTAAAACAGAAAACTAACTTCAATCCAAAATACAGTGAAAACCCAATTCGCAAGTTCAACGAAATTCAATCCCCAAATCAACTTTTTCAGCAAACTGAGACAAGGAACATAAATAAACCCTAAACATTAAAAGCTAATTACCCCTAACCAGAACCCAACAAATGAAAACCCAAATTTACCTTCACAAAAATGTTGCCAACGCCACTCTTTCTCGTTAGAGGATCTCGGTGAGACCACATGACTCGAATGGGGTTACCTTTGAGCATTTTATAGTTCAAAGCCACCATAGCTCGTGTAGCTAAAAAAGTAGAATCAAAGAACCACAAAAACCAGTACAAAACACAAATTATTATTGCAAGGCGCAAATTGGGTGCACACCCAATGTTATTAAGAAACAAAATCCAGAGAGAAAGAGGACAAAAGCTAAAATGCGGGCTACCGTCAGCGGGTTCGACGAAATTGACATAGCCATAGCCCAGAGAGCGCTGTGTAATGCTGTCCCGGCAGACTCGAACCGAGGTCAGATGGCCTATCCTCCCAAAGCATTCAGCGAGTTCTTTTTTCCGTTACGTCTGCATCGAGGTCGCCGACATACAAAGAAACTGCTGCAGGAAAAGATGGTGCAGGCGCCACTGCAACTGCCGCCATTGTTATTCTATTCCCCTCTGTTTCTTTCAATATTTTTCACAGTTGGAACAGATTTTCCAAAAAAGAAACTCTCTTCCAATCTTCTTTTTCGGTGTAAATTACTACACCAATATGACGATAATCCACGACAGCGCAGTTGGTTTGTTTTCCTATCAGAGAGAGATTGGCCGTAACATGTTATGCTCCTGCTCAAACCACAATCTTGGGCTCCTTGACACCTGCCATTCTTTTCCAGATGTTGTTAATAGAACGTTCCAAGAAAGTTTTAATATCCGAAGGAGATCGTAAGTTTTTCTTTTTAAATTTCCATTTCTTGTGTTTTTTCTTTTTGAATTTCCATTTGAGGGGTTCTTGAAAAATTACAGTCGGATTGGGTGTTTCATATTTGGATGGACGTGGTCCCCTGAATTAATACCCAGTCCCACGCTGATGATTGCACTAATTTGAATGTTTTGTGTCTTAATTAACACTCTTTTGACGCGTGTTTGTGTTGATTGTAATCCTGTTCTAGTTTTAAAGGTGTCAACCAAAACATTCACTGCCAAACCATTTTATCTATGTAGAAGTACAGACAGGAAATGCCCCACAAGCCACAATGTCACAAGAGTATATATCTATATTTAGTAAAAGCCACAATGTCCTAGTTTAGCACCCCATGTGATATTTCATTCTATCTTTGAAAACGGACTATCAATTAATAGCTGATAGGTTGGTAAAAGAGTGAGATATAATTGAGTGGTTCGTTGTGGACACTTAAAAATGGGTTTTAAGAGTTTATTAGGAGTTGTCCCATGTGATATTTCATTTTATGCTGATTGTTTAAAGGAAAGTACGTGTAATGCGATCGAAGAGAATGGGAAAAAATCAATAATCGTATTGATGTCATCTATCAAGAGGTATTGGAGTTCAAATGGATGGTGTTCAATTTGTTATGTAAGAGAAAGATATAAATGAAAAGTTAGAAATAAGGTGGTAATTAAATACCTACATGTCCCACACCTATTCTATGGCTGGAATAGTTCTTACCAAAATAATATTTGTTATATGTGCTTGACATTATTGTCTTCATGTCACTTGCATCATTCATGTGAGTGCAAGTTGTGATTAAAGAGTCAAAATAGAAAATGTGGGAAATTCAATAGGTTACTCGTTCAAAACCCAACCACAATGTTTGCTCCTTGGTTGCCCCCTTTCAATTGTAAGGTTGAGTAAATGTAGGAAATCAAGAAATGTGCAAACAACCATCTTTGAATAAAACTTATGATTCTTGTCCCCAATTGAGAGTGAATGTGAAAACATGGTATTGGGTGGTCATGAGCCTCCTCCATAATGCAACTGTACAGGTTGTGGAGTTGGCTAGAAATCGAACTTGCACGATCCGATGTTTAGAATCAGTGGCGTCATCTCCAACCATCAATACTCCATGTGGCGTTATTCACCTACGAGCATCAGTCTCAAGGATCACAAACATGTGGGCTTCATTTGTTAGACAAGACAAAGACATGAATGGAAAGTTAGAGAAAAGGTTGGAATTAAATACATACATGTCGACACCTATTACATGGGTGAAATCATTCTTACCAAGATAAATTTTATTATATATAGCTAACAAGATAACGATAAGGGTTTTTATCAACAACATTTCTAACGACAGAGGTCATAAAAATATGTTAGCGTCAATGATACAACAATAGGAATTGGGATCATACCTAAGGGGAATTTGTGAAGCAGGTTTTCTTGAGGCTTAGTAACAAAGGCCAAGAAATATGTGTAAGCTCCATATTGGATAAAAATAACATTGTTTATAAAAATCTTTATGTTTACTTTTGTATATATATGAATTTAGGAATTGGTATTTTTTAAAAAGGATAAGATATGTGAAGCTATACATATTTGTAAAAGCAAGAAAGTGTTTCATATATATAATTTGCTAGTGGTTGTGATTGTAAATTCTCACTCTCTCCGTTAAATAGTAATACGCAGGTAATTGTCATGCACTTTTTTCGGCCGAATTTTTTTTTTCGGTGAGGTTTAGTCATCAAAAGATAGAAACCATAAATCAAATTCAAAAAAATGGTGCGATGTGAAAACTAAAGGGGATGGATCAAAGAAGTGAAAATTGAGGGAGAAAAACACTACATGAGGAAGAGGGGAAACAAAAAGGGGTTTGAGGGAGGAGAAGTTCTAGGATGGGGAAAATGTTGGGGGGAATGTATGTGAAACATTGCTTTGTTACAACTAGGAACATATAAACCACACACTATTTTTGACAATCGTTTAAATTAGAGAAAAGGGGGATGAAGTTACTGTTAACAATGGCATCCCTTGTGATTTGAGGGTAGTTAGAACACATTTCAATTTAAGGGGAATTATATTCTTTGTGTCTTGATACATTTTAGAGATAGGGACACATGGAGTGGACTCATCATCCCAAGTCAAGTCATCGTAATAATAGGTATCATTTGTAAGATTTTACCTTGTGGATTTGTAGCCAAGACTTTATCCTTAACATTCCATGTTTTTAACACCTGGATAAATTTGAAGTATTGTCATATGTATCTATATTAGGAAAGGTTTTCACGGTGACTACTCTTGCATCGAATTAACCACATCTAGAAATTTTATCACCAAGGTTTGAACACATGACCTAATACTACTCTTATCACGATTACCCTATCGATTGTTTGATAAATATATGAAAACACTAATCATTATTTGAGTGGAAGTCATTGGTGTATTGCATGGAGAGGTGGGTTGGTTGGTCACATTGCAAAGTTTCCATCGTCATCGCTTGTAGATAGGGAACTTGCATATGTTTGACTTCCAAACTCTACATGTGTTAGATATAGAAATTATATCTTAAGGGTTCCTTTTATCATCGATTTCATGCACATTTTTAGTTGGGATTTTATTTAGTGATTAAGCTAGAAACTATGGTTTCCCATTCCAGTTGATTGGTTTGAAAATTATAATTTAGTTTATTTATCATGGTAATTTATATTAATGGTGCAAGCCTTCATAGATCATTTGTTTCCTAGTCCATTGTTGAGGCATGATACAAAAACTCTATGTTATGGTTCCTTCTATTGTCAATTTCATACATGTTTTTAATTAGTTTTTATTTAGCGATAAAGGTAGAAATTATGGTTTCCTTCATCAACAGTCTTAACAACATTTTCCGTGAATGACCACCAACACAACTTTGTTGATCCATTTATCCTACTTGATCGTGCATTTCCCCAATGCTTGTCAGACACAACCACTGAAAATCATGTTTGGAAATTATTATAGACATAATTAATGTTTGAGGCATTATAAAAAGAGAAAAAAATTCTCTTAGGTCCTCCTTCAATGTTTTATCTCATCTAAGATTATAAATAGGGAATGCTTTAGTTTGAAGATTATAATTCAATCAATCGGTTGAAAGATTATAATTTGGTTTATTTATCATGGCACTTAATATCAATGGTGCAAGTCTTCATAGATCATTTGTTGCCTAACCCATTTCTAAGGCATGAAAAGACATTTGTAACAAAATATAAAAGAAATGCTCACTACTTAGGAGAGCATAACACTCAAAATCTTGACAAAAATGATGGATTGGAAATTTTCATGAAAGATGAAATGTTTGGAATTTTATAAAAGTAAATTATTTTTGCATCCCCAAAATTCATGGGAGAAATTGTGCATACCCAAGGAAATTGGATTATCTTTAATGAAGGTGAATTTTAGATTAACAAAGCTATACGTGCAATTATAAAGTGTAAAAAAAAGTGAGGAGAGGTTGTTTAGGTGGCGATAAAGAAAAGGAGACATGAGCCCGATGGTGAATGAGATATTTGTAGTGGATTTGAAGAAGATGCAACTAATACATTACCTTTACATATGTTTTGTAAGCATTGAAGGATTTAAATCCACAAACCCTATGCTCAAATGGAAGTGGAAATAGTCACTAATGAGGTTGAATTAGTGGCATGTGAGCGATGTGGGTTGAAGGAGGGATGCACGCCCACTTACATAGCTCACATATGTGACTGGTTCTATGGATGTTGGGTTTGTGGGCTACATACTGAAGCTGTAAAAGTGGAGATGTGCAGGGCTAACATATTCATTGGAATGAAGGACACACTTGTAGACACATATAAGTTTTGGTATGCAGTTTAGGTCCGATGTAAACACTTACAATAAAAAAATTCGGCAAGCCACATACAGGGATGTGAAAACAATAAAAGAGGAGATGTGTAGGGCTAACATAATTATCGGTATGAAGGAAGCGTTGTAGACATATATAATTTTTTTGTATGTAGTTTAGATCTAATGTAAATGTTAATAATAAAAATAATGTTTACAAAGCCACATGCAAGGATGTGAAAAGAATATACATCAATGACCAAATAGATATGTGCAGTTGAGCTCTCTCCCACCTGTCAAATTTAGCCACCTTCACTCTAGTTTGGAAACTTTATGTAATTGGATTAAAAACCTTGTTTACGCAATTATAAGAGACATTAATTTAATAAAAAAATTAACAACTCAACCAAGGGCCAAGAAATCCCCATAATAGTTCAATCATACTTTAATCGTAGTTAACAATCTCAAGTTAAATTTTCCTTTTCACACAAAGATCGATGGTTGTTTACAATTTTTTCATGATGTTAATTGTAAAACACTTGCAAATTTTCAAATAACAATCACATGTTACTTGAATATTTAAAATATGACCGCCATATTTTATATAAAATTTATATACATAAATAAATAAACACATATATTAAATATATATTAAAAACTTAAAAAAACACATATCGAACCCTATCTCTTCGGCATTCGACAAAAGTAAATGGTTTCCCACAATAGATACATAAGAATCAAACAATGCGGAGATCCATACTTGCGCATTCCATTTTACTTGAAAATAAAATCTGCATAGCAGAAAAGCAATTGAATTACCTCAATAATTCGTCCCGGAGAGGGTCTCTTGTCTCGAATCCAATGTCTATTTTTGACGCCCTCTGTTTCTACCCCCTTTATTGAAACCCTCGTCATTATCATAAAGATCCCTCACAACACCATTAATACTAACAGATTGTGGCTTGTTCATAATCCCGATAGTGATATCGTCCACTTTAGCAAAAATAAAATAAAAAATAAATATGAATGCACCATCAATTTGATTCCACTTTTTATGATCCTTTTTCTTTGTTTCTTCTCCTTCCATCGTCTCTTCTCTTTTGTTCTACTCTTTGTCTCTATCATCTTCCCTGTCTACTTGTGGATTGTTATTACTATTTTTATCAAGTTCGGCCGCGAGCGTGCATTTGAATTTCACATCGGATGACATTCCTTGTTGTGAGTATGTTTCAAGTTCAATACGACCATGTGCATTTGGATCAGAAGGATTGAAAGCATGAGAGAAAAAAAATATAGAGTTTTTTTGGGGATTTATGGAGAAATAGATATAAGAAGATTTCCATATAGTGCTAAGTGATATTAATTGAAAAATTATGGAGTAAAATTGCTAAGAGATTTGCTTTCACGAAAAACTAGACGTTAGTAGTTTCGAATAAGGTGGTAAGCTAGACAAAATGTCTCATTGGAGGAGTTGCTTTAAAAATTTTAGACCCTCCCATATTTTCAGCTATAAATGTTGGTATACTACGTTAACCGCATTATGCCACGATCACCTTCATTCCTACAAACTCCTCTTTTTTCCTAAATTCATATTGTATGGACCCCGCACTTATCACAAACACGAAAAGACCACCCTAAAACTTATCCACATGAAACCAAAACAAGGGAAAACCAAAACCAACTTGAAAAAT